>BSBK01000310.1:500000-1700000 GCA_027943335.1 Chamaecyparis obtusa
AAGCACCATGTGTAGTCAATATGGATCAATTATCTATTTGATGCAAGGAGGGACATGGAAAGCTAGGGCCAAAGGCACACCTAACTATCTAGCCACCTTGCAGAGTAAACATAATAGAAGAAAACAACACAGAGAACAACACCGAGGAGAGAAAGAACAAAAAATAATTTTATCGATTCATCCAATTATAGCACACATGCCCAGCTATGAGGCCTTCAGGGTTATGGCCCACAAGATTTTGAAAATCTAGAATTTTCTATCTTCTAAGTCCCCAAAATCACTCACCAAAACTACTCCTTCAATCCCTGCTTAACCTAAACCAAGACATCCTTATTTATATTTTCTAAAATGGCTTACAGAAGATTCTAGAACATTACAACAAAGAAGCGAAACCAAAAAATGGTCATGCACATCTTAATCATTAAATTCATGACCCAAATTAAATACAAAAATCGGCTCCAACTGGAAACCAATCACATACAAACTCAGTTAAAGAAGAACCGAGCATCAACAAATAATAGGTTCACTCGGCATAGGAAGGAATGCTCAGCTAAAATTGAACAACTCGGCACATACAAGAACACTCGGCCAACACTGGACAACTCAGTACATAGGAATGCTTGGCCAACACTGCAACTCGACACTTAGTGAGAGAATGAACAAAATGAGTAGGATAGAAAGGAAACCCAAGATGCTCCCGCATCAGACAACCGAGGTTGAAAGAAATTATTCTCCTAAATTATTGAGATGTCACAATCTGAGGTGGATCCAACTCAGATTGAGAAATCCATGTAGCATCTTCCACTGGTCTATTCTTCCACTTTACAAAACATTCATAGTAATCCTTTCCTCTTGTGCTTTTACCAATCCTTTGATCCAATATTTGTTCAACCTCTTCAATCTGATTCTTAAGATAATCATCTGGTATAAAAACTTCATCATCTGACTCATGATACTTATGAAAATCAGCAATATTAAATATAGGAGATATATCCATGTCATCAGGTAGCTCAACTTCATAAGCATTTCCACTGTCAAACTTCCTCAAGATTCTATAGGGATCAAACTTCTTCATTTTCAGCTTACTGTATGTTCCAATAGGAAATATACCCTTCTTCAAATGAACCATTACCTCATCACCAATTTCAAAAACATGATGTCTCCTAGATTTATCAGTATTTTCCTTATACTTCTGATTACTTTGATCCAACTTCAACTTTACTTCCTCATGTAAAGACTTAATAAAATCAAAAAATACTTTCCCTTCAGCACTTCTCTTTTCTTCACCAACTACATCCCTCAAATTGGATACTCATCTAAACTACATTCCAGTAACAATCTCAAAAGGTGCTTTTCCTAAACTCTTGTTCAAAGAATTATTATATGCAAACTTAGCTTGTTCCAATACCATATCCCAATTACTTGGCTTATCTCCAACTAAACATCTCAACAAATTACCCAAGCTTCTATTCACAACCTTTGTCTATCCATCTATCTCTGGATGCAATGTAGAACTAAACCTCAACTCAATATCCATCTTATTCCATAAAGTCCTCCAAAAATAACCAACAAATTTGCTATCTCAGTCAGAGATAATACTTCTACGTAATGCAATCTAACAATCTCTTTAAATAAAATCTCAACAACATGCATTGCATCTGATGTCTTCTTACAAGGTATAAAATGTGTCATCTTAGAAAATCTATCCACAACAATAAATATAGAATCATACCCTCTTTCTTTCTTAGGTAATCCAAGAACAAAATCCATACTAATGTCACTCCAAGGTTTCCCAAGAATAGAAATAAGTGTATACAATCTAGTATTCTAACTTACTCCTTTTACAACTTGATAAATTCCACAACTCCTTACAAACATCTAAACATATTTATACTTATGTGGCCAATAATACTTTTCCTTATGAAAACTCAATGTCTTATCAATTCCAAAATGTCCAGCTAATCAACCACAATGCTTTTCCTTAATCAAATTAATTCTCATGGAACTTCTCGGTATACACAACTAAATTTATTTAAACAACATACCTTCTTGAATGAAATACTCCTCAAATTTACTTGGTTGTTCTAACAAATTTGGTGCTTTGCACTCTCTATACACCTCAGAAAAATCAGGGTCAGTATCACACAATTCCTTCATCTCATCAAAACCAAGAACTGCAACCTTCATCTCAGTCAACAAAGAATGTCTTTTTCTCAATGCATATGCAACTTGGTTAGTAACTCCACTCTTGGGCTTAATTACCAATGTGAAACTCTATAATATTCAACCCACTTCATATATCTTTGATTCAACTTATGTTGACTTCCCAAATACTGCAAAACTTTATGATCAGTATACAACAAAAACTCCTTAGGAATCAAATAATGTCTCCACTTCTTCAAAGCTTGAACAATGGCATAAAACTCTTGATCATACACATAATACTTCTTTTTAGCATCATTCAACTTTTCATTATAGAAAGAAATAGGTTTATCTTCTTGACTCAACACAGCTCCTATTGCAATACCACTTGCATCACACTCAATTTGAAATACCTGATTGAAATTAGGTAAAGCTAACATAGGTAACTCGACAAACTTTTGTTTCAAAGTCTCAAAAATCTTGTCAGCATCATGTGTCCACTTAAAATCATTTTTATCTCCTCTCATAGTCTCAGTCATAGCATTACAAACATAACTGAAATTCTTAATGAACTTTCTGTAAAAACTAGCCAAACCATGAAATGATCTTACCTCACCCAAATTCTCAAGTTTAGGCCATTCCAAAATTTCTTTATCCTTCTCAGGGTCCATTTTCAAACCATCGGCTAAAATAAAAAATCCCAAATACACAATCTCTTCTTCCATAAAAGAACACCTCTTCAAATTAATTAACAACTTCCTCCTCTTTCAATCTTTGCAACACTTGTCTAATATGATCAAGGTGTTCTTCCTTAGTCCTACTAAATATCATAATATCATCTAGATAAACAATCAAAAAATAACCCAAAAATCTCTTGAGAACCTCATTCATCAACCTCATGAAAGTACTAGGTGCATTGGTCGAACCAAAAGGCATAACCAACCACTCATACAAACCATCTTTTATCTTGAAAGCAGTCTTCCATTCATCACCTTCCCTAATTCTAATCTGATGATAACCACTCTTTAAATCAATCTTGGTAAAATACTTTTCTCCACTCAAACAATCCATTATGTCATCCATCCTCAGCATAGGAAACCTATACTTCATTTTTATCCTATTGATATCTTTGGAATTAGTGTTGACACTGAAAATTTCAGGTCCTAAAGGAACAAAATGTTAGGGAAGTATAATATATATTTTTCATATTTTATAATTTTCCTATGATAAAAAACTAAAATGGATAAAATGCATGTATGTTTGTTATTTTCTATTTTCATGTATTAGGTTGTAAATTGTTTTATTCTAATGCATATTCATTTTGAAAATAAATAATTATTCTAAAAAATAAAATAAGTTCAGTAAAAAGGCAGCAAGAGGGAGTTTGAACCCTCGACCTCTCAAGCCCACCTTTTTTCCTACCTATCTACCCTCCTATCCCCTAACTAGTTAGTCTATTTATTTTCTTCAAGAGGATTAGGAGAAGATATTCCTTTATTTTCATTTTCATTTGCAAGTGAGAAATTAAGACAACCTTTTTACGCAGGGAGTAATCTTTCTTTTAATTACTTTTCAAATTTAATAATGAATATATTTGTCTATGTATTTATCTATTTTTTGATTTTAGGAAAAAGAATGGGGAGAGGAAGTTGAACACTCAACCTCTTGGCCCATCCCTTTTCCTACCTAACTACGTGACTCTACCCCCTACTGATTACTCTATGTTTTTCCTTGAGAACATATGTATAAATAAAGGTATTAATATTAGATTTTTGATCTCTTTTTTAATAATTTAGAAATGAATTATTGGGATCATGAAGTAATTGATTTCTTTTATGCAATGTTCTATGTTATATATAAGACTTGGTTTTATTTTTAATTTTATTGTTTCACCTCAATTTACCCTAAAAACCTAAAGTTAAAATATGATAAGGTCAATAATTAGATAAGTATTATTATGTTTAGGGTTTTGAGATTTTTTTGATGTAATTTTTCAGAGCTTATATCCCTAAATATAATTTAGTGTTTTCACCTTAATGTATTATTGACATTAATATTTTTATCAAATAAGATGAAAAGGCTTTAGCATTATTGCAATATTATTAAATTTTAGTAGTGTATAATGTAAATTGTTTTCTCATATCTATTTAGGGTTTTCCATTTACTCTTTGGTTTCAAATCCCTAAAAGTAACTTTTTACCTTATTCTTTTATTTAATTTTAGGGTAAAGTGGGTATTAATAATTTTACCCTACTTTAATTTGTTTATGAATTAGTTGATTTATTAATATGTGTATTTTAGAGTTTCTTTTTAGTAAGTGAGTTTTTTTTTGGTTTCTCCAAAATTATATGTATTTTTTATGTGGTTGTAATATTATTTTGCATTAGAAAAGGTTTGTAAGCATTAGTGGATTGTTTTGATTTTAGGGTAAATGCATTTCTCCTTTTATTAGGGTGGAATAAAAAACTTCTTTTTACCCTAATGTTTCTTTTAAAGTATTTCCATATTATATTTTACATTACATTATGATTGTGAATGGATTTATTATGCTTACTTTGGAAATAAAAGCAAAATTCTTAAACATAATATCATTTTACTTATTATTTTGAAAATTAAGGTAATTCCTATGATTTAATAAATAATGTGGCTTCTTATGTTTTTGATAATTAAAGTGGATAGCCTATAATTATTATTTTACATTTTATTTTTAAAAATTTACGTACTTGATGTTATATTATAATGTGTTAATTATTAATTAATATATAAATAGTAATATTTTTATGAAAACCTAATAATTTGTGAAAGTAATGATTTCTAGGTTTTATGTGCAGGAAAATTAAAGGTTGGATTATTAATGCACAGAGCACCTAAAAGAGAGTGAGGATAAATTATACGGGAAATATTTCCCTAACAACCATTGTTATGGTTTGTTTTGTATTTTTGGGGGTAGTTGATATGATTAGGTCCTGTGAAAGGGCATGTCCTTTCACAGGGAACCATTGGCAAATATATTTATACTAGTTCATATTGTAAACAAGAGACACAATCGAATATCATGGCACAAATTGGAAACTTATCCCAAATTACAGATTTGAACATTATGTCCGAAATCTCAAGTGCAAAATATCAGATAACTGCTTGAGCCCTAAAGTTAATATAGTTTATTATTTTCAATTAGTTTTACAAATTACTCTATGAACCAGGGTATCCTACTGTGTTTTCTATCTGATGCATTTATTTATGATAACTTTATAGAGTTTGAACATCAATAGCATGGTCTGAGAACCTATTATTGCTCCTTTCGGGTTCTTCAGTTGGGTTAAAAACCATAGGATGAATTGTATAAGTTGTTTTAAATTCATGTTTCAATTGAAAGCCTGTAGGTTGATGGTCTCTCTTTACAGGAGTGAGTTACCTTAAAACTGTCTCTGTCTATATGTAGGATTGATATAATTGACTCTATTTCTGATTTGGTATTAGGCACTGGTCTATTTTTCATTTGAAATTTTTGTAGTTTACGCATATATTTGTTATCTTTTTCATAAAGCACTCAATTAGGTTTAGCAATATTTTCAAACCTTAGTTTAGATTTCAATTTATCTGACAATTAGGATATTAGGTTTATTTTCCTCCAAAGGATTGTTAACCCCTTTGGAAGGATTTTCTTTTGTTCTGCACTTATTTGTGCAGTTAGAAAGCATATTTGATTCAAGCCTACTAGCCTTGGCTAAATCAAGCCAGAATTGCAGAGGCACTTATTTGTGCCTGCCAGTTGGCCTCAAAATAGTCTAGCATTTTTTAGCACCAACAAATTGGCGACTCTGCTAGGGAACCTATCAGTGAAAGGCAGTTTCAAGATCTTTGGTTAATGTTGTAAAGACTCTACTGGGATACAGGACTCAGAAAAATTATTGATTCCTCACAAAAGGTGAGGTGGTGAATCTAAAACATAGTATCAAGCAAAGCCTATGTTAGGGAGAAGATCTCTAAAGAAAAATTCATTTACTAAATTGAAACCAAATAGGAGAAATAATAAGCCAAAAAAGAAAATGTTGTATGTATCCCCTGAGAAGCGGCCTGACAAAGATGATCTGGAGCTTGCTTGTGAATATTGGCCCTCAAGTATTAAGTCCATAATACTAACCAAATACTCAGAGCAATAGTCTCCAAATATCAACTCACAAGATATTCACCTAAGTGCTCAAAATGATTATTATGAGTAATGGTCTTCAAGTATCAAATCCATGATACTCACCCAAGTACTCAGAGTAATGGTCTCTAAATATCAAGTCCATGATATTCACCAAGTACTCAATGTGATTATAGATAATCATTTTATATTTATATCATTTTACTGATATTAAGAGTAATAGCCTTCAAGTATCAAGTCCATGATCCTTACCAAGTACTCATAGCAATAGTCTCCAAATATCAACTCACAAGATATCCACCTAAGTTCTCAAAATGATTATCATGAGTAATGGTCTCCAAGTATCAAATCCATGATACTGACCCAAGTACTCAAAATATCTAGTATGGTATGTGCACTAGTATCACATATGTGATACTTACCATATAGACTAATCATGGCATGTCTACAGATATTACGTCACATAATATCCACTATGAAGATCTCTCTATAATCTATGGTTTGTTTAATGATATCAGCATTATGATATCTACCATGATGTCTAAGAGATCCTAACATGGATATCAACTCACATAATATCCACCATGAAGATCTCTCTATCATCTATGGTTTGTTTAATGATATCAGCCTTATGATATTAGGTTTATTTTCCTCCAAAGGATTGTTAACCCCTTTGGAAGGATTTTCTTTTGTTGTGCACGTATTTGTGCAGTTAGAAAGCATATTTGATCCAGGCCTACCAGCCTTGGCTAAATCAAGCCAGAATTGCAGAGGCACTTATTTGTGCCTGTCAGTTGGCCTCAAAACAATCCAGCATTTTTGAGCACCAACAAATTGGCAACTCTGCTAGGGAACCTATCAGTGAAAGGCAGTTTCAAGATCTTTGGTTAATGTTGTAAAGACTCTATTGGGATATAGGACTCATAACAGTTATTGATTCCTCACAGAAGGTGAGGTGGTGAATCTAAAACATAGTATCAAGAAAAGCTTATGTTAGGAAGAAGATCTCTAAAGAACAATTCATTTACTGAATTGAAACCAAATAGGAGAAATAATAAGCCAAAAAAGAAAATGTTGTATGTGTCCCCTGAGAAGTGGCCTGACAAAGATGATCAGGAGCTTGCTTGTGAATAGTTTTTCGATCCTAACCGTCAGAGAAATGAGGGAAATGATGAAATTTTTAATCCTTTCTCTCAAAGCAATAATGGTATACATGATTCTCAGGAAGATTAGAATCAGGAAAGGGTTCAGAGAGAGGAAAATATTAGCAAATGGATGGATGTATTTCGTGAGATGGTTGAACCAGAAGAGGAAATGGTTGTGGCCCTCATGAGATAACCAAAGGAAGTATTGAGGAGAATGGGAATAAAAAGAGATAAGATCCGATCACCTAAAATGATGATGGCTTTTAGGGCTAAAAGAAGTGAAGTTTACACTCCTCCTTATAGAAAGAACAACGGTCAAAGATTTAATAACAATTATATTAATCCTATGTTTGAACCAAACAATGGAGAAAAGGTTACTGGAAGTGACAATGATCGGTTTAGGGTTTTTTCTAATCCAATATATAACATGGATAATGAGCAAGGAGAAAATAATGATCACTGCGACAACACTGAAGGGATTACAAAGAATAATAGTGATCAGGATAATGAATGTAATTTGAGACAGCCTGTGCATAATGGAAAAGCATACAATTTATTTAATAATACTGATCACCCCCTAGTATGGTGAAGGTTCACAATATCGGAGGGAAAATAATGACCATTTTTGTCATAATTTTGAAAACTTTGTGCAAATTCAATATGAAAAGCATTATGACAATATGCAAGGTGAGCATGAAGAAAAGGTTGCTCAAAACCATATACAGCAAGATAACTGTCGGTAGAATAACATACATCTACCTACGTAAAATAAGAGTAAGCGTGGTGAGAGAAAAGTCTATACAAGTGATAATGAAGTTTTTAATTATTTTTCACATCACCAGCATGTTAATAATTATCAAACTAATGAGGACATTAGCCACCATCAAATACAGGATAAATATTATTCTAAAGTGCATGAAAAACAAAATGATAATCTATATTATCAAAATCAATACCTACACGGGCAAGTATATGACTCTTAGTTTGTGCAAAATCAAGAACGTGAGAAGTTGGATAAAGATAAATATCAGATTGATAACATGTATTGCAAAATACAAAGTCACCAAGACCCGCGTGAGTATTCTTATATACCTGTGCATAGACAAAGTAATGAGTAGCATGGTAATTCAATGAATAAAAATAATAATCAACAAACATGCTATATGCAGTAGCATGATGATTCACATGAACAACATAATATTGGACCTAATAAATTAGAAAGTTTCAAATAGCAACGTGAGTAGCATGGTAAACTTGCATAGAATCCAAGTATTGGTCAACATATGCACTTAACGCAACATCAACATAACAGAGGCTCACGTGAGCAGTCGTACAAGCTTGAATTTGTGCAAAAGGAAGATGTATATAAAGTCAAAAATAAACATAATACTATATGCCAGCCTGTGCAAAAAGAGGAAGAATATGATAATATTCAAAATAGGCAATATAGAAATGAGTATTATATATAGCAACTACATGGTCCAAAGCTTGCACAGAAAGGGGCTTATCAACAATATGATGAACAACACAATAATACTCATCAAAGGAGGTTCACGCAGCAGTCTACAAGCTTGCATGAGCAGCCTCATAACCATATGCAAAGCCATAATGAAATGCAGCAAACAAATGATATGCTGGAAAAGAAATATAGTAACTAGCAAGATAATATTATCCTTACGTAGGGTAAGGAATATTCCAAAGGGCAGGCTGCTCATGTTGAGAATTACACTGTGCACCATTATAGTAAACCCGCACATCATGGAGAGAACATAATGCAGCGAGCCAGCCATGAGTTTGCACAAAACCAGATTGGTGTACAGCAAATGAATAATATATTGGATAATAATTATGATCAACAAAAACAATATGGTGTCTCACGTGAGGAATTATGCAGCGGACAGCTTGCGCAAGGAGAGGATAAATACAATACTAGTTTTAATAAATTGCAAAGTAATAATGTATGTTATCTCAATCAAAACTTACGTGGGAAATGGTGTAATTCTTAGCAGGCACAAAATCAAAGTATTGAGCAGCACCTTAATAGCAATGCACTTGCAAAAAATTAGATTGATGTGCAACAAGTAAGTAATACATTGAAGAATGATTATCATTACCAGCAGGACCAACAATTACACCCATGGCAAAGCGATGGAAGCCCAGTGATCAGTGAAGAAAAATCATGAAATGGAGAATATTAATTATAGGCATGCACTAGAGTATATTGCACAACTAACTCATACGCATGGAGGTTATTATCAACAGCATGATTTTTCAAAACCTGTGCAAAAGGAAGAATGTGCGGATAAAAACATGTTCAATTAGCAAATACATGATAGGTGTTACCCTATTATGTATAAGAAGTCAAACGAATTCACAAATGACTGGCATGTGAGTAGCGATGAAATAAAATGTGGAAATAAATATTTATATAAGGTTGGAAATAATGTCTATGAACAGCCATACAGAAATCCTAAACTTGCACAAGATTGTGAAAAAGAGAGTTTTAATATTGAGTAGAATAATAATAAATACTTTCATAAACGACAAGCTAATTATCATGAGCATGTGAAAGGAGTAAAAGGTGGTGAGGCACATTATAAACAAGGTAATTATTTTCAACTTACCAAGAATGATAAATATAATGGAAATGATAATGTTGATAAAAGTATTCATTTTAATTTTGAGAATATGAATAAAGATGTTTATCCACAGCAGAATAATTATTTATATAGTGGAAACTTTAAGGTGGAGAGAAATAAAATACATAATCAATATATTGAAGATGAAAATAAATATGATCATGGTCAAAGTGCTAGAGAATATACATGTCCAAAAAACCGTACACAAAGTCACGGTGGTGCACAGGTTTTTAATACTTTTACAGAGGATTTAAGAGATAAATGCTTGTAGCAGAATGGAGATTATACACTGGGAAGAGGTGAGAATTAATATATTAATTCACAACCTGCAAGAAATCCTACAAAGAAAAATCACGCACAACCAATGCAGAGTTCAATGTATCCAAGAGGAGGCCAAATTTATGCACAACCAAATGCTATGGGCACAAATCGGCAACTTGGAAATCCTGCACAACAACAACATTAACAGCACGGAGGAGGGATGCCAAATCAAATGAATCTGGCTCAGCAACCTCACAGTGGTCAATATGGTAACCTACCAAATCAACACCAAAGATGTAACCCTATGCCTCAAAATCAATATTTTCAAAATAACAATAATAGGAATCTATTTGATGCCAGATTTCAAGAAGTAAATGAAAGATATAAACCACTAGATTTTTCAAATGTAATATGTTGTCCCGACCTTATACCCAACAAATTAAAGGCTGTTATCCCTAAGTTTACTGGTGATGGATCCCAATTAGCGGAGCAAGATGTTATTAATGTCAAAAACATTGTTTATGAATTCAACATTATTTATGAGGATGTGTGTATGAAAATGTTAGTTCTTTCACTCAAGGATAGTGCAGATAAGTGGTATAGAAATTTTCCAGATGGATCAATTACCAGTTGGCAAAACTTTGTTGATTAGTTTATTGAAGAATTTGGGGATCACAGAGACCCGTCCTTTGCAACTCATGAATTGACTAGTATAAAGAAAAATGTGAATGAAACAGTGAAGGAATTTAATAAAAGATTTAACAAAGTGTTGAACAAGATTCCAAAAGATATCTATCATGTTGATCCTTTTCTAATCACCTTTTATTTGATATCTTTTGATGTCAAAACAAATTATGAGATAAGGTCTCATAACCCAACAACCTTACAACAGACTTTCAAAATTGCATTGAATATTGAAAACAATAGAATAGCTATCGGAAGAATTGATAAAAGAAATTATCCTAAGCTATTCAATCCTGCAGTCTCGAAAAAGAGCAGTGAATGTGATAAAATGGATGAATTAGTAAGTTTAATGAAGAATTTTCAACCAAACAAAAGTCACTTTCAAGCAGGAAGGCATGACAAAAATTTCAACAAGAATGATAGATACAGGTTGCAGGACATGCCCTATCATACAGAATGGAAAGATGGAAAGCCCTTAAAAAAGTAGACGAACACTCCAGACCCTCTTAAGAAAAATAATCATTTCATAGGATATGAGTTTTGGTGTGGCATTTGTAAAATGCCTCACCCTCAGGAACAATGCCTTATAGCACAAAATATTTTGGATGAGTAAAACCAGGGATATGAAGAGAGGCCTATGATAAATGCTCTTTCATCTACACCCTTTTGGTCAGGAGATAGTGATGATTCAAATGTTGAATACATGCCAGATGAAAGCTACAGGAGGTTGGGATACCAACAAGAGCAGCAAGTCTTTTCAGATAATGATGAGAGTCCAGATATTAGAAGGACAACAAAAGAGAAAAGAGAGTCTTACATTGTAGTAGTGATGGAACAAGTGCTTAGCAACTATTGTTTGAGGAACAGGAATGTGAACTCAGACAATGAACAAGCAGTAGGGATGTACAAGATTTTGAACAAGAATGCTGAGATAAAGAAGTCAAAGGTAGATGTCCCTAAAAGGCAAGTTGATCAAACATCAAAGATAAGAAAACCCATGGACAAGCAGAACAACAGTAAGGAAATTTCAAATTGTACTTCATTCATGTCTCAAGCATTATCTCAGATAAAAATTTCTATCCCTCTAATGGAAATAGTTAAATTAACTGATTGCAAGAATGAAACGATCAAGATAATAAATGATGTTGTTAAAAAAGATTCGAAGGAACAAAAAGATAATGAAGAATTACCAGTTATTTAGTTAGGAACTTTTGTTAATGAAGATGCCACTAAAGTAGATCCTTTCTTTCTAACTTTATTGATAAACAATAAATTGGTTAAAAATTGTATGCTAGACTCTAGGGCGGCAGTTAATATTATGCCTCATGGGGTAATGAAAGAATTAGGAATGAATGTGGACACTACTTATGGAAAATGTTATGCTATGGATAATAGGTCGGTCCCAGTTATTGGAATAATGAAAAATATTGAATTTAAGTTTCCTTCATGTCCTAAAAAATCTTATAAAATAGATATTACTATTGTTGAAGTACCACCTAGTTATGGAATGTTATTATCTAGACAATGGTCTAATCTAGTAGGCAAAAATATACAATTAGATCTATCTTATGCTTCTATCCCAGTAAATGGTAGGGTTATAAGGATCGAAAGGGAACCAAGATCTACTTACACCATTGAAGATATTGATCCAAGCCAGGTTATGCATTTTTGCCATACTGACATGGAGAATTTCTAGGTAAGAATTCATAAAAATCTCATTGGAAAAACTAGTCATATTGAAATATGTGCTAAGGAAAATAGTGATTTCATTTGTAAAATGTTTTTTGATGGATCATGTAGTAAAAATGGTAATGGAGCAAATGTAGTTTTCATATCCCCATGGTAAATCCTTTAAATATTCATTTTTGTTAGCATTTGAATGTACTAACAATACTGTAGAGTACGAAGCACTCCTACTAGGTCTAAAAATAGCAGGTAAGCATGGTATCAAAATTCTTTATGTTTATGGTGATTCTGAATTAGTTGTATCTCAGATTAGGGATAAGTTTATTACTAAGAATCATACCCTAAAAAGGTACAAGAATGAAGTGTGGGATTCCATAGAAGTTTTTTATGCTTTTTCGATAACATGGATAGATAGATCTAAGAATATTCTTGTTGATTTCATGGCTAACCTAATAGTTAAGCATAACGATATTCCATGTGAAGATATTGCACAGGTAGAGATCAAACCAAGGCCATCAATACCTGATAACGTTCATAATTGGAAAATCTTCGAGGATGATAGAGACATTATAAAGTTCCTTGCATGTGAGGAAAGGTATGAAGATCAATTTATTGATTTAAATGCTTATGTTGAAACAATAGATGAAAAGGATACTTTATTTGGAAATGATGTAATTCAAATCAAAACTAATAAAATTCCTAAAGGGCTTGTTGCATTAGAAAAAATGTTTGATAGTAAAGATTCTAGTAAGGTTAAAATGGAAAATACTAATATAGAGGAAGTGGAAAAGATAAATTTAGGAAATGAACATACTCCTAAAGAGATTTTCATTGGTAAAAAATTAACTCCTAAAATCAGATATGATATTATTAGTTTGTTAAGAAAGTATAGACATGTGTTTGCTTGGTCCTATGATGATCTTAAGGTGTATAGAGAGGATTTGTTCCAACATGAAATACCCTCAAGACCTGATGCAAAACCTTTTAAACAAAGGCAAAGACTGATTAATCTGACTTTGGCTCCTAAGATGAAGGAGGAACTCATTAAGATGAGGGATGCTGGTATCATCAAGCCGATTAGACACTCTACTTGGGTTTCAAATTTGGTACCTATTAGAAAGAAGAATAGAGATATTAGGCTTTTTGTGGATTTTAGAAATCTAAATATATCTTTGTTAAAAGACAATTATGCATTACCAAACATGGATGTATTATTACAAAAGGTTACAGGAAATGAATTATTATCCATGATGGATGGGTTCTCTGGGTACAATCAGGTAAAGGTTAAAGAAGAAGAACAATACAAAACAACATTCACTACACTGTGGGGTACATATGTTTATGCAAGAATGCCATTTGGACTTACGAACGCTGGAGCTACTTTTCAGAGAGCCATGGATGTGGCTTTTGGGGACTTCATTGATATAATCATGGTAATATATCAGGATGACATCATATCTTATTCAAAGAAGGCAGAAGATCATTGCAAAAATCTAAAGAAAATTTTCAAAAGAGCCCTTGAATTTGGAGTATCCTTAAACCCGAAAACATGTCATTTTGGGGTAACTAAAGGTAAACTCCTTGGTCACATTGTTTCTAAGGAAGGATTCAGAATACACCCAAAAAGGATTGAAGCAATTGATAGGGTTCAAATTCCTAAAAATGTTAAGGGGATTTAGTCTTGCTTTAGACAAATCAACTTTGTGAGAAGGTTTGTTCCAATTTTTTTAGAAATCATAAAACCTATCGCAAAGATGTTAAAAAAAGATGCAATTCTGAATTGGACAGATGAGGCCTTAGAAGCATTTGCCAACATTAAGAGAGCAATCAAAGAAGCTCTAGTTTTGAAATCTCCTGATTTTTCCAAACCTTTTCAGTTGTTCTCCTTCACTTCTTTCCACACCATAGCAGTAGTCCTGTTATAGAAAAATGATGAAGGATACCAACAACCAATAGCCTTCTTCAGTAAAACTCTACAATTTTTTGAGTTGAATTATGATATACATGAAAAGCAGGCCTATGTATTAGTTAAATCAGTGAAATCATTCAGACCCTATCTAGTTGGAGCTAAGATTGTATCATACGTACCTAATGTAGCAACTAAGGATATATTGAGGCAATCAGAAGTCATGGGTAAAAGATGTCGATGGATCAATCAGATTCAAGAATTTGATATTGAGATTCAGATCACTAAGCTAATCAGAGGACAAGGATTGGCTAAACTTATGGCAGAAACAAACTTAGATGTAGCACAAGTAAACCAAGTAGATTCAACAGTGTCCATGATACACAGACATAGTCTACTTCTTAAAGAATATGAAGTGTTAAGAAGGTCTTAGTGATAATTAGAAAAGAACTATAAAGTTACAAGCATCAAGATATGTACCAATTCAGGGACACCTATATTGGAAAAATAGTGATGGTATCCTCCTATTTTGTCTAGACACCTATCAGGCCAAGTCAGTTATTAAGGATTTACATGATGGGATATGCGGCGGTCACTTCTCAGCTAAGACAATAGCTCAGAAGATATTGAAAGTTGGGTATTACTAGCCCCATATATTCAAGGATTGTTATGATTATGTTAAAAAGTGTGAGTCTTGTCAGAAGTTCTTCGGGAAACTGAAATACAATGGTGCTTTACCCCTTATTTTGTTATAGACCGAGGAACCTTTCAAAATGTGCGGAATAGACTTTATTAGTGAAATTGTAGATGCTTCAAGTGGAGGTCACCGGTGGATATTGGTTGCAAAAGATTACTTCACAAATGTTGGATACAATTGTCTGAAGGACATTGTTGGATTAGCTATGTGTTGTCTTTGATGTCACACAAATGTCATATCAATTATCATTCTCAGTGTCTACCGATCTCAGTCCGTCAGCTAGGCAGTTCTCAGTATCTACCGAGCTCAGTCGGTCAGCTAGGCGATTTTTAGTGTCTATCGAGATCTCTCGGGTGTCAAAAGGAAACATGACAAAAAATAGTGTTAACCGAGCCTCCTCGGTTATCGACGGAAAATTAGTGGTTACCAAGCTCACTCGGTCTCCGAAGGATGTTGTAGAATTCACTGTGGTTACCGAGTTCACTCAGTCACCAAAGGAAATCTTTTCAGGATTAATGTTTACCGAGCAAGGTTGGCCCTTCAAAGGATTTTGTTATTACAGTTTGTTTATCCCAGCCGACTGTTGTAATAATTATTAGTGCCGACTTGACAATCTAAATGTTAATTAGAATGGTATATATATATAGAAGGTCAAGTGGTGAATAAGAAATACAGCATGCAGAAATCATTTTAAAGAAAGGTATGTGCGAATTTTGAAGGATGGTTAGATATCCTTGAGGAGCAGCAAAGATTTATTTGATCAGTAAGGATCTAGTGAAGCAGAACAGAGATCTATAATTAGCAATTTAGTTGCAGGTCATTTCATTGTTACTCTCTTACAATTGTAGCAGTGATATCAAAATCTCTTAACTGAGTTGGTTTAACAACCATTTTGTAAATCCTCTAACAAGGTGACAATTCTATTGAATTGTTTCAAGACCTCCTACAAGGCCACTCCTAGTAGGGTGATTAAATCCTCTAACAAGGTCACACCTAACAGTGTGTTTTGTAACCTTTTACCAGGTTGGCTTCTAACTAGGCATCACTTCAGAAGAGTGAAAAACAATAACTAGTTACATTGGTGGTTTTTCCCATATTGGGTTTCCACGGTAAATCTGGTGTCTCTTGTGTTCATGTTATTTTTTTTATTCATGTATGTTAATCAGTGATGAATGCTTAAGTATAGTTTAATTATTACACACTTCAAAGATTGAGTTTCAGCATTTCTCTGAATGTTTACCGAGTGGCAACAGTAAATAATTTGTTAAGATATCTAAGGGATCAGTGGTAATATTTTTGTGGTTAATTGATTCACCCCCCCTCTCAGTTACTGCATCTATATTTCCAAAAATTGGTATCAGAGCTTTTGGTGCTTGCAGGAAGGGTTTCAAGGACCTAAGATAAAGATCAGGATGTCTTACAAAAGAGAAATTCCAAGGCTTAACTCAAATAACTTTTCAGCATGGCAAGGTCTCATGAGACTTCATCTGGCTTCCATTGGTGATTTAGGATGCAAATATATTGATCAAGAATATACAATTCCTACTGGCACATTAACTGTTGAAGACATTGCAGAGAAGAAGAACCATAACACTATGATGATAGACATTGCATCAGCTCTTAGCTATGAAGAATTTGATGAAATCAAAGACTGTACAACTACTCATGAAATGTGGAACAAGTTGAAGAAAATCTATGGTGGTGATGACAATGTGAAGAGAGCCAAAGTAGAAAGCCTAAGAGGACAGTTTGATCAGATGAAAATGAGAGAAGAAGAAAACATTGCAAAATATGTTGAAAGGATCAAGACAAGTGTTAGTGCAATCAGAGCTTCTAGAGGAAAAATTGATGATGAAACTGTTATAAGTAAGGTTCTTAGAACATTACTTCCTATTTATGCAATAAGAGTTTCTACTATTCAAGAAAGAAGATGTGAAGAAAATCACAATATAACTTTGGATGCCTTAGTTGGAAGATTGACAGCCTTTGAACTGGATAACTATGACAACTATGTTCCAACTTCTAAAAATATTGAATCAGCTTTTGAGGCCAAAATTTCACTCAAGAAAGGGAAGAAAATCCAATCAAAAAGTGAAGAAGAATCAGAGGAAAGTTCTGATAGTGATCTTGAAGTTATTGAAGCATTACTTGCAAAGAAATATTCAAGAGGCAGAGGAAAATACAAAGGTAAAACTCCCTTAATCTATTTTTCATGTGAAGAAATTGGTCATATTGCAGTTAGGTGCCCAAACAAGCAAAGAAAAGATGAGAAGAAAGGTTACAAGTACAATGGCAAGAAGAATTTCAAATCATTCAAGGATAAAGGTAAGAAAACATGTTTTTTAGCTAAAGATTCAGATGATAGTGAAGAAGAAATTGTTTTCATTGCTATAAAAGATGAATCTAATAATGATGAAGATGAGATGGCACTTATCTCTCATATAAGCAAGAATGATACATGGATTATAGACAGTGGATGTTCACGTCATATGATTGGTGACAGGACTAAGTTTGAACACTTTGAAAACTTTGATGGTGGTAATGTAAGGTTTGGAAACAATGAACTTTGTTGTATAAAAGGAAAGGGACGAATTTCATTAACCAAAGAACTTATATGTGATAATGCATATTGGGTTGAAGGACTAAAGCATAATCTTCTAAGTGTAGCACAGCTAATTAACATTGGATTCAAATTTGAATTCATGAATGGAAAAGCAAGACTACTGGATGACAAAGGAAAATTGATAGGATCAGGCAAACAAACCAAAGGTAACCTGTTTTATCTTGATCTTGGTGAATACTCATGTTTTATTGCTCAAATTGAAGAAAGTTGGTTATGGCACAAAAGGTTATGTCATGTAAATTTTGATAACATGATGAAAATAAGAAAATTCAAGAAAGTAAGAGGTATTCCTACTTTGAAGAAACCTGATGTTGGTCTATGCAAGAATTGTCAAATTGGTAAAATGGGAAAGTCTAGTTTTAAAAGTAAAAACTATCTGTCTGAAGATATTTTGGAAATTGTGCATACTAATTTATGTGGACCTATTGGAATTGAGAGCTATACTAGAGAAAAATTCTTTATTCTCTTTGTGGATGATTACTCTAGAATGATGACTGTTATGTATTTAAGAGAAAAGTCAGAAGCATTTGAGAAGTTCAAATGGTATTTAGCAAGAGTAGAAAAGGAAATAGGAAAAATAATAAAATGCTTGAGATCAGACAAAGGTGGTGAATTCATCTCCCATGAATTCAATAATTTTTGCATTGAAAGAGGAATCAAAAGATAGGTATCAGCCCCGAGAACTCCTGAGCAGAATGGAATAGCTGAAAGAAGGAACAGATCTATCATGGACTGTACAAGGACTCTAATGATTGAAAAGAACATTGCTATGAAATACTGGAAGGAAGCTATCAGCACTGCAGTTCATACCTTGAACTGAGTACAGCTAAGAAAAGACACATTCAAGACTCCTTATGAGCTATGGTATGGCTACAAACCAAATGTAAGTTACCTGAAAGTATTTGGTAGTAAATGTTACATCTTAAAAGAATCTAGAAAAGGAAAATTTGATGTAAAAAGTGATGAAGGAATATTTTTGGGATATTATTGCAAAAGTAAGGCATATAGATGTCTAAATTTGTCTACTCACAAAATCATAGAAAGTGCACATGTGAGAATTGATGAGTTTGTAGAAAAGATTGAAGAAGAAAACAAAAAGGAACCAGAGGATTACATAAGATTTGTTTACATCGAACCTGATACATTGCCAGACACATCTTTCAATAAGGAAACTACATCTACCGAGCCCAGTACAGTAACCGAGTCACAAGAAGAAGTTCAGACCGAGTCACAAAGTACTGAGTCTCAGTCTGAAGCTACCGAGCAAGTATCTACTGAGCTCGAGCAACCTGAACCTGAAGATGAAGAAGATGACAATGTAACTCATTCAGGAAGCAAGGAACCTGTATTGGCCAAGTACGTCAGAAAGCATCATACACCAAATCAGATTATTGGAAACAAATCAGATGGTACTATGACAAGAAGTAAACTAAAAGGTACATGTTTATTTGTTGATTTTGAACCTAAAAATGTCAAAGATGCATTGGAAAATGAAAGTTGGATTGAGGCTATGAATGAAGAAATAGAGAAAATAGAGAAAAATAAGACATGGACTCTTGTACCTAGGCCTAAAGATAAAAATGTAATTGGGACAAAATGGGTATTTAGAAATAAGTTGAATGAAGATGGTCAAGTATCAAGAAACAAAGCAAGATTGGTATGTAAAGGATATTCTCAAGAAGAAGGAATAGATTATGGAGAGACTTCTACTCCTGTTGCAAGATTAGAAGGTGTGAGGACTTTATTTTCATATGCAGCACATAAAGGATTTAAGGTATATCAGATGGATATAAAATTTGCATTTCTCAATGGTATTCTTGAGGAAGAAGTCTACATTGAGCAACCTGAAGATTTTATTGATCCAGACAAAAGGGATATGGTCTGCAAATTACACAAAGCATTGTATGGTCTGAAACAAGCTCCTAGAGCATGGTATGAAAGATTACATAACTATCTTACTCAGATTGATTTCAAAAGAGCTAATGACAATAGTAATTTATACATCAAAGAAGGATCAAATAACAAAATTATTTTGGTAGAAATATTTGTGGATGATACTGTGTTTATAGGAAATGATGATCAGTGCAAAGAATTTTTAGAGCATATGAACAAAGAATTTGAAATGTCTATGTTTGGTCAGATAAAAATTTTTGTTGGACTCCAGATTCAGCAAAACAAAAATGGTATCTACATTACTCAGTCTAAATATATCAGGGAAATACTTAAGAAATTTGGTATGGAAGATTCAAAACCAGTTGGTACACCCATGTGTACTAGACTAAAGCTTACCAAAGATGATGATTCAAAAGAAGTAGATCAGACCTTATACAGATCAATGATTGGAAAATTACAGTATGTAGTGCACACAAGGCCTGATATTGCCTTAGCAGTTGGTATAGTGGCAAGATTCTCAGCTAAACCCAGAGAAAATCACATGACGGCAATCAAAAGAATCTTGAGGTATTTAAGGGGAACTGAAGATTATGGCTTGTGGTATAAATTTGGAGGCAATCTGGATTTAAAAGTGTTTACTGATGCTGATTGGGTAGGAAACATTGATGACAGAAGGAGTACAATTGGTGGAGCATTCTTTCTTGGCAAGAGGTTAGTATCTTGGACTAGTAAAAAGCAAAATTGCACATCCCAATCCACAGCAGAAGTAGAATATGTTGTTGTAGTAGTAAACTACTCTAATATTGTATGGTTTAAATAGTTTTTGGAAGGCATGAAGGTTGAGATCAAAGAACCAGTTGTTATGTTTTGTGACAATACAAGTACAATAAATATTTCAAAGAATCCAGTAATGCATTCCAAAACCAAGCACATTGCTATAAAATATCACTTTTTCAGAGAATTGGTGCAGGACAAGGAAATCAGATTGGAATATATTCATACAAAAGAACAAATTGCAGATATCTTCACCAAGCCACTACCTAAGGATGCATTCTTGTATCTAAGAGGCAAGGTAGGGGTCACTCCCCTATCCGAGGTTCACTAAATAAAGTTTTAGTGATGCATCAACCAGAACATGTTGAAGATCAATTAGTTTATGTAGCATAATTAGGGAATCATTGCATATGAATCAGTACATAAGGTACATTGATATTTACTGAAACTGTGTAAGTTGTCTTTGGCATGTGTTGTCAAAGAGGGAGAGTTTGCTGTCATTTCAAGAAATTTCTAAGGAGAATAATTTGAGAAGTTAAGAGGGAGAGTTCTCAATCAGAAAGAAGTTTGAAGATGATGGGAATCATAATGAAGCTAAGGATATGTTTCTTACTCTAGGTTTCTCTATGAAATTTCATTGTGCTATGACATGTTGTGTTGCCATCAATGCCAAAGAGGGAGATTGTTGGATACAACTGTCTAAAGGACATTGTTGGATTAGCTATGTGTTGTCTTTGATGTCACACAAATGTCATATCAATTATCATTCTCAGTGTCTACCGAGCTCAGTCGGTCAGCTAGGCGGGTTTAGTGTCTACCGAGATCTCTCGAGTGTCAAAAGGAAACATGACAGAAAATAGTGTTAACCGAGCCTCCTCGGTTATCAAAGGAAAATTAGTGGTTACCGAGCTCACTCGGTCTCTGAAGGATGTTGCAAAATTCATTGTGGTTACCGAGTTCACTCGGTCACCGAAGGAAATCTTTTCAGGATTAATGTTTACTGAGCAAGGTCGGCCCTTCAAAGGATTTTGTTATTACAATTTGTTTATCCCAGCTGACTATTGTAATAATTATTAGTGTCGAATTGACAATCTAAATGTTAATTAGAATGGTATATATATATATAGAAGGTCAAGTGGTGAATAAGAAATACAGCATGTAGAAATCATTTTAAAGAAACGTATGTGTGAATTTTGAAGGATGGTTAGATATCCTTAAGGAGCAGCAAAGATTTATTTGATCAGTAAGGATCTAGTGAAGCAGAACAAAGATCTATAATCAGCAATTTAGTTGCAAGTCATTTCATTGTTACTCTCTTACAATTGTCGCAGTGATATCAAAATCTCTTAACCGAGTTGGTTTAACAACCATTTTGTAAATCCTCTAACAAGGTGACAATTCTATTGAATTATTTCAAGACCTCCTACAAGGCCACTCCTAGCAGGGTGATTAAATCCTCTAACAAGGTCACACCTAATAGTGTGTTTTGTAACCTTTTACCAGGTTGGCTTCTAATCGGCATCACTTTAGAAGAGTGAAAAATAGTAACTAGTTACATTGGTGGTTTTTCCCATATTGGGTTTCCACGGTAAATCTGGTGTCTCTTGTGTTCATGTTATTGTCTTTATTCATGTATGTTAATCAGTGATGAATGCTTAAGTACAGTTTAATTATTACGCACTTCAAAGATCGAGTTTCAGCATTTCTCTATATGTTTACTAAGTGGCAACAGTAAATAATTTGTTAAGATATCTAAGGAATCAGTGGTAATATTTTTATGGTTAACTGATTCACCCCCCCTCTTAGTTACTGCATCTATATTTCCAACACACAAAATGGGTTAAAGCTATACCCACAAGACAAGCTAAAAGAAAGGTGGTCACCAAATTTTTGACAAAGAACATACTCACCAGATTTGGAGTACCTTGTAAGATTCTTTGTGACAATGGCATGTGTTTCAGATCTAAGGAATTTTTAGAATTTTGTGGAAAATATGGCATCAACCTATCATACTCATCTTCATATCATCCACAAGGGAATGGTCAAGCAGAATCAAGCAATAAAAATATACTAAATATTATCAAAAGAATGTTGAGTAACAATAAAAAGGCATGGGACTCAAAGCTAAATCTAGCTTTATGGGAAAACAAAGTAATGATGAAAAGATCAACAGGTTTCACTCCTTATGAGTTGGTTTATGGAAAACAAGCAGGTTACCATTGAACAATCTCTTACCATTTTACAGGTTCATCCAAGAAGAAGAGCTTGAGGATGTAAATTTTATGGAAGACAGGTTGAGCTAGTTATCAGAGCTAGATGAGATGAGAAGAATAGTGCAAGAAAGGAATCTTCATCAACAATGACAAATTAAGACCCTTCATGACAAAAGAGCATCAGACAGACCTTTCAGAGAAGGTGATTGGGTATTAAAATGGAATGCAAAAGACCAAGACAAAGGAAAACATGGTAAGTTTGAGGCATTATGGCAAGGACCTTATATGGTCATCTTGAGAGCAGGTGAGAATTCATATTATCTACAGGATACTGATGAAGTCATTCAAGAGTTCCCAACTCACAGTTAGTATTTGAAGCCATTTTTCTCCTAAAATAGGAAATATTCTCTAACTTGTATATTATTATTTTTGTTTATTTCATTTAAGCATCATGTTTCTTTTCTCACTATGGTCTGCTTTTCCAGAGATAACTAGGATCTTGCTGCATCCAGGCATGAATGCACATCCCCAATAAGAGCCACTGTTGACATTAAAAATTTTAGGTCCTAAAGGAGCAAAACGTCAGGGAAGTTATATATTTTTCATATTTTATAATTTTCCTATGATAAAAAACTAAAATGGATAAAAGGCATGTATGTTTTTTATTTTCTATTCTCATGTATTAGGTTGTAATTTGTTTTATTCTAATGCATATTTGTTTTGAAAATAAATAATTATTCTAAAAAATAAAATAAGTTAAGTGAAAAGGCGGCGAGAGAGAGTTGAACCCTCGACCTCTTAAGCCGACCTTTTTTCCTACCTATCTACCCTCCTATACCCTAACCAGTTAGTCTATTTATTTTCTTCGAGAGGATTAGGAGAAGATATTTATTTATTTTCATTTTCATGTGTAGGTGAGAAATTAAGATAACCTTTTTACATAGGGAGTAATCTTTCTTTTAATAACTTTTCAAATTTAATAATGAATATATTTGTCTATGTATTTATCTATTTTCTGATTTTAGGAAAAAGAATGGGGAGAGGGAGTTGAACACTCGACCTCTCGACCCATCCCTTTTCCTACCTAACTACCTGACTCTACCCCCTACCGATTACTCTATGTTTTTCCTTGAGAACATATGTATAAATAAAGGTATTAATATTAGATTTTTGATCTCTTTTTTAAAAATTTAGAAATGAATTATTGGGATCATGAAAGTAATTGATTTCTTTTATGCAATGTTTTATGTTATATATAAGACTTGGTTTTATTTTTAATTTTATTGTTTCACCTCAATTTACCCTAAAAACCTAAAGTTAAAATATGATAAGGTCAATAATTAGATAAGTATTATTATGTTTAGGGTTTTGAGATTTTTTGGATGTAAATTTTCAGAGCTTATATCCCTAAATATAATTTAGTGTTTTCACCTTAATGTATTATTAACATTAATATTTTTATCAAATAAGGTGAAAAGGCTTTAGCATTATTGCATTATTATTAAATTTTAGTGGTGTATAATGTAAATTGTTTTTTCATATCTATTTAGAGTTTGTCATTTACTCTTTAGTTTCAAATCCCTAAAAGTAACTTTTTACCTTATTCTTTTATTTAATTTTAGGGTAAAGAGGGTATTAATAATTTTACCCTACTTTAATTTGTTTATGAATTAGTTGATTTATTAATATGAATATTTTAGAGTTTCTTTTTAGTAAGTGAGTTTTTTTTAGGTTTCTCCAAAATTATATGTATTTTTTATGTGGTTGTAATATTATTTTACATTAGAAAAGTTTCATAAGCATTAGTGGATTGTTTTGATTTTAGGGTAAATGCATTTCTCCTTTTATTAGGGTGGAATAAAAAACTTCTTTTTACCCTAATGTTTCTTTTAAAGTATTTCCATATTATATTTTACATTACATTATGATTGTGAATGGATTTATTATGCTTACTTTGGAAATAAAAGCAAAATTCTTAAACATAATATCATTTTACTTATTATTTTGAAAATTAAGGTAATTCCTATGATTTAATAAATAATGTGGCTTCTTATGTTTTTGATAATTAAAGTGGATAGCCTATAATTATTATTTTACATTTTATTTTTAAAATGTACGTACTTAATGTTATATTATAATGTGTTAATTATTAATTAATATATAAATAGTAATAGTTTTTATGAAAACCTAATAATTTGTGAAAGTAATAATTTTTAGGTGTTATGTGCAAGAAAATTAATGGTTGGATTATTAATGCACAGAGCACCTAAAAGAGAATGAGGATAAATTATATGGGAAATATTTCCCTAACAACCATTGTTATGGTTTGTTTTGTATTTTTGAGGGTAGTTGATATTATTAGGTCCTGTGAAAGGGCATGTCCTTTCACAGGGAACCATTGGAAAATATATTTATACTAGTTCATATTGTAAACAAGAGACACAATCGAATATCACAGAAAAAATTGGAAACTTATCCCAAATTACAGATTTGAACATGATGTCTGAAATCTCAAGTGCAAAATATCAGATAACTGCTTGAGCCTTAAATTTAATATAGTTTATTATTTTCAATTATTTTTACCAATTACTCTATGAACCAAGGTATCCTACTATGTTTTCTATCTGATGCATTTATTTATGATAAATTTATATAGTTTGAACATTAGTAGCATGGTTTGAGAACTTGTTATTGCTCCTTTCGGGCTATTAAGTTGGGTTAAAAACCATAGGACAAATTGTATAAGTTGTTTTAAATTCTTGTTTCAATTGAAAGCTTGTAGGTTGATGGTCTCACTTTACAGGAGTGAGTTACCTTAAAAATGTCTCCGTCTATACGTAGGATTGATATAACTGACTCTATTTCTGATTTGGTATCAGGCACTGGTCTATTTTTCATTTGAAATTTTCATTTGTTCTTTCTGTATTTTATGCATATATCTATTATCTTTTTCATAAAGCACTCAATTAGGTTTAGCAATATTTTCAAACCTTAGTTTAGATTTCAAGTTATCTGACAATTAGGATATTAGGTTTATTTTCCTCCAAAGGATTGTTAACCCCTTTGGAAGGATTTGCTTTTGTTGTGCACGTATTTGTGTAGTTAGAAAGCATATTTGATTTAGGCCTACTAGCCTTGGCTAAATCAAGCCAGAATTGCAGAGGCACTTATTTGTGCCTGTCAATTGGCCTCAAAACGGTCCAGCATTTTTTAGCACCAACAATCAGTACACATTCTCCATTCTCCATTCTTCTTAGGTGCCAACATAGTAGGTACAACATATGGACTCAAGCTTTCTCTGATTAAACCGTTCTGCAACAACTCTTGCACTTTTCTTTTATGTTCATCATTCTCAGTCGATGTCAATCTATAAGGTACTTTATTTGGAAAAATAGCCGTAGGAATCAGATCCATACAATGACTTATACTTCTCACCAGTGGTAAACCATCAAGAATATCTTCTACAACAATCTCCTTGTATTCATTCAGCAAGTTTTCAATTTCTTATGGTACTTGGTCTCTATTTTTTGTCACTCGATCATTACTAAACTCTATCACTCAACCACTACTACCACAACTTGGTCTCTTAGGAATTTTAGAAAAATAGACTTGATTCTTCTTCATATCTTTCTCAAATTGTTTTCCATTAACCATGCAAATTCTCACAGTAGTACAGTTTATCTCATCTGGAATCTCAATCAAAGTTAACAATATTTTCTTTCTCCCACTCATCCAAAGAGTATATTGATTCAATCTACCATCATGCACGACATGTCTATCATATTGTCAGGTTTATCCAATAGAATATGACAACACTCCATACGCATAATATTACATAGAACTTCATCAAAGTAATTCCAATTTTGAATTTCATAATACATTGCTCACTTACCAACAAGTTATGCTTATCCTTGATCCATGAAACATGATAGGGTTTAGGGTGTCTCAACCTCTACAATTGCAACTTTGTAACTAGCTCCTCTGAAGCCAAATTCAATGAACTGCCACTATTAATAATCACTTTGCACCATTTTCATGTCATCTTACATCTGGTCTTGAAAAGACTTCTCCTCAGGACAGGTTCTTCATCAATTTGGTTATTACATATAGTTCTCCTTACCATCAGATTTTCTCCAACCTCAAGTCCACTTGGTGAACCCACAATATCTTCTTGTGCCATATTTCTATGACTTTGTTCATTTCAATCAGAGTGTCTAAACTCAAAAGATCTATGCCCTTCTTTACCACATCTAAAACAATTACCACTAAAACCAACTATAGAATAAGAATTACCTCTTCCTCAGTATGAACTAGTACCTCCTCAGTAAGAACTACCACCTTTCCACTTGATCTTGCTTTTATCTTTAGATTTACCCTTATCTTACGTAGAATTATCAGATCTACCACCTTCACCATAGGATCTACCTCTACCTCTCTAGAATCTACCACCTCTACCTCTTTTTCTTTGTTCATGCTTCTTTGTCAAGATCTCCTTAGCTTTCAAGGCATATTGATATGCTTCTTCCACACTATCTAATTTCACAAAGCTTATTTCATCTTGAATTCCAAATCTCAATCCATTCAGGTACCATGCAACTTTCTCAAGCTCATCATCCACATGTCCAGATCTGATGTCCAATCTATAGAATTCCTCAGTATATTCCTTCATAGTCATTTTCCTTTATCTTAGGTTTTGCATCTTCCTCAACAAGCTAACTTTGTAATCAATAGGAAGAAACTTCTTCACTTTGTTCACCATTTTCAACTAGGTTATAATCTTTTCCTTTCATCTTCTTTGTCTATTAGTTTGCAAATGCTTCCACCACAATGAGGCATGACCTTTCAACCTAGTGACTACAATTTTCACTTTCCTATTATCAGAAGTGCTTTCAAACTCAAATAACTTCTGCATATCTGAGATCCAATCCAATAAACATTAGTATCCAAATTTCCATCATAAGGAATAAGTTCAACAATGGGCTTTAAATGTTCCCTAGTCAATACTCTCAACAATATTTCCTCATCTTGATCTTCCTCATGTTCTAGATTAGGGTTTGGTGCTTCTTCTTCATCATCACTTACATCATCAAGATGTGCTCCTCTCCTCTGGATTGTCTCCACAACATCTAATCTGGCTAGAATTTGTCTCAAAATGTCCATTATGGCATTATCAACATTTCCTCTACCTCAAACCATTTTGACAAATCAGTTCCTACAAGATCATAACCCTCTACAAGTTATAGGTCAAATCCGCAGATCTACCACCCTACAACCAAATCTAATTTAGGGTTATACATGATCCAATCTCCACAATGATGAACCTTAAGCTTTGATACCACCTAATGCAAGGAGGGACATGGATAGCTAGGGTCAAGGGCACGCCTAACTATCTAACCACCTTGCAGATTACACACAACAGAAGAAAACAACACAAAGAATAGCTCTAAGGAGAGAAGGAACAAAAAATAATTTTATTGATTCATCCAATTACATCATGCATTCCTGACTGTGAGGCCTTCAGGGTTACGACCCACAAAATTTTGAAAATCTAGACCTTTCTATCTTCTACGTCCCCAAAATCACTCACCAAAACTACTCCTTTAATCCCTTTCTTAACATAAACCTAGACATCCTTAGTTATATTTGCAAAAATGGCTTACAAAATATTCTAGATCATTAAAATAAAGAAGGCCAACCACAAAATAGTATGGTGCACATCCCAAGACAATATCCTAATCATTAAATTCATTACCCAAATTAAATACACAAGTCAGCTCCAACTGGAAACTAATCACAGACAAACTCGGTCAAAGAAGAATCGAGATCAACAAATAATAGGTTCACTTGGCACAAGATGGAATGCTCAACCAAAATTGAACAACTCAACACATATAGGAATACTCAGCCAACAATGGATAGCTCAGCATGCAGGAATGCTCAGCCACCACAACAACTCGACACTTACTGGGAGAATGAACAAAATGAGCAGGATAGCAAGGCAACCTAGGATGCTCCTGCACCAGACAACTAGGGTTGAAATAAATGAATCTCCTAAATCATTGAGATGTCACAATCCAAGTTGGATCTAACTCAGATTGAGAAATCCATGTAGCATCTTCCACTGGTCTATTCTTCCACTTCACTAAATATTCATAGCAATCCTTTCCTCTTGTGGTTTTACCAATCCTATGATCCAATATATGTTCAACCTCTTCAATCTGATTCTTAGGATAATCATCTGGTATAACAACTTCATCATCTAACTCATGATACTTATGCAAATCAACAATATTGAATATATGAGATATATCCATGTCATCAAGTAACTCAACTTCATAAGCATTTCCATTGTCAAACTTCCTCAAGATTCTACAGGAACCAAACTTCTTCATTTCCAACTTACTGTATGTTCCAACAAGAAATCTTCCCTTCCTCAAATGAACCATTACCTCATCACCAATTTCAAAAACATGATGTCTCCTAGATTTATCAACATTTTCCTTATACTTCTAATTACTTTGTTCCAACTTCAACTTCACTTCCTCATGTAAAGACTTCATAAAATTAGCAAATACTTCCCCTTCAGCTCTTCTCTTTTCTTCACCAACTATATACCTCAAATCAGATACTCCTCTAGGCTGCATTCCAGTAACAATCTCAAAAGGTGTTTTTCCTAAACTCCTATTCACAAAATTATTATATGCAAACTCAGCTTGTGCCAATACCATATCCCAACTACTCGGCTTATCTCCAACTAAACATCTCAACAAATTACCCAAGCTTCTATTCACAACCTTTGTCTTTCCATCTGTCTGTGGATGAAATGTAGAACTAAACCTCAACTAAGTATCCATCTTCTTCCATAAAGTCCTCCAAAAATAACCAAGAAACTTGCTATCTCAGTCAAAGATAATACTTTTTGGCAATCCATCCAATCTAACAACCTCTTTAAAGAATATCTCATTAACATGCACAACATTTGATGTCTTCTTACAATCTATAAAATATGCCATCTTAGAAAATCTATCCACAACAAAAAATATGGAATCATACCTCTTGTTGTCTTAGGTAATCCAAGAACAAAATGCATATTGATGTCACTCCAAGGTTTCTCAAGAACAAAAGTAGGTGTATACAATCAAATATTCTAACTTACTCCTTTTAAAACTTGACAAATTCCACAACTCCTTACAAACTTCTGAACATCCTTATACATATGTGGCCAATAATAATTTTCCTTAAGAAAACTCAATGTCTTATTAATTCCAAAATGTCGAGCCAATCCACCACAATGCTTTTTCTTAATCAAATTAATTTTCATGGAACTTCTTGGTATACATAGCTGAATTCCTTCAAATAACATACCTTCTTGAATGAAATACTCCTCAAAATTACTTGATTATTCTGACAAATTTGGTACTATGTGTATGCACCCTAAAATGGTCACCTAGACTTTGGGCCCCCATTCAGCAATTTATCAAATCCCTGAATCATATTTTCAAAAATTAGTATTTTTTCAATATATCAATTTCCTTGATCAAATCCTATGTTATCATTTATTCGATTATCTACCTTGGGCTAACCATTTTATCTTAAGTTTTTATTTATTTAAAAGGAATATTTCCTCCCCTTTTAAATAAAAAGCCCCCACCTTTTCCTCTTATCCTAAGTTGCACAAATAAAGCATTATTCTTATTTTATAAAAAAGAGAAAAGTACTTTTTGTCTCATATGGACACAAAAGTCAACTATTATTTTCTCATTGGAGGATATTTGTGCACATGGATTGCTCCTCTTTCAAGCTCCACCCTTGATTAAATCTTTTGCCTCTTAATCTCCATGGTCCATTCTTTCTCATTTCCTATAAAAGAAGAGCTCTCTTCTTCATTTTCATATGCATTTTTTAATACTAATGTTATGCTGCAAGTTTTCTAGGTCACTTTGGAGCTTTTGAAGATTTGGAGCATTCTTGGCTTTTGCATCTACATTCCTTTCTTAGTTTCATTCATGCATAGTAGCTTCATGTTTATGCTTTCATAGTTTGGATTTTTTTTCAAGCTTTAGACTAACTCATCTAGTTTAACTAGGAAGGCTTGGTAATACTTGTACTTTCCTTTTCATAGCATAGCTTGTACTTTCATTTCCATAGCTTAGCTTGCATCTCTCATTTCTAGCTTGCATTTTCATTCATAGTATAGCTTTGCATTGCATTTCATTTTGATTCTTGGGGATATTGGCATTCTTGCCCTTGTCTTCATTTGAATCTCTCATTTTGTGGTTGACTAGCAAGGTCATTAGCTTAATAGCTCTAGCTGAGAGCAAACTTCAAATAATCCTGCAACTCCATGCATAGAGAGCTCTAAATCAATTTCTCAAGGTTTCCAATCCATGGATTCTCTTAGAAGAAATGATTTAGAGAAGTGCACCATTTGAGTGTGTACATTTTTGGCACCCAGTGTGGGCTAGAGCATTGTTGTTTTGTCCTTAATTTTTTGCATTTTCGTCAAATTTTAGCTTCATTTTAGGCTCTCAGGTTTTTCAGTCTCAGAGTATCACGTGATAGTTTCTAGTATCACGTAATAGTTCGCTTGTGGTCGCACAATACTTTACAAGTTAAAAGTATCACCCCATTTGTGACATTCTATAGTGAAGCAAAGTATCACCTTGAAATATATTATCACCCCGGTATACTGTAAAGTGTCGCGTGATATTTCTGGTGACTGTACTGTCACCTATACTCGACAGTGAGTTGTTTCTTGGTTCTTTCTTGCCGAATTTGGATCTAGTTAACTTGTTGGTTTAGTTTGTTGTGGTTAGATAGAATTCATTTGCAGATTTCATTTGAATTTTTTATTTTGCTAACCTTGTGGGGCTAACAAGTTGTGCTTGTAGGTGCTCATTGCTTGAAATATTTTTCTTAAAAGAATGCATGTCAAAGCTTCAAATGCACAAGGGCTACTAACAGTTTTTGTAGGGCTGCCCAAAGCATAAAAACCCAATCAAGTGCTTCTTGTTTATTTCATTTTCAAGTGTGGCAATTACTAGTTGTTTCATTTCATAGGAACATAATATCTTGTTGTAGTAATTCTTGGGTGGTAGGAGAAGTATGCTCTTCACCCTTGTGGTGAACCAAAAAATCTTGACCCATCTTTGGATTTTGAAAGCAAGAGGGTAATTGAACATTTGCTTGGTGTGTTTGGGAGAAAACTTTGAGATAGGGGAGTATGCTCTTCACCCTTGTGGTGAAACAAAAACCTTGAACCTCATAAGTTGATCCACTCTTTGTTTAGATCTTTAGAATCCTTTAGTGGGCCTGCTCTTAAGCAATCAAGAGGAACGACCCAAGTGGGGACAAGCTAATACCGAGCTATTCCAACCCACTATAATCTCAAGGCTATCAAGGACACAAAACCTTGGTAGACGTAGTGCTTGTCTTCACTTGATGTGAGTACTTGTGGGATTGTGACCATGAGGAAAGTGTTGAGCAAGAATGCTTAAGGTACTCTTGAGGCCGCGAGGTCCTAGTCTTTTTTTAGGAGCAAGAGGGGTACTATGAACGGAAGCCCTTATTAAGAACCATAGATAGAACCCACCCTATTTTTCCACTTAGCTTCTTGGTGCAAGGATTGATCCAAGTGGAATAGCCCGGATCACCCCAAGATTACTCACCATCTGTGTTCCTTTGGTTGTGTCTTTGGCACTTCCATGACAAAGCCAATATCTATTGTGGGCAACCACTTTGTGTGAGGCAATGGGACATCAAGTGTGGGCCAAGTTGTTAAGTATTGAGCCATTGTCTATTTAGGCTAAAAAGTGCTTGAAGTGTTCTCGTTGTGAGATACCCATGTAAACGTTCTTGCATATTCAACATCTCGGTAGTGCTCATAGAAGTTTTTCAATTTTGATATCACAATTGCTTGTCTTGGTAAGGTTGTTTTTTCCCTTGTTTCAAGTGTTTGAAGACATGTTTGATCACCTACTATTTTCAAACCTGTTAGTTTGTTGTTGTCACTATGATTGAGATTGAAAAAACCAACCCTCAAACTAAAATTTGGACCAAAATTGCCTTAAAAACTGAGATTTTGACACTCACTGGTCAAGAATCATACGACACTGGAACAATATCACCCTTTGTCCTAGAAAATATCATGTGATAGTTCACCCCTGGAGAACTTTCACCCCGCTTGCCTAGAAACTATCACCCGGGCTGCCTGGAAAGTATTGCCCTACTTAACGCGAAGTATCGCCTGGTCTGAAACTGTCACCCTGTTAGCCTGGAAAGTATCACCCAAAATTTTTTTGTTGTCTGCCTAATTCATTCAATTTTTAGTCTTCTCCTAGTTGATCAAATTTTAGTAAGTTTCGTATCTTGCAACTGAAATCTTGTTTGTGCCTCAGGTTTTTGGCTCTGGACATCTTGAGTTAGTAATCTTTGACTTCACCAAAAAAATTTCTTGTCATTAGTAAGTTAGGAATTATCCTTGTTGACAAGATTCACCTTTAGATTCTTTGATTGCACACGTGGAGAGTTTGAGTACTCTTTTGTCCAAATCCACTTTCATATAAATTCAATTTCAATGTATTTTGGTTAAATCGTCCTCCTGATCCATATGTGCTAGGATACTGGAATCCTTGTGTTATAGACCACTGTGGCAGTGTTGATTTATACCTTTTGTCAGCTTTCTATCTTACCATATCTCTTTTTGGACAATTGAATATTTTCACTATCCTTGTTTGACAATTAGCGATTCATAAGGTTATCTTCTCACTAAGGGTCTTTTCTTTCATGCCGGTTACAACAAGATACCAAGTAGGTCAAGGAAAACAACATCAAGTAGTTTTTGATCAATTACCTTTAGTCCAAACTCGTCAAAGGTGAAAGGGGAAGGAACCCGCCTTCGATCAATCTCCTAAGAGTGCTTCATAAGTTTGGTTTGAGCCTAAGAGTAGCCTTAGTGAGTTGAGTACTTCTATACCATCCTCTTAATCAAATATGGACATGAGCTACACTTTGACTAGGAGACAAAGAGAAATAATAGATCAAACTCTTGATGACATTTTTTAGAGACATAGGGGTAACATGTCATTCAATGATGACAATCAACCTGAATCACCTCCTATTAACTCAAGATATCTAAATGCTCATCAACGAGCTGAGAGACACTATGCACAAGCTCATCAAGATGCAAGGTCACAACATGAAGACCAAAACAACCAATCTTGTGATGCTCATGTGAATGCAGCCAGCTTGTTCAAACATTCAAGGCCAAGCTCTCCACTAAAAACAACTTCAAGATATACAAGTGAGAGGCTAAAAAGTATTGAGCAAGAAAAACAAGCCTTCTTGAATGAACAAGCTACAAAAGAAGAAAAATTTAGGCTCCTAGAGGAGGAACAATGAGACTCCTTGGACATAGAGAAAAGGGCTGCACAAGAAGAACAAGATAGGTTCCTAGCCCAACAACTTAATGCATAATTCAATAATAGGGGTACCAATAGTGGGACCAACTCCCCACCATCTACTCCCTCAGGCACCCCACGAGGTAGAAAATATTCAAGGTCACCATCAAGATCTCCTAGTCCTAGAGGAAGGACTTTACAACATGCTCACTATAGGAGATAGACGCCTCCTAGGAACTCAAGGCAACCCTCCCAATGAGCTCATCATGGATCTCAACATGGAGGAAGTAGTGCAAATTATGAAGCTCAAGACTTTATGAGAGTACAACAAGAACCACTTTTCCAACAATATGTGGAGAAATATGTTGATCAAAATAAAGATAAGTTCTTAGAGAACTTAATCAACAAGGGTGCGAGGGTCCCTTATAACTTTGATGTGGATAAGAAAATAAAGAAATAGATCCCCTCACAAGAGGAGGAGATTAAGAAAATCAAGAAGATGATGGAGAAAATGATGGCTCCTAAGAGTTCTTTCAACCTTGATTCTATTTGTCCTAATCATTTTGATAGAAGTGTGAGCATGATGGATTTTCCTAGGAAAATTGAATTTCCCCAATATGACAAATATGATGGTAATGGTGACCCACATGATCATGTGCGTCAATTTTATACCATGAGTTTTGAATTTCACCATGAAGATTCCTATTTGATGAGATTATTCCCAAGGAGTCTAAAAGGTCAAGCTATGTAGTGGTTTACCAACATAACCCCTCCCATCAAAACTTTTAAGGAACTGGTTCATAGATTTGTGCAACATTTTGCCTACAATTTATCAAGATCAATCACCATGCTTGATTTGTGTAATTTGAAACAGAATCAAGGGGAATCCTTTGTTACATTTTTACAAAGGTGGATACGATTATGCTCCCAATATTCTAGGACAATTCCTGAATAGGAGAGAATTGATATCATTGTGAGCAATTTAGTACCTGAGATGCGGTATGAGGTTCGGAAGATGGTCTTTGATTCATTTGACACCATGGTCAAAACCGCATGTAGAATAGAGGATGTCTTAAAAGAGCAAGGTATTTTGACTAAACAACATAATAACAACAATAGTCAAAATAATAACAACAATCATAAGGACAAAGGCAAGAACTCACACTGGAATAAAAATAAGCAAGTAGTCAATGATAGAGTTGTTGACTCTAACCAACCAAAGGATCAAGGTGTCCTTCATTTATCTAGTGTAGTTCAAGCTATGAAGCTTAACACGTCCTCTAACCAACAAGAGCATAAACAAAGATATCAAGAAAGACCTAAAAAGGAAAAGCAACAGTTCTCTAAGCTTGGGGACTCTTATGAGGATGTTTTCAAAATGCTCATTGATAACAATCTTGTGCAACCACAGGATCCAACAAAATTTCACATACCTGACATTAAGCCATATTGGTGGAATGAAAAGGCTTACTGCATATTTCATAATGGCATTGGACATGACATAGAAAACTGCTGGAAACTTAAACATCTCATTCAAGATCTTATCAAAAGTGGAAAACTTCAAATTGATGGATTGAAAACCAATGCAGATCAAAAAGCATTTAAGGAACCTTTGCCCAAATATGATAAGGGGGAAACCTCTAAACCCAAAGATGGCAAAGCTGCAATCAACTACACCTATATGTTTGCAGAGAACATTATCAATATGCTTGAAGTTGTAGATGAAAATGTCAACATGATGCAAAACAAAGATTCTTATAGTCATGATGTGGATTCTCCTATGTTTGATAAAGGACCCGTGGTGGTGCTTAGAGGTCCTCACTCTCAAAGGTCACCTCAAGCTCTTAATGTTGTCACTAGAAGCCAAGGTCAAGGTCCTATGGTCATTAGAGGTCCTAATTCTAACCAATCTAGCAAACCAAAGAAAGTGACATCCAAGAATGTCACCACCAAGTCAGCAATTTATCCAGAATTGAGCTACAATCTTGTTGATCAGTTACAAAGAACACCAGCTCAAATCTCAATTTTTGAGCTCCTAGAGTTGTCTCCAAGACATAAGCGTGTCCTTGAAGATGCTTTGCGTATAGCCAATGTCCCTAACAACATATACATTGATCAATTCCAAAATATGGTAAATCACCTTGCCAGCCCACATTACCTCACATTCTCAGAAGAAGATGACAAAGCCTTAAGCCATCCACATAATCTTTCCCTCCACATTGAAGTCATGATTCACAAGACCCATGTCAGGCATGTGTTGATTGATGGGGGTGCTGGGCTCAATATTTGTTCCTTGAGTTTGTTGAAAATACTGGGTTACTCAGAGAAAGTTATTGATACTCGCAAGAAAATAACCATCAAAGCCTATGATGAGGCAGAGAGAAGCTCCAAAGGCTTGGTCATCCTTCCTCTCAGGATTGGCCCCATTGAAAAGGACATCTTGTTCTAGATTATTGATGTTGGTCCTTTAGCCTATAATATTCTACTTGGTAGACTGTGGATCCATGACATGCAAGTGGTGTCGTCCACCTACCACCAATGTGTCAAGTTCCCCTATAATGGAGTAGAGGTTTGTATACCCGAGGATAGCACATTGTCTGTTAATGCAATTTCAGTAGGGACCCATGTTCCTCTTAATCGAGAAGCATAAAATTTTGATGCAACTTTGGCACAATGTCAGAATAAGTTCAAAACCATAGACCTTGGTATGGGGGGTTATCACATTGACTCCTTCACAAAACTGCCAGTCTCACCTAGGTCCTATGGTAAACCTTCACAGGAAATGCATCCCTCATCCTCAACAATGACTTTGTTTGATACATTTGTAGAGTCTTCAATACCCATTCAGGATGAAAAAGAGGAAGTAGCTGTTAGAGACTGGATTTACAAAGAGGAAAAATACAAGCACAATGAGAATTTTTCTCCATCTCCTAAGACTTATGGGAGAGGATATACTTTGGTCAAAAATATGGGTTACCTAGGTCATGGTCATCTCATTCATAGACTAGATGCTAAGGCTAAACCGCTAAATCATGCTCTTTTTGGACATAGATCTAAGACAACAGTTGGCCTAGGTTTTGAAAGTCAAAACAATAAAGTTGCCCCTATCCTAGCTGTGATGGATAGTGATGATGAATACATACCCAATGTGAAAAATCAGCAAGATAGGTGTGAAGATTGGGTCCCTTCCACCAATCTCCTTTGGGGAGATTTAGATACTGCAGTTGATAATCCAACAGTTTCATAACTAGAACAAGAACAATCCACTATTGAAGATCATGTTGAGGATCTTATCCAACACACAAATGGCATTCAAGAGGGTGTTACCCTTGGTGACATCAAAACTTCTACCTCAAGGCCTAAAAAGTATGGTTGGTGTAAGAATCCCAGTCGGGATTCAGATACGAACTCACATGAGTATGAGTGGGAGACTCTTTCTGATTGTTCTACAGTTGACATGGACATTGCTATTATCCATACATATAGTTCCCAATCCAAGGTAGCTAATGAGTCTAGTGTAGGGCTAGAGGATTGGAATCCACGAGTCACTTTAGTGGACGATGCTTCGCTTAGTAGGATAATTCTTGATTTGGATACCTTAGAGGGATACTTGATGGATCCCAGCTCTACAATCACTAGAGATGATGCCATTTGCATACACAATATTGAACCAATCATTGACCTACCCCTTTCCAATCCTCACTTAATTGATTGGTCTTAGCACTATCAAGAGCCTCAGCTCCTAACCTTTCAAAATGACTATGAAATAGTGTGCTACCTAAATGCCCTTGAACCTGTAGTCTCTTCCACTAGTGAACCAACTACGAGCATGACAGAGCCGAATATTAAGTACCTCAGTCAAAAAATAAAAAGAAAAGAAATAAAAAATAGGAGTTCTAATGGCGAAAACCACTATGTGGTGGTGTCAAAACTAAAAAAAGTAAAAATAAAAGACGTATCCGAAGGTGAAAACCTCTCGGAGGTGCCTAAGGATGGGGTACTTGATCATCTTCCTAGTTATTTTCAAGATAGGTCATTAGTGCTTATTGAGCCCACACAGCTAGTTAATCTAAATACAAAAGAGGCTCCACAAATAGTTCACTTGGCTCAATCATTGTCAACACAAGAAAAGGAGGCATATACCAAGTTCCTACAAAGAAAGAAAATCAATTTTCCTTGGACTTACTCAGATATGCCAAGATTGGACACTAGTCTCATTATGCATCATTTGTCCATAGCTCCAAGAATCAAAGTAGTAAAATAGAAATTGAGGAAAATGCACCCTCATATAGCTCTCCTTATCAAAGCTAAATTAGAAAAGCTCCTCGGTGCAAGATTTATAAGAGCCATTGATTATGCCAAATGGATATCCAATATTGTACCAGTTTCAAAACATGACAAGTCCATTCGTGTGTGCACAGACTTTAGAGATCTTAATAAAGCATGCCCAAAGGATGATTTTCCACTTCCAAACATAGACATGATAGTGGACATGACCACGGGCTATGAGATCTATTCTTTAATGGATGGCTTTTCTGGGTATAATCAAATCAAAATAGCTCCTGAAGACCAAGAGAAAACTGCATTCACTTGTGCATGGGGAACCTATTATTGGAATGTCATGCCATTTGGATTAAAAACTGCTGGAGCTACATATCAAAGAGCTATGACTACTATTTTCCATGACATGATGCATAAGAATATGGAAGACTATGTGGATGACACCTTGGCAAAATCCAAGAAAAGGGATACACACCTTAGCGATTTGGAAGTAATTCTAGATTGTATGGAACAATTTCAACTCAGATTAAATCCAAAAAAGTGTGCATTTGGAGTTACCTCTGGCAAACTCTTAGGATTTATCATTTCAGTTAAAGGAATAGAGGTGGATCCAGAAAAAGTTCAAGCAATAATGGATATGCCACCTAAAAACATCAATCAAATAAGGAGTCTTCAAGGATGCCTTCAGTATATCCGGAGGTTTATTTCACAACTGACTGATAGAGCTCAACCCTTTAATAAGACTTTTCATAAAGGGGTTAAATGTGTTTGGAATGAGGAATGTCAGCAAAGCATAGATCAAATCAAACAGTACTTGGCTAATCCTCCAATCTTAATGCCTCCTATCCCATGAAAACCACTTATATTATATGTCTCAGTGATAGAATCTTCCCTGGGGGCATTATTGGCTCAACTTGGTGACACCAAAAAAGAAAGAGCTATCTATTACATCAGTCGAACACTTGTTTCATATGAGGTCAACTACACTAGCATTGAAAAATCTTTCCTAGCGGTGGTGTTTGCTTCCCAAAAGTTGCAACATTACATGCTTGCACATACAATACACCTCATTGCAAAAATTGATCCTCTAAAATACTTGCTCGGCAAGGCTGCTCTCACGGGTAGACTTGCTAAATGGATGTTGATTCTTTTAGAATTTGACATCAAGTATGTTGAGCGTAAAGGCATAAAAGGACAAGCTATAGCTGATCAAATAGTTGATTTTCCCATTCAAGACAGTATACCCATTCAAGTTGAATTTCCAAATGAGCACATTATGTATATGACTACAAGAACTTGGAAGATGTTCTTTGATGGCTCTTTCATGCAAAATGGTTCAGGCGTTGGAGTGTTGTTTGTCTCTCCTCATGGATACACTATCCCTAAGTCCTATAAGTTATTGTTCCCATGCACAAACAACATTGCTGAATATGAGGCCTTGACAAATGGATTGAAAATGGCCATAGAATGGGGAATTACAGAGCTGCACATTTATGGGGATTCACAATTGATTATCAACCAAGTTAATGAAGAATATCAAACAAAAGAAGACAAACTGATACCCTATAAAAAGATGGTTGATTCATTGCACCGATGCTTTTCCTTTATTACATTTCAACAAATCCCTAGGGCAGAGAACAAAGCAGTTGATGCTATGGCTACATTAGCTTCACTTCTTCAGTTAGAACAACATGAGTCCAGATTTGAGTTCCTGGTGGAAGAGCTATGTTACCCTATTTTTGACTCCTCAGAAAGCCATGTCATTTGTACCTTGGTTAGCCATGAATCATCCCGCTATGGTGCCATCTATTCATATCTTCATGATGGTACTATTCTAGAGACCTTCAATCATTCCAAAAGAAGAAACCCTATTCGTAATGCCTCTCGCCACACCCTTATCTTTGGTGATCTATATAGGAGGGGTTTAGATGGGACACTTCTTAGGTGTTTAGAAAAGGATGAGTCCAACCAAGCATTAGTTGACATTCATGAGGGCATTTATGGAGGACATTCTAATGGTCTTGCCATGGCCCGAAGGTTTCTTAGGGTGGGGTACTATTGGCCTACCATGCAGATAGATGCAGTAGCTTTTGCTAAATCTTGTGAAAAGTGTCAGAAACATGGAAACCTGATACATGCTCCATGAAGGGAGCTTATTCCTTCTATTTCTCATTGGCCATTTCAATGCTGGGCCTTTGACCTTGTTGGGTAGATTCATCCCAACTCATCAGGTGGACACAAATTCATTATTACTGCTACTGATTACTTTACCAAATGGGTTGAAGCTGTCCCACTTTCTGTTGCCTTAGGCAAGATAGTTTCTTTGTTTATTTTGAATCATATCATCTGTCAGTATGGAGTGCCCTCTGAAATAATCACTGACAATGGGGGTCAATTTAAAAATAAGGACCTTAAACATCTCTGCAAGAAATTCAAGATAAAATAGCATTGGTCCTCCATTTACTTCCCGCAAGGAAATGGACAAGCAGAGGCTTCAAATAAGACCATTCTCAAGATTCTCCATAGAACAGTTCATAAGAATGGTAGAGACTAGCACCTACAAATAAATCTGGCCTTGTGGGCCTATAGAACAAGTATTCATACTCCAACAGGAGCTACACCTTTTTCCCTCACTTATGGTGTTGAAGCAATGTTACCTTTAGAGGTAGAGATCTCTTCACTTAGAGTCTCTCTCAAAGGTTTAGTGACAGATGAAGACTACCGTGCCATGAGGTTGCAGGAACTAAAACTTCTAGATGAAAAGAGAAAAGCATCTTTTGATCACATGAGAGTCTACAAAAAGCGTATGTCCAAAGCATTCAACAAGAAGGTTCACCCTAGAGAATTTCAAGTGGGGGATCTTGTCTTACGAGAAAACCCTAAGAATCAACAAAATAGAGAACAAAAAGGGAAGTTTGAACCTAATTGGCTTGGACCATACATTATTACGGCAAATTTTGGTACAGGTGCTTATTTACTATCTGATCCAGAGGGAGAACAGCTCCCTAACCCTATCAATGTTTTGCAACTCAAGAAGTTCTATCCATGATGCCTATTCTGTCTGGGGGCATCCTTTGTACATATCTTATTGATCCTGAAAAAATTCCAAAAAAATTTATATATGATGCTGAAAAAATCCTAAAAAGCATATAAAGTCCTGAAAAAATACAAAAAAAATAAAAAAATGCAAAAAATTCACAAAAAAAAAAAAAGTGCCTTGGTGAAAACTTGGAAACAGGCGCCTTGGTAGCAAAAATACAAAAAAATTGAAAAAATAAAAAATCTCCAAGTGGTGAAAACCTAGAAACAAGGGCTACTTGAGGCCTTTGCACCCTTGTCTTTTTAGCATGCGTCCTCGACACTTAGCCTTTCTCCATCATGCCTTGACCTTGTTGCCTTGGTTTGGAATTGGTCTTTGTCTTTGTCTAGGGAGCATAACTATGTTAGCTTTGGTCTCTAGGATGCATTGGTCTTTAAGACATCTTGCAAATGGTGTTTTTCAACACCACCCAAACAGTGTTTTTCAACACTACCCTAGCGTCAAGTGTTTCTCAACACTTATCAAATATCCTACACTATAGTTTAGCATGATATGATATTTTCACTAGCAAATGCGATACTCAAAGATTGATTCTATGACCTACACACACACACTTAAACACTCGACTTGCTGAGACTTGTTTGACTTTATTTCTTTGTGTGCTATCTATGATGATTTCTTTGATGAGTGTTCTTTTCCCTAAGAAGTTTTTGATGATGCATAGCTAGAAGACTAAGGGCATAAGGACATGTTTTATTGCTTTTTCTTCTTGTGGGTATGCTTTGTTGGTCCTCATTGTCATTAGCATTTATGCTTGATCCACTTGACACCTAGGATCTACAAATTATTATCCTTGATTGTTTGCTAGTGCATGCTTATAGTCATCTTGACCTTCTTATGTCCTGATGCAAGCATAATCTCGCTATAGAAACCTTAGGTAATCTCATTGCACTAGTCATCTTGACCTACATGTCTTTGATGCCTAGGTGGGATTCCCACATCCTATCTGATATAGATCATATTCATATACCCATAGTCATACTAGTGAGTATTGTATGATCTTATGATGCTACCAATAAAGCTCGATGATGATTATTAGATGTCTATTAGCATTGTGACCTTGAAAGTCAACCACTTTTCATAGTAGCTTGCATTTCTAGGTTCATGTTAGATTAGTTTTGCACCTTGCCTATGGAGAGAGCTCTCCTTTTATCTTTCATGGACTAGTTGGTCAACTGCGCTCATCTTTCCTATTCTTGATCATGTCTTTCGCTCCTTGTCTCTAACATCATGTCCTATTCTTGTCATCACAAGGGGTTAATCTTATCATCATATCTATATCAAAAAAGAGATAATTTTTAGAAACATGAGTCTATATCATACACATGAGAATTAAACATACATCTATGAGAGAGAATATACATGAGCATATAAACATACATTTTGAGCAACATGACAAGACACTATCAAAATTGAAACATCCATCATAAGTGAGACAAATAACACAGATACATCGCAAATCCAATAATCTCATATATGAATGTCATAGTACAATATACAAAATGAGATCCCAAAATCTAGATCAAAGTCTCATGATATGTGTCAAACATCTAAAAACCTAAGCATTAAACCTAGGACTCGCTAGCACCATCATGTGGAGCTGGTGGAGGAGGAGGTGGTGCCACTGCCCTGTCTAGTACCATATCTGACATCCCTACCCTCTGAGAGTATGTCAGTGCTCTCTGACCCTCTGGAATAGCCTGAAGGTATAGCCCATGATAGTACGCAACTCTCACTGCCTCCTATCAAATCTCTAGCGCATCTGCCTGTGCTACTCTCTCCCGACGCGCTATCTCTACCCTAAGATCAAATAGCTGTTGATCTCTCTCCACCCTTAGATCTATCAACTGCTGCTCTCTAACAAATATAGTGATCGTTAGCTGCTACATCTCCATCTCTAGAGCTTGTATCCTAGCTCTCAAGTCCTCTCCTCCCACAGGTTGATCCTGCATAGCCTCTACATGTCAGCGAACTGATCTCGCCGCATCCTCATCCTCATCAGTAGAGCTCCAACCCCGTGACCATTTTTAGCCACCTGATCGTGAACCCTCCCCAGTCTCCCTCACTCTCCCTCTCCCTCTCCCTCCTCCATCTCCTCCGTCTCCACTGTCATCACCATCATCCCTCTGAGCTGCCGGCTGTACATCAAGAACTGTGAATCAAGGGAATGGAACCCTTCGTCACTCTGCTCTATAGGCTACATTAGCCCCTATGTTCACCATGTCTAGGAGGTACTCCCAGGGCTCTCTCCTAATCACGGTTGTGTCATGTACTACCTGCTAGTAATCCAGCATCGATAGCCAACCCTGACCCTCCTCATCCCTAGCTCAGGCGTATGTAGTGGTCTCAGTGGATACTTGTTGCGGCCACCCAAACTGCCACCATACCCGAGTGATGACAAATCTCTCCATGATCCCTGCATGACGACCTACCAGTGGCTGGCTGCATAACATATAACTAAGCTCCTTGTTAGCATCTCCCCATCCCTCCATAGCCCTGTATGGCCTCCACTGGAAAGAGGTAAGCTCATCTAATATCCGCCTATAGTATGTCACATGCCCGCTATGAGGATATGATAGGAATCCTGCATACCTATATATAAAGGGATGCCTCCTCTCCCTCGACTGTACTTGGGGGCACACCACAGCGATGTGCTCCCATGCCCACACCTATGCTAAGATAGCACCACATGCCCATGTCCTGTTGTCGCGGTAGACGATCTCATGTAACTCATGGTACATGTTTGCTAGTATGGCTGGACCCCATGCCATCCGACATGGGTGTGCTACTAGATCCACTAACAATCTACCCCATCCCAGTGGAAAACCCTTCTGACTCATGTTAGTGATAAGGGCCTGTGCACTAATGGAAGCAACAATGCAAGGTACTGGGAAGTCCCTACCAAAATCATCCATCAATCGGTCCTAGCTGACATGTCTATCTACAATCGTGACATCCTAGAACATGGCCTGGATGGCCTGACATCCCTCGGTCACATCTTGATCATAGTATACCTATGTCATCAAACAATCATGTCAGTTTCTATGGAAACTTTGCATTTACGACTATCTATAAACATGATTATACTTACAGGATTGCCATGGCTCGGTACTCGAAGTATCTGATACACGTCCTCCAAGGTAATCAATGCCTCTCTAGTAGGCAGGTGGAAGGTGTTGTTCTCACTGTGCCATCTCTCGACAAGTGCATTCAACAACCCGTGATTATCTCTAATATAGGGTAACTATAATAGGTACCCAAAGCCCATAGCCCTCAGATTTGCCTTGACCAGATCATCTAGATCTCGGACAAATCGTAACCCTGTCACCTTCGGCGCTCTGATGTGTAATGCTGAAAAGTGCTCCTACAAACCATTAACCCCAACTAGATGTCAGCACATATCATGATGGATGTCTAAAAATCAGTACAAAGCATCTTAAAAAGTGAACATTGTCTAGACCCATGTCATTTTTTGCTCAAAAACACTAAAAATATGTTAAATTTTTACTGGGTGATACTATTTTTTGCTAAAGTATTGCATGATACTTTCTCTAATAACAGGGTGATAATATCTTATCAGGTGATACTTCGCATAGGATCACGTGACAGTTCACCAGCTATCATCCGATACTGGCTTATATACCCGCGCGATACTATATGGACCCACGAAGTATCACACGATAAATATTCCCAAAGGGGGTGATACTTGTAAAGTATCGCGCGACCCTTCACCCAAGTATAAATTTTGAAAATTTTAAATTTTAAAAAACATGTTTAAAATGCATTAAATGCTCATAATGACTCAACCAAGGGCAAGTTTTTCTAAAAACATACCGGGGCACCATACTGCGGAGGCCAGTTGTGCAACCGGGAGCACTCAAATCGATGCTTGTGAACCAAAACTACTACTTGCTGAGCTATTTTCTCTCTCTAAGCTCTTGAAATTCTCAAATCACTAAAAGACAAATGATTTTGAAAATGACCTTTTTACCTCTTATATAGCATTTTGACTTTTTGACCTAATTTTCAAAACACCTCAAAATTGCACGAAAATTGCACCCCTAGCTAATTTCGACATCTCGGATCCATTTTTGGACTCAAAATCAAAATCTGAGTTAATCTTGACAGTCAAAATTGCATTTCAAATTTCACCATCTTCTGCGTAGTTGGTTGACTATTCGAGGCCTGATCCTTCGATCTTCGTTGGGACACCTTCATTTCTTCACCCCCATCTCTTTCAAACTCCTACTCTATCATTCATTTTCACTCGCTTCATCTTTCTGGAGTTTGACTTACTCAAACTGGGGCATGTCTTCACTACTTGATGGTTATCCTATCATCCTTCATCTTCAATTATGATTTCTAGTGACTTGATCAAGTTTATCAATTTGTTGTTCTCCTCTACCTAGTTTCAATTTTGATTCTGAGGGGGCCGTACCTATCAGCTTTAATCTTTGATTCAATTTTATCAATTCAATTCTTGCTTGAGATTCTTATCTCTTATTTGAGACTTGATTATCACCTAGCTATACAGGTGTTGGTCTTGTCTTTCAACTTATCTTTATCAGCCTATGCTTATGCTTGTCCTGATATGTTCCCATCCGTCGAACACATGTCTGGATTGTTTTGTGATCCCAAATCGATCTCACATTAGTCAATGAGGGGAAAATGTATGCACCCTAAAATGGTCACCTAGACTTTGGCCCCTATTTAGCAATTTATCAAATCCTTGAATCAATATTTTCAAAAATTAGTATTTTTTCAATATATCAATTTCCTTGATCAAATCCTATGTTATCATTTATTCAATTATCTGCCTTGGGCTAACCATTTTATCCTAAGTTTTTAGTTATTTAAAAGGAATATTTCCTCCCCTTTTAAATAAAAAGCCCCCACCTTTTCCTCTTATCCTAAGTTGCACAAATAAAGCATTATTCTTATTTTATAAAAAGAGAAAAGTACTTTTTGTCTCATATGGACACAAAAGTCAACTATTATTTTCTCATTGGAAGATATTTGTGCACATGGATTGCTCCTCTTTCAAGCTCCACCCTTGATTAAATCTTTTGCCTCTTAATCTCCATGGTCCATTCTTTCTCATTTCCTATAAAAGAAGAGCTCTCTTCTTCATTTTCATATGCATTTTTTAATACTAATGTTATGCTGCAAGTTTTCTAGGTCACTTTGGAGTTTTTGAAGATTTGTAGCATTCTTGGCTTTTGCATCTACATTCCTTTGTTAGTTTCATTCATGCATAGTAGCTTCATGTTTATGCTTTCATAGTTTAGATTTTCTTTCAAGCTTTAGACTAACTCATCTAGTTTAACTAGGAAGGCTTGGTAATACTTGTACTTTCCTTTTCATAGCATAGCTTGTACTTTCATTTCCATAGCTTAGCTTGCATCTCTCATTTCTAGCTTGCATTTTCATTCATAGTATAGCTTTGCATTGCATTTCATTTTGATTCTTGGGGATATTTTCATTCTTGCCCTTGTCTTCATTTGAATCTCTCATTGTGTGGTTAACTAGCAAGGTCATTAGCTTAATAGCTCTAGCTGAGAGAAAACTTCAAATAATCTTGCAACTCCATGCATAGAGAGCTCTAAATTGATTTCTCAAGGTTTCCAATCCATGGATTCTCTTGGAAGCAATGATTTAGAGAAGTGCACCATTTGAGTGTGTACACTATGCACTCTCTCCACGCCTCAGAAAAATTAGGGCCAGTATCATACAACTCCTTCATCTCATCAAAACCAAGAACTACAACCTTCATCTGAGTCAACAAAGAACATCTTATGCTCAGTGCATCTGCAACTCGATTAGTAACTCCACTCTTGTGCTTGATTACAAATGTGAAACTCAGTAAATATTCAACCCACTTCATATGTCTCTGATTCAACTTATGTTTACTTCCCAAATACTGCAAAGCTTTATGATCAGTATACAACAAAAACTCATTAGGAAACAAATAGTGTCTCCACTTCTTCAAATATTGAACAATAGCATAAAACTCTTCATCATAAACAAAATACTTCTTTTTAGCATCATTCAAATTTTCACTAAAGAAAGCAACAGGTTTATCTTCTTGACTCAACACAGCTCCTAGTTATGTTCATACACACAAAAACATGTTTCACTTTAGAAGTCTTAATTGCATTATTCTATTTTCATAAAATTTTGATTAGTTTGCACATCTTATTTTAGTTACATTAGGTTTCATTAGACTGAGAGGGCATGGGTTGATAATGTCTAGAAAGATCTAGACATATTACAACACAGGGTGGCTTCTAGGGATTTTGACTTAGTCATGGTGCTCGAGGGAGACGAGGGTGATCAGTTGAGATAGGAGGTGGAGGGGCTACAAAAGGAGATGTAATCCCTTAGAAATTAGTTGTAGGACATGAAAATAGAAAAATACATGTGGAGGCAGAGGAAAGATTCTCGTTCGAGGATCAATATGGTGAGGAAGTGGGTGGGAACCCAATGGAAACTCAAAGGCAGCGTGGTGGCCTCAGCAATGTTGGGAGGGTTGTTTCGCTTCAAATTCACTACTTTGAAAGATTTATATTTTGAGGCCTAATAAGTGGGTCATCCCTTACATAACCACAACTTGAAGGCGTCAAGAAAAAAAACAACACAAAGAAAGGGGTTCTATAAAGAACAATCCATAATCAGCTGAACAATGACAAAATATATGTTGTGAAAGATAGAAAATAGTAAACTTAGCACAAAGGCTAGAAGCCTTCCACAAAGGTGGGAAGGTCACACTCGCACCACAAGTGAACAAGAGCGTGAGTTGGAATAGTTATTCTTGCACTATTGGATAAGTGTCCAAACGATGCTATCCTTAAGATCCCAATGAAAGAGACTTCATTAGGGAAGTTGTCAGCACACCAGCCAAAGTGTTGAGAGAGATATACAGTGGCAACAAAATCTTGGACTGAGCAGGAGCATAGAAGAAAGGTGAGGAATGGTCCACATTGCTAGAAGGGGCCACACTAGTATCCATCTCTACCAAAATGCGTGCAAAAGTAGAGTTTCCCATTGTTGTCATAGCTTCATCCACCTTCAAGAAATGACCAATAGAGTTACCAATGACCTCAAAGAGAGTTAACAATGACCTCAAAGAAAGACATCTCCATAAAATAGAGAGGAAGCTTGGGAAGACGAGCTAATACTGAGTGCACATTAAGTGGTTCAGTAAGAGGGTTGAAAGAGATTGTCCATGGTTTGGTAGAAAGAGAGTGATTCCCCCAAACCCACATCTTGTTTAAGACCAAATCAAGATCTTTGGAAGAAGAAAATGTAGCAATAAAAAACCTGTTTACAAAAGGAAAACGCTCAATGTTACCAACACAAAAGATTGCCAAGAATTAGTTACCCAACAATTTAAATCAGAAAGAGAGGGCCAAAGATCATAAAATATACAAACCAACCCATGACTATGGTAGAAATCCACATTATCCACCACATCTAGGCCACAAACCACCACAGGAGAGACCTTGGCATAGGTAGTAGGCTTTCTATGTTAATTTATTGTTACATGCAGGAATTTGGAGTCTAATTTGTGGTCGATGTAGGATGTCTTGTTTCAATGTGTCAAAGACAATAATTTTTAATTTATTATTTCTTGTAAAGTAATAAATTAAGGGGCTCTAAAATGAACAGCAAATTTTCATTTAGCTTAACTTGTGGTTTTAATTGAGCAATTTTCCATTTAGCTTAATTAGGGGCTTTGAATGAACAACGCTATCTCATCTAGCCTGATTAGGGGTTTTAAATTAACAACAAATTTAACCCAATTTAATTAGGCAAATAATTAAAACCTCCAATTTTTATATAGTCTTGATTAGGAAGGAAAGAACAATACTTTTTCTTTTCTTTTTTAAATCACATTTCCTTTCTTAATAGCTTAATGAACAACAAATTTCACATAGTTTAACTAGGAGGATGAGTTAACCCTATAAATTTCACCTAGTCTTAATTAGGAAGAAAAAAGATTCAATAGCATAATTAAGATGTTAATTTACATCTAATTTTTTATTTCTTTGATCAAAAGGGCTAAAACGAACAACAATTTTTTCACATAGCTTAACTAGGGTTTCGATTGACAACAATCTTTTCACATAGGCTAATTAGGGGCTTTCAATTTGAGTTTGTTCCATGAAACTTGATAAAGTGGTGATTTTGAAATTTTATATGCTTTTCTTTTAGATAGATCACACTTCAATTTCTTAAGGGAAAAAACTCTATTTTTGTGTGTTTATCTTGTGTTCTTGCACTTCATAGGGTATACCTCCTCATATGTGAAGTATCTTCTCCCCTTGCCTTCAATATCCTGTGTGTAAGAAAAAATTGATAGCGACACCCAATTTTTTTTAATAGAATAAGGATTGCTTTGGTGGGCAAAGAGGTTCTCGTCCCAAAGAATAATCCTAAGTAGCACTCCTTTGGTCTATAATATAAATTGATGTCAGCATTTAGGTGATCCCCACAATCTCCCTAGTACCCACATTCATGTGAGGTATATTAAAACCCTTCTTCCTTACTAAAAAAGGACTAAGAATATGTTGCTTGGTTGCATGTTGGAACTGTTAATATGATTTAGAACAATAGAGAGAGGGGTGAATTAGTTGTTCTTAGGTCTAGATGTATAAAATAAACTTTCAAACTCTTCAACAAATCAAATCTAACAACCAACAGCTACTCGGTCATTGCTGAATACATAACAGAAACATATAATAGTGCAGTCCACTTTTCAATAGTATTAAACTTGCAAAACATAGAAATGTTCAAACCAAAACATTCACACAAGTATTAAGACCAGATTTATAGTGGGAAACCAATTAGGGAAAAACCACTTTGTAACATGTTACTGATATTTTCACTCTTTTCAAGTGAGCTCTATGAAAAGCCAACCCTGTCAAAGGTTACAAACACATTGTCAAGTGTGACCTGGTTAAAGGATTTCAACCACCCTGTTAGGAGTGCGCCTTGTTATAGGACTTACATACATTCCATTAGAATGCAACCTTGTTCGAAGGATTTATACAAATGACTATTAGGTCAACCTTTGTTAAAAGGATCTTGATTGATATAATGATTAGAAAGTAACAATAATATTGATCTAAAAACATACAACTCACTTTGCAAATAACAGATCCAATTCCATACACATATGTTGGCTTACTGATTGTGATCCATTTCCATCTTCATCACTGATCTGCTCAAAAATCCCTTCAAGCAATCACAACTCCTTCTCCTTTAGCCTTTTCTGCTTATACACTCAATAATAACAACTCCAGCATTCCCTCTCCTCTTTTTCTTCAACCTCATGCTTAGGTTTCCTTAATACTTCCTCAATTAGGTCATTACAACTTTTATTGCTTAATGTCTTCCGTAGATCTTAGGGTTAGGTCAAATTCATCGAATCCTTCTAACTTTATGTTCTTCGTCCATCCTTCTAGAATCATCTCAAATCTCTTAATAGATTTACAATAAAATGGTTTATAGTGCAATAAATGCTTCCATACAATCAATAAATAAAGTCAACACATTTTACATAATCCAAGAATTCAACTATGTTGGCTAGGAATTTGAATTCTTCCTTAAATGTAAATTACTGACGCTTGGTCAATACTGTGTTTAACTCCTCAGTCTTCACTGGAAAGCTCGGTCACCACTAAAATTGTTTCCTCGGCTAATATTGTCTTCCTCAGCAATTAACTAATGTTTGGTCAACACTGAATTTACTCGGCATATACTGGCTCGGTCGACACTAACATCACTCGGCTTAAACTAGATTTCTTCACTTTTGCTCGGTTAAGCCTACTTGTTTAGTCTTACTTCTTACTTAGATAAGAAATACATTATCTTATCATTGTGCCACATAATCAAGTACCCATTGAAGTATCAAGATAATTCAACCTTTCCTTAGGTGCTATTGTTATCAACCTTGCCCACATCCTTCTCAACAATCAAATAGATATAGTACTTTCTTAAATAGTAACAATCTTACCAGTTAAGGTTTGACATCAATGACAATACAACAATTGCTTCAATTGTAGTTTCCAACAGGAACCTCGAAGGTCTCCCACTAAAAACCAATTATTTTAGTGGCCAAAATCCTTCTACTTGTTGACTCAAAGAATGTGATACATGTATCCTGAAGATACCTCTCATCTACTCTTTAATTTGGGATAGAAAATTTCTCGAGATCTTTGGGTTTTTAGAAATTCAAAGCTTGGTGTGCCTGAGAACTGTGTGTCGTGTATGGGGGAGCTAGTGCCACCAATCATCTATTTGGTTGAAAGTGGTAATTTATTGCAAGGGGATTCAAAAAGTATTGTCCTTTCCTAAGCCTAGGTTGTATCTTTGAATGTGCTTTTATTTTGTGAGATTTATACAACCTTTCTGTCTTGGTTGTGTGTTTAAGACAAAATAATTTCAATCGATATCATCCCCACACATTTTTCATATCAAACCTCAATCAAAACATTTCCCAAATCAAAACTTTGTAAACTTTAAGAATAACTTTGTAGCTTTGTTTCAACTTTCTATACATGGGTGTCTGTTAGGTTACCTCACCTTAATAGTCTCCCTCAATATTAGGTTTTAGTCTCCCATAGTATCCCTTTGACCATTGGATTATTCCATCCTTTTATACCTTCATTGGTCATCCATTTCACTTTTCCTAGTTTGTCTCCTTAGGTTTCATTTAAAGCCTTTTTCATTGCTGTCATTTTATCATTATCCTTTTTCAATCATCATATTCATTGGTCATCCTCTCATTTGGTCCTTATCCCTAGCTTTCATTTAGATCCTTGACATTATCATAACCTTATCATTATCATCTTACCCTTCCTTATTTTAGATTATCTTTAGAGTCCCATGTCATTTCACTAGTCCAATCTGATTTGCATTGTCAAAACATTTTAGAACCTTAGGTTACATCTTAGCTCCTTTAGGTTGCAATTGTCTTTTATTCCTTGGTATCATATTAACCATTCCGTTAGGCATATCCCATATAGGTACACACCCATGGGTGTTGAAACAAGATCCCGAATTTTAGGAGACAACAAGAATCATCACGCCAACCCATGTACAGTCCAATGTATGACACAAAATCAAGTTTCCAAGACAATCCCAGTTCATTTCAACACAACACGGCTACATCGCACAACCAATTTTTGTATCACATTTAAATACTGGCTCAACTAGGATCACCTTCACTAGAGGAAAAAATAGCTCAATAAATAGAAATCTTTGAACAAAAATTGACGAATAGTGAAAGGATTAGACTTGAGATGGAAGCACCACTAAAACAATTTGGAGACAAAAATACAAACCTTCCACAAATTGGCATAAAGCTAATATTTCAAAAATGACTATACCATCTCTCATCCCTGAAATAAACAAGAGAAACCAATTTCAACCAACAAACACAAATCTCAATCCAATCCCAAATCAATCCCCATTCAACCTAATCCCAAATCAATCCTCATTCAACTAGATCCCAAATCAATCTCCATTTAGTTGGGACTTGAATCAATTTAGTGTTCCTCAAGAAACCACACGGCCCTTAGTACCACAAGTAATAATGCAAACAAATCAATCCCTACCAAGGTCACATACAATTACATGGACAAGTTTACCATTGATGACATCAAGTGCTAGTAAACCTCCTTCTATGTCCTCAAGTACACCATCATGGGCTTCCCAAACCAACACAAAGACACCAACCAAGAAGAGTCAATCTACAACCTATTGTGCCACATGTCCAATCAATAAATGTGTTGAAACATGCAAGCTTTAATGTGGCATAAAAAACAAACCTACCAAAATGACAAAAGATCAAACACAAAACTCTCAAAAGTTTACTTTTGAGAATTGGAAATTATCTCCGAGCGTGATCAAAAAAATCTATCCATTTCTAGAAATGGCTCATTCCAAAATAATTGCATCAACAACATGCTTAACTCCATCCCAAAATTATCTCTCAATTAGTCTCCATATCTCCCAACATTCCTTACACCCCTAAAGTTTTACAAGATAAATTACACCATCTCCATAAAATGACATATCTAATAATGTAAACTCCCAAGGGCTATCCATAATAGATTTCTAAGCTAGTCCCTTTTGTAATACACATGATTCACAAATTCTAGACCAAATAATACCACCACCACCATGTTATACATTACCAAACAAACCCATTTTAGAGAATCTCACCCAAAGTTCACCTCCCTCATTTCAAAACATTAAATCTTTCCTCAAATCTCCCATACACATTCTATCTCATACTCCATGTCAAGAGGATGGGTCAAAGAATGTAGAAATGAGTCCTAAAATAAATCAAGATCAAGATCCTAAGAGTGGCCAATCCTATCCAATTGTTGACCAAGATCTTATCTTCTTAGAATCTAGTGATGATCCCACCATCTTTGTCCATCCTATAAATGATGATTCCCATCCGTCCGAAGAACAAAGCTTCCTTAAAATTCCTATCAACCATCCACTACCTAAGCAAGATCATGCTATCATGTCTATTCTCCCTAATGGTTTCATCCAAAATCAAGAGAAAAATACCCTTAAAATGGAGAATGGTGATCCCCCTCCAAGTCAAGATCAAAACATTCCTTTCTTATATCCACCACAAGATCCCATCATCCCTCCAGATCCTCCTCATGACCTCTACCTCTTCACCTCCATTGCCTATTCCTCCATGTCCACCTCAAGATCATGTTTTTCCAAATGATCTCAATATTCCTACCATTCTACCTCACGAAGAAATTTTCATATCTCTTGATCCTCCTAATGATTCCAACAATTATGTGCAAGATGTTCATGAAACCATTACATTTCAAAAGGGTTCCTCCACTTACATTTGGTTCAGTTTACTTTGCAATCCTATCATGTCCTCTATGTCATATCCACCTCAAAATTGATTTGCATCCCATAACAAGTATCACATCGATAGTTGTCAAACCATGCATTATCAAGGAAAAGAGTTATCCCTCCATGAGCAAAGTAAGGTAAAACCCATCCATATCAAAGTAAATGCTAATGGTCATTGCCTCAATTACATACCACATTCTTAAGATGTTGGTATCCGTACACAATCTGAATTCAAATGCATACCTCCCTCTTCAACCATTCCATCCATATTGGGTCCATACAACCCTCCATTTATTAGTTTACAATCCGCTTACCCTTTCACAACTCAAGATCGACAAAGGAACACAATCTTTGAGGACCTTCCACCCATCCAAAAGACCTCCATATCATTCTCATCCATCCAAAAGGCTTCCATGCCATTCCTATTTATCTATAAATCTCATTTATTTTCCAAGAAATTTGGATGCCAAGCATAAAATCTATAAGTTCATTAATCCACATGTAGTCAAGGATCAACATCTCCAGCCTAATCAACATGTAAAAAGAAAAGAAAAATATGATTCAAAGAGAAAAATAAATATCCAAAAGGCCACAAAGACCCACTAAACAAAAACAAAAAGTAAAAGTCATATGGGTTCCTAAATCCCTTATACAAGCAATGCATTCTAAGGAACCACAAAAGAAAGAAAAGTCAAAACCCATGTGGATCCACAAGCGGCTCCTCGAAGCACAACTTCCCAAAGAAAAATTAAAGATGATATTCAACATTGTTAGCCCTCCATTTAAACATCTTCCACCATCCAAATCCATTTTGGGTCCTTATGTCCCAAAATACATATACACTCATCCATCAAAATCCCAAAATTCCAAATTTTCTTTTCCTCCATCACTTCACCACCCCTCAAGGTGTGTGTCAATGTTTTTCTTTCCCTCATTGCCATCCGTTCATAATTAGGTCTTTTTACAACCCCTCCATTATCCAACACTGACTTTCCATCCTTTTAGATCCATCCTATCCAATCTTTTCAATAAATTTGTATCTTGTTACATCTAATCATCCATTTCATTATTCTACTAATATCTTTGAGCATACCTTTCATGACATTGGTTCATTATTGCATATATTCAAGAGTATCATCTAAAGAATAAGATACTTGAGTCATTTGTCTATATGCATCCAATGTTTTCCAAAAAGATTAAAAAAAAGGAAAAACAAAAATAAAAGAGAAAAAATAGAAGTAAAAAGGGAGAAAAAACACATTTGTCCACTAGTGAAAACCCTGCAAATGGACGCTTTGGGTAAGTACCATAATGAAAAGCTGGAAAACATGTGCCATGTGTAATCTATGAACATCTTGTGTTCCATACTTGGGGTTAGGTTTATACTTTACCTATCACATCCTTCATACTTCAGGGCAGGTTCTATTCATGTTATCTTATTATATCTTATCCATTGCATTCTTCATTATATGTTTGTCCCTCCTATCAATCATCCTTCTTTGCATCCACATTTGTTTTTCCATCATTGAACTTCCATCACATCCTTCAGTATCCTTTGTTCCTCATATCCATCATCCTTCTTTGCATACATATTCTCTTTTCCATATTTGACCTTGACAAGGGTGAGGATCTTCATAAGTATCATGTATTTTATCTGCTTCACATTGCCCATATCCCTTTTAATCCTTATCGTTAATCCCATTTTTATTCCTTTTAGTCATTATCATTTGTCCTTATTCGACCCTTTAGTCCATATCGCTTATCCATGCTTTTGATCTTTCTTAGCCCTTCATGGCCTATCCACATCCTATCGTTGTCCTATCCAAATCCCTCTCTTGGTCTTGATATAAAATAAGGATGTAAAATGCAAAAAAAAAAATTCAAAAACCTCTTGACATGTCCATTCTTTTAGACCACATGCCATTACCCTACCTTATCTTGACTAATCCCTTAGCTTGCAAAAAGATCATTTTCTCCCTTTGTTAGATAGCCCTTGGGAGTCAAATCAGCCCTAATGCCATTATAAAGTTTCCACCATCCTTCCTCTATCAATTGCCATTCTATCAGTCCATTCATCCATTCAAAATGTCCTTACCTTGCTAGACACTGGGGGCAAACAAAGACATCTTGCTTGAGCATTAAAAATCTTAAAAATTAAATTAAGTCCTTTAAAAATTGTAAAATGTCTTGAAGTAATGACAAAAAAACAAAAATATCAAAAATCCAAAAAAATTTAAAAATCCAAAGCAATTAAGTGTCAATTTTTTGCACCAATTCTATTTCATTTATTGTTTTCGTTTCATTCTCAATAACTGTCCCTTGCAATAAGACAAACACTTCAGCAAGTGCAATCAAGAGATTTAGGACCCTACACTTCATGAATCATGCATCAAGTCATCAATCATTAGTCAAGTCATTAATCAATCATCATTATTTGATCTTTGTCATTTGTTCTACCATCATTTGTCTTATACGAGACGTGTCCTTGAAACCAAACATTATCATGGTCCATCATGTGTCTTATACAAGATCTGTCCTTCCTAAAACCAAACACATCGATCATTATTATTATCATTATCATCAAACTATCAAATTTGGCAATTAGATCTGATTGGTTGTTGGCTTGTTTGGTTTAGTAAGTCTTATCTTTTATTGATTCCATTTTGACATTATGTTCCTATGCTACATAGGATATCATTGAGTGATGAGAGTGGTTTGGATGGTTCATGGTCTTTGTTTTTACTTTGTCTTATTTGTCATTGATTTTATCTTTCATTGTGTTCCTATGCTACTCAAGGATGTCACTGAGTGATGAGAGTGGTCGGGATGGTTCATGGTCTTTTATTTTTGGCTTTGTCTTCTATTTGTGGGACATTTTCATGAAGTTATGGGGCATCTATCTTTTGGTGTCTATGTTAGCACGTTCACTTGTTGACTATCGCACATACCTTGACCCTTGATATAATGTTTCAAGGCAGACTAGGGCAATCCTTGTATGCATTATGTTTGTTCTCATGCAAAAAAGATCACATGATCGATTTGACTTCATATATATCATGATAGGACACATCTGATTTGCTATATCAAAAAACTCTATAAAAGACAAACAATGCAGTGATAAAGAAAAGCAACGATTGAGTTTTACTTTGTTTTCCTTTTTGTTTTTGGTGTCTATTCTTTTGTGTTGGCTTTGTTTTTCTCTTCATTTGGCTTGTGTCCTTCCTTCGTCAATCTTGTTTCCATTCGGTAAATCTTGTTATCATCTTGTAGTCCTTGCATCATTTTCGACAAATTGGCATTTTCTTTAAGTTTTTTGCCCAATTTTCCAAGGAGGCACCTGTAGTTTCAGACCTAGATGCAGATCCATACCCATATCCCGTAGCAGCAGATCCTTGAGGTTGAGCATATCCATATCCTACAGTCCCATATCTAGTTCCAAAGCTCTACTCTTTTAAGGAAGGGTCACACCTTCGCAACTTTTTGTTTACGAGTCATCCTTTTTAATGCAGTTTTTTTCTTTGAAGCAATGCTCAAGATCACATTGTCTCAAAGAGGGGTAAAATGTAGACACTTAAAAATGGTCAAAGGCCCTAGCTTCCCTTTTTAGTCATCTTTTATGTCATTGGCCAATTTTGACATTTTGAGTCATTTCAAGTTTTTTTAGATTATTTTGAATAATCTATTATCTTGCCATTTTTGGTCATCCGGTCACATTTTGTCATTTTGGTGTGTTTAATTAAATAATTTAAATAACTATTTAATTATCGTCCTAATCTTGGTCTAGAATTAATCATTTAATTGTTTTCCTTATGTCCTAATGTACCTCCCCTTAGACATACATAAATTTCATTTATTTATGTTCTTGACTTTTATTTTACATTTGTATTCAAATGGCTTTTATTTTCTCATTTTATGTCACATTTAAATATGATTATATTACGTAGCTTTTATTATTGACTATTGGCCCTTCTTTTTCTCATTTGTCTTTTCATTTCTTTTTTATTGTGTCCTTTCATTTTGAATTTGGAATCTACAAATTGAATCATTTTCTCTCATTTTTTATCAACCATAATTTTCTAGAATCCTTGCCTTTATGTAGTCAAATTAATCCTTGCTGTTTGACCATTATTTGTGCATTTGTCAACAAAGAGCAACATATCAAATTAAAGGAGAAAGAAAAAGCAATGAGGCACCATTAAAAGAATATTTGGTATTTTGATTTGAATACTTTGTTTGTACATTTCGTTCCAATAGCCTTATTGGTTGTGATTAATATGTTTTACTAACATGGTTTTTATGAATTTCGTAGTTGTCTTAATCATGTTTTTTATTTCTAATTCCCTAATTTCCTAATCCACCAATTACTATTCAACAGTTGCACACTTTTCATATGTCTCAAAGGATGTTCTTTTACACATCATATAATTGCCTCGTTTTTTTTTTTATTTAGGGGGGTGGGGGAGTGGTAGTTTGTTTTCGTTGAGTTCTTCCTCTTTCCGTTTTTCTCATTAGTTTTTATTCTCCTTAGTTAGCCTTAAGGGGGTGTTAGCATTGGACTTTCAATTCAGACAGTGATTTACAGATCTGCAACAATTAGTGTCAGTTTTCATCCTGTCAATGACGGTGATCCCATTCCATGATTTCAGTTATTTCCTCCGCATGTATATGCCTAACTAAGGACTGCTGGTAATTGCTCATGCATTTCATCGAAGTGTTAGCTGCTCATGCATGTCATCGTAATTTTCTTTCTAACGGTGGTTTCTTTATTGTAAAAACAGTCAATATTGAATGAATCAATAAATTAGTTTTCTCTAATGCTCTATTTTTCTTTTTATATTTCTGAAAGCTTTCTTTTTTCATACTAGTTAGATCTTTGTGCTGCTAAAGTTGCAAAATTTTATAGTAGATGCTTTCACATTTCTTATCCATGTCTATGAGCACTTTCAGTTACATGTGCCTTCACTAAGCTTCCCATTTTGTACACAAGTCAATATCCCACATTTCAATGGGTTCAAAGTTCCCATTTCAAAGCAAGCAGGGATGATATTGGCGAAGATTGTGAAATGGCGCTACACTTGCACATTTCATTTTCCTTAAATTTTTAAAGCCTGCACTTCTTTGCAAATCTTGCAATCATTGTATTCCATGAGACATCATTTCAATTATGCTTTGATCGATATTCATTACACGTTTGAAAGTGATACAAATTGGTGTAGACGGGACAATATTATGCAGACAAATTTAGATTCATACCTACAGATTGCGTTAGCTGTAGAATCTCCACAGCCTTTGTAATAAATCTTTTTATTGTACACATTCTGCAATCATTTCATTTCACTCTTTGAGATGACATCTTTGTAGGCATTCTGACAAACAATTCAAGTGTGTTGTCTATGACTCCACATTTCTTTGAGGCATTATATCAAATAGTCCACACACGTTTCCTACAACCATTGCATTCATTCATTTGCATCCCGTGAAATGACATTTCTATTTTTCCTACAACCATTGTATTCATTTGCATTCCATGAAATGACATTTCTATGAGGAATTCAGTCAAACACTTCAAGTGCGTTGTGTGAGCTTCCATGTTTTACAAACATTTTACCAGTGCATTCTTAAACATGATATCTGTCAGAAACCTCTCGTTTATATTTGCTTGACACTTACTAAAGTCTTCTTCAACAAAACCATTTGAACCACCCCTGCAATCATGGTACACCACACCACTACTCTCCTCAACATATCAATGGAGGTTTAAACTATAACATTGATAGTTATTAAGGTCTTGGAAACACTCAAATTTAAAGAGTAAATGCAAGTTAGCTTATAAATTAGGATTGCTCAAAATTTGAGCTATCCTAACCTTTTAGAAGTTAGAATTTTGAGTTTTTTGGGGGCATAAAGAGAGTTATATGTTAGGAATGCTCAAATGTTGAGCATTTCTAACCCTTTGGAGATTAGAAAATTGAAATTGTGGAGTATGTGAACATGGCAAAGGGTAGGGGAAGATATGATTGATTTTTAATCATTTCCCTCCATAACTATTATAATGAGAAATAAATAAAATCAATTTAAGAATATTAAAATTATTTTTGAAAAATAATTTAAAATATTTTCCATTAAAAATTAATAGTCCTTTTAGTAGAATAATCATAACTTGAGTTGTATGATTTGGCTTTGAAATTTTAACCCCTTAAGGGCTTTTTCAAATGAAAACTTAATGCTTTTTTAATAGGTCTACAAAAATGTAAGCATTAAAATCTCACAAATGGTGAAATGGGTTTTTGTGAAAATTGGCCATATTACTCCAAATTGTACTTAAAACATGCCTCCAGGGTGGTTTCTCTTGATACTTTGCAATTTTCAAGATTTAATTGTTTTCGTAGTTTCACCAGTAGTTCAGAGCACACATACACCATGCTAACTATGAATAAACTTGAGTTTGTGAATAAGCTGTAACCTTTTGGAATTGGAAGTTCAGAATGAGTTGGATGATATTGGAAATGGGAACATATCCAACAACCTATGTCAAAGTTCATAAATGTAGGCTTCAGACTATGACCACATGTACTCATCGTAGACTCCGAAAACTAGTCATTGAATTTAATACAAAAAAATTCTTTTTAAAAAAAAAATTGAGTTCATGAAAGTCTAAGCAACACATCTTCATAAAATTGGCAGTTTCAAAATGCAACTTTCATTAGATTATCGTTCCAAATTTTCCTGTTTTTAGTACCAATTTATAGAATTTTATGGGAGGGGAGCCCAATTTCAAGCTCTAATTTACCTATCAAGAAAACAAAAGTTTCATTTCATCCTGTCAAAAACAGTGATCCTATTCCATGATTTCAGTTATTTCCTCTGCATGTATATGAATAGCCAAATATTGAATGAATCAATGAATTAGTTTTCTCTAATGCTCTCTAATGAACCTCTATTTTTTCCGTCTATAAAAATGCTAGTTAAACTTGTGAAAACTAGCCCAGCAAAGAAAGTAGAGAGTACTCGGCAACTCAGAGAGTACTTGCAGACTTTGCAAACTCTGGTTATACATCTGATTTTTTAGGCACCAATGATATACAATTTGTTCCAGTACTTTTCACTTTGATTCCTGTTCTATCCATATAAATAATTCTTATTTATTTTGAGTTTAAGACAAGACCATGCGTACTGGTTGACTAGCCATAATGAATTTGCAGTTTCAGTCCTGTGAGTACAATTATAACTATTTTTAAATGAAGTTTAAGATATCGTCCATATGTTATTAAGCATTAAATAATTTATTGTATATGGCTCAAGGACATATGCATACTTGCAACCAATTATGATTTCAGAAATAACTAATTTTTGTGTAAAAGCATAAACAAATCTTCCTCTCAACTTTCCTGTGAGATTGTTAGGGATATATTTTACCCTTGTATATATTATCATTTAGACCATTTTTATGATTTATTACTCCTTTCCAGGACAGTTCAACTTATAGATAAAGTCCAACAATAGCAGCATAGGCTATCTTTCAATACTAACCTGTAAATGCCTGGCATGTAAAGAGAGCATGCATATGAAAATAAATATTCAGATCTCTTTTTCTTTTCTTTTCTTTATTTTATTGTCATTTTCCATCTATAGTATCATCAGTTCATGTTTTACGATGGCTTCCCGCAAAACAGACAAAACAAGTTGAATTTTATGTTTTGTTCTTCAGGTGACTTCAAGATGCTTCAACATTTGATACTCATTCCTTTTCATGCTGCTTGACCCAAATTTTAAGAGACTTAATTTAATAGTTTTAATCAAATGATTTTGCAGTATAGCTTAAGATCCAGTGCTTGTAGGCCCCTGACATTGGCACAATGGTCATTTGGGCCTTTACACACTCTCGTGATAAAGAGCCTTTATGCACTCTAATAGGTCTTGAAGGGACGAGACAGTGAAGCCCTGTGTAAATCATCTAAAAGTTCAAAATATTGAAATATTCTTTGCTAGTAGAATGCTGATAATTATGAAGATTCACTTCTTTAGTTCTGTAATAATATACGTTCTAATAATAGCCTGCACAGAATCACCCAAGATTGTGAACCATCATTATGGTATTAATGACATTAAATGAGCTTCAAAAATTATGAGTAAGAAGAGCCTGTCTTTACATGAATGGAACAGTGATAGTTGAAATGGTAAACATATAAAGGATACAATGCTAACTTTTCAAATCGATTAGGTTTGGACATAATTGTAGAATTTTTACTTCAAGCTTGCCAATTAGAATGTAAAATGGCAAACAGCTTTATTTGTGTATTGCATAATTCCATATTAATATATTGTTCGCACCATGCAAAATATACATCTAAAATATTATTTAAAACTATCCACTCTCCCTGTTTATGGAAACATGCCGATGAGTGTCTGTGTTATGGTGGACATGGCTTGATCTTTTCCTTTTCAATGTTTTCCAAGTAATATGATCTTCTTGATATATAGGGACATTATGTCCAGTTTGGCACTCTGCATACTCTACTTTATCTTCATAAGAAACAGCTTTGTTGTTGTGTACACTGGATATTTTTGATTTAACAGACTTTAATTTCTTTGGCACTCTTTTCAAGAAGTCCATATTATTTTCCTCAAACTCAAGTGACCGATGGCAATTGTTGCTTTTCCTGGAATGCTCAGCTTCCAATCTGTCTCCCACAGCTGCATTAATTCCCTCACTTTCATTGTCAATACCAGTATTAAGTAGATCTGTATCCAGCAGCTGTTGTTTTTTCTTTATGCTCTTTGCCAGCTGTGATTTAGCCATTTGAGTCATGTCTGCCCCACCTTCAACAGCTTTCATCCATTGTGTTTCACTCAATATATCAGTGTAAATTACCTCCTTTCTGCGCCGTTTAACTGAAATCTGGTCAATACCATCTAAATTTTGATCACACTTCTCATTCTTAGTAACACAAAATGCCCATTCTGGAACTTCATGCTCTTCCATTAACCTTGACCTATAACCCTCTTTCTGTCGTCTCTCCTCATCCATTTTCTCAAATAGCCAGAATTCATCATCATTGCGAGAAGCAAGGCGGTTTATTTCTCTTTCACTTGGTACATCAACTCCCAATGAGTTAGTTCCCCTTCGCATGATTTCCCTAAGCATTGCTCTTCTTTCTTCTTCTGCAGTGTTGAAAGAGACAAAATTAGGTAAGAAAGTAAGGATTACAGAATTCAAGTAAAAATGTCATCACAGGGTTTTAACTTACGTGTGGAGGTGTTATTGAAAAGGCCAGCTTGAATAACCTTAGCATCAATGCCCATTTTTTGTTTTGCACGTTCGAGAATTTCCTCTTCAACAGAACCAACACTCACCAAGACAAAAACACGAACTTCCTTCTTTTGGCCAATTCGATGAGCTCGATCCTCTGCCTGCTGATCCATTTGAGGATTCCAATCACTATCAAATAATATCACAGTATCAGCAGTTTGCAGATTGAGTCCAAGTCCACCAGCTCGGGTGCTTAAAAGAAACATAAAGTACGGTGAATCAGGTGCATTGAATTTCCGGAGCAAGGAACCTCGTTCGTCTGTTTTGGTTGTTCCATCAAGTCTCAGATACATGAATCCATGCAGCGACAAGTAAATTTCTAGGATATCCATAAGGCGTGTCATTTGTGAAAAAAGTAGCACCCTATGCCCTGCCCTTTGCAGCTTAGGTAGCAAGCGATCAAGCAATTCAAATTTGCCCGATGCTCGAACTATCTCTTCTTTCCGATACATATTGTATTCCCCAACAAACAGGTATGGATGATTGCAACACTTCCTCAATTGCATAGATAAGTTCAATAAACTTTTTGATTTACCAGTACCTGTATTAGAGATTTTGAAAGAATAAGCAACCCGTTTGGGAGTAATTTTCAACTATAATACTGCAGAAACCAATTGACAACAATATATAATGAGTTTCTTTATGGAAATACAAATTGACATTTACAATTAATTTGACAACAAAAATGAATGTTCCGAGAACATGGTGTGTATCAACAAGAAAAAGCATTGATATTTCAAAATGATCATCCAGTTCACATGGAGGCAACATAAACACAAACATAAATCAATCCAAACTGAATCCAGTGATTTTACAACAGATATAAAATGAGACAAACATTTAACTGATGATTTTCCTCAACAGATCCAATCTGATACAAAAATTTCAACAGCAAATTCAACACCGGTTTTTTGCTGATCTAAATCCTGTAGACAGAAATATGTGAACTGTTTCGCCTTTCAACTCAGAATAGAAGCATCCAAATTCTCCAACTCAAACCTTCGTGTTCAGGAAGAAATGGCAGCCAGGAGCATTGAAGATATAGGCATCCAACAAAAATAGTAAACATTTTGTTTCTAGATGGCATATTTTAGCTGTGCGATTTTTTATGTCTGTGCTAAAGAGAAGAGAGATCTTGAAAGAGGGGTAGCTATGATACGATGATTCATCTCCATGGACAAAGTTTTTGGTCCAAGCCCATGGCAAGTGTGAATCTCTCAACTTGCATACCTTCCAGCATACAGCTGGAACATAAAAAAAAGATAAGGCAAAAATAGAAAAAAATTATATTTTCAAATAATAAAGTGATTTAAAAGAGACCACATTGCTCTCAAAAGAAAAAAACAACAGAAAGAAATAAAATGCTTGCTCATAACCAATGACATTTAGCCCACATAACTAGTTCAAGTTCAGATTGACTGCATCAATATGGCGAAGGAAAATTGTGGTTGGATGTTTTGATAAAATTGAGCTTGAGTGTAGGAAGCATTGGTTTCTCATTGTGGAGAGACCTTAAATCAAATCAACAAAGAGACATCTAAAGGTGAATTTTCAAATGGTGGCTCTTGGACTTCCATCATGGAACTCTCATGCATGCATCTAAGATGTTATCAAATGTAAACTTAATATCTAAATTAGCTTGAGTGGTGTGGTCGCTTCCTTAAGTGTTTGGTTGGCTGCCCAGCTGTGATCACTGCCCCTTAGGGTGTGGCGTGCCACCCTAATGTGGTCACCATGCCTCTCAATGTATGGTTGACCACCTAGATGTGGTCGCAAAGATCAGAAAGGAAAACACATACACAACGTAATTGTATTATATTCAAAAACTTATTTCCAAAATACCTTAGCCTATCATTCACTAACTCATCGTTACCAATGGAACTGCATTCCACAAACTCCTGCAAAAGCATCTGATTTGTCAATAACATGTACCTCCAAACAAATATGTTGAAAAAATCAGACACAGGTTTCATAAAGAAAGAGAAAGAAGAAAATTGTTATTCATCGAATATAAAAGAACCTTACATAATTATATATAAGGTGTAACCCATGCCTGTATGACACATGCTAAGATAAGAGACATTTAACCTAAAGAGAAATGTTGCATATCAGCATAAAGGGGAATATGCCAATAATCCTTTAAGGCCCTCAATTGCATTAAATTAATCCAAACTATAATTTAACAATACCTTTACTTTTTATTTCTGCCACATAAACCAAGAAACTCTAAAGAAATAACACTTTTCTTTACCCAATGGGTGAAGCTGTGTCACATATCAGCATAAAGGGGAATATGACAATAACCCCTTTAAGAGACCCCCAATCACATTAAATTAAATAAAAAAATTATTTTTAACAATCACTTTACTTTTTATTTCTGCCACATAAACCAAGAAACTCTAAAGAAATAAAAATTTGTCTTTAGATAATTCCACAGCAAGTCAAATTGTAATATTGCTACAAGGACTCAACTGTGCAGTTTTTGAGTCAAAACCACTGACCCATGTTTCATGAAAAGTGGTTCACAAGAACCCATCTCTCATGAGAATGAGTGGAACATTTGGCACTCATTGCATCTAGGTGATGCTCACAGAGGTGAAGCACTGGGACTTCCCGGGAGATCACGCATCCCAGTACTACTCCAGCTCAAGTGCACTTCATTTCCTTGGCTTCAATCTTCTCTCTAATAATATGGTGATGCACTTGAACGTGTTTGGTTCTTGCATGAAACATAAGTCTCTTCACCAAATTTATTACACTTTAACTATCGGTGTCATACAATTGGATTGTCAAGTGAATGGCTCAAATCTTTTAGCAGTCTTTCTAGCCAAACTAGTTCACATGTGGCACTGAAAACAACTTTCTATTAGGCTTCTACTGGATAAAGCACCACTGTAGCCTGTTTCCTGTTACTCTGTGAAATTACTACTAAACCAAGACTGATGTAGTATCTTGATGAAGATTTCCTATACTAATTTATTTGTGCCCAGTGTGCATTTTTGTAACCAATTAATCTTGTTTCTTTCACCTTCATGAATTCTAAACCAAGATCTGATGTTCCCTAAATACATCCCAGTATTCTTTTCCAGCTTTCCAATGTGATTCTATTTGGGAAGCCCTGAACCTAAATACAAATCCTAAGGCATAGACAGTATTTGGCTGGTGGTTACATAAATTAAACTATCAATCATTTGTCAGTTCATTCATAGGTTATCTGTTTAATCTGCAACCAATGCATTTTTTGTGTGTTCAAACCGATTGCTTCCCTCCAAAACCATATCCCATCTCCAAAAGACCCCATTGACCTCCTCCTTAGCTCAGGAGTCTATAAGATTGTTTGCTCCTGTGGTCTTATATTGGTGAGAGGGATCATTAGTTCAAAACCAAACTCAGGGAACATAAAACCAACATTAAACATGGCAGTCACCAAGTCAGCTCTGGCTGGCCATTCTAGCAGAAACAAATCAATGCATTTGGGGGCATCCTTGATTCTTCTCAACAATTCAAGATCCTTCAACCACATTCAAGTCTACTTCAAGCATCTTCATAGACATTGTGTCACCAAGTCCGTTTGTGAAGGTATATAAGCATTTACATTTTTCAGATCTAGCCTCTACTTTACATTAGCACACTTTTCATTCATGCAAATTTTGCTTCAATTTCCAAGTTGAGATCTCAACTGGGGTTTGACTGAGGCAAACCCCCCTCCACCAAACCTTTTGTCTTTTTTCTGTGTACAAACAGGTGGCACTAGTTTCGGAATCAAATCTGGGAAGGACCTGGACTAAAGTTTGCAACTGAAATCGTCAAAAAGTCCAAGGAACAAGTTGACCTAGTCAGTCTTGGGAACAAGTTGACGGTGGCACTAGTTTCGGAATCAAATCTGGAAAGGAACAGGGCTAAAGTTTGCAACTGAAATCGTCGAAAAGACCAAGGAACAAGTCGACCTAGTCAGTCTTGGGAACAAGTTGACCCAATCGACTGAGTCCCTCTATATCAGTTTTAGATCAGATCTGTTTTTTGCAACAAAATTTGTCTGTCTTTGAACTCTGTTTTGGGTAACAGAATTTGTCTATCTGATCTTTGGCAGTCTGTGTATTCAGAAAATCATCTTTTCTTGCTTTTTCTAGCCATAGATCTTGCATTTCTTAATACATTTGCAAAATCAATGTCAATTACAATGAAGGATCATTGCACCCACGCAACATGTAATCCTTCTTAAGCCTAGTGAATCATTTTCCTTCCAATGCAATATATGAGATAGGTCCAAGTTCACTAGTTTGCTCATTTGAGCTAATGAATAATCCTTTCATGTTACATTTTGGTGAACACAACGCATGACATCTCCATTCTGATTTAGTGTCTAGATCTTGTTTGTATGCACTGCATTAGTCAATATTTCCACCATAACATCGCTACATCTAGATTTACCTATGTTACATTCTGGTGAACCCAACTCCTTACATTCCACTTTTGATTTAGATAGTTAGATGTGCTTTTCATACGATTCATTAGATTTTATGTGCAATTATGCTTTTAACATGTCTTAAATACATTTATGTTGCATAAACTTGATGAATACTTGCATCTTCATTTTATATCTGATATATATGTTCAATTTACTAGTATTTTGCATTATTTAGATATTCCTTTCTTTCATTACCTTGTGCATAAGTGTCATAACCTTGAGTCCTACAAATAGCATTATGGTGAGAAGAAGTTGTCGACTCATGGGTTCCTTTGATCCCAAGTCCTCTAATATGTTCCCTAGAAATGTCGATGATACCATTATGCCCACTAATGACATACCTCCTATTGTTGACAATCCCTCTTCCCACTCTTCCCATGACGAAGATGAATCCTTAAGAGTGTCTCTTACCCAAGTGTGAAACTTTCTTATGACTGAGAAAAAATTGAGCAATGGTTAGGTCAAGAACACCCTAATAGGGAAGGCATCTCTTTGGTAGAAGGATTGAGGAAGTTAATTCACAATGATGAGAATAGTGTTGAATTATTGTGTGACACATCTCATCATGTTAATGACAATCTTAAGACTGTAAAAAGTTGTGCTCAAGATCCTGGTCTCTCTCATCGTAATACTAGTGTTGAGACTTCTATTCCTATTCCGACTTCCTTAATGCGCCTACATATACTCCACCTATCATTACTACATCTATTTCAAACATTAATCCTACACATGTTAGTCTTCAGAGTATTCCAAATCCTATCATTCCTACTCCAAGTGTTTCATGTATTTCCCAACCATCACCCATACCTACTTACAACAATGTCTAACTTTCATATTCCAATGCTCCTTCAATTTCCCACAATGTTCCAAATCCTTCACTTTCGCACATGTCCAATACTAACATCTTCACAGAAACCATCATCAATAGCCTTGCCCAAACCGTGTCATCCTAGCAACAACAAATTCAACATTCCAACTTGTGACATTGCTAGTACTTTGTCCTTAGACATCATTTGTGATGTTATCCTTCAATACATGGAAATACCTCATTTAAAGATCTATACTGGAAAAGGTGATCCTTTGACTCATGTGAAAACATTTCAAATATTGTGTACTGACTTCTCTCATGATAATAAACTCATGACTAAATTGTTTACTAGAACATTTAGAGATAAGGTCTTGCAATGGTATTGTTCTTTGCCTCCTTATTCTATTAATTCATTTCAAAAAAGTGACTGATTTTATTGGTAGATTTAAACATTTGCATGCTTGAATTTCTTATTCTATTCTTGATATTGATGTTTAATGTATTTTCATTTCTAATTTGCAAAAAGACATTAGAGGTAAGATATTGATTTCTGCGTTTACTTCCTTTACCCAATTATGTGCAGTGCTTCATAATTATCAGCTTCAAGTGAGCCAAATTTGAGACCTCCAATCCAATGACTCCGATTGATAAGAGTGATGCCACCTCATAACCGTTTCAAAAGTTTCAAAAGCCCAAAGGCTTAATCAAGATCAACAACTCATCAAGCAACATTGATGCACATGTGGCAGCTACAACTAAAGGTTTGGCTCCTTTTTCGTCTATATTCAAAGAATCTCGTAATTTTACACCTTTTTCTGAATCTTGGCATAATGTGATGTTGACATTGATTAATGTTAATATTTTAACACTTCCATCAAACCAATTCGCCCATCTAAACCTTTATCTAAATCCTATGATCTTAAAGCCTTCTACCAATACCATCACCAACGTCACCATGATACTAAAATGTGTTTCCATTTGGAGACCATCATCCAAGACCTCATTGAATCCAATGCCATAACTGTTGAGGGTGCAAATCTATTGCCCTTCTTGATCAAAACTTGCAAATCTATACCAACCGTTTACCTTCCCATTCTACCAACACAATTAAACCTACCTATTCCTCGCCTTCCTCTTCAATCAATGTTGTTGAGCCTCACAAAAACACTATTATGAATTCTGATAATGTGTAACGAGGCTAAATAATGTTGTGAACGTTATTGATCAATCCAAACCTAAACCTAAGCCAAAACGTGAACCTTGCAATACATTTGATCCTAAGGAGACTATTAAGGCACTCGATGGTCCCCTTTACATTGGTACAAAAATTAATTGTATTCCCTCTTGTGGAGTGCTAATTGATTCCACTTGCATGGTGAATGTTATAACTGAAGAACATCTTTACACAAGACACTTTCATTTAGACTCCTATGACAAATCAGATGTGATGATTAAGAATTTCAATGGTTTTACTTGTCCTACTTGTGACCTTTTCACACTATCGCCCCATTGCAAATGGGGACCCTTTTCATTTTCTATGTTTAGGGTTTTGGCAATAGAGTGTCAGTTATGGGCTTAAAAGATTGCAAAGTGGTCAAATGTTCAAGTCACCAAGGTTGCAAGCATAGACAGGTCTTAAAGGTTTAATGTCACTAGGGATAAAATGCAAAAAAAACTGTCAAATCCTAAGGGAAATTTCTTAATTGTGAAGATGTTTTGATCAGTCAAATGGTCTTCAAGATGTATTAATACCCTATTTTACTTGTGAATCTGGACTAAAACGATGAAATATTGCAAATAAAGTGCAAAGTCCCTTTGAGGGTCAAATTTTTGCCAAGTTTGGACCAAAAGTCCCATATGGAGATTGATTTTCCACCAAGTCCTGATGATTAGTCCCTATGGAGATCGATTTTCCACTCATGGGAAGCAAGAACAAGTAAAAATCAAGTTGGGAATGCCATTAGTCCCCGGGGAGGTCAATTTTTCACTTCAGGACATAAAGATCAATGTCAAAATGCTAAAAGTCCCTATAGGGATTGTTTTTCCACTAGCCAAACACTTAGAAATTTTTTGGAGTGGACAGTCCCTATGTAGGGAATCTCCAATTTGTCCCTATGGAGATCGAATGCCCACTAGCTGGACACTTAGAATATTTTTGGGAAGAGTTGGAGTGGAACGTTCTTATGGATATGGATTTTCCACCATTCCCTGTGACTAAAGGAAATCCACCATGTCCTTATGGAGCCAAAATTTCCACTTGATGAGTTAAGGACCAATTTGTCCCAATGGACAAGGAATTTCCACTTGTCCCTATGCACGTAGAATCTCCACTTGTCCCTATGGGGGTTGAATTTCCCCTTAGTGAGAAAATGAACAACAATGTGTAGGTGTCCCTATGGGGGTTGTTTTTCCACTCCCCCTCAAGATGAGAAAGTAAGGTGAAATTTCAAAAGGAATAACTTGTCCCTATACAAGTCGGTTTCCCACCAAGGCTGGAATGCAAGAAAAGACAAAGTCAAATAGGGATTCACAAAGTCCCTATCCTCATCGAATTTCCACCGGCTAGGCATGGTATAAGAAAGACTAAGACTTGATACGAATTTGTCCCCATGGCTAATTGAATCTCCACTTGGGGAGATTCGGGAGAGTTTTGAAGGCAAACCTAAAGCAAACATGATGGAATCCAACGTGTCCCTCTGAGAAGAGATTTTCCACTAAAGCATTAGTGAAGGAAACTAAAGGGAAAGTGAAACTAGTCCTTAATACCAATCGATCCTCCACCACATTATGGAGCAAAAAAATCTGAAGGGAAATTAAAAGAAACTTGCATGAGTTCCTATGTTTGTCAAAACTTAAAGAGGCAAAATGTTTAATCCAAGGAAAAATCACTTTAAATTGCCATCAAACACTAAGGATGAAACACCATGTAAGAAGGCAATACACGCTGGAAGGTTATCAAAAGGCTGATCATTGGAAGATAAAATAAGGTAGAAAGCATCAGATCAACCAATTGTCAACACCAAACAAAGACGAACTTGTGAAAAGGAATCGGAGTTTTTAAAAAATCCGATATGGAAGGCATGCAAACTACATCAAGAGACCTAGGGGGGCGATCACATGGAGAAAATTAGAGTTTGGAAATCAAAAGATCAGATAAGAAGTCCATCAAGAGAAGGCTGCGATCTATAAACTTCAGACCTGGGTCTGAAGATTTCCTTCAAGAAGGGCGATGACTACATGAAGACAAAAATCAAATCAACATATGCACAAGGCTGCAAACATTTGCTAAGGATCCAAAACCTCATTCGAGCCTCATGATTAGTGCTCCAAATCTAAAAGAATCAGAAATGTAAATCAGAAATCCATCAAGGCAAGGCTGCGAACTTAATAATCAGAATTGAAATCTGGTTTCATCCTTGTCAAGAGTGGCTATCCTGGGAAAATCAGAAAAAAATCAAAGATTGCCCTCATTCCAATCCGACCTAGGGCACACGGATAAACAATTTCTTTGCAAAGAAAATCAGAAATACAAAGAAGAAAATGTCCAGTTAGAGGAAATGCAAAGTTGTCTTCAGAAATCAGATCTGACCTTATGTGTGGAAATCTGATTTTCTTCTTAAGATTTTCAGAATATCATCCCTAAGCTATGCTTTTGCAAGAGTAATGATCTGATTTTCTGAGTTTAAAGAAATGGGGAATCAAATTTTGATTCCAAATTCATGCATTTTCAGATTTTGTTTTGCAAGTACGGATATTCTGATTTTAGGAATCTAACAGTCTGAAATTCACAGTAAAATCAGAGTTGGAAAATGTATTTTGAGATTGGGATCAAGTTCAAAGGAGGATAACACTTCAAGATGACAAGGAAGCTTGGACAAATAAAGGAGCGTGTGAAGATCAAGCTTGACAGAAGGAATCATTTTAAGATCCATCCTTCATCAAGTAGGGAATTCATGAGCAAGTTCAAGTTCAAGGATGAGGAATTCAAAGAGCGAGGAGAATGAACAAGTTCAATGTAATGTCCCCTTTTTGGCTATTTGTGGTTATGGGACAATTTACTAGAATCCTTATGATTGTAACTTCTGATATCACTGATAATGTATGCAATTTGGGAATTTAACGACTTAATTCAATATCAATATTAATACTGCTGTGGCTGATTTGTACAATTATATATATATATATACAGAGAATGATTTTGGCTTTCAATAAAGTAGTTTGAATATGCAAGATAATGTAAAGTATTTATAGGATGATCTTTTTTGTATCTAGTATGGCAGATGAAATATGCAACAATATGAAGTATTTACAACACAATCCTTGCTGTGTCTGATATGACATTACAAATATGCAATTATGATGATATGTTTGCAATAGGATCCCTGTGGTATCCAACATAACAATTTGAACTTACAAGATGATCTCTATAATCACTTGTAGTGATTGAATGCTATGATACATATGATGATCGTCTTCAACAATCGAATTGCTCTTTCTGATACAATCGTACCACACATGCAATCTGTATATTGCTGTTTCTGATATATGCACTTTATACTTGCAAATGGTGTTGTCTCTGATCTGTATGGTTTATGCTTGCAACCGAAAATAGCCAATATGGCCAGCACTCGATATGAGCAGATCCAAAATGGATAAAGAAATAAGATACAGCGTTCGATGCCTTGAGTAGACAAGTTAATTGTCTTTATATACTTGAGTTTGAGGAACGAAATGACATGAGAATGAGATGCGTCACATGTCTTGATTAAAATCATTATTCAATGACACCTCTTCAGTTATGATTTGTTATCTCATAACCGCTTGTTAATGTTTGACATATCTTTTTGTGCATGATAATTGGCTGGTACTTGCCCAATATATTTATAGTCAACTCTTCATATTGGTGTCAATATCTTCATTTATTGATACCTCTATTATGGAATCAATTACTTGGGCCAGATCAATATCAACCCCCTCCATTAATTTGGTCGGTCAACCTTAATCATTGATATTCTCTGTAATTACTAATATCTCTGCATCATAAATATGACTATCTATGCTTGATATCCTGAGCGATATCTTTCTTGGCAAGGAAGTTTGATGTATGCATTTACTTTCTATCAATTCTCAATACCCGATTATCAATTCTTTATCTCTATTGACTTCCTTTATCGCTGGTATTACCTGTATCATTCTTTGTTTCTCTATTTTGACCATATATTATGTAGTTGTGACTCTAATTTTATGAATAAGTTTTAATGTTTAATTAAAACTTATTAAATCTTTTATCGAGAGCTAGTAGATTTCCACAATCCATGAGATCAATTGCAAATCGTTTCTGGATTTTGATAAAAAAAATACTTACACAATCAAATCCAGAAACAATTTGCAATAAATCTTTTATCGACTCTTAGGTTTGGAAATGGGGACATTACAATATCCCCCTTTTGGAAAATGCTTGCCCACAAGCATTCTTATAGCACCATGATGATTCCTGGATCCCAAATTTGGAAGTGCCATCTTTGTATAACATAATTTTGCTTAGTAGTCTCCAACATTAGGTCAGGTTGTATACAACCTTGAGAGGATTGTTTATTAAAAACTCCATGCCTTACAAGAGCACTCTTACTATCTTTTTCATAGGCCATCTTGATTCTAGATTTCCAAATTAATCTTAGGAGTGAATCACCATCTATTTTGATTTCAATAGCTTGATGCTCATGCCTTTGACCATAATAGTGTTGAACATCCGGGATACTGAGACGAGAGCGGTGAATCAGTATACCCTTGAAAACTTTAAAACATTTAAGCAATTGTCCACATAACATAATTTAAACTTGCTGTAAATAAAAGAAGTCAGAAAATAATGCAACACTACATAACACCAATTTTTTATCGTGGAAACCCAAGATGGGAAAAACCACAGAGAGGATTAACTCCCAAGTATTAGGTAACCAGTTACTAAATAGATGGCTCACTGTCGGTTGGGCTCACTGGCCGAATTACAAAAAACAACGAATGTGGCTGATAGTATGAAATACAAAATTTGAACTGTTATGAATGTATCTGCTTATGTACAAAAATACAGTTCTTGCTTAAGTACAAATATTCTTCTATATTACATATAATAGTCCACCATATGCATCTATAGATCGCATGTACAAGTCGCATATGTCATTATACACATCTCTATTCATATGTTGAAGTCGCTTCCAATATATACCATCAACAGTATATCATTCTTTCATGTCAATTGTACCTAACCTTATCAACTGGACTAAATATAAAACTTGTGAGCACGAAACCAAAACGCATCGGTGAAGTTGGCCATAACAAAAATGTATTTCACACTGAGCATTATTGGTCTGGACCAAAACAATCATATGCCTCGGTAGAGATAACTATACACCGGTGATAGTGTTGTCGGTAAAGTTGTTAACCAGAACCAAAGATATAATCAAAGTACTGTACTAGAACATCCAAAATAATGACATCAATGACAACCAGAAAAAGGGTAACTTAACAAATAGAAGTCATGGCTAGCCTCATTCTTGACTAGTGAGAAGATTCAGTTCAACCATAGATTCAAACTCTTGATGCTTTTCCTCCATATTCAAAATGGTAACTCCAATGGTTCCAACTTATCACGATTATGAATGACTAGGATGTTGGTAGGAATCATTGTCTCTTGTGATGGAAGTAATAATTGATGGTCCCAACTGGTGTTGAGAGGAGAGGGTTGAATCAGCATCCACTAAAACTTTAAGAATCAAATCTGATATAATCTAACTAATACTGTAAGTAGAATAGATTCTATCATAGAAATAGCTATCACACAATCAAGCCATAAACAACACCAGATTTATCACATGGAAACCCAAATCAGGAGAAAACCACGATGTGAGAAAATCTCACAAATTTTGCACTCTTCTGAAGTGCGCCCTGTTAGGAGCCTTCCCTGTTAAAGGATTACAAATGCACTGTTAAATGCGACCCAGTTAAGGGATTTAGGAAATAAAGCCTGTTAAAACCTACCTTGTTAGAGGACTTAGAACATCTACACAGATGTCACCCAGTTAAGGGATTTAGTACAAGGGACTTATTAATATCCACCCAAAATACTGGGATTTTGCTATTGCAATTGTCAGAGAGCAATAGAGGGTTTGATCTTTAAGAAATGGCTTTGCTGAGCCTGATAAGATCGTTGTGCTTCTCAATTGAGAGTCATCACCAGTCACCACAGGTATGCTCTCCTTCTTTTGTTGTGCTTCCTTGCACTCTTCTTTTCTTCTTCTCTTCACCTTTTCATAGCTTCTCTCAGCGTACAGGTTCACTCTTTTTCTTTGGCAGAATGAAGGCAAACAATATTCTTCACAAGTTGTAGAATATATAGTCATCTTGCCCTTTCTTCTTTTTACATGCACGACCTGCATAAAAATCTCCTTCGGATCCGTCACCCAGTGGAGTCTCAGTTCACTAAGGAAACATTTGATGCATGCCATGTGCTTTTTTGCTTTATAAAGGAAACAACATATGCGTGCCGCAAGCTTTTTTCATTTTTAATGCCAAAAACTTCAGTATTAAAACCTTCAATCGCGCCTTGCACCGATCTTCTTGATAACACAAAGTCGTCAAGATTTTGTGCAACAAATCCCGGTCAAAGAGTTGCACAAGTGTTTGTCGACTATGACTTTCCCCGGTTCATCAATCTCAATGATATCTTCACTAATCGGTTAATAACTTTAGGTTGTGCACAGGTAAAAGCCACCACTTGTCACTATTTCTTTCTTTGTCTATACCGGTTTGACTCCTTGGTTTCGGTTATACATTGTTTCCGGTCAGAGTCCTGAATCCTTGATTATTGGTTGCACCTTCTTTGGTTATTGGTTGCTCTGATGATCAATTAGAGATTTAGCAGTAATAGAGACAGTGCCTCCTCTTGCTCACTTTGTGTCACCGGTCTCCAAACCAGTCTCTCTTACACTTAGCTTATTATTGTCAACTGTAACTGCTTGTTCCTGATTGAACATTGTTTGCATCCTTTGACATCAATGACAACACCTCTTTGCCATGTACTTGTTACATCCTTACCAGTTAATGCCAACAATAATTAATCTCCACGAGTTTAGATATATTGCAATGTTCAATAGATCATCCATCGATGTCATTTTAATTGGCACATAGTGATACTTATTTTGCATAGAATATATGATGGAAGAGTGTCTTCTCCTTGTTATCAAACTCAAACATTTAAATTTATCAAATGTAGGAATCTTGATCTGACTTGTAACCCTTTGTAACTTGATTGAAGAATGTTTAGTGATAACATTGTTATGTTTTGTCATATTGTTCCAATCTGGTCTTAACAATTCCTTGATTGAAGATGCACCCGGATTCCAAAATTGATTTTCATCTTCACCTTCGTGTGACTTCAAACCAGCGTCTTCATTCACTTCAAAGAGCGCGTTGTCATAAATTTTGTCTACTTCAACTTCAAACGATGGATTAGGAATAAGTTGAAGATTAGTTTTGCTTTTAAATTTGACTTATCTATATTCAAACTTCCATCATTTGTTTCCTCATCTAGTTCTTTCAATAAATGATTTCTTCCTCTATCTTCTGATTTCATCTATTTGTTTGTAATGATTGTCCTCGTCTACTAGCTTTTGTATTTGATCTCCCCATACTTTTGATGTTACAATTTCTTGTTCATCAAGATGATTAGGCTGGATACAAGTAGTACCTTCAGATTCTCTTACACTAACTAGAAGCATTACTCCTCTTATCTACAACTATGGATGATAAGTCTTCCTCGGAAGGTGAAAGAGGATTTTGTTTGACATCTTTGAACAACTTCAAATAATCTGAATTATAATTTATTGCTTCACTCCCTCTTACGTTATCTTCTAGGTGTGATCCTTGAGATGATGTGAGATCAAACTCACGATCAAAATGAGTCCATGTACTTGATTCTGTTTTGATAAAAGATATGCATGAAGAGTTAACCGCTTCTATCCCTTTAGAGATATCTGAAACTATTTTATCTTCTAGTATCTTTAACTCCTTGAAGTGCTTAGAGATCATGTTCTGATTATCTGTTTCTTGTTGTGTTTGGTGAATTGTATTAATCTTTTCTAAGTCTCTATCCTTTACTCCTTCCTCCATTGATGTGACAGCCTTCAAAGTTTCTATTGCTTGAACTTCTTGATACCGAGTTATACTCGCACATTTCAATCTGTTTCCTTCGTCAAGGTAAAGGCCTCATTCTTTAGAATCCTTAGCTCTATGTAGTCCTCTAGGGATGTCTTTATGCAATCCACCTTTTACCCAATCTTGTCTAATTTTCTCATGTAAATCTAGTGATGTTGGCTTACTGCTTTCTTTCCTTTCAACATTAGATGGGAATATTGCTCTTGAACTAGGTGTAGCCACTTGCTGAGTTGGAGTTTGAATGATGAGAGATTTTCTTCATTGATATTGCCTCCATTGTTTATTATAGATTGTGTTAGCATTCCCAAAAACTGAGCCAATTTCTTTTGTGTTTATTTTCTCTACCATGCATTGATGCATGGGCTTGTTTAGTTCTTCTTTTCCCATATTTGACGCTTCTTGTTATACTAGTTCCTCAATTGTTTCCATCTCTATTAATTCTGAAATATGTTCCCCACTAGCTGGCAGATTCGTTAGCTCTCATACCAATTGTAATGTCTCCTTTTTGGCTATTTGTGATTCTGGCACAATTTACTCGAATCCTTATGATCGTAACTTCTGATATCACTGATAATGTATGCAATTTGGGAATTTAATGACTTAATTAAATATCAATACTGCTGTGACTGATATATATATATATATATAATGATCTCTATGGTGTTCAATACAGCAGTTTGAATATGCAAGATAATGTAAAGTATTTAGTATTTATAGGATGATCTTTGTTGTATCTAATATGGCAAATGAAATATGCAACAATATAAAGTATTTACAACAAATCCTTGCTGTGTTTGATATGACAGTATAAATATGCAATTATGATGGATGTTGTTGCAATAGGATCCCTATGGTATCCGAAATAACAATCTGAACTTACAAGATGATCTCTATGATATATATGATGATCGCCTTCAACAAAGGAATTGTTGTTTCTAATACAATCCTTGCACGCATGCAATCTGTATATTGTCGTTTCTGATATATGCACTTTATACTTGCAAATGGTGTTTTCTCTGATCTGTATGGTTTATGCTTGCAACCAAAAATAGCCAATATGGCCAGCGCTTGATATGAGCAGATCCGATATGGAAATAAATAAGATACAATGTTTAGTGCCTTGAGTAGACAAGTCGATTGTCTTTATACAATTGTGTTTGAGCAATGTGATGACATGCGAATGGGATGCATCCCATCTCTTGATTAAGATTGTTATTTAATGGTACCTCTTTAATTATGATTTGTTATCTCATAACTGCTTCTTATTATTTGACATATCCTTTTGCAAATGACAATCGGTTGGTACCTAGCCGATTAATTAATAGTCAATTCCTCATATTGGCATCAAATCTTCAGTTATTGATACCTCTATTATGGAATCGATTACTTGGGCCAGATTGATATCAACCTCCTCCATTAATATGGTTGGTCAACCTTAATCATCGATATTCTCTGTAATATCTCTGCATCGTATACTATTAATGACTATCTATGGTTGATATCCTGATCGAAATCTTTCTTGGCAAGGAAGTTCGATCTATGCATTTACTTTTTATGAATTCTCAATACCTAATTATCAATTCTTTACCTCTATTGACTTCCTTTATCGCTGGTTTTACTTGTATCATTCTTTGGTTCTCTATTTTGGTTATATGTTATGCAGTTGTGACTCTGTTTTTATGAATAAGTTTAAATAGTTATATTTATAACTTATTAAATCTTTTATCAGCTCTTAGGTCCCGCAATGGGGACATTACATTCTACAAATGAAGAAGATGGACACAAGCATCACAAGTGGCTTAAGAAGATCAAGGCCAAGTTCAAGTCAAAGATATAAAGGATCTCCATGAAGATGAAGATAAATGGAAATCCCAAACAATGAACAAGGATTTTCTCAAGGAGACCAAGTTCAAAGAAAACCTAATCACTTCAAGAGGATCAAGGTCAACGAGTAAGAACAATTTCGAGAATATCTCAAGAAGATTTCCAAAGAGTAGAGGATGAGAAATGGAATTGAAAGAAGGATTGCTAAATAATGAGGTTGCATCCACTCTGTTAATCCTAACCGGTTACTGAGAGGGGGAGTGAATCAGTAAATTCAATTTCTATTTCTCTTTTAAGCAAATAGATATTCTTGTTAACACAGAAATTAAAAGAATACTATAATACCCATAAACAAAAATTAAATACACAGGTTGACACAGTATATATACATGGAAACCTTCAGTTAGAAGGAAAAAACCACAGTGGGACAAAACCCACAAACTCCACTACTGCAGTAATAAAGTTGCCTTGTTAGAGGCTTACAAAGCACTGGTAAGAGTGCTACCCGGTTAAGGGATTTGATAGAAGACCTATTAGGATCTTGACCCTGTTAAGAGTCGCCTTGTAAGAGGACTTAGAACACCAATGAAGATGTTACCCGGTAAAGGGATTTATACAAAAAACATGTTAGGGTTCATCCTGATTGAGGGATTTAAATAAGCTTCTCAATTTAAAACAATGATCTTATGATGACACTATCTATTGAATCAGATCATACCTGTTACCCTTTCCTTTGCTTGGCTATTGAATCTTTCTCTCCCTTTCACCTCTCGTGACTGTGATTCCTCTCAGAAGATTCTACTTTCCTGCTCTTCTTCGCTCTATGCTCTTGATATTCAACAGCACATCTTTCATGTCCTTTGACCTGTATTTATAAGAAATTATCTTATTAAAAATACATCTCGTAGTCTCGCCAAGTTGTAAACTCTCCCATAAATCATGCATGCAAAAAAAGCTTGCAAACTGATCCTAAGTTTACCTCGAAACACTCACAGATAAAACAAAGCTAACTTCAGTTCCACTACAAAAGCTAACTCCAGTTTAGCTGAAACCGCTCCGCATAATCTGGTTCGGATTATCATGCACTTAACCGGTGTAGAACTTGTATCCGATTAGTCATCTGTTCCATGTGCGTGTGTCAAGACCCGTTGGAAAAACCTAGACCGGTATAAGTGTGAGTGGTTAAAGTACACTACTTTCTTGCTTAGTCTATCGTTCACAATTATGAGTACTAGTGTGATGTATCGGTGTTCCGGTGGGATTGATGTTTGCCAATTACTTTACCAATGAAAACTAAGTTTATGTCAACAATCTTCCCCTTTGGCATTGGTGGCAAAACTTATCAATACATCACCTGTAGACTTCCCCTGTAGATCTACTCATCTACCTATAGCAAATATCTGACACACTGTCTCTGCACTTCTGTAGACTTCTTTATTTTTTGCACTTCCATCTTCCTCATCTTCCCCTTTTTGCCTCCAAAGGACAAAGGGTTGTTACTCCTTACATTTTTTTTACTTTTACTTTTACAGCTGTAATTTATTGAAGATGTCATTGTAGATCTTCTTTGCAGATTCTACAAATGGTTTCCATACACCTATTACATGATCTAAATTCTTCTTTGCTGCTTATGGTGAGACAATTATATTCTCCATGTCTTTCACTGTTTTGTAATCAGGTTCTTTGATCAGTCTATCTGTATCAGTTGTTGTTGTCTGCATTAGATCAAAAGTTGGTGCAATGAACAACTGAAATCCAACAAGATCTTGGATTCTTTTTGTATTTTCTTTTGAAGCTTTCCTTAAGGTGAGAGCAAGACTGGTCAACTCCCGGCTGTACTCAGTTCCAGAAGACATCTTAGCATCAAATTTTGATGTTAGAACCTTTATCTCTTCTATTGTCCTATTCATTCTCTTAGTTATATCCTTTACAAAATCTTCAAAATTAGAAGTCCTTGTTATCAACCTTCTTGCTTCCTGTATCTATTCTTGTAGATACAGTAGCTTTCAGTTCTTCAACCTATTTGTGAAGAATATCTATTCTCTTCTTCTCATAGTGATCAATTGCAATTGTTTCTGGGTTAGTGATATCTTCCCCAATTGCTTGCGCTAGTACCTCCAATTGATCAATTACCATTTCATCTTCATCTATATCTGTATTAGGTACAAAATTGTATAAGATATTTCTTACACTAGAGAGAAATATATCCTGTTTTCTCTTAGTGAGCTCCTTTAGTTGCCTTGTTGACATTTTGCTTATGTAAACAACTGTTTCACTAACTTTGCTTTTCTTTGATTCAGAATCTGTTGGAAATGTTAGCTTTCTCTTTAATGAAGATGTACTTGGAACATCTATTGATTCCTTCTACCTTGTTTCCTGTTCTGGTTCTTCCTCTGCAGGCTTCTCCTGTTCTGTTGTAACAAGTAATTCATGTTGTTGTGTATCCTCTGGATGTACCTCTTCTTCAGGATGTACCTCTACGTCTGGATGTACTCCTTCTGGATGGACTTGCTCTTCCGGAGGTTGTTCTGTTTTTCACTCTTCAGCAACCTATTGATCATTGGAAACAACTTCTACTTTATCAGTTCCTTTCTCTGTAGTCATCTTAGATGATGACTCCCTGTTCTTGTTCTCCTCGATTAACCTGTTCACTGGCTTGAACTGTTCATGTGTAACTTCCTTCTCACCAGTTTTTGGTTGTTCACCAGTTGTGAACTCTACCGATGGTACCAACTCTTTTTCAAGTTCATCTTGTGAGATATCCTCTGGACCTATAGACTTAAGAGTGTTGAAGTCATATTTTTGCCAAAAATCTAGAGAATCTTCATACACGTCTTTTTCAAGTCCATTAATGATCTTGGCTACCCTATTCTTCGTGTCCAAATTGAATGACACTGCTTCCATCAGAATTTTTATTGTCTCATCACTCAAACCTACTCTTACTTGTGTCAAATTTTCCCTTATAATCTTATTGTTTTGGACTAGACCGGTTTCTAATAGAGAAGCCTCAATTTTTTGCTTATCCTCTTGTACCATAACACTGAATCATTTTGCAGCATTTGACACTTCACCGAAATCAATGATTTCATCAACTATATTATCTATAGTTAAAGTTCGAGCTTTACCTTTAACTGGGGAAGCAAGTAGGGTTGGTGGAGTGAGATCACCACCTGTGTCTCCAATGGTATCCACGATGACCGGTTCACTTGCAGACTTTGCCTTGATCGGAGTCTTATCTCCTGGTATGCCTCTTCCCTTTCCAGTGTCTATTACCGGTGGCTCTGTGGTCTTATGGCATTCTGCTTCTACTTGATGTTGTTGCTTCAGAACATTCGTCCAATTAGCAACCCCTTCATCGTGTACTTTATCCACTTCACCAATTAGGATCTGACCGATTCTCTTTCTGATGTTGAAACTCTGTTTGTATAGGTCAGCTTGATTGGTTGCCTCTTCCAGGCTCAGGTGATTCTGTACTTCTAGCAGATCCCTTATCCTCATCTCTTTTTCCTTATTTGAGGAAGATTTCCATCTTCCTTCAATTATTCCGAGTAGATTTTCAAGAATTGTTTTATGAAGTACAAGTGTTAAGTTGAACTTGTGAAGAACAAAAACTACAACTTCCGGCTTTCTCCTATCTTCCTCATCACCAAGCTCATATCTTCTTTTGACTCCACCCAATCCACCTGTCTCCTGTTGATGTGAGTTTTGTACCACTACATAACATATAGCAATTGAAATACTTGATACGGTGTACCAAACACTCAACCCTCTCTTGAAAAGTATATAAGAATACTCCAAGGTTCCTTACACCTGTGGATACTAACTCAGTTATAAAATGTGATTTGCTGGTAATCACTTCGGCGGGCTTACGTTGTTCACTTGATGATAATGGGATTTAGCTTTGCAATGTATACTCAATGATTTTCCAATTTATATCACTTCCAACTTTGCTCTTCAAACTTCAACTTCTAAACTACTTCTTGCTTTACTACTGCTCCTATGAATGGAAAGATTGGTGAACAGACGGGATCAAACCTAATGAAAGCTTGCCAGCGGCGCTACTTCCATAGGTGCGATGATTCTAAGGGAAACTCTTAAGATTTTCACACTAACACCTATCTTCCAACCCAACTTGAAGTACAAGCGGAAAGATGAAATGCAAGTAGAACTTGGGAGCAATTGGACTAGATTACCACACAAGGCTTCCTAACAAGCTGCTAGGATGCTAGTGGCCTAGTATATAGATCCCTATCAAACATTTACCAATATCACCATTGCAACTAACCATTTACTTCTTACTCTAACAACATGAAATGAAATTCTACTTTAATTTGAGAGATGAGAAGAAACATGCAATACACCAAAATGATCATGTATATCCACCATGCAAACCACAACAATGAATAGAGAACAATTTTGATAGTATTTTGGCAACAATTCTCCAACATAACTCCCTTTACAAATGAGAACAAATGGCCTTATATAGAGGCTCAAAATTACGAGTGGCCAAGATTAAGAGGCAAAATCAAGGGCCAAGATTAAACCTTACAAACCCTAATTAGGGTTACCATCTTTCAACCAATTACATGAGGGCACCAACTTTGTGGGCCAATGAGAAAATTACAATAATCTGTCAACCAATGAGAACATAGGACACTTGGCATGATTTGATTGCATGCACATGAAATTACCACCTCATCAACCTTGTCTTATAAAGTTCATTAATCCTTGAGATGAGATGAAGCCTTAGATGCTTGAGCTTGTCCTTAGAAATTTTCTCACCACCACTTGAACTTGCTTGTACTTGATGTCTTGACCTCGAAAGGGTGAGGTCTCCATGCACTTGGGGTAATCTTGCCTTGACCTTGGTGGCTTGCCTGGATGTGAACCTTGTGCAATTTAAGAGCCTTGCTCTTAGCCACCGCCTTGAAATCAAACTTGACCTCCCTCAACCTTTCAATCACTTTCCTCCTTACTTCAATACTTTGCCATTTTTAACCTTCCTATTTGGATTTGATTTGCATGCATGCATCTTTGTTTCAATAACCTTGGGTTTTGGGGCACCTGCCCTCACCATATCTCCTTGATTGTTCCACAATCCACCCATCACTGAGTTCATCAACTGCTTCCACATTCATAGGCTCCCTCAACCTTTCACCTCTTGGCATAAGTACTTGCCTCAACCATAGTGGTGCAATGCATCTCCCCAAGATTAGATTTGGTTCGACTGGAAAAGCATCACTAGTAGTCTTGCACCCGAATTGAAGAAGTAGGACCCCATGTAGATTTGCCCCCGATTTTGTACTCTTTAAGTTGCAACTCTAAATTCATGCTAGTGATCCTAATCCAATCAATTTTCCTTAACCATTCTCAATCTCTTCAATAAAATAAAACATCCAAGGATCAAACTGTGTACCTTTAGTAGAGCCCGAAATTTGACTGAGAAGCACGATGAAGGCGCTGCACTCTGATTTGCAATCTAACTTTGTGACCCTTGATGACTTGATGTAACCAATTCTATCGTATCATGTCTGTTGCTGGGGTAGACTGAACACTTCCTTGCACAAATCCATACTATTTGATCCTCTTTGCCACAAGGGACTAGCTGTCTCTCAACCTCTCTTAATTGAATCATATCAAAGGTACCAATGTTGGTGTCTCCAACGTATTTCAATTTTGAGCGGAAGTTGGAATTGGGTATCATAACTTCCTTGTCTCCTATTTCAGCATTAATTCCTTTAGGTCACTTGCTTGCATTGGCATCATTCATCCTAAACACTTATCACTCCCCGCCTTTTCTACAATGAAGATGAAACTACACTTATCACTCCAAACTTCGCCTATAAGATGGAATACTACACTTATCACTCCCTGTCGTTACCTTAAGATGGGCTACACTTATCACTCCAATTCTCCTTCCTACAATGAAATGCAATGATGCAAACTACACTTATCACTCCCCGCCTTTGCCTTAAGATGGACTACACTTATCACTCCAATTTTCTCCCTAGGGGTGGAATACTACACTTATCACTCCCCGCCGTTGCCTTAAGATGGACTACACTTATCACTCCAATCTTCTCCCTAAAATGAAATGCAATGATGGAATGCAAGCAAGAACTTGAGGGAAAAAAGCTAATCAAGACAATCGAGTAATCAACCTACTAACCAAACACCTAACTCTACTCTTGAAATTAATTTTCAACACCTAAACTAGCACCAATGAAATGAAAGCAATTAAAGAGAGAGGAAAAGATAGGCCACTCACCCAAGTACAAAGCTAGGAATCCTTCTTAATGCAATTGCCTTGGCTTGATTCACAAAATTTCTCTATCTCCACAAGTCTGAAAATACAGCCCCCAAATAGATCAAATCTTCCCTTCAATTGCCTCTCAAAATCTTGCAATGAGGCCTTAAGCAATTAACTCCATCTCTATCACAAATCTGAACTTTGCGACCTTGCCAATTGAAAATCTGAGTGTGGATGCTTGAGAATTGACAAATCTGAGCCTTAATATTTGCAAATCTGAACCTCCTGCCCTCTACACCAACAAATTCTTCTCCAAAGAAGATGAAGACAGCACCAAAAATGCACTCCTTGCAAAATTTTGTTCTTTTGTTGCTCCAAGAGCTCCTCCTTGGCTGCCAAGAGACAAGCAAGAAATGAATGAGAAAATGAGGAGACAAGCCCTCCTTTTATACTAATTTTTTTTTTGCCTCTTCAAATAGGGCTGACCTGCATTGGAGGGAAAATAAAATTAATTAAATTGCCAAACATATAACCCAAATTAAATGCATTAAATCACATAGCCTTGGGTATTTAATTTTAATTTAAAATTGGGCCAGCCCATTGCAAAAACAAAAATCTGTGCAATAGCATGTTAATTTTTCTTTTTAAAATGAAATTGGGCCACTCCAAAAAATAATCCATATGGGGCCCCTAAACATTGAAATTAACCAAGCTATGGCCCCAAAAAAAAATTAAATTAATTTAAGGAAAGGGCAGATTTAAATTAAGAAAGCCACTTGCATTGAATTGTGCAAAATTATGGATTTAAATTAGCCAAATCCGAAATTATCAAAGGCCCAAAAATTGAAATTTTGAAAAAAGGTCATTTAGGCCTCTAATATAGCTTTAAACCTTCCCCATTGTGGACCCAATAACTTGCCTTGAATTTCACACCTCTTAGGCCTTAAAATACATTGAATTTAACACACAAAGGAGCTCAAATTAAATTTCTAAATTACAAACACTCAGCCCAAAAATATGATTTTAATTATTTTAAAATTGCCAAATAAATGCATTTAATCACAACAACCTCACCAAAATTAATTAAAATTTGCAAGCCAATCACAATTCAAACAATTTCAAATTTTCATTTATTCATTTCTCATTTAAAATTTCAAAAATCCCACTTGGCAATTTAATTTTATTTTTTTTATTTGCAATCCAAAAAAAATCATTTAGCAATTTAATTTCCATTTGGCCATTAATTTTTTATATTTTGCAATTTATTATCTCTATTTGGCAATTAAACTCAAATTTGGCAATTTAATATCAAATTTTTATTTAATTTCCACTTTTCTCCACCAACAATTTACAAGATTTTCCCAAAAATATCCAATTTCACAATTAAATTTTGAAAATCTCAAGTTATTCAATTTCATCAATTTTCAAAATTTAATCAAGTCCAAAATTTACAATTTTATCCCGCCCGATATTAAAATAAAATTTTCTCATCGAATTTCATTTGGCTTGGAGACAAAATCGACTATTTAAGAAAATCAACATTTCGCACAAGGTGAAAACAAGCAATACCCCCCCAGGCACTTTAAAAACATCCAAGGTGTAAAATTCTCATTCCAAAACCTCTAGATCACCCAAAATTCGCTAAGGCACCCAAACCCTCGGATCTAGAAAAAATTGCCAAGGCTTGCTCAAAAAATTGGGGGTCCCCAAATATTTTGGGGCAATGGTGTGAAATCCTCACAACATCTCCTTTATTCCTTCAACCACTTCATCAATGGTTGGTTTCCTTCCTCTAGATGCATCCTCTTTTCCCGGTTTCCTGGACTTTCTCTTTCTGTGAAGAGTAGTGGTTTCTTCAATTTTTGTTTCTTCCACTTCATCACCTTGTGCACTGGACACTTGCTGAGTCCTCTTTCTTTGAACCTTTGGTTCTTCAGCCACTGGCTTCTTCTTCCTAGGAGTGGGAGTTCTTTTAACATAAACCTTCTTTGGTTCCCTTGCAGATGTCTTTTTCTTCAGATTTGCCAAAATCTCCTCATACGTCCCAAACCAGTATGCTGAGAGATCTAAGTTGCTTTCTTGAAGTGCATCAACATATGCATTTGCAATCTTAGAAGTAATCTCATAACGGAGCTCCAGTGCATACTTGGACCTAGGCTCCACAGCCTAGATAATACAATGATCGGTGCTTACCAGAAAGCACATCTCTTCCTTAAATTCTTCAACAATGGTAGAGGGAATTCTTTCCCTGTTGTGCATTCTTAGCTGAAAGGCTTCAAAATAGTCAGTCATGACCTTATTAAACCGGTTCCCCAAGTTATTTGCTAACTCACCTATTTGAACCATTACCGGTTTATCTTGTTGCCATGTGACCTTGCCTATGCCTGGAAAGAAGTTTTGGTAATAAAAGAACAAACATACCAATAATGTCCCATACTTCAGAAACTTCCTCAGTATAGCACATATGTCATATCCTGCATTATCGTCCATAAACCTATGTGCAACATGTATCACACCTCTCAGTACACTATTCAGGTTACTCGACTGATATACCTTATAGACGATAACCGCTGCTGCAAATCGAACGCCATCATCTTCAATGTCGGTCACAATCATCATACGACTATCGTATCTGGACTTTGTCAACCGAGTGACTTCTATATTAGCTACACTCCTAAGGGTTAGAGCTTCCCCTACAGCGTTATAACCAGTAACCCTTCTTAGGTCTTCTTTTGTGATCGGTGTGAGCGCACCTTTCGCAAGCCACATCCCTCATTCGTGAACCTTGCTCAAAACCAGTCTAATTCAATCCGGTCAAAATACAGTTGGATATTTCACTTCGTTGATCAATCCTGATGATTCAAGCTTTGCATATTTTGATTGAAGCTTCCCGTCTTCACAAAGTGAGGTATTCACTCTGTATGAAGGTTTCTCTTAGTTCCTCCTGTTTGTTGTGGATGAAAGTCATTACATCCTTAGTCAGCAATACTCCTTCAGGCACAGATGGTAAAGCTCCTGCCATATCATTCTCACAATTTTGAAATGTCATCATGTCATAAACTGGTCTATCCAGTTGGTCTCATTAAAATACATCTCATAGATCCACCAAGCTGTAAACTCTCTCATAAATCACGCAAGCAAAACCCTTGAGTAAAAAGTTTGCAAACTGATCCTGAGTTTACCTTGAAACGCTCGTAGATAAAACAAAGCTAACTCCCGTTTAACTGAAAATGCTCTGTATAATCTGGTTCGGATTATCATGCACTTAACCAGTTAAGAACTTGTACCCGGTTAGTCATCTATTCCCTGTGTGTTTCCCATGACCAGTTGAAATAACCTAGACCAGTATAAGCGCGACCAGTTAAAGTACACCGCTTTCTGGTTTAGTCTCCCGGTTCACAATTATGAGTACCGGTGTGATGTACCAATGTTCTGGTGGGATTTATGTTTGCCTATGACTTCACCAATGACAACTAAGTTTCTGTCAACAATCTTCCCCTTTGGAATTGGTGGCAAAACATATCAATCTATATACTTCCCTTGTCTATTCTGCTACTTTCATATGCGTTGATCCTGATCTTCTTCTCTGTATTTGACCTTCTTCCTTCTCTGCTGATCTTCTTCCCCTTTTTGCCTCGACAGGTCAAAGGGTTGTTACTTCTTAAATGTTTTCATATCATAACTGTAACTTATTGAAGATATCCTTGTATATTTTCTTTGTAGAATCAAGGAATGGTTTCCATATACCTATTACATGATCCAAGTTCTTCTTTGCTGCTTGCAGGGAGACAAATATATTTTCCATGTCTTCCATTGTTTTGTAATCAGGTTCCTTGATCAGTCTATCTGTATCAGTGGCCGTTGTCTGCATTAGATCAAAGGTTGGTGCAAGGAACAACTGGAATCCAAGAAGATCTTGAATTCTTTTTGTCTTTTCTTCAGGTGCCTTCCTTAAGATCAGAGCAAGACTTGTCAGCTCCCGACTGTACTTAGTTGCAGAAGAGTAATGCGCATCAAACTTGGATGAGAGAACCTTTATCTCTTCTGTAGTCTTGGTTGTTCTCTCAGTTATATCTTTAACAAAGCCTTCAAAGTTTGAAGTCCTTGTTATCAATCTTCCTGCATCCTGCATTTGTTGCAGTAGCTCCCCGGTGCTTGTAGATACAGTGATTTTCAGTTCTTCAACCTGTTTGTGAAGAATTTCTACTCGCTTTTTCTCATAGTGATTAATTGCAATTGTCTCCGGGTCGGTGACATCTTCCCCAATTGCTTGTGCAAGAATCTCCAATTGATCAATAACAGGTTCATCCTCATCTATTTCTGTATTTGGTACAAAATTGTACAAGATGTTTCTTACACTAGAGAGAACCATATCTTGTTTTCTCTTACTAAGCTCCTTTAGCTATCCTGTTGACATCTTGCTTATGTCAACCACTGTTTCACTAACATTGCTTTTCTTTGCTTCAGTATCTATTGCAAATGTTAGTTTTCTCTTCAATGAAGATGTACTAGTAACATCTACCAGTTCCTCCTGTTTGTTGAAATATAGCATCGAATTGATTGATATAATTATATTAATCTAATAGTCGATTATATATATATATATATATATATATATCATTTGATATTTGTATATATTACAATGTAGTTAATATTAACAATCGATTATGAAGGGTCATGACCCTACATAGCATAAGCCATGTATGGTCATGGCTCTTCAAGACATGACTATTCAAAGGATATATATGCATATCGATGGCTGGTGAAAAGATCAATCACAACGGTAATCTATTTCAGTACAGCCTCATATATATTCTCTATAGGACGATCTTGATTTTACAACATGGTATCAAAGCCTAACCTATAAGAGAAAATATATTCGAGCAAAGTATTGCAGAGAGAAGACAGCACATCAAATCAAGAGGACACTAGTCACGGCAGAAGTGGAATTTGTCAATTTCAATTACGGAGAGATTATACAGGAATGAACAGTAACAGAGCATATATAGTACGAAACAAAAATATTATAACAAAGTAGTTCATAGGGATCATCTGGAATCATGCTACAGTCAAAGGTAATAATACACCAAATCGGTAGTAAGTTGGGCAAACAGAGCTGATAACTGTCGAACATTGCTACTCGGCATTATTCTCAATACCAAAGCATCAATAAACTACAATTTACTATTGCAGCCGCTTATTGGTGATGGCCATCGCTGTTAAATCTAATGTGGACATTACGCAATGCCAAACCTGCCTGGTTTGATATGTACCCGTCTCTAGTAATATGTATTAGTCAATTTGCGGCAAGTTTTGGCTACAAAGAATGCTCTTCATCTGTTAAAGATTATGGAAAGAAATGATATCCCCTAGGCAAAGGGACCACATACGTCAATCAAGAGAGTTTCAAAACTATGGATTGCAGACTTTGTCTATGGTTCCAATGGATTTGGAAATGCCAGTATTACATCACACAGAGAAAACAAGCAAATTGTAATGCTTGGTGGAACATTTTTAACAAACGAAAATGTTAATCCTACTATAAAAGCAAATATATTTGGCACCCTTACATATTGAAGGATAGCGTTGAAACCCCACTCGTGACGGAGTAATATAGTGGTAATCCCTGAAGGGGGGATCATCGAATGGGGAACGAGTATTTTATACAGGGAGAAAAGTAAATGAGATCGGCAATGCTAAGAACTAGCAGTTCATCTATTACGTACTCCAGCAAATAGAAGAGATTAATGAGAACGGGGGATCAAGATCTTACTCATTGAATGGAGGGGATAAGCATAGGACAAGAGACGCAGCTACATGGAATATTACAGCCGACTCCCTCCATATAGTCGCTTAGAAATATAACAAAAATAACATCAAATAAGATATATTAGAAATATGCAGCAATTACATCAAAACAACATCTTATGAAAGTTAGCGATAAGACTATGACTAGACAGTGATTAGCAGCCATAAAACAATATAAGGAGTAAATGATTGAAAAGGATATACACCTTCCATTCTGTATTTTGATCTGCTCGATAGAGCCTCTACCTATTTGACAACACATCAGTTGCAAATCTTCTAATATAAATCATGGACGGAGAAATTAGTAAGAGAGTCTTGAGGACACGGAACAGTATAGCGATTCAGTAAACTAAAGAATATACATAAAAATAAATATATTTTCCTTTATCAGGCATCTGCAGTATAAGACAGAGCACGAGCCATGTGTTTATTAATTATACAAATCCATAGAAGGAGACATTACATTTGGTTTTCCAACGAACAGTGTCTTATTCTTTTGATTACCCACTGCAAATGGATCAGACTGTCTGTTTAAAAAAAATGTACCAAGGAATATATACAGCTCACAACAACTCATTATTGGCTACATATTTCCTAATAGCTGCAGCGGCTACACATTGAAGAGAGGATAAGTATATCTGAGACTGATCATACGAAAGTGATCAGAAGCAAACAGAATATATCATTATTGTTGCCTTCTAGAAGGGAACATTACATGAAATTATTCAAATTGATGCCGACTGATAGAGTAGTTTCCAAAGGAAACATGTAGTAACCAGTGATCAAATGATAACCATTTTTACCTTGCATATAAGACGCTGAGGATCTCTCAAGTTTACCAATAGGTTCTCGCATTTCAAGTCAAAGTGCACAATATTCTTGCCATAGATCCAGCTCCTGTTGTTTGGAAGTGGAAGGTTAAGCTATTCAAGGGACGCATATCAGACCTGTACCTATCCTTCCTTTGCAAGACCTGTTTGAGTGAGCCATTCACCATGTACTCTGTAACTGTTGCCAATGTTCCCTCTGGCCCATCTGGTACAACACCATAGAAAGAAACAACATTTGGATGATGTAATTGTGCAAGCATATTACTTAAGAGGAAGATATCCAGAGAGTAAAAGAATGTCTATTCAGGAAAATTAACATAAGGATTGGAATGAAACCAATATGTTATGAAGAAGGACGATGGGTACGAGTATCGTATTAATGGGCTCACCTTACGAAAGGAGATACTTGAACATATTTGAAAAGGGTCAAGAAGTTTGCGAAATTTAGTTTCTAAGGAAACAGATGTTTCAGTCAACTTGGACAAACTCGATCATATTGATTGAGAGGGAATTCACTATTGAAGGTAAAACAATTCTGAGATTATAGTAGTGGGAACTTGTGGATAGAATCACCGATGAGATGCACATGAATAGAATTCCTGATTAAGGCATTCCATACTAGAGGCCTTTATTATCTTCCCTCAAGTCCAAGAGGGAGTGTCAATATTGTGGCCTTGGAAAAGATCAAAATGCATCTTATGCTAGCCGATGTAACCTTATGACTATTCAAATTATTCGTATTGGTTCTCTCAGGAAGGAAGGTATGAAATGACATCCTGCAGTGACACTGAGTTGAGTATATAAACAGGGTATGCCTTTGTGATAGATGGAGAAGTTAAAGGATTTGCATCAGTGGACATTCAAGGATCTTGATTCAGAGGGAGTAGACCATGTTTTGTTGGTTCTCTAGTAATCAAGAAATTGTAGCAGAGAATTATGATCATTATCATGTGAGAAGGCTATATATTAGAGGGAGAAGCTAGAAGATCAAATTAAGTTGGCACCCCAGGATCTTGGTCATACAAATTCAGAGCTAGTGTACCATGTCAAGATGGTGTATGCTTGGTAAGCTCAGAATTCACCAAGACTATGAGACAGTGCAAACAAATGAAATTTAGAGGAGAATACGGCCGATATTCTTACCAAACCCCTTGCTAGAAAGAAGATTGTGTACCTTCAGATAACCTTGGTATGTTGATTCTAAGGTGGAAGCATTGGTTTCCACTCTCTGGGAAAAGCAATGGTGGATCCACCCTCTAAGAAGAGTCAAGGTGGACATCATATGTGTGACTTTATGGGCCCATTCATTTTGTGTTATATTATGAAAGGTGACGATCTTTCGTATGTGTTGGGTTACTATTGCTAGGTGACGACTTAGACAATAGCTTAACCTAGTGTTAGGTATGACTATGTATTGTAGTCACTATTCCTGACACTGAATTTTTGAGTTGTTAAATCCAGTTCCGAATTGGTCGGGGATTATAACATGTAAATCAAGTTTTGATTCAGATTGCGCCGAATATCTTGATTGTTATCGCTAAATCTAGTTCCGAATTGGTCGGGGATTGCGATAACTCTTCTATCAGGATGAGTACATCATGATGATGTCCCGAGCTGTGTCGGATGTCTTGATATGAAGTTGTGTGTAAGTTATCATCTAATCCAGTTCCAAATTTAGTCGGGGATCATGATAACGAATGGTTCAAGTTTTTCTCTGGATTGCGCCGGATATCTTGACACCTATATTTATCATTAAATCCATTTCCGAATTGGTCGGGGATTTTGATAAATTTCTTATCAGGTTGAGTTATGTTCTGGATTATGCCTGAAATCCTGATTCAAAGTGGTTATGTGTTATTTAAAAGAAATCTAGTTCCGAACTAAGTCAGGAATTTCAATAACACTCACTTCTAGTGAATATCAATCTCCTCTCACTAAGAGGGAGTGTTGAAATATAGCATCGAATTGATTGATATAATTATATTAATCTAATAGTCGATTATATATATATATATATATATAAAGATCATTTGATATTTGTATATATTACAATGTAGTTAATATTAACAATCGATTATGAAGGGTCATGACCCTACGTAGCATAAGCCACGTATGGTCATGGCTCTTCAAGACATGACTATTCAAAGGATATATATGCATATCAATGGTTGGTGAAAAGATCAATCACAACGGTAATCTATTTCAGTACAGCCTAGTATATATTCTCTATAGGACGGTCTTGATTTTACAACATTGTTTACTCTCCTGTGCAGGTTGATCATCTACAGGTTTCTCTTGTTCTTCATTATAGGCAACTCTTGTTGTTGAGGAATTTCCTGTTGTAGTGCTTCCTTTGGATGTACCTCCTCGTCTAGACGGATTTCCTCTTCCAGATGGACTTCTTCTTCCAGTGGTTGCTCTACTTGTTGCTCTTTAGCAACCTGTTGATCGTTCAAAATAGTTTCTTCTTTATCTGTTTATTTTTCAGTAGTCATCTTCTCTGATGACTCTCCCTGTACTAGATCTTCTGGTTGAACTTGTTCTCCCAGATTTACCTGTTCACTGGAAGTGAACTGTTTAGGTGGAACTTCCTTCTCACCGGTTGTAGATTGTTCACCAGTTGTGAACTGTACCAGTGGTTACAAAACTCTTTCAGGTTCATCTTAAGAGATGTCTTGTGCAACTATTGTCTTAAGAGTACTAACGTCATATTTCTGCCAAAATTCTAGTGTATCTTCATATACATCATTTTCCTGTTTATTAACAATCTTTGCAACTCTATTCTTTGTGTCCAAATTTAGTGACACTGCTTCCATCAGAATTTTTATTGTCTCATCACTGAGACCTGGTCTAACTCATGTCAACGTTTTCGTTATAATCTTAATGTGTGATGCTATACCGGTTCTCCATTTAGCCATTACCTTTGATTCTATTCAGGAGGAAATTGAGGCCTATAGTCTCTAGGACTTCTATTGAAATCTAAAAAGGTTTCCAACAGAGCAATCTCTATTTTCTTCTTATCCTCTTCTACTAAAACAATTAACCATTTAGCAACATTTGACACTTCACCAAAATCCATTATTTCATCTACTATATTATCTACAGTTAAAGTTCTAGCTTTACCTTTGATTAGGGAAGCAAGTAGGGTTGGTGGAGTTAGATCACCAGTTGTGTCTTCGATGATATCGACAATGACTGATTCAATTAAAATCTTTGCCCTAACCAGAGTCTCAACACCTAGTATGCCTTTTCCCTTTCCAGTGTCAATCATCGATGGCTCTGTGGTCTTTTGGCATTTTGCCTCTGCTTGATGTTGTTGCTAGAGAAGATTCGTCCATGTAGAAACTCCTTCATGCACTTTGTCCACTTCTCCAATCAACACCTGACTAATTCTCTTTTCAATCTTGAAACTTTGCTTGTAGAGATCAGCTTGATTGGTTGCTTCTTCCAGAGTAAGATGATCCTGAACTTCAAGTAGAGCTTTTATCCTCAGCCCTTTTTCTTTATCTATTGAAGATTTCCATCTACCTTCTATTATCTCCTATAGATCATTAGGTATTACTTTGTGAAGTTCAGTGGGGGTATAATTGAACTTGTGAATATAGTAAACTATAGCTTCTTCTATCTTTCTTTTATCTTCTTTGTCACTAACTTCATATCTTATTCCCACTGATCCCAATCTACCTGTCTCCTTTATGCCTTCAACCACTTCATCAATGGTTGGTTTCCTTCCTCTCGGTGCATCTTCTTTCACCGATTTCCCAATCTTTCTCTTTCTATAAGAGTAGTTGTCTCTTCTGTTTTTGTTTCTTCTGGTTCTTCACCTTGTGCACCGGACGCTTGTTGAGTCCTTTTTCTTTCAAACTTGGGTTCTTCTGCCACTACTTTCTTCTTCCAAGGTGTAGGAGTTCTTTTTACATACACCTTTTTTAGTTCCTTTACTGATGTCTTTCTCTTCAGATTTTCTTGAATCTCTTCATAGGTGCCAAACCGATATGCAGAGAGATCTAGGTCACTATCTTGTACTGCATCAGCATATGCCTTTGCTTCCTTGATAGAGATCTCATACCCGAGCTCCAGTGCATACTTTGTTCTTGGCTCCACAGCTTGGATCATACAATGATCGGTGCTTACCAGAAAGCACACCTCATCCTTGTATTGTTCAACAATGGACGAGGGAATTCTTTCCCTGTTATGCATTCTTAGCTGAAAGGCTTCAAAATAATCGGTCATAATTTTATTGAACCGATTTCCTAGGTTATTTGTCAGTTCTCCTATTTGTATCATAACCGGTTTATCTACTTGCCATGTAACCTTTCCTATGCCTGGAAAGAAATTGTGATAGTAGAAAAACAAACATACTAGCAACATTCCAAATTTGAGAAACTTCTTTACCAAACCGAGCTTCTTCAAGTTTTTGAAGATCTGCCCTCTCAACATAGCGCATATACCATATTGTGGATTATCATGCATGATCCTGTGCTCGGCGTGTATGGCTCCTCCGGGTAGGCTGTTTAGGTTGTTTGACTGATAGATTTTGTAGCCGATAACCGTTGATGCAAACCGAACACCCTCGTCTTCGATGTTGTTTACAGTCATCAACCAACTGTCAGACCTTGACTTTGTCAACCGTGTGACTTCGGCATTGGCTATCATTCTTAGGGTAAGAGCTTCTCCTTTGTCATTGTACCCAGTCACCCTTCGCAAATCTTCTTTGGTTATTGGTGTGCCTTTCGCAAGCCACAATCGTGGTTTGTGAACTCTGCTCAAAACTAGTCTGATCCAATCTGGTCGAAACACGGTTGGATATCTCACTCCATTAATCAATCCTGATGACACAAGCTTCACGTATTTAGATTGAAGATTTCCATCTTCATAGAGTGGTAGGTATTCACTCTGGATGAACATTTCACCCAGTTCTTCCTGCTTGCTGTGGGTGAACATTGTTATGTCTTCAGTTATCAAAACTCCTTCAGGCACTGACGATAGAGCTCCCATCATATCGTTTTCTCGGTTCTGTACTATCATAATATCGTAAACTGGTCTATCAAGTTGGTTAGCTCCGATTAGGTTAACCACAAAAGATGAAGATGCCATCGTATCCAACCGGTTAACACGGAAAATTCTTGATAGTATTTACAAAATTCGCTAAGCAAAGAATGTAAATCAAAGCAAGACAAGATTACTCAAGCTTAAGAAATCAAAAATCACAGTTCACAATGCAAAGTGAAATGAGTAATCATCCTTCCCTTATATAGACTTAGGTCGTAATGGTAATTAACAAACGGTAACAATTGTTAACGACTATAGCATTAATTACCCTTACCTAATCTTTCTTACGAAAACCGGTCATATATGTTTACCTGTTGATCAATCCTCGGTTGCAATGTCAATACTTACCTGTCCAGTTTACCTGATAGACCGATGACTTCTTCCCCGTTGCACTTCTTGACTGTGTGAGATCACAACTCACCAGTACTACTGGGAACAATAGGCAAGCTACCTGTTCCCTTTAAGCCCTTCGGCTTAGTTTGTTGAAGGGATATCACCATCAGCAAGATGATGACCTTGCCTTCATTTTCTCCTCAGCGGAGCTCTTTGTTTCCTTCTTGAACCAAATCTTCTTGATTTCCCTTTCAGTCTCTTTACCCTTGTTATCCTTTTGGTTAGGAGACAAGTTCTTCTTGACCGGTTTAGTCGGTACTTTTCTCTTGTAAAGTGGTCCGTTCCTACATTCCTTGGCGAGATGTCCAATCTTGTTACAGTTGTAACAAGCCATTACAAGTGCTCTCCATGGATTGACCCTTATTTCCCTGTTCATGGATAAGTGACATCAAGAGTTGCTATGATCTGATGGCCCACAGGTAGCACAATTGGTTGTGTTCTGGTTTATATTCCTATTATTGGTGACCTCTGAAAGAGCAAGAAATCTGACAGAAGATGTGGTGAGAGAAAGTGATGTTCTTGTATTACAACTTCAAGAAGACATGCAGATCACAACTCAAGAGAATTTTATTATGCATAAGAACTTGCATGATAAAGATGATGCATGCAAAATGCTGACAATTGAATTGTATCAACTAAAGGAACAAATGAAAACTCTTGAAGAGAGAAATGAGACACTTAGAAGGTACAATGAAAGCTCGGAGAAGCTTGATGAGCAATTGAGAGCTCAAAGAAAGCACAAGGATCCCACAAGACTTGGGTACATCGATCAAAGGAGCCAAGAAACCAGTGAGTCATCTGGAGTCAACAAAGGCAAGATGGAAAAGAAGAAATCAACAGAAGAAAAAGGTAAGAAGACCTTCACAACCTCTTGCAAACACAATGGCAAACCGGGTCATAAAACCAATGACTGCAGAAATGCACTGGTAAAACCATTTACTTCTAACAGCTACTGCAACAATTGTTACAAGTATGGTCACATGACCTTTGAATGTAGGTCACGCACCAACAGTGTGTCCAGTAGAAGCAGGGGAAGCTTCAAGGGCTATTGCTATTCATGCAACAAGTTTGGATAGAACTTAAGAATGTAGGTCCAAAACCATGGCATTCAAATCACCACCAAGACCGGTATTCCACGACACTGTTCCATTCATCTTCAGCTTTTGAAATGACCCTAATCGGCCATTTACTAATTTTTACAACTAAATCACATGCAAATTTGAAAACCAATAGAACATCCAAATAACCAATAGATATATTCAAATAACCAACAGATATAATCTTATTAAACTTCTCAAAAAATGGTATTTAATATACAACAATACAAAACCATAGATTACAATATTCCAATCTGAAATACAACAAAGAACAGTAAGACTGGATGATAAGAACTTGTAAAACAATGGCGAACTCTCATGTGAATCCGCACTGGAGATGAATCGGGTTTCCGTCCAATCCATCAAGAAATACTGAAGGTTTCCGCCCTTAGATTTCAGATTCGATAGCTGAAGCTTCTCGAATTCTCAATGAGAAATAAAAATCCATAAACTGAAGCATGCTGAATGAGACTCCAAAACCTCCTCTTATGGCTACAGTTGTGACTCTTCAGTTTCCCCACTTTGACTCTTCATATTCCCATTCTGTCTCTTTATAATTCCACTTTACATCACTTTTAAATAAATATGACCGTTGAGTTATAAAGTGAAATAATAAATAAGGTGAGGAATCTTCCGACATTAAAATGGAGGCCCAAACAACCTTGGATGATGGCATGTGATAGCTTGCGGGAAAGCTCTCAGCGAGACGCTCCAAGTCCACTACTAAAAAGTCGAGAAATTTGAACCCTGCTGACTTACTATAAATAGTAAATACCCTAGAAACCTGTGGAAACTGCTCCGATTGGCCTGAAACTAAAACCACTTAGGCCAATTATCTCCTTGAGCACTGCCACACCACGGCTAGCCCTCCAGACCAAGATAAAAAGGCTAACAACACGGCACAATATAATGTACCCCAAAAAGGGGACATTACAGCTTTTCTTTTGTCTTCAATGATTTCAGTCATTCTCAGAGCATTACTTTCTTGCTCCCTTTTCAGATTGGAGATCTGATCGGTTAGATTCTGATTTTTCTCCATAAGATTAGAGACTGCCTCTTATGCTTCATCAGATCCACTTTTCCCAGAGACTTCCTCAATTGTTTCATTGCTTTCACTCAGTTGCAGAGCCAACTCTTTTCTCTTTGCAAGAGACCTCCTCAATCTTTTCTCAAGAGAGGCAATCATGTCATTGGCTTCCTCAAGCTGCTTTTGCTACATGTAACCCTCCATGATCTTTACTCAAGTGGTTAAGCTTTATATCTTTGAGAACCAAGGCTCTGATACCAATTGTTAATCCTAACCGGTTACTGAGAGGGGAGGTGAATCAGTAAATACAATTTCTCTTTCAATTTATCCTCAATTATATATTCTTGCAAATTTAGAAATTAAAAGAATATAACCGCACTCGTAAATAGAAATTGAAATACACAGGTCAACACAGCATATATACGTGGAAACCTTCGGTCAGAAGGAGAAAACCACGGTGGGACAAAACCCACAACTTAACTACTGCAATAATAAAGATGCCTTGTTAGAAGCTTACAAAGCACTGGTAAGAGTGCTACCCGGTTAAGGGATTTGGTGGAAGACCTGCTAGGATCTTGACCCTGTTAGGAGTCGCCTTGTAAGAGGACTTTCAACACCAATAAAGATGTTACCCTGTTAAAGGATTTATATAAAGAACCTGTTAGGGTTCACCCTGATTAAAGGATTTGAATATGCTTCACAATCTAAAGCAATGATCTTATAATTACACTTTCTGTCTAATAAGATCATACCTATTACCCTTTGCTCTGCTTGGCTGTTGAACCTTTCTCTATCTTTCACCTCTCGTGATTGTGACTCCTCTCAGAAGATTACGCTCTCCTGCTCTATTTCGCTCTATACTCTTGATATTCAACAACAATTCTTTTGTGTCTTATGACCTATATTTACAAGAGATTAATCTCATTAAAAATACATCTCATAAATCCACCAAGTTGTAAACTCTCTCATAAATCACGCATGCAAAACCCTTGAGTAAAAATCTTGCAAATTGATCCTGAGTTTACCTTGAAACGCTCGTAGATAAAATAAAGCTAACTCTAGTTCCACTGAAAAAGCTAACTCCAGTTTAACTGAAAATGCTCCGTATAATCCGGTTCGGATTATCATGCACTTAACCGGTTAAGAACTTGTACCCGGTTAGTCATCTATTCCCTGTGTGTTTCCTATGACCGGTTGGAATAACCTAGACCAATATAAGTGTGGCCAGTTAAAGTACACCGCTTTCTTGTTTAGTCTCCCGGTTCACAATTATGAGTACCAATGTGATGTACCAGTGTTTCGGTGGGATTGATGTTTGCCTATGACTTCACCAATGACAACTATGTTTCTGTCAACAGCTTATAGGTTGCAAGGTCTTCCAAAAGAAGTAAGAACCAAATGAGAAGGGAGTAGATTTGTTTCACATGTCAGGAAACTTGGACACCTGATCAAAGTTGTGGGGTAAATAAGGAAGATATGTCTACAAAAGAAGTTTGGACCAGCGATGAAAATAGGAATTCCACAACTTAGTTCCAACAAAATATCACAAATGCTTGTGAGAAGATGGATTTAGTCGTTGTTATAGGTAAGGGATATATAAATCTCTATATTGGTGACTTGAAAGTGGTGATTGACAAACATTTTGATAATGATGGTCTTACTCAAGGAGAGCATCTTCGAAACTCAAGATATGTCCAAGGAAGAAAATGAATCTTCATATGATGGGAAATTGTTTTAAAATGATGAAATGGCAGCAGCCCTAACTTTGCATGTAGAACAATCAAACAAGGACTTTGAGGCTTATGATAACATTGAGAGGTATGATTAATCATGTGCTCTTAATAACAACAATTCATTTTTGGATGATGGTGTTTTGGATGACCAATCAGAAAATGCATTTCAAGATGATGGTGTTGAGAAACATACATTGACGAGTCAGTTGAAGGTAGTGCATTGGTGATATGATTGTTGCAGCCTTCGTTCATTATGATAACACTCACAAGATCATTGCAAACCTCTATTGGAAGACTGAGCTTGAAAAGAGCCAAAGGGGGGTGGAAGGTGATTCTTATTTTGCTGACTTGCAAGTGGTCAAAGTAGCCCTTGAATCAATGAAATCTGATTATTTGTATTTACTTTCAGGCAGGGATCATATGTTTAAGGTTGTTGAAGTATATATTGATAAATTGAAGGAAAAGGAGGATTAGATCAATAGGCTCATCATGGAGAAAAAGATCAGATTGTTGCCACCAATCATTTCAAGGAGCAAGAGGATAAAGGAAGCACTACGTTTATCAAGAAAGTGATTAAGGAACTTGATAACATACAACAAACTTACATTTGGACAACTGTCCCAAAAAATCAAGTAATAAAATTTTGGACCAGCCACAACTTTAGTACGAGTTGGATAATATTCAGTTGGTTGACAATTCTTTGTTTGAGGTGGATGCTGATTGGACATTTGATAATCCACTCTTCAAGTTAAATGAGAGAGTTCTTCTGACTCCAGTGATGAGAATGGCATTGATTGCATGATTTGGGACCTAGGTATAGTTCCTAGTGATGAGATTTGGTCATAAGATTGGAGTAGTGAATTAACTTCTAGAGTTAGTACTTCTGCCCACTTACAGATCAGCCTACATATGAGTTCAGATTTTGATCTACAGATGAGTTGGATGGATTCTTTGGTTCAACAAATAAGTAGTTCCCGGTTGAGGGTGGATGGTAGGTATGATTTGGGTCACTATGATCAATTAATAAGATCCGGATGTGTGCTTTCAGATGATGATGGTTTGTTCGCAGTGAGTCAGGTTTGTTGGAACACTCAATTTTCCTACAGTAGTATTCGAAGGCCAACTATTGATGACATGTTTTCAATGGTTGACTACAAGGGTAGTACTTGGATTGGGATTGACAGGGAGTTTGCTGAGTTGGTCTTTTCTGAGTTACCATGGCAAGCTACATATCATGGCATTGATCTCAGTTCTTTTGGAGTATTCAGACCTATGAGAGTTGTTATTGATTCCACAAGCAGCTTAGAATTGGTTAATATGATTTTCCGTGTGCCTATGTTGTGTGTTTTGCAGTTCCATGGGAGATCCTTTGGAGTTGGAGAGTTGTTGGGTGTTGATAGCTCCTTGAGATACTACTATCTCTTCATATTTGACAGTTGTGACAGCGTGAGGATTTGGGATACTAACAATGGTATATTTGGTACATTAATTTTGTGGGATTTTGATGTGTGGCTTCAAAATTCTAGGTATGGTCGTGTTTACATCAAGGTAGTGCAGCATATTGGTGGAGCAACATTCTTGAGGTTGATATGGGGTCCAGGCATTTGGTTTCAACATGTAGGATTGCTTGAGGGCAAGCAATCTCCAGGAAAGGAGGACTGTAATGTCCCATTTTTGGGACATTAGAAGTCAATTAAATAATTAAGTTCAAGTTGTCAAATTATATCAAATATCATGACAGCTTATTTTAATTATTTAATAAAGTATTAAAATGACTATAATGGAGCTTAGTGAAAATTAATAAAGTCATTTTAATTTAAAGGGGGAAATAAAGTGACAAAGAAAAAGAATACCAAGAGACAAGCAAAAGGAAAATGAAGAGTCATAGGGATGTGCTACTAAAGAACATTGAGAGGCTCATTCTCGATATACTTGGTTATTGTTTTCCCTTGGAGAAATTTGAGAAGCTTTGGCTTTCAATTTTGAAAACCTAAGGACAGAAACCTTCAGGATTTCTTGGTGGATTGGAGGAAAACCCAATTCACCTTCGGAGGCAGATTTGCGACGGAGTTCATAGCTGGGCAAATTTGTGAAGATTTAGCCTGAAGATAAACTTGCAGTAATAGAGGCACTTCATATATGATTGGTAAATAAGATTGTAATGATTCATCTATTTGATGGAAATATTCATTTGAGACCTCAATTTCAATCTGATATTTTATGGTTTTCAATATAATCTATTGGATGAATAAAATTCATTTTTATTCCAAAACTTTTGTTTAAATTTCTATGGAATATTTGGTAAAATCTAGAGCAAATTTCTAAGGGAATATTACAAAGACATTCCATAAACTTGTTGTGGTTTCTCCAAATAAAATCCACATTTGGATGCCCAACCTTCTTGATCCATTTTTTTAGGTTTACATAGCTAGTGCCAGGTGCAATCAAAAGAGTGCAAGCCTCTATTTTGTGACCAAACTTATTGCAACGAAAACATCAAAATGGAAGGCTTCATAATTTAAAAACTGAGTCCAAGAACTACAAGAAGATTGAATCCGTGTTGAATGGAAGAGATGTTTGAAGATATCAAAGTTCTGGTAAACCTTCGTGCAGGAACCACCGCTTCAGAATCATGTTTAACAAAGGTGCCCACTTGATTGATCAGCTTACTAATGAGGTCTCATTCTGTATAACCAAAAGTAGATTGTAAAGCCTAATCCAAATAGGAACATTTGTGATCTTACAGTCACAAGATCAGAGAAAGGGTCCATGGAGAAAAAAAGAATCCTGATTGGCCAAAAACCCATGGACCATTCTGAACCACGAAAGAACAATCTGCAAAAAATTGAAAGGTAAATAGAAAAAAACCAAAATCGAAAGGATCAATAATAGCGATAGAAAAATTGCACCAAGAAGCTTTGACCCACTCCAAAATCGAATCCAATGATGGTCATCTCCTCAAGCATCTCAGAGGCGAAGATCTTTCCCCAATATCAATAGACATCCTTGTTGATATTTTTGGTCTTTACGGAAAAGATCAAACACTTGGATAATTTGGGAATAATAAATAATAAATATATGGAGTTATATTTATTATAATCGATTTAAATAATGATAATAAATAAGGGATATTTATTATCTATTGTTTATCGATAATTTATGAGTAATGATTTAATTAAATCAAATAATACTTGGGAGGGCCCAAGTTGTCATTAAGATAATAATTATGAGCCCAAGTCGGCCAACTTGAAGGTCAAGAGTTTATCTTAAGTAGCTCATATATTAGAAGGAATTGGAGAAGGTAAGAAGCAACCAAAAACATAATGTAGCCTTCTTCCTTCAACAAGATCATTGCATGAGCACAAAGGAGTTTGAGCAGACTTAAAGAGAGTTTGGAGATCAGTTTAGGGAAGACTTGAAGAAGTAATCCTCACACCATTACCTAGCAATTTTTAAGGACAAAATCGGTACTATCCTTCCATTCTCTTTGTCTACTTTGCATAGTAATTTGTTTGAGTTTTAAAAGACATCTATAGATTATATTTTCCTTGAATAAATCTGAAAATACTAACATGGTATCAGAGTGCTGGTAGAGAAAAGATCCATTTCATAATTTTAGGAAAATCTATCTCAACCTTTTAAGACTTGGAATGAGACCGTAGTGATTTTGTGTGTTGCGCTGGAAACTATGTGCATGAGACATTCAATGTGCAGAGATCCGATTTCTTTGTAGGTTGATCTCTGCTGGTAAAGATAATTGTCATCAATAACTCGACATTGGCCTATTTCGATATAACTGGTCATTGATGGGTCAAACGCTTCAAGTCTGCGGATCTCAACTAGGGCGGAGCTCAGGTAGGTTAGAAGTGTCGCTAAAAAAAATAATTTAAAAAAGGGTGGCGCCCAAGTTAGATGTAGATGTAGCCCAATGTAGTATTATCCTCAGTCTCTCTAATAGTCGGATGTGTGTATTCCGGTCTGTGCGTTTCGCAACCACAGTGATATGGGTCAATTGAACCAAATCCGACTATGTCTATATACAATATTCCTAGATTGGCAACTTATTTGTGTCCTTTCATTATTGGGAGTTTTTATTACAGAACTGTTTGAACAATTTCATCAGATCTAAGAAAATTTATATTGGTTGGTGGCCTGTATATTTTGTTTAGCAGATAACACATATTGTAATAGCAGGTCTAACGACATCTCGAAATTGCAGACTTGCACATCAAATTAGTTGTGAAACAATTTCTTTCCTCATCACAAATCGGTTGAGGGTGGCATTGTATTTGGCAGCCTCCTTGTGGATCGGGCTACATTGGTATGGAGTCAAATATGGGAATCACAAAATGAACAAGGAAGTTGCTCAGTGGATGCAATCAAACAATGGTAATAATGGAATAATTCTGTTTATAACAACCCGGGGCTATAATAGTGTTGTATGGGGTCGTTTATATTCACAAGAAACACTTGACTTGTGGAATCTTAGTAGCTACTTAGACTCAATAAATTCTATCATCATCAGAGAAAGGAGTGAAAGTATCATCAGGGAGAGAGGCATAGACATGGGAAAATGGTCTAACCTGCCTTCATTGCCAAGATCCTTGAGATAAGTATCGCATGCACTTAAGTAGAAAATTATTGAGGATGTTGAAATAAAAAAAATTTAAAAAAAGGCTATGAATTGACAGCGCAATTACCTTAGTGCTTGACTTAAGAGGGAGTTTAAACATGGGCTCACTTAAATCTGGTTTTGCAGTATAAACTCCTTTCTTTACTGTTTGCATTCTAATTGTATGAATGTGCGGGATCATTCCTATTGTCATGGTTGTTTGACATAGCTAGTTAATTGTTATTAACTGATTATGAATGTGTAGGAAGCATATTCTTTTCTTTAGTATATTGTGATATACTTTACAACATTATGTATACTTCACTTTGAAATATGTTGAGAACATTAACTGTTTTATCTTGGATACATACATTATGATACCTTGACTTGCTGGAGTTATGCATATATGAGGAGCATACATTATGCATGGATGCATACTTTCCTTAGACATGTATGGGAACATTCACAGCTGATTAGCATAGCTGTTTCTTTGCATATCTAGCTCATTATTTGTCATTGGCATAACTGATTAATTAACACATATTTGTGAGAAACATACATTATGTTGCTGCATATCTTACATTGACATATTTCTGTTATGTATGTCCATACTTTACGCACATGGCTGATTAACTTGATGTATGGATGGCAACATACATTGTTTTGTTTGATGCATGGGTGCATACATTATTCATTAATGAAGTGGCATATGTTGTATATGCTACATTGTACAATTGGCATATTTCTTGGGAACATACATTATGAAACTTAGAGATAATATTGTTGTATGCCGGAGAGAATATCTTGTGGACATATGTTTTAGATAAAACTATTGCATCTTGCTGTGATCACATTGCACCTGGTTATGTGTTGGTTACCTTTAGGTGGTGAAGACTTGTGTGATTACTCTTATGCTTGTCTATAGATGCTGGATAAATTATACTGGTTTTATGAGAGAACTGCATTTGGATATTAACTACTTAATACAATTGTATGGGGCATATGTCATTTATATGCTTGTGAAGCATACTTTAATTATTGTGTATGAATGGATCATACTTTCTTTCATTTACTAATTATAGCTGAGACTATATTACATATGGTTCTATGTGTGAACTTTACATTTAAATTGAATCTTATGATCATATTGGTTAATCTTATACTTATGTGGATTCATGAGATAAGGTTTTGTTTATAAGATTCATGTGGTTATGATTATTCATTTGGATATACTTATGCTTATGGCCAAGTTATTCTTATGAATTGAAGAATATCATTTGATATTCTTTGAGTCCAGGGGACTTGTGGATCAGGGATCCACATCCGAGCACTTGGTGAATATCATGGATTTAATATTCGTTAGGCCAATGCTTGAGGATATCTTTCATTTGATATCTGGTGAATTAGGGATTCACTTCTTAGCATATGGTGGACATCATGGATTTGATGTCTGGAGGCCATTTGCTCCGAGTACTTGGTGAATATCATGGATTTGATATTCGTTAGGCCAATGCTCGAGGATATCATTAATTTGATATCTGGTGAATTAGGGATTCACTTCTTAGCATATGGTGGACATCATGGATTTGATGTCTGGAGGCCATTTGCTCCGAGTACTTGGTGAATATCATGGATTTGATATTCCTTAGGCCAATGCTCGAGGATATCATTAATTTGATATCTGGTGGATCGGGGACCCACTTCTTAGCATATGGTGGACATCATGGATTTGATGTCTGAAGGCCATTTGCTCTGAGTACTTGGTGAATGTCATGGATTTGATATTCGTTAGACCAAGACTCGAGGATATCATGGATTTGATATCTTGTGGATCAGGGATCCACATCTGAGTAATTGGTGGACATCATGGACTTGATGTCGATAGGCCATTACTCCAAGCACTTGGTGAATATCATGGATTTGATATTCGTTAGTCCAATGCTCGTAACATCATGGACTTGATAATACCATGAATATCATGGATTTGATATTCTATTGGCTGAGTCAAAAAGACTCATGGATTTAGTTATCCACAGATTGGATAGAAATCATCATGAACTTGATGATAACTTGTGTTTGGAAAGTATCATGGACTTGATACTACCTTGAATATCATAGACTTGATATTCAAAATAGTCAAGGTGACTAGTGGATTTAGGAAATTCACAAATTGATTGGAAATTTGATATCATGGACTTGATATCACTTATATTATGGACTGATATTCTTGGGTCATGGAAACCAAAGGATCTAGGAGATCCACATTTGGATGGTAAGCATCATATGATATGATGTTTCTCATATGAATATGAGATGTATGGTTTATGAAGAACCGTTGTGTTCTCATTATACCTTGTAGATAGAGATCTACTATCATAGATGAGAGATCTATGGCATCTTTGGATTAGGAATCCATTTTTGTTATTTTTTGAGTCTAGGAGACTCGTAAATTTAGGAAATCCACATCCGGTTGGTAAACATCTCGTTACCATGATCTTCATATGGATATGAAATCTATGGCTGGAAATGATGTAAGAACATATGTGTTCTACCTATCATAGATATGAGATCTATGATTCTATTGGATATGGAATCCATGTTGTTTATGTTTTTGGTATCTCTATCAAGGGTGATAGAGGGAGATCATTGGGTTGATCTTTTCCTCAAGTCCAAGAGGGAGTGTTGATATTTTTTGTCTTTACGGAAAAGATCAAACACTTGGATAATTTGAGAATAATAAATAATAAATATATGGAGTTATATTTATTATAATCGATTGAAATAATGATAATAAATAAGGGATATTTATTATCTATTGTTTATCGATAATTTATGAGTAATGATTTACTTAAATCAAATAATACTTGGGAGGGCCCAAGTTGTCATTAAGATAATAATTATGAGCCCAATTGGCCAACTTGAAGGTCAAGAGTTTATCTTAAGTAGCTCATATACTAGAGCAGCTTGGAGAAGGTAAGAAGCAACCAAAAACATAATGTAGCCTTCTTCCTTCAACAAGATCGTTGGATGTAATGTCCCCATTTTAGCAGGTTTCTGCAGCTGAGCATAGTCAGTTCATCATCGCGACCCTCGTGAGCTGACAGTGGGTTTTGAGGGTCTCTGTGCCGGATTTACTATTTTTAGTAAGTCTATTTTTGGCAGTGGCTATTTCTGGCTAGGCAGTTGGAACCTGGGGCTCTGTTGTCAGAAGTTCGTTGATTTCAGTCAGACAGTTCAGTGGATTTATATTTTAATTGTCGTTATTAAATTAAGTTATTTTAATTTAATTTAATAACTTATGACTTTATAACTTTATGTTATAAAATGGTCTTGTGTTAAAAAAGCCACTTAAGTGAAAAAAAAAAAAGTAAAGTGCTGTTTTCAAAAAGCCTATATATTCTACTCAAAAAAAGCACTTTACTTATCCATTATTGAATTATTATTTTATTGAAGTTTGTGAGAGAGACAACCTGGCTGGGGTTTTGAGGACTGATTCCTCTTCTTACAATTTGAGTCATTACATGTTAATGGTGAATTTTGCAGCTGTTATTCTGAAATCATAATTTAGTGCTGATGTATACTAGAATTGTGAGAAGTCTTTAATTCTGCAAATAAATTCAATTGCTCTCCTAGGGCTCGATTTTCCTTCATACTGAGGTTTTGAAATTGATTGGGAAGTTACTGTGATTTTTCATTGGCAATTGAATGCGAATTGTTGAGGCTCTTTTTCAATTATCAAGAAACCATGAATTGTTCCAGGCTGCGTTTCATGGGAAGTGATTCGGATTGATGCCAAGAATGTGCATTCATTACGCAAGTGCTGCATTAGAATACAGGCAGGGTGCGTGAGGTTGATGAGGCTGCGTCACTTCATCTACAGCTAACGTGACTCCTTTAGGAGCCATTTCCAATACAACAGGGGCCTGCGTTTAATTCCAGCCAGGCACGTGTCCAACACAGCAGCTACGGCATTCTCCAAGGTGGCGGCTGACATTCAAATTGGTGCTGCGTCAAGTCTTTTAGAAGAATATTACCGTCTGCAAACATACAATAATTGCCAGGTTCCAATTATTTAAGGAATAAAATATTGTTTGTGTTATTTGTTTTGAGATAAGATTAAATGTTCATTGGAGAAATTCAATTTGTTCTTGTTTCGATATATAAATTTGGTGGAAATTTTCATTGAAATTTTGCATTTACAAAACACTTTAAAAAAATTTTTTGCAAATATTACGAATTAAGAGAACAAATCCAGAAGGAGCCAGTCAGGCTCTTCACATTGGATGAGCCCAAAGGAATTTGAGCAGACTTAAAGAGAGTTTGGAGATCAGTTTAGGGCAGACTTGAAGAAGTAATCCTCACACCATTACCTAGCAATTTTTAAGGACAAAATCGGTACTATCCTTCCATTCTCTTTGTCTACTTTGCATAGTAATTTGTTTGAGTTTTAAAAGACATCTATAGATTATATTTTCCTTGAATAAATCTGAAAATACTAACAATCCCATTAATACTATCATCTGAAATAGAAAACTCCACAAGCGCTTCAGAAAATTCCACCACTAAGTCCCCAGCAAAGAAGGAAGAATCAACTTTCTGTTGGGCACCAATCACTGTAGGAGTAGGTTGATTTGGCAATGGTGTGGATGGAGGGCTTTGGTTATTCCTGTGTATCTGCTCCAAGCTGTAAGCATTGCTCACATGAAAGGGATTGGATCTACTTTTACGAGATAGAAAGAGGTCCTGATCCAAGCTTGCAAGAAAACCCCCAATAGCAGTTGCCGCATTTTGGACTGAAGTCAAAGGGTCCAAGGCTGGTTTGTGAGGAGAAACCACTGGCGCTTGATTCTCCATTGTTGGAACAAAATAGAGGGCATAACATTTTTGACCAACCCCAACATCCGCACAACCACTACCCTTGTTAGATTCCACTTGAACCTTTCCTTTAGTCATGCCATTCTCCATTTTTTGGTTGTGCCCTTCCCTTTACTTTTTGTCTCACTCCAACTGCTGCACCAAAACCTTCATCATCTTTACCAATTTTATGGACTCTTGGACTTCCTTCACACATAATTGTAAAACCATAGGCATGAAAAACTGATTCCCACTCAAAACCTATACCCAACAAAGAAACATGAAACTCCTAGCTGCTGCTAGCAAGGGGAAACAGCACGGCTTTTGTTGCCTTTTTGTTTCTATTTCTCTTACCCTCTAACAAGCTTATTCTATATTCCTGTTTCGCTTTCCATTTTTGACATTTTATCAAATTTCTCTTCTTGTATAGAATGATATAGTTGCAAAAGAGTTTAAAGGTACATTTGCCATGGTCTGGTATAGTGTGGTATTGCATGAGAAGTACAAACAAACAATTTCTTTTTAGAATGTGCTTGGCATGCAGGTCATCCAACATCATTTTAACATTTTCATGTTATATTACTGCTATTATTTTTCATTTATTTCATTAGCTTGTAGAAATCTCTCTCTCTCTCTCTCTCACACACACACACACACATGTACTTGCAGAAATCTATCTCTCTTTCTCTTATATATATAAGATTGTCGTCCTCCCATCCTCATCCCAAAAATGCTATGGAACATAGCTTTTCTTTGGACCGTGGAATATAACTTTATTGCTTTTGACTTTCTATTTTTACTTTATATATAATAACTTGTTATTTTATTTTTCAATCTGTTATTCGCTTTCATTGTTTTTATTTATCTTTAATTTTTTAACCATTCGGGTTCCATTATCTTTTGGCCTTTCCTTCCCTGGTTTGCTTGTTTGGTATTTAAACTTGCTTGACTCTTGCAATCTTTCTCGAGGTGATCGATCAAGCAGTATGATCCAAAATGTCATATTATTAAATAATTTAAAACAGTTTCATCCAGAAAAACTCTTTAAAAAACTTATAGCTTGTTTCGATAAGAGTTGTAACAGGATTACAACCCTGCTATCTTGAACTTCCTTAAGAGTTCCTTAAGATGAATTATGGCTCCTTTAACAAAACCACATGATTGCTCCATATAAAACATCTTCAATAAGATCTCCACTAAAAAAAAATTGGCATCAGAGTTCTCTCATGTGATATCTTCAATGAACATTACATAAATTTTGAAGCCCTTGGTTAAAGCCATTTTGCAATAAAATGTAAGGTTTTTATTGGTCATGTTGGCATACTTTGTATTGGGAAGAAAGGTTTTTATTGGTCATGTTGGCATGCTTTGTATTGGGGAGAAAGGTCAAGAATTAGATAGGGAAAAAAAAAGCTTCCAAATCCCAAATTTTATGGCCACAGTAAAATCTTATTCTGACCATGTTTGCCCTCAATTTTATGGAGCTTTTACTAGATTGTCACATTAATATCTCAAGGTCACCCACCTCCAGCATACCACCATTTTAGTTTGTGCTTTAGACCACATAAGTGCGGCCATTGTATAGTCTTCTTCTGCTGATGTTTGCCCTCAAATTTTATTTGAGTTTCACTTGATTGGTACTTAGACTACAATCTCAAGGTCACCATACAATACCAGTGTTTTAGTTTATGGTTTTTAACCCTTAAAAATATATTCTAAAAATTATTGGCTGTATAAAAACATACTTTCAGTGTATGATTGAGCATGCATTACGATGCACCAAGCAAAATCAGCATTCAACACTGAGCATCGTATTTAATGCCACAACCAAACTCCTATAAGGAATTCACCACGTAGGAGATGATTACAGACCATGAACTGGGACCCCAGAGCATAATTCCAAGCAGTCTGAGAGGCAATCGAAAACTGAGTACTTTGCAACTAGCACTTGAAATATGATACTATCATGCTAAACTTAAGTCTTACCATTTATCAGCATCTAAACGTTGAACAAAAAAGGATATATTTTCATAAGTATTTCCAGGGTCATCACAGAAAAATATAATTGTAGGACAATTTTTTCATCGGTAATGTGGCGATCATGTGCCCTTACAAAGCCAAATATTTCTGTAAGAATGATATTGAACATAATTCATAAGAAAGGCATATGGAGGACCTCATTGGTTGTTGATCCAACATCAATGAGAGAGTCTCATCCAACATTTAGATTTCAGTAACTTAAAAAATTAAAAAAAATTAAAAATCACCATTCCATAAAAATCTTAAATGATTAAAATTGTCTTTGTGCCATATCACTTACCAGAATCCAATCCAACCCTCCCAATCTCTGTGACCTGCTGATAGTAAACCTTCTGCCAGGCTGACAAGTCACATTTTAAAATGACTTGAATTTTACCAGGTAAGAACTTTTCCACCTCATTTTTTTTCCTTCTCAATAGGAATGGCCGGATGACCTGGGCCCATAAAGTCAATGTTTAGGCATACCTTGCTCCATGAATCAAAAAACATCACGCAACAAAGTGTTGACGAGCTATACCCTACAAAGTTGCAGAGAAGCTTTCTTCCTAAATTAGCAAATTATATTTTGATAACATCATATTACGTCCATTTATTGTGGAAATGCTACTTACATGATGTAGGCGATTTATAACAAGAAGTTGCTCTTCTTCTGTCAGAGAAATATCACAACGGTCTGCAAACGGAGCATTGAACCAGTCCTCGAAATTTTGGACTGAGTTAAAAATACTAGGTAATAAGAAGTTGAGCAGAGCCCACAGTTCCTGAAGACTGTTCTGTATAGGAGTACCAGTCAACAGAAGCCTCCGTCGAATACGGTACCTGCACAATTAGTTGGATAAATTGTTGGTTGCGAAGCTTTTAACTTTTTTTCTCTTCTACAAATCTAATAAGTTTTAATCAAAATTGATGGCTTATTATATAAGATAAACATAAAAAATTAGATCAAGTTATGTAGGTACAATCTAGTCCATGTCAGAGCTGATAAATTTCTTTAAAAATCTAGAGTTGAATTCATGGCAAGAGGCACAGGTGCCATGTAGCAGTTCTCACAGCTGCTCCCGGGTTCAAAGCTGAGGCATTGCATTAACATCAGCATTTATTGCACTCCTAAACCAAAGCACAGCAATCATTTGGCAGACTTCAGGTCATATTACAGCAACAATGTGATAAACATACACAGCCATACAGACAAATATAACAACAATTTTTAGGGGTGCTGTGAAAAATAGCTGGCTTTTAAATTTATTGGATGAAATCCGGTGAAATTCATGACTTAGATTACCATCATGAAAAACAGATGATAAATATCGATACATGGTCCAGCATTTCTATTTTCTAAAATATGTTCCTATCATTTGGATCAAACAAACTACTCAAATTTGCCCATTTAGTTAGCGAGATATTTTGTTTGACTAAATGCTGCCAAAATAGGAGAAAACATAAAACAACCAAAATTCAAAAACTTTGAAACTACCATTGCAATGTCCCTACCAAGAAATCTTAAACACACTTTGCGATTTTCAGAATTTTAGCTCACTTGCATTCGTCAAAAACTTGGTGCAACATGAAAACCATTCAACATTTTTTAGGCTTACAATGTGGAACATCTGCACTAATTTTTATTATCAAAGCCATTTGACAAACACTTGTCAGGAATTAACAATTTCACAAATAATTGACTAACACAACCTTTGCTGGTACAAAATTTCTTATCCAGGAATACTGATATATGCTGATATAAATTCAGAAATACATACAATACTAAAAACCTGTTTTCTGACCTCAAGATGAAGCTTTATTTGACTGTTGATAATGTTGGTCTGAGCATAAATACTCCTGAGGATGCAGGCACATCTGCAGTAATTAATTGTGCCCTGAAATTCTTAGCAGCACGAGTGCATATAGGTTTATGCTCTGTTGAACCTCAAAATGAAGCTTTATTTGATTCTAGATAATGCTGGTCTAAGTATAAATAATTCTGAAGATGCAGATACAACTGTAGTAATTATTTGGCCCTGAAATTCTTAATAGCACTAGTGTGTATAGTTTTATGCTTTCTATTGAAAATTACACCTGCTAGAACAGTAATAACTCCTCATAATTTCCACATTGCAGCCTGATGTAAAGAACTTCATTATTCCTAAATGAGGAATCACTTTCTTCCAAAACTTCCACGATCTCAATAAATTTCCTTATTCTTATTTACATGGGATGGCCAGCTATTGCTGGTCCAAACATCCAGAAATAATCAGAATTATTTTCTCTCAGTGACCTCATCAAATTCCAAACTCTTATTTTGTAATGTCCCCGTTTTAGCAGGTCCCTGGAGCTGAGCTTGGTCAGTTCATCATCGCGACCCTCATGAGCTGATAGTGAGTTATGACGGTCTCTGAGTCAGATTTGCTATTTTTAGTAAGTCTTTTTTGGGCAGTCTCTATTTTTAGCAAGGCAGTAGAGGCAGTTCAATGGTGTGAGCAGCTGGATACAGTTATTGAGCATTATTGAGGCTAAAATGTTATTAAAGGTTATTTATTAAGTTGAACTCAGTAAATAACATAACGTTATGTTATAATTTAAAAGTGGAAATGAGAAGCCTCTTACATGAAAAGTGTGTGGAAGAAGCCACAACTTTTTAATGCTTTTTAATGAGTTTTTGCGAGAAATGGATTTCATTCTTGACATATCAAATTTTTTTATGAAGTTCTTGATTGTGAGAAGTTGGCTAGGGTTTGAGGACAGATTTCTCTCTTTGGCAATTTGAATCATCATTGATTGATGATGAATTTTGCAAATTGAATTTTGAAATTTCATTCTGAATTTGTGGATATCACTCTTGGTGCTGAAGTATACCAATTGTGTGAAGATTTAAGGAATTACATCTAAGCTGTGAGTTTTCATATATTCCGGAGTTTGAAATCATTCATTTTTTCAAATTCATTGGAGGTTGGATTATCTCCATGGCCTATCAAAATGGATACCAGGAGGCTGCGATATGTTTGCAATAGCAGTGTTTGTTGTTGAGGCTGCGTTTTGAGTGTGGGGGTCTCAAAAGAAGCAAAGGGGCCACGTTTTTATTAGAGGAGGCTTGCGGCACCTTTATGCAGCTCATGCCACACTTTCCATACTTCACGTTACAGCTTGGGAGCCAGCTGGCTTCTACCAAGTCTAAACGCGATTACCTAGCCGTATGCGTTCACAAATGATGAACATTTGACACCTCAAGAACGTGCGCAGGTACAGTTGCTGGCTGCGTGATTGCTCAATCAGTTTAATTCATAAACTAAGGTGCCATTCTGATGTTATTAAAGGATTGCTATTAATTTGTTTTTAAATTTTAAATTGGTTAGCTGGTGAAGTTTTTCAGAAATTTGAGAAATTGCTTTAATTGTTATGACAAAGTTAGACTTGTTTCTTGAAAACAAATAAATAATAAAAAAACTAAACAAAGTTTGCAAGCCAATTGAGGGTAAAGGTTATTTTAAAACTAAGAGCCAAGCAAGGTTCTTTACAGTGGTATCAGAGCGGTTTCTTGCTAGCCTGTAGTGTAATTGGGTTTAACATGTCTCAGAGATTCAGACCTGGCATGCACTACACCCATAGAGGTCCTAATTCTCCACTTGGTGAGGGAGAAGCTGAGATTCAGTTTGGCAATATGGGTGACAGGGGTGCTGGTGGTTCAGGTAATTTGGATGGTACAGGTAATAGGGATGTAGGTACTGCTTCGGATATTGATAGAGAGGCCCGGGATGCATTCTGAAATATTGCAGACCATCAACATCATGTTGTTGCCGTATTACAACAGTTATCCAACACATTACAGCGCATTGCACTACCTGGCGACTATTGCAAAGACAAAGGTACTAGGAGTATGTCTGCCAGTTCACATAGGTCTAGAGCAGATGACAGGTCACGAGTGGATGACAAAATGAGAGCTGAGGACTGGACTAGACATGATGATACACTTGACAGGATGGATTATACTGATGTTTATGATAGGCCACATCGGCCTACGTTTCTGAGACCTGAGGTGGATGCGATTAGCACTGAGACTAATACCGCACTGTTTGCAATTGACAATGTTGCCCATTATGCTGAGTGGGATGCTCTACCACATGCAATCAAGCAGAATTTGAATTTTGACAAATTTCTTACACAGAAACGTGAGCATTCTAGAGGTAGGCTTGTACATGAGAGACAGAGGCCTAGACAGACAGATTTGTGACAGGCAACTAGCAAGATGACGTTGGATCATTACGATGGCAATGGTAAGGTTACAACACGAGCTTGGGTTCATAAGCTCGACACTTACTTATCTTTGCGCCCCATGTCTGAGGAGGACGCCATTCGCTTTGTTGTGTTGCATCTTGATGGCATAGCTCATGATTGGTGGTACCATGGGCTAGTGTCACTTCGACATGATCAGATTATTTATTATCAGGGGCTCGTGGATAGGTTAATAGAGTGGTTTGATAGGAAGGACCCTGAAACCTACTTCAGAGAGTTGGCTCAATTGCGATAGATAGATGGCCTTGAGGCTTTTATCAGTGAGTTTCAGCGGTTGTCTGTTATGGTTTATGATATATCAGAGAGGAGGAGAGTTATCCTCTTTGTGGAGGGGTTAGTTAAGCCTCTCAGAGGGTGGGTTAAGTCTTTGGACCCACCTACCTAGCAAGAAGCTACGAAAAAAGCAAGGAATTTGGAAGCGTCTACTCCACGAAATAAATTTGCTGCGAGACCTTTTAGTTCATCTTATGAAAGGACAGCACCTAAAAAGGATGACAAAGCTGAATTCAATCGTCCTACATCAGGTCCTTTAGATCAAGAAACCTTGAATGATCTAAGGAGGAGGAAATTGTGTTTTCATTGTAGAGGGCCCTATGATTTGAACCATGATTGCCCGTTGAAACCAAAAGGGAAAAATAAGATGATGGAGTGGTTTTATGATGATGAAGATGATTCTGATTTTTCGGGACAGCAAGCTAATTATGAGCATAATTCACATGAGGTCCCAGGTAATGATGATGAGAAGATAGTTAATTCTGATTTTAAGGTTGTTTACCTTACTAGCATGAGGAAGGAAGATTCCTTCAGAATGCATGGTCTTTTGGCGGGGCAGCGTGTCATTGCTCTCTTTGACACAGGAGATACTCATAATTTTATTGATTCACGTTTGGTTGCTAAGAGAGGATTTGAAACTGAAGATTTTGAAGGAATAGAGTGCAAGTAGCTGATGGTTACTCTCTTAAGTGTAACAAAATGATTTCTGAGCTCCCTGTAAAGCTGAGTAATTATTCCTTCCAGATAGATTTTTATGTGGTCACTGGTTGACATGGGCAGCACCGATATAGTTCTTGGCATGACCTGGTTGCATTCACTCAAGGATATCTACATGAACACTGAGAGGATGGAATTAAGATTCATTAAGGATGGTAAGACTCACATCCTTAAGGCTATTCAGAGTGGTGATCTGAAAACGATTTCCTTCAACCGCATGCAGCGTTTGGTAAAACATGATGATGTAATAGATTGGGCAGCAGAGTGTAGGATTTTCTCTACACTGGATAACACAGATGGGCCAGCTTATCATCTAGATATTCAGCAGCTCAGAACTAAACACTCTGAGGTGTTTAATGATTTACCGTATGGCAGACCACCTAACAGGGGAATTGAACACATTTTTGAGTTAGAGGAGGGCACTAAGCCCATCATGATTACTCTTTACCGGCACCCTAAGCGGTTGCAATATGAGATTGAGAAGACTATTCAGGAGTTGCTCTCTATGGGACATATTAGGCCAAGTAAGTCTCCTTTCGCTTCATCTATTGTTTTGGTGAAGAAAAAGGACGAGACACTCAAGATGTGTATAGATTACCGGATGTTGAATAAAAAGACTATTAAAAACCGGTATCCAATTCCGCATATTGATGAGCTTATTGATGAGTTACATGGGGCACAGTTCTTCTCCAAGATTGACTTGAGATCAGGGTACCATCAGATCAAAGTTAGGGATTAGGATGTGGAGAAGACAACATTCAGGTGTCACTGTGGCCACTTTGAGTTTCTGGTCATGCCTTTTGGTTTGACTAATGCCCCCGCCACATTCCAGTCTTCTATGAACAGGGACTTCCATAGCTAGTTGAGGAGATTTGTTCTTGTGTTCTTTGACGACATATTAGTTTATAGTAAGACTTGGGACGAGCATGTGTCAAATTTGGATGCAGTATTGGGAATTCTTGATGAGGCTTCCTTGTATGCCAAGGAGTTCAAGTGTGCCTTAGGCATGACTGAGTTATCGTATTTGGGGCACATCATCAGTGCAGAGGGAGTTCGCATGGACCCTGATAAGGTTCGTGCTATTCTGGATTGGCCTACACCAAGAAACTTGACACATCTAAGGGGATTCATTGGATTATGTGCCTTCTATCGTAGATTTGTAGCAAGGTTCTCTAGACATGCAGCTCCCCTTACTAATCTGACACGTAAGGGTGCCTTTGTATATACTACTTAGGCAAAAGAGTGTTTTGAGAAGTTCAAGATGATCATGACTTCATGTTCAGTTTTGGCATTGCCGGATTTCACGAGACCTTTTAAGTTGCATTGTGATGCCTCAGGAGAGGGTATTGGACCAGTGATTTCTCAGGATCGCCATCCTATTGTTTTCGAGAGTCGGAAACTTAGAGGTCCTAAGAGACTATTTAGCATTTATGATAAGGAAATGTTGGCCATTATGCATGCCTTGGCCAAATTCAGGCAGTACCTAGTTTATAGCAATTTTTTTATTAAAACAGATCACAATAGCCTGAAGCATTTCCTTGGACAACGGGATCTTAATGAGAGGCAACAGAAGTGCGTTAGTAAGTTACAGTCTTATGACTTTGATATCTCCAATATCAAAGGTACTCAGAATGTGGTAGCTGATGCCCTTTCTCAGAGGCCCCACTTGTCTGTGATTACAGAGATACCAGAGGATTGGAGACTCCTGATAATCGCAAAGTATGCTAGAGATCAGTGGGCAGCTGGTATTATAGATGGTAGTATACAGGACATCAGTTATACACTTGTAAATGAGTTGATCATTTACAAGGGGAGGATTTATTTAGTCCCTAGATCAAGTGTCAGACAAATTATTTTTCGAGCCTTTCATGATTCTCCGTTAGCTGGATATCCTGGGTTCTTTAAAACTTATAGACAGGTGCGAGAGAGATTTACCTGGAAGGGCCTAAAAACTAATGTTCAGCAATATGTTCGGGTATGCTCTGTTTGTCAGCAGAACAAACAAGAGCATACCTATCTTGCAGGATTGTTACAGCCGCTTCCCATTCCTGAGCGGAAGTGGGCTTGCTTATCTATGGACTTTATTGTGGGCTTGCCGAAGGCCCAAGGTAGAGATTACATTTTTGTGGTGGTGGATCGTCTCACCAAGTATGCTCACTTCTTTCTAATCACCATCACTTTTTCAGTCGTTCAGTTAGCTGAGCTATTTTTCTGGGAGGTGTTTAGATTACATGGTTTGCCCCAAACTATTGTGAGTGACCGCAATAGCCGTTTTATGAGTCATTCCTAGCAAGAGCTTTTCCAGTTGTTTGGGATAGAATTGACTCCGAGTACTAGTTACCACCCTCAAACTGATGGTCAGATTGAGATAGTGAATAAATGGGTGGAGGGCTATCTACGGAATTATGTTTCTTCTCAGCAGCGAGCTTGGGTGACGTGGATACACTTGTGTGAGTATTGTTATAACTCCACTCACCACATGACTATTCAGATGTCACCATTTCGGGCTTTGTATGGGTATGATCCTCCTAGTTTTATGGATCTGTTATGCAGTGACAATCGGGTACCCCGTGCAGGTGATATGTTGCAGGATGGTCAAGATATCATGAGGACATTGAGGGATAATATTCAGAGAGTTCAAAATCAGCAAAAGCAATACACTGATCAGAGGAGGATTTTTCTCGTTCTTTTCAGGTGGGTGATATGGTCTATCTGATGTTACAGCCCTACGGGCAATCTTCCATCAGGAAGAGTGGAGCTGAGAAGCTCAAGCCCCGTTATTATGGACCCTTCCGGGTAGTCCGTTGTGTGGGGGAGGTTGCGTATGAGCTAGAGTTACCTCGGGACAGCAGGTTTCATAATGTTTTCCATGTATCGCGCCTCAAGAAGGCGTTGGGTCAACATGTTCTGCCATCTCCTACATTACCTCCTTTGGATGATGAGGGCAGATTAGAGTTGGTCCCTAAGGCTATTTGGATACCAGGGAGAGGCATTTGAGAGGGTGGATCATCAGAGAGTTTCTGGTGAAGTGACATGGACTTCCTGATGAGGATGCCACTTGCGAGCCTGAGGATATTCTTCAGCGCCCTAGGTTGCAATTACTTGAGGACAAGCAATCTTGGGGAGGGAGGACTGTAATGTCCCCGTTTTAGCAGGTTCCTGTAGCTGAGCTTGGTCAGTTCATCATCGCGACCCTCGTGAGCTGACAATGAGTTTTGAGGGTCTCTTTGTCACATTTGCTATTTTTAGTAAGTCTTTTTTGGGCAGTGTCTATTTTTAGCAAGGCAATAGAGGCAGTTCAATGGTGTGAGCAGCTGGATACATTTATTGAGGCTAAAATGTTATTAAAGGTTATTTATTAAGTTGAACTTAGTAAATAACATAACTTTATGTTATAATTTAAAAGTGGAAATGAGAAGCCTCTATCGTGAAAAGTGTGTGGAAGAAGCCACAACTTTTTAATACTTTTTAATGAGTTTTTGCGAGAAATGAATTTCATTCTTGACATATTAAAAAAAATTATGAAGTTCTTGATTGTGAGAAGTTGGCTAGGGTTTGAGGACTGATTCCTCTCTTTCGCAATTTCAATCATCATTAATTGATGATGAATTTTGCAAATTGAATTCTGAAATTTCATTCTGAATCTGTGGATATTATTCTTGGTGCTGAAGTATACCAAGTGTGTGAAGATTTAAGGAATTACATCTAAGCTGTGAGTTATCATATATTCTGGAGTTTGAAATCCTTCATTTTTTCAAATTCATTGGAGGCTGGATTATCTCCATGGCCTGTTGAAATGGATACCAGGAGGCTGCGATATGTTTGCAGTAGCAGTGTTTGTTGTTGAGGCTATGTTTTGAGTGCGGGGGTCTCGAAAGAAGCAAAGGGGCCACGTTTTATTAGAGGAGGCTTGCGGCACCTTTATGCAGCTCACACCACCCTTTCCATACTTCACGTCACAGCTTGGGAGCCGGCTGGCTTCTACCAAGTCTAAACGTGATTACCTGGCTGTATGTGTTCACAAATGATGAACATTTGACACCTCAAGAATGTGCGTGGGTACAGTTGCTGGCTGCATGATTGCTCAATCAGTTTAATTCATAATTCATAAACTAAGGTGCCATTCTGATGTTATTAAAGGATTGCTATTAATTCGTTTTTAAATTTTAAATTGGTTAGCTGGTGAAGTTTTTCAGAAATTTGAGAAATTGCGTTAATTGTTATGAAAAAGTTAGAATTGTTTCTTGAAAACAAATAAATAATAAAAAGACTAAACAAAGTTTGCAAGCCAATTGAGAGTAAAGGTTATTTTAAAACTAAGAGCCAGGCAAGGTTCTTTACATATTTCAAATGAAATCTTCAATCACAGTTTTCTCGAATCTAAAAATTACCATAGAAATCAAATATTAAACACACTTATGAATCTTCATGAATCCAACAAGAATTGGCTAGGTAGGTTTTCCATGAAACAAATTTCCCTGTACAGTTTTCGTCCTAGGGCAAAATATGAACAGTTGCTCACCTCTCCACACTAGGGTTTATAAAATGAAAAAAGACCAAGAATGAGGAATTTGTTTCCTTACAACCTCCATTTCTAGCCCCCTCATGAACTGTGAAGAATTGTTTTTTTTTCCATAAAATGAGTGGCCTTTTATTTTAATTTACTTTTGAACCATACGAGTCACTCCATAATTAAAATAATTATATTTCCACACAACCACCAAGTTGCAGAAAATACTAAAATACTCCAAATGTGAATTTTGATTACAGTGACATAACCTTACATTCTCAGGATATCAATCTTTATGAAAATTGGTGCTTTCCAAAAATAGCAATCTTCTCCAAGAAGTGTGGAATGCCCCCACAATGTCGAAACTGCACCAGGAATGTACCATTGAACCCATCTTGATCTCCTGAGATCATTGGCACTATTAGAATTCGTTTCCAAAAATGTAAGAACTCTCCGAGGAAGTTGGACTTTCCAAAGATGTTGGAATGGGCTAGAAAAAGGGGAAATTAATAATTATAGCTACCAAACTAGCTTATATTATTTTGAAATATAATAACTTTACAATCATGCATAGCAGTAAACTTGTCATATACCAAGGGAGCCATTGGTGGTGAGATTGTTACTTGCATAGTTGTTAAATGACTAATCAGTAGGAGATATTATCCACAGCAAATCAAATTGTGATAGTGCTATGAGGATTCAACTATGTAGTTTTTGAGTCAAACTCATTGACCCATGCCTACAAACAAAATATCGGACATTAAATAGGAAGCCAATGTTGCCAAAGCAAAAGTTTCACAGAATCAATTTGTTGAGCATGCCTGACAGAGAGAGAGAGAGAGAGATGAACTTCACTATGCCAATCACAAAGAATATTACTCAATACAAAGGAAATTACAAGAGTTTCATAGGGACACATCCCCCCTTCACAAAGCCCACATACACATCCCCAAGACATGAGGGTGTTATGTAGCCATCTTGTATCCCTATAGATTATGGGATGCATCCTCAAAATGCCTCTTGATGTGACTGTTTCCTCAGGACATCAAGCAATCTCCAGAATGGCTGAAGACATCTATGATATCTCCTAACCATCCTAGGGGCATCAAAAGTCCTTTTTTTCACATTAAAGAAAAATAATTCAACTTTTTTATTTAAAAAGAAAACAATAGCATGGTTGCCCCAAAATGCTCCCCCACACCCTTATCAAACTTAAAATCCTTCCTATGTAAATCAAACCATCCATTTGAAACTCACAAATGCCACAATCAACTTGCAATTTCAAATTTCCACTTGCAAATATGAAGAGAAAAGAAAGATCAATTATTAAAAAAAATTGTCATCATTGAGTATGCAATCAATCATTGCCAAGTGTGCTACAATCACCTTGACTAAAATAAGTGCTTTCATTTCAATGATCTTAGGCCCTTTTCCTTCACAAATCTTAAACCTATTTTTCAATATTATGCATAGGCCCATTCAAATCTATTAGACCCCTTTTGAAGTATGTGACCATTTTCGACAAAGACAAGTCTATAAATTTAAGGAAGAACAAGATATCATGAGGAGAGAAGGTTCCAGCAATAGTTACCAGTACTCTCATGTTGTAACCTATGACACCCATTTTTAGACCATTGTCTATGCAGCGCCAAAACAGTACCATTTTGTTATGTCCCTAGTATTTCTAACTTTGTTTCCTTAAGAATGAACCTGCAAGAAAGATGTTAGCACAATAATATGGACAAATAAATATGAATAAATAACTAATTAATTAACTATCTACCCCAACTGCTAACCCCTCCAAAAGGAAGTCTACCAGGTCGGGCTCATAACCTTAATAAGGACCCTTGTGTCCTTTGATTAGATCTTGCCGTCGTCCTCTGGAGCGCATCCTTAGGGACTTCCTGAGCAAAGTCTGCCAGGTCGGGTTCATGACCTTATAAGGATCTTATATAGTCCTTGGCCCAATCTTGTCGTCATCCACTGGAGCGCATCCTTAGGGACTTCCTGAGCAAAGTCTGCCAGGTCGGGTTCATGACCTTATAAGGATCTTATATAGTCCTTGGCCCAATCTTGTCGTCATCCACTGGAGCGCATCACTCAGGGCTTATAGGCCAACCAATGGTCCATTCCTCCTCTTGGAAGACGTTTCTCTATCCAAGGCTTAGTACATATGCATATGTGGGTCATCAGTGTACACTGGCTTAGTGGGGGTCTTAACCCCCCTTGAGAGTTCTTTTCCATTATTTTGTTAATAATTACCTTTTGATAACAAAATGACTTTGTCAATAATTAATTAATTATCATTTATAAATCTGAAATGAAATCATAATACTATTTATGAACTTAAATGAAATTATGCTCTTTTATATCACATAAATTCTTGAATGATTAACCTGATATATATATGTGTGTGTGTGTGTGTGTGTGTGTGTGTCCAATTATGTTATCCATATATTAAATCTGAATCATCATTATCTGAATTACATATTCTAACTATAATATATATATATATATATATACTTACTTAATAGATGGACTGCTGTTCGGAATTTTCCCTTTATCGCTGATTGAAGTCCTTTTTATTTTTGCTGTTATCGCTGTTTGAATTCTTCTTCTTTTTATTCCCTGTTCATATCATTTCCTCCCCGTAACCCCTCATTAATAGGGTTGGGGAGGGCAGTCACACCCCTCCCCGCAGGTTGTGGCTGTCACGCCCCTTTGAGGGGTTGCGACTGTAGTCGCAGCTTTTAAAGGCTGTGGCTATAGTCGCACAGCCCCCCCTTTAATGTTTTATAGCTCATATAATATTTAATATATATTTAATAATTAATATTTCATGTATTTTAATAAATGTTTTTATTAGTATATTATTAATTAATATATTAATATTAAATTATATAATAATTTAATACATTAATATATTAATATTAGAGTATATTTTGTATATTAATATTAAACAGTGTTAATTATATTTTGTAATGATGAATTAATATTAAACAATGTTAATAGATATATTAGTTGTTAAGTATATTAATTATTGTTATTTATTAATAAATGTATTTCGATACATTCATTTTTCAAAGTATTTGAACAATGTAATGATAACTATGATTCTTATATACATGTATATACATTAACACTGAGTAGATTTATTATTTGTCTGTACTTGTGCAATTTTTGGTACGATCAATCAAGGGCCATTACACATTTATTGGAATTATTAATCAATTAAAAATGTTACTTTTATTGTATTTCAATTTTTAATTAATTATTTTTAGTTTTTAATTAATTAATAATTACAATAAATGGTACAGTTTGGGTGCTGCATAGAGTCATAGACGTTGCCCATTTTTAGAGACCTGTATTAGGACCTCTACACATTAGGAGCTCTGATGTCCCCTTCTAATGTGACCCTGAAATATAAGTATTTAATAAGGTCATAAAAGTAATTAAATTAATTATTTAATATCAACCCTCAAAAGTAAATCATAAGGGTAATACTATTTAATTAATTGAATAAAGTATTAAAGTGACTTTTATGACGAGTTAAGTGAAAATTTAATAAAGTCACTTTATTATTATTTCCCTAAGTTCAAATTAAATTAAAAGAAGGGGAAATTAAAAAACAAAGAAAAAGGAAAATCAACACGCAAAGCAGAGGGAAAGCCAAGAGTCTCTACAATGGGCTATAAAAGAACAATGAGAGGGTCATTTCAAGCAGGCTAGGTCTAATTATTTTGTTGTGGAATTTAGGAGCTACAGGCTTTCGTTTTAAGAAATTTGAGGACGAAAACCCAGTTCATCATCAAAGTTGATTCATTTTAGGATTCACCAGTGTGCTTCATGTCAAACTATTGGAGATGTGTTAGAAATGTTGTGAAAGTGAGATTATAAATTGTCAAGCATTATAATGTGGAATGGTGATTTAATGATATTAATTCAATTGTTTCTTTTGGGGAGTTAAGTGCAAGGAAAATTAATAAGGATGGAGTATTACCATGAAGAGTTGTTTAAATAAAGTTGGAACCGTTATTTTAAATGCCAAACCATTGAAAGTTTAATGTCAAAATTACTTGATCTGAATTAATTATTTGGGGATGAATAATATTATTGTGGCATGAAATATTAAAGTATTGGTCGATGCATTTCCTATCAGATGTTTTAAGTGGAGCAGATTTCTTTATTTTTGCAAGGGCTTCTCAATTTGTCGTGGTCTCTAAATCAAGAGTTATTTGAAGAGAGGGATTCCTTCATTGCCATGGGTAGGGTTTGTTTGGACAGGTTGCAATGAGAAATTGAAAGGGGACTCATACACATGGGTATATCAGACAGATTCTTGCTTAATGTGATGTCCCACTTCATGAAATATAATTTAATCTTAATAATAACCAAATGTTCTAGTAAATAACCAGAAAATTATTAGTAAATTAATTAAGATTAGTACTAGTCATAATCCATATTAATAAGGAATCAACAAAAAACTGGACGCAGATACTAATTAAAATAAAGAACAATTGGGTATGGCATCTGGAACTCAATACCATTGAATACATACAATAGAGACATTACAGATACATGCAACGTCATGCACAATAATCTTCTAAGGTAAAAATTCATAGTCAAGAGGAGTAGAATACTGGTCTGCTGACTTAAACACACAATTAGAGACCGTGTTTTGACATGGACAGTATCTCTAAACGAAAACACAATTCGCAAGAAAATAATACATACCAGAGTGGCAATACTATGAAGGTATAAAGGAAATAAAGAGTGCCAGTCCCGGAATGCAGATAATTTAGCTTATACACCGAGTCTGGTACTCGTAAGGATCGGTGATTATGGCAGTGACAGCACCATGCTTGCTATTGCAACAATATACTCCACTCACTTCTATCATTTTTATATTAATTACCCTTGTAATATATTTTAAATAATCGTAATACATAATGAATTGACGTTAATATTATTAGTCCAAATTGATTAAACATCTCATCTTAATAGACTACCCAAATGCAATTTTCCTCAGATATCACGTCAAGGCACGAGCTTGAATTAACACAAAGCACGATAATCATTTTTATTCGTGTTCCAAAACAATCAAACAAATGTTATGTACGGATACGATTACGTGAATAATTACCAACACTAATAATATTAAGCATCAATTAATAGCTAAGACCCATCAAGGTTACGAATTGGATTTATGCAATGATTGAGAGTCATTTGACTCGAATACGATAAGATACGATTAGAATATATGACTAATCAATTAGCATGAGAAAGGAGCGGTGAGATTAATTATGAAGGCAATTACTAAGAGACATGAGGTATGTCTCTTCCTACATGTCTTATCACCTTCAGCGTAGGATATAAAATAGAAACCCCATATTTCATTGAATGATCAGAGATTACTTATTTTTAATGTACATCATATCTGCTATTCTACGTAAGAATAGCAGATTATAAATACAACTATTACTCATCATAAAGAAAAGAAAACATAATAGAGAATAAAAAGAGGATATAAAAGATACAGAGTGACACGAAAATTATCTGTCGGTAACAATACAAAGACTTTTGACATTTAGTATGATATTTAATTTGAATAAAATTATTTATTAATTATGTATATATAAATATACACAAATGATTCTATTCTCATAAACATTAATATATATACATATATCTATATTATATATATATATATATATATAGGATTTACATATTTGTATTATGTGCATTTGAGTACTTATGGATTTCTTTATGAATAAATCTAAAATTATGATTATATAATCAACATTAATGTTTCTACATTTATGTGTCCACCATAGATGATGTGGATTCCATATAAAATGAATCTTATATTCATTAGAGATGGGTCCCCATATCTAGAGGGGGTAGAGGAAATTGTTATAGTTTCCCTAGTTTCGAGATTGTTATAATCTCATATAGGTAGTATATATACTAATACCAATCATATGCATATGCGTAGGCTTGGAGAGCATTTATTGCTTCCAAAAGAGATTCTTATGTGTTCTTTATTTCGTGCAACCCCTTTTTGTTCCCTTGCAAAATAGCAAAAGGTTCTCTATATCGCACCCTCTACTTTCCTCTCCTTTCGAAGTGGCAATATGTTTTGCAGTTTCAGAAACTCCTATTTGGTACCCCGCGAAATAGAGATGACTTCACTATTTCACTCAAATGACTTTTTGCCGCCGAGATACAGCGATAGGTTCACTATTTCGCAACCCTTCATTTGGGTACCTTAGCCCAGATGCTACTTGTGATAGAAATTTTACTAGAAAACTTTGGTAGCTTCAACCTTCTGAGAGGCGTGTGAAATACAAAAGCTTGGTGATGACCTAGAACACCTGGCTAATGAAGTCAAGCTTTTAGAAGTCCCAACTGTGGCTCTTTCTAGGGATGAGGCATTTCTTGAATACCTGCAAGAATTCAGAAACATCTCTGGAAGATGCAGACTAAACATTAACAAGAACAAAAACATAATAAAAGAGAAAAATTAAAGACTATATACAAATGGAAATCAAAAATTAAATCTAATCTATTGTGCATGGAAAAGATCCTTTCCTCTAAAGAGAAAAAGTGCTTCAAGAATTGTCCATGCACTAGCAATTCTTGTGCTTCACCTGATGTGTTTTGCAGATAGTATGCATTTTCTCCTCCTTTGCCTATGATTATGTATGGTCCAATCCAGAAAGCTTCAGATTTGCCATGCTTTCCCTTTTCCAAGTTCTTGGTATTCCACATGAGGACCCATTCACCTTCTTCAAACTTTTGGTCCTGAAACTTCTTGTCATGAAGAATTTTCACCTGTTGCTGGAATCTAAGATTTTTCTCCTGAGAAGAAAAATTTCTGCCAGTTGTACATATCTATCTTCAAAGGGATCTATCATATCTATTTCATCATCTATTAAGAACTTGTGTACTGGTAGCAAATTTTCCAGTAGTAATCTTCCTTGCTTACCATAGACTAATTCAAATGGTGCTCTGCCAGTGGACTTCTTGACTGTGATTCTATCTGCCCATAATGCCAGATTCAACTTGGAATCCCATGCCTTCTTATTATTACCTAGCATCATTTTGATTATCTTCAACAAGTTTTTGTTGTTGGACTCTACTTGACCATTTCCTTGTGGATGATATGGTGAGGAACATGAGACTTCAATGCCATAATCTTCACAAATTCTAAAAATTCCTTTGATCTGAAGCACATACAGTTATCAACTATGAGCTTGCAAGGAACTCCAAACCTGATCAAAATGTTTTCCATCAGAAACTTTATCACCACTTTACTAGTAGCCTGTCTTGTAGGTATTGCCTCAACCCATTTGGCGAAGTAATCAATGGCTACTAATATCCATCTATGATCACCACTTGACCTATCAGGTATTTCCCCAATGAAATCAATTCCCCATTGTTGAAAGGGTTCTTCAACCTACATAGGTCTTAATGGTAATGCTCATTGGTATTTCAACTTCCCTGAAATTTTTTCACAATTCTGACACCTTTACACATACTCATGGCAATCATTGAATATACTGGGCCAATAATATCCTACTTTAAGAATCTTCTGTGTTGTAGTCTTCGCAATGAAATGTATGCCACAAACACCATCATGAAGTTCCTTCAACACAACTTTTGATTGATATTGATCTAAACAAAACAAAAGAACTCCATCATAATTTTTTCACTACAAATCACCTTGAATCAAAACATACCTAGCTGAATTGAGTTTCCGAGTTCTTTTCTAACTGTCATTCAGTTCTTATAAGCATTTCACATGCTTCAAATAGTACACTATGTCCTTGTACCATGGCACCATGTCAATGCTCATAACAGCATCTTCAATATTCATATTATTTACCTGAGCAGCTTCCAGGTTTGATTCTACCATGAACTTTGCCAATTCCCGCCCTCTCACAAGCTTTGTAATCTGGATGTCAGTATTAAATTCTTGTACCTGATTTATCCATTTGCACCTTCTACCAATTATTTCTCACTGCCTGAAAATGTCTTTAACTGCTGCATTAGGGACATATGCCACAACTTTGCTCCCACAAGGTAAGGTCTGAAAGATTTAGCTGCCTTTAACAGTGCATAGGCCTATTTTTCATTTATATCATACTTTAACTCAGCTTCTTGTAGGGATTTACTGAAGAATGCTATGGGTTGTTCATGACCTTCATTTTTTTGTAATATAACAATAGCTATGGTGTGGAAGGATGCAAAAGAAGAAATTTGGAAAGGCTTGGAGAGATCAGGAGATTTCAACACAAAAGCCTCTTTTATAGCTCTCTTCATAGCAACAAATGCATCAAGAGATTCAACATCCCAATCTAGCCTAGCACCTTTCTTAAGCATTTTTTATATTGGCTTCACGATCTCAGCAAAATTAGATATGAACCTCTTAACAAAATTGATTTGCCCAAAGAAAGATTGGATACCTCTCACTAGTTTAGGGATGGGAATCTTGTCAATGGCAATCACACATTCTAGATCAATTCTTACTCCTTCCTTGGAAACAATATGCCCTAGCAGTTTACCTTCAATGACACTTTTTAGGATTTAGTGAAATACCATATTCAAGTGCTTTCAAAAATAATTTCTCCAAGTGATTGCAATAATCTTTTGTTTTCTTGATTATGCAGTGAGATCATCCTGGTAGGCAACCATAAGAATATCAATCAATTCCTTGAATGCTACATCCATAGCCCTCGGAAATGTTGCCCCAGCATTTGACAGTCCAAAAGGCATCCTAACATAGACATGTGTCCCCCAAGGAGTAATGAATGCAATTTTGTACTATTAGGACTCTTTTACTTTGACTTGGTTATATCCAAAGAAACCATCCATCATAGACAACAATTCATTACCTGTCACTTTCTGCAATAAGGCTTCCATTTTAGGCAATGCATAGTTATCCTTTAATGATGAAATATTTAGGTTTCTAAGGTCTACGCAAAGTCTGATATCCCCGTTTTTCTTCCTGACAGGTACCAAATTAGACACCCAAGTAGAATATCTAATGGGCTTAATAATTCCCCCATCCCAAAGTTTCATGAGTTCTCACATTTTAGGGGCCAAAGTAGGATTGATGAGTCTTTGCCTTTGCATAAATGGTTTTGCATCAAGTTTCAGTAGAATCTCATGCTGAAAAAGATATTCTCTATAGGCCTTCAATTCATCATATGACCAAGAAAATACATGCTTGTACTTTCTCAACAGGGCAATCAAATCTGCCCTTACTTTTGGTGTGAAATGTTTGCCAATGTATACATCCCTAGGTGCATTTTCAATCCCTGGGTTTATCCTTTCAATATCCTCCACTTTGACAAGTTCTGATTTCTTTTCCACCCTATAATCTTTGTCAAATACTCTTTCCAAAGCCACTAATCCTCTGGGAATTTTATTCGTTTTCAATTGCACAACTTCTTTCCCAAACAAAGTCTCTCTTCCATCTTCATGTTCACCAAAAGCATTAAAGTCTATTTCCTGGGAATCATACTGCTCTTCACCTTTTAGGAATTTCAACAAATCACTATCATCCTAAAAGACTTGCCAATTACACACATTATTAGGAACAGAGGGTCTTGTTTTTATCTCAACTATTGCGACATCCTCCAATGTTGAATCATTTGACTTAAGGACCACATTTACTAGGAAATCAGCCATAATGTTCCTAAATCTATCTATCCATTCTACTGAGAATGCATCAAACATTTCAATGGTGTCCCACACCTCATTCCTGTATTGCTTCAATCTTGCATTCTTTGTGGTATATTTAGATCTTACTTGGGAGATGATCAATTCAGAATCCCCAAAAACACTTAGCATCTTAATACCATGTTTACAAGCTAAGTTCATTGCTAATAATAAAGCCTCATTTTCTGCTACAGTATTTGTGCAATTGAATGTCAAGAGAAAAGAATATTTGAAGACATTACCATCAGGAGAGATGAAAACAATTCCCTTACTATTACCTTCTTTGCTCCATCAAAGAACATTCTCCAAACTGACTCTTGACTCTTCTCAGCGTGGATTATGATGGATTCTTTATTCTTCATATCTGGCTTTGTAAGATGAACCTTGAAATTATCCATATCAGAATGGCATAAACATGTTAACTGATTAGCATCAATTTCCTCAATGATATATGAGGATCTTGACTCTCTGTTTATTCTGACTTATCTTCCATTTACTGGGATTGTAGCATATGACAGGTCTAGTTGCACATGTCCCCCAACCAATCCAATCCATTGTCTTGAAAGTAACATGCCATAATTGGGAGCAATATCCACAACTATGACGTCAATTCTATATGTTGCTTCTAGGACTCAGCAATTTTAAACTCAACATCCTTCATAACACCCACAACAGGGACTAATCTATTGTCAATGGCATAACATTTCCCATATGTGGTATCCACACTCAATCCTAATTCTTTCATAACATCCAAAGGCATAATATTTATAGCAGCCCCAAAGTCAATCATACAATTCCTTACTAATTTATTATTAATCAAGAGTGTCATGTAGAATGGATCAATTTGAGAAGGTATTTTGGTTAAGGTAATAGTAATACCAATATATACCTCAGGTGGTACTTCTTCACCCTTATTTTTAGTAGCACCGCTCTACTCATCGGGTACACTATTCAACAATTTGATTGCACTTTGCTTGTATTGTGGGAATTTCATCATCTCCAAAAGTGGGATTGATACCTTATCTAGGATAGAGCACTTCTGATGTCAAAGGCTGACATAGAGGCGTTTGTTGTTGGCTTTACCAAATCTATCTTCTCAATACTTTCATCTTTGGATGGTTTAACTAATTTAGTATTGTCACTCTTTGCTTTTACCTCTGGTTGTTTGCTTCTTGCTGCCATGGTTCCCTTTGGTCTCTGTATTTTTTCTTTCATGAAGAGTCCAGTGGACATACCTTGATCTACATTAACCATTCTATTCCTTAGATTATAGTTATTCCTTGCTTGAGCAACTGTTGCAACAGTTAAGGCTCTCATTTCCTCTTCAGTAGGTCTCCTCATGTGTGGGAGAGTTTCCTCCTCATCAGAGAAAAGTTGTTGCATATGGCATTGGTAATCATACCTTCTAGAATTTATATCTTCACAAGTTTCTTCTGAAGAATCATAATCTTCTATTGCTCCAGATAGTTTATTGGATAGTGTAATGATTACAAGCTCTTCAAGATCATATTCTTCATATTTTGTACCTTCCTCTTGCAAGCTTTGTGCCACCAAACATTGTTGGGGTGGATGAGGCAAATTACATGCTATGCACCAAGGCTTCTCCTCCACCAAATGGTTACCTTGTCTAGTCAACGGATCTAGTGTCTCTTTAATTGCATTCTGCCTTGGTACCTCTAGCTTTCCATCCTTCCAAGTGGTGTTATAAGGCATATCCTGCAGCCTAGGCCTATCATGTCTATTAAAATGAGGTCGGTCATTTCTATTAAATTGAGGCTTATCTCTTTTGGTAACCTTAGCTGTCAAATCTTTGAGTGCATTGATAACCTTGTCGAGTTTATCGTCTTCTTTATTTTGCTTTAAAGCTCTTTGATTATGTAGTTTAACATCATCTCTTTTTCCCACTTTCCCAGAGGCCTTTCTGTTGTTCGCAATGGTGACTACAGCTTTGCATGCATCCTACAAACTATGTGGATTTATGGACCTAATCTCATAGTTTGTCTTGCTATGATAAGCATCCATATAAAATAGTAGACAAATTTCATCAATAGGCTTCATCCAAGGAGAAACTTTATTCAAGAGTTTGTGAAAACTTTTATTGAATTCAGACACAAACTCATTATATCCCTTCTTTATACTAGTCAGTTCATGGATAGAAAATGAGGGGTCGTTATGATCACCATACTCTTCAAGGAAGGCCTTTCTAAAATCCATCCATTTACTGATTGAAGCATCAAGTAAGCTTTTGTACCATTATCTAGCATCGCCAATTAGGGACTGCACAAACAACTTCATATAGATATCTTCATATGGCACTTCATGGTTCTTTATGGTATTCTCAAATGCCCTCATATGACCTTCAACATTCTCAGCAACACTTCCCCCAAACTTAGGAATATCAATCTTCCATTCATTTTTTATATCATGAGCAGCTCCAAAAATTCGAGTATAATCTAAGGGTTTATATTTATTGCCATTCATAGGACCTCTTGTGAAACAAAAAGGATCTAGCTGAAAATAGAATCGATGATTTTGGGGAACATAATGGTACTGATCATGATTGTTGAAATTCTAGAAGGGGGAAGTGGTGGTGGATTATGGAAATTCTGATGATGATGCCATTGACCATATTGATCATAATACCCAGTGTGATGATTACCTCCTTGTTGGAATTGGTCATGAGGTGGCCTCTGGTACCTTGCTCTTCCACCCTGGTCACCCTCGTACAAGAGATTATTATGAGTTCTATTAGGTTCTTGAGTTGTCTTTCTTCTACGATTTTGATCATTTCCTCCTTGTGTGTTTTCAGAGATCCTTTCACCTTAATTAGATCTCTGAGAATTTTGTTCTGACGCTACAGGTCTGATCAATCTGCCAAGGATATCCTTTATCTCTTGGGATAACTCAATATTTGAGCCATAGCTTGTAACTCTTCCATGGTATCGGTCAATCCAATCAATTGATCCTTTAGCATCTACACCACTTGCAATTTTTGGCTTTCCTGATCTTTGTTACGTATTTCTTCTGAACTACTACGTAATTAGGCCTTCTATACTTTCCATTGAATGCATTATGGGTTAGGTCCATATCATCTTCACATGGCCTCTCTCCTGGCATAAGAAAACCATCTCATCAGCATGGAATCTAGGCATTCCATAGTCCATTTCAAAAGTCTTCTTTCTTTAACACACCCCATTGTATTATCTTTATTAGATTTGCTCAACTCTTTCTTATTTGTTCTGGTTCTGCTTCTACTCTGGTCCAACTCTATATGCTCAATAGGATGCCCTTGTGCTAATGACCTTCTTCCAAACATACAGGGTTGAGACCTATAGAATTTAAGAGTCAAATACCTTGAATCTGCTTTTTTTCTTTTATAAACTAATTCTTCATTCTCTTTAATAACGAATACATATTGCTCTTCTAGGTTCTCAGTCTCACCTCCAACAAAGTTTTATATCTTCTTCTCCCAAAGACACTGAGAAATTCCTTATATTCAATCCCCAATATGATCACCAATATGTTGGTTCCCAAATCAATAGATTGGAAAGTTGTAAAAGGATGTCAGCCTTTATTATCAAACTCTCCAACTAACAGGATCAATCAAAACTGATTGGAAACCCCTGCACTTTACGCTCTGCAAGACCTAGGCAGGTAGGCCTATTCTTCAACTGTATCTCCAAGTTGAAGCTTTTTAGAGAAGATTGTGTATGATCTTTTCTCTTCTCCTGAAATCTTTATTTCAAAGTGGCATATGCTTGAAATGAAAGATTGGTATACTGATCCCCAAATAACTTATTATTCTACTTCTTCTACAAAAGCTTTACTTCTACACTTATCTGATTTAATTCTCTTTATACTTCTACCTCCTCTACTCTATATTGTTCCTACTTGATTCAAATAAAAATGAAATTGATCATATTTTAACGTTTCTGTTCTTTGAAGAATACAAGACAAGTCCCTTATCCTAATTGGGCATAGAGTCACTTCTTATCAGACCCTCATGTAAAACTCTGTAAGATAGTGTTTTATCCTTTAGAAAAACCATCAACCATCCAATCCTATTAATGTAGAATGATTAAGTACACAACACATTAACCAGTCCAATTGATTTTAATTTTTATTTGTACAACAACTTCGCACATGCTTCTTGCTGATCAGAACATGTGAAGGACAAATAATCTTTCTACACAAGTATTAAAGATGGCAATTGATCAAAAACTCAATAATCACAGAAGACTAATCCAACAAGAGAATGATTGCATAAAACAATTTGAGACAAGAAAACGAGATCTTTGTATTGTTTCAAAAAAGTACAATTGAGTTTCTATTTCAGTCGTATTCACTATTGTAATAATCTATATCTATATACTACGGTCTTGGTTTCCCATTGATAGAAAAAGAAGGAAAGCAACAAACTTTAGAACATTCACATTCACACCTTTTCAAAACTAAAACATCCAAAATAAATTAACTAAAACAAATTTGTTACAAAAGAAAAACTATGGAGAATGTGTCCCTTCATTGGACAAATTTAATCGATATTGATCTCTTCTTCCTCGGATGCTTTCTCCCCTTCTCTGGTTGGCGGCCTCATTGGCTTCAGATACTCCAACACCCATTCAATAATCTGTGCATGTGTTGGCCACTAGTAATGGAGGACATCTCGTAGATGGTCTTTCAATCTCTTATCTGTGATAACACGAGCCTCGAGCACGAACTTCGCAAACCTGTTTTCAGCCAAAATAACTCTATCCAAATACATGTTAACCTTTGAAATAAGGAACTCTTTGTCTTCTTGCAAACGTGAAATGATTTGAGAAACAATGCCCTTGTATTCAATCTTCAACTCGTCTAAAGTCTTCATTCAGCCCTCCTTATCTAAAAACTTTGGGACAGTCCAATGCTTAATAGTGCTAAAAGTAGATAATTTCTCTTCTATTCACCTCTCTTCCTACTCAATGTATTTTATCTCTTTGATAATCGTATCAATCACTTCTTCTGTTTCTATTATTTTGGCAGTAGCATATGGGTCTCTCTGTGTTACCTCACAAAGCTCGATTAGATCAAAGTCAATCGGTTTCCATCTCCTTGAAAGTTGATCTAGTTGGGGCCTATTTTTCCATCATACCCATCAAAGAATGGTAACCATTGTAAACATCATCACATTTGATAATAACCAAATCAACCCTAGAAGGCAATATCTTTTCCAATGCATTGAAAACATGTTTAGGAATTTCCTTCATTATTCTTTCTTCCACAATCTCTTTGACATTATCCTGAGAAACAGCATCAACTGGAATATCAATGGGAACTGAAGGAGCAACTTTGTGAACTATCAGAGTTTTTCTCTGGCTACCAGATTTGAATTCTTGAATCTCCTTGTTTAAAGCAGCACTCTTTGTTAAACATTGTTCTCTGCATTAACTATGTTGCAGAAACCAGTCAATTAGTATCATTCGTAGTTTGTACAACTACTGAACCATCAACATTCTTAATCATATCAATCAATTTAGCCTTGAAACAGACTGAAGTGGCAAGAGTCTCTATTTTGGGGTTATACACTGATCCAACAATTTTCCCCTCAGTATCAAACTCTGTTACAAAAATGGGATCATCCTATTTTGTTACTTGATCAAGTAAAAATAGTTGTTTCAAAGAAAGACCTGGAACCAACATCATATCACTTTTCCGAATCATATCTCTAGCTTTCTCCAGAGTACAACTTACTTCATCAAGGTTCATTTCCTTAAGAAGTTGCCTTACAATTTCTTCATGTTCTAATTCCTCTACACCCATTAATCTTAATTGTTTTTGCTCCTCAAAATTCTTCATCTTTAGTTGAATCCAAAAGTCTATTAATTTCTTCAATATGGACGAAGTTTTCATCCTCAATAAGCCTTGTAGAGATGGCCTCTCTTTCATCAGTGGAGTCAACTAGATCCTCTTCCTTTGGAAGTTGAGACTGGTATCCATGTATTTCTTCCTGAAATGCTAGAGGAGAGGATCGTTTCTCTACTTCTTCATCTCCTTTGAGAGCATTCAGTATACTGGCAACCTCCTTTGCTTCTCCCTCTGATTCTGCAATGAGTATTAGTTCATCCCTTTTCTGCCTTTTGGAAGGTGGTGAATACGAGTCTAAATCTTGAATTATCAATTTCCTAGGATTTTTAGGAGGAAACTTAACCTCTTGTGAAACAATTTCAGAAGACTTGCCCTACAATTTGTCAAAGTCTTCAATGTACATCTCCATCTTGAGAATTTCATTTGGCTGATCATCATGGAATCAGGGATGCCCTTTCTTTTTCCTCTCCTCCAAGTTTAACAATATACTCCATTTTTTCCATCTTTGCATTACTTCTGGAAGATTCGTGCAATTTCTTACAACATCTTCGATCAAATCCAACTTGTGCCTATATTCCTTTTTAAAAGACTGAATGTGACCCTCTGGGTCATAAGGCCTTTCTGTTCCACTTTCAAGGCGATAAGCCTTCTTGTACAAATTTTGTAATTGCTCCAACGAACTAGAGCCAATAGAATAACCCGCCAGTCTAACAAAATGGGGCATAAATGTCCCCTTCTTCCTTGGCGCAACAAGATCCTTCTGAAACTAGAGCGTCTTCCATATAAATTCAAGAAATGCAATTTTCTCTGACAGAAAAACTGCTAATTTGTGTGGTGTTTGTTCACACCCATACACTCTGATTAGAGTTTGATCTCCTTTGCAAATCCACTATGCAAAATTATGTGTAAACCATTTCTCAAGATAATAATCTAATGGCCTCAGAATTGTCGTTATCCTCAGCAGAATTCTTTCTACCTGATGTCCCAATGCCCTCAATATCCAAACCACAAAAGAATCATGGAATATTTTATTACTACAGACCTTTCTATTTTTATCCCAGGTTCAGCGCCATAATTGTATTGGGAGACGAGTTCCCTGCCCTTTCGCCATTGTCAACTTCATAGAATGAGTAAACACAATACTATTTTGAAACAATATTAGGTGACACAATAAAGAATAATTCTTAAAGGTTCTGATAGTTTTCCACAGGATCAACTGCTTGTGTAAAATCTTCTCAATCTCAAAAGCTATACCAAACTCAATGTAAAGGTTGGGATTCTGAACCAGCATAGACATATACATTAAGTCTATGGGCATTTTTGTCCTTTGATCCTCCCTATACATCTGATCCCAACCATAGTATGTCTTCTGAAAAAAGTCCATAAAATCCTTTACTAGATATGGGCCCTTATTAAATAACCTCACTGGCTTGTTATTTTCACCTCTTCTCAAAAAAGTAAGCAGCTTCCCCATAGCCCACACTTTTCGTCATTCTTTCATAGTCAGTTGGCTATTGCTCCTTGTCAATCTTAGAGAGAGCCTGCTTGTTTAAACCAAAACATTCTATAATGCAAGACTTTGTGATTACCAAAAGTGGGGTGCCATCAATCTTTTTCACTGTCCTAGTTTATGGCTTGTAATTCCTTGCTAGGACATCAATCAATTCAACATCAACGAAAACATTGCGACAATGACTTTTCCTAGATCTAAATTCTATGGGTTAGACCTAGGTGCCTTTTCATGCCTACTTCCATAAAAATACCAAAAAAGCGACCTACCTGTGTGAGGTATGTCGGCATCTCTACACTCTGACCATTAATCAAAAAACAAACTCCTTGTCCCTTGATCAACTAAACCAAGAAATAGATTTAATAAGGCCTACCGTTGGGGAACCTCAGATGATTCGCCTTTCGCTACCTCTCCCTTCTTTCTCCTAGGCATTGTTTTATTCTAGCCTTAAATTGAATACCCAATTGCTTGAAATGCCTCAATTCTCTGCAACTCCTCACACCAGCTCCTCTACAATTCTTCGCACCAGACTTGGCTTCACTCTCCACAGTCTCCTAAATTCTCTATGTACTTATGGATATTAATTCACAAAAACATTCCTTCATATATCCCTGCGCCATTAATACTTTTTAACTCTCCCAGTGTGCGTTTTGTTGGCTCAAAAAGCTGGCCGTCATCCTCACTAATTACAGCTGACGCCATTTTGCACTATAAGTGAACTCATCCTGACAAGCAAAACACCTTTTCGCCATCTCGCAAACCTCTTTATGTGTTCGCTATTTCGTGCAACCCCTTTTTGTTCCGTTGAGAAATAGCAAAAGGTTCGCTATATCGCAACCTCTACTTTCCTCTCTTTGCGAAATGGCAATATGTTTCGCAATTTCGCAACATCCTATTTGGTACCCCGCGAAATAGTGACGAGTTCGCTATTTCGCACAGATGACTTTTTGCCTCCGCGATATAGTGATAGGTTCGCTATTTCGCAACCCTTCATTTGGGTAGCTTATCCCAGATGCTCCTTCTGATATAAATCTTATTAGAAAACTTCGATAGCTTCAAACTTGTTAGAGGCATGTGAAATACAAAAGCTTGGTGATGACCTAGAACACCCAGCTAATGAAGTCAAACTTTTAGGAGTCCCAACACATTGGAGGGCTCATCTCTACCTCTACTAGTGTGAGTTTGCAAGTTTTTTCTCTTGACAGAAGAGAAGGCAGTTGTTTTTTTATATTTTCAAGGTTTTGTGAGATCATTAGCAGCAATTTTCTGCCCGATAACACGACTGTACAGCTCTCTTCAAGGCATGGTATTCCTGGGCCAAATCGCTTAGGGTTTGGGTGGTTAGTTCTGCACTTTGGAGGCACCCAAGTCAGATTTCCTTGTTAAGATAATTTGTTGGGTCAAGACAGCAAGTTTGAGGCTTCTGCAACTTCTTTTCTGAGTCACCTAGTTGGCTGTGCTATCTCCATTTCTAGACCAGTTGGCTGTTTCAAAGCTTCTTTTAGAAAACAATCACAGGGCATTTACATCTGTCGTATACATCAAATCTTATAATTTCAGAGCTGCAATAAAATCTAGAAATTATTGCTGAAAATTTTGTTGTTTGCGTTTATTCCTGACATTTCTAGCCAATAAGATTTTCTGGGTAACTAGTATATGTTTTCATGAGTTGTTTTTAATACATTTCATGCAAGCACATCATAAAACACAAAACAAAAACAAGCACAAAATTTGCAAATTATAGTGTTCCAATTTAGGGTGTATCAAAAGCTAGTTTTCCTATGGTCTACCAACATGTGTTTTTACAGAAAAACAAAATTCAGACTTTAGGTCAGGTTTTGTCTTATGAGTCAAAGAGAATGGAGATACTTTACATGGGACTCCAAGAAGCGTTGGCAACCCCCATGTGTCCCAAAAGGTGAGACTACATTGGGTATTCTTGGGATCCTTCTGAATTCTTTGAGTGACATTACAAACCTAGTAGAGAATTGCATAAAAAGAAAAGGGACAAACTATGTCACTTAGCCCCAATAGCAAAGAAAAGAGAAAGATGAATACAATGTTGGATATGATGTCACAATTGTCATCAAGAATGGACCAAAGCATTGAAGAGCACACTAAAAATACCTAGAAGGCAGGAGGGGAGGGCCGGGCGGGGGGGGAGGCATTGGTGAGACAGTATTTTAAACTTATAAAATCATAAACATCACATAAAAACAGAGAGATAAAACAAAGAGAAAACATCAAGACACAAACACTGAATTTCATGTGGAAAACCCTTTTGAGTAAAAAAACACGGCACACAATAGCTTTCATTAACAAAATGGGCACCAACCCAAATTACATAAGTGAGCACCAACTCACAGAGAGCACCAACTCCGATCAGCTAAGGCACCAACCTCAGTTTGACTACCAACTCAAAATAGGAACTAAAAATGAATCACAAAAATCTGAGATGAAATAACAGCACTCAGAAAATATCAGCACCTCTAAAACATATAAGTTCTTATTAGTCTTCGAAACACTGCCCACAACCATCTCATACATATTCTCACCCAACTCAAAACATCATTCTTTTCTCAAAACAAACTCCATTTCCAATATCATAGCCTGCTTTTCATACTTAATCGACTCCACAATCAAAGCCAAAAATCTCATCAAGGACAGCAAATTACTCTAGAAAGGACCACGTTTTCATAAAGGAAGACAATCAAATCACCAATCAGAGGAATCAACTTCACCACTAGCACCCTGCCTTAATATCAAAATCTATTATTCAAATCTAAAGCACACATTTATCTCCAAAACCATACAGGTCAAAAACAATTCACACAATAAAAGCCACAGTCAGAAAATACCAAGCACTGCTTGGAACCATTAATGTCTCACCAATTTGTCGCTCCTGCATTACCTATGCATCAAACCTTTCCTCTCAAATGGCCTCAAAATTCTAACTATTAAGCAAATTCATACACCATATGAAAAAGACCATGCTAAACTACATGCTCAGAAAAAGAAACATACTTGTTCCATCCAGTCAAAAAACAACTCTCACAAGCATGGCTGAAAAAAGTTTTTTTTTCATACGCACAACACGGATATTTCCCACACATATAAATCATACATGTACACTATATTGAAAACGTGCGACTCCTATGATACACACACCACCAAATGAAACGCATCCTCTACAAATTCCTATTGCAACATAATTTGTTTTTTAATTCAAAAGTGAAGCAAACTATACTGCTCCTGGCAAAGGTATTCCTCCACTAAGTCTATTTCACACCACCCAGTCCTTGAGAGAGATTAACGTTGAAGGTCTCTATTTCATACAGCCCAGAATAGCAATGAGAAATAAAACACACCCAAAATAACCAATGAAAATTAACATCTCACAAGTTATTATTCTTCACTTTCTTTTCATTGCACAACTCAATAATAATATTTCTCCAATGATATATTCGACTCTATATTCAAGATATGTAGACACTAAAAAATGGTCAACTCCTAGAGCTCCCTTTTTTTTATGTGTCCTCCATGTCGCGCATTTGATTTTTATTATTAGTCAGCATCGTGTCATTCCTTCATTAATTAAATAATAAAATTATTTAATTTATTACTAATGTTCGTCCTCTAATTTTCATCATGTTTAATTGATTTTTCTTTGGCCATCTGTATGATTAAACAACTATGTAAATTGATTAATCCTTTAGGGAAAATAACCATTATTTTGCCCCCTTGTCCTAAGGTCTCGTGCCTTGGTAAATAAATTATATTTATTTTATATTTATTTACCCCATTTTATCCCCTTTTCCCATAATTAATTAATTTTATTTAATTAAATGCCTAATTTCCCAAAATTTAAGGGAATTAATAATTTGAAATTATTAACTTCCCCCTCATTTTCTCACTTGGTGTCAAGCCCTTAATTTATCTCCATCCCACTTTTCCCCCATGTCATAATTCCCCTAATTTTTCATATGACACCTTCCCCTAATTTCTCCCATTTTTCATGTCTACTAATTTCTCTATTCCAAAATCACTAATCAATTTTTCATAAATTTGTCATTTCCCAAAAATTGGTTTCCTCCTGTGATTATGACCATTGATTTGTCTTCAATCTTGATCAATGAATTTGGAATTCAAAATCTATAAATTGGCCTCTTGGGCCTCCTTGTAACCATGATTTTCGAGTATTCTCGACCTTATTCTATCAATTTGTCCATTTGCTTTCATCATTTTGTAACTCAATCTACTTGAGCAACATACTATAAGAAAAAAAAGAAAGAACATTCAAGCACGTCAAAGCAATGCTTGGTTTGATTTACCTTATGTTTTTATTCATTTTGTTTTGATGGCATTGATCTTGTAATTAGGAATAGTTTGTATGGTTTTATAGCTTTCGTGGTTAGCTTTGATCATGTATGGTACTAAAGCTAATTTTCGTAGTTGACATTCTGGTGAGCCTGGCGTGAAACAAGCTTAAAATCTGATGAAATTTTGGAGTTTTAGTGTGTTTGCAGGTATGAATCTGGCTTCTGCGCACTTGATTCAATCTTTTGTGCACTTGACAATGTTTATGAGCCCTTGAGCACCAGAATTGCGCACTTGGGGCGTATCTCTGCACACTTGGCTTGATTTGTTGCACAGATGACTCTAAATCTGCACACTTGACATTACATCTGTGTATTTGATCTAGTTGTTAATGTTTGTTTGCATGCAGGGTTATTTCAGCTGTAATTGTTGTTAATGATGATCAAATTTAGTAAATTAAAGCTTAATATGGATTACCTGCAAGCTTATTAAGGATTAAAATGAACACAAATTCTTATCTAGCTTAAGTAGGAGGTTGAATGAAGAACAATTTGCATCTAGATTAATTAGGAGGCATAAATGAACAACAAACTTCCAGATATTTAATTATGAGGATGGAATGAGCCACAAATTCCATCCTAGATCTAAACAAGAGTCCTATCTGATCAAACTGCATGTAAATTTCTTGGTTTCCAAGCAAAACTGCTGATTAGAATAGTAATTATGATGTTTGTTTCTATTTCTGCACACTTGACTGTATTTTTGGGCGCTTGCACAGTCCAGATGCACACTTGATGCCAGGTGCTACATGCTTGGAGCCTAAAGCTGTGCAATTCACTGATTATCTGTGCGCTTGAATGATCAGTTGCGCACCTGACTGATAAAACCATGTTTCTGTTTGTAAACATCATATAAAATTCTAATCTTTCTGATTTCTAATAAATTAGTGAATTTTTGTCTTACTAATGATCTGTGCAACATTTTGGCAAATGTGGGATGAAGAATTTTCAATCAAACTACTGATAAGTTTCTTGTGGGATGCTTGATGAAGAAATTGTGTTCTCAAACACAGTGTTTTTGTTTTTATTAGCTTAGAGCACATTTCATTTCTAAAGGTTAATGAACTATATCTGAAGTGTTTGGTGCCCTTGCACATTGTAGGGTGGACCTACTGCTACATGAAGTATCCTCTCCCCTTGCCTTCGGGATCCTTGGTGTAAGAGAAAACGATAGCAACACCCAAGTTTTTCATTTTTTAAGAAGGGTCTGCCTTGTGGGAAAAAGTACTCACCCAAGGGAACAACCCAAGTGCTAACAAGCTAAAGCCAAGCTTCTTTCGAGCCAGTATATAAAAAATGTGGTTATGGCTGAAGTCATAAGCAACAGGTGCGGACGTGTCATACCCACGGAAATCTCCCTTAGTATCCATGTAATTCGTAAAAACCATTATAACAAGACATAAAAAACCTTATTCTAAGGGTTGGGAGGCCTCTTAATTGAGCAAACAGCTGCATGTATGGCCACCTGAACAAAATCCCTTGACTAAGAACAAATATTTTAGCACCCCAAAACCCCTATGCTTGCTGGTGCAGGAGGTTGGACCTCTGAAGCTGCCCCACATGTACTACTCATTGTTGAGACATAAATTCCTCAATTCTTAAGGTCTCCAGACCTTCGGGGTAAGAGAACAAGTGATTCACATGCCATGTAGTGGAGCTAGTGACACTTGATTCTCTACTTATCCTGCTTCATTTCAGTATATGGATTTATCCAAGTAGGGACTCAGCAAGTAGTATCATGTTCCCAGCCTAGGTTGTGCTCGTCTTCAAGTGTTTGCAATTTGTCAATACTCGTGAACAAGACTTTGGGCTCGCGTGGGCCCGTTTCATGTTCCTGCACTTTTTGTTCCAGCTCAAAACAACCATTACGTTTGATATGTCGTACGTGAGTGTTCAAACAAATTTTCCAATCCAAACACAACTCACTCAAACATCTCAAACAGCTGTCCAAACATTTCAAACATTGTCAAACTCAAACATTTCAAACATGGGAAATCAAAAGTATCAGAAGCTTTGGAATCTTGTTTCAACTTTGCATGATTAGGTGATTCCTTAGGTTAAACTTTACATAGACCTCATTTTCCTAGATCCCAAGTTCATTATTGCCTCATTGTTGCATTGTCTCAAACCTAGATCATTGAGTAGTCTACACTCATATTTTCCTCATGTTATCCCCTTGCATCCTTGTATTGCATTTAGACCCTAAATCAGACTTTGTGAAACCCCAAAATCCAAGCCTTAAAGTTAAATTTTATGTTGCTAATAGGAAGTCTAGACCTTGTCAAAACTTTGTCCTTCTTATGACTATCATTAAGTCAAGACCCTAACTTATCATTGATGGGTTCAACTTTATCCTTTGTCCTTTAGTTTGTCCTTTGGTCCTTTATGGATTATATCTATAGACTGGTATTTCCAGGGTCTTCAAAGTCTTAAAAATCCAAAAACGTAGATTACATCCATGTCATCCTTAAGTTGCATTGTCAAAACACCTAAAAATCTCAAAAACATAGGTAGCATTTTAGCACCATTAAATTGTATTTGTCCTTCATCTCCTTGAGTTGCATTTGTCATTCCTTTAGGTTAGTCTATAAACTTTGAAAATCCAAAAACATAGGATAGCTCAATGGTTGAAATGAGATCCTAAGATTCTGCGAGACAACAAAATAAAAACATCAACCCAATTTCATCACCAACAATTGGCCCTTAACCTTAGTCCAAAAAAACATGATGACTTGGCAAAGAGGAATTCAAGCCTCTGCTTAAAGATGATACAGATTCTTCTCCTTAGGCAGGTGTGCAATAAAAGTAAGTTCACAGTGAAATCTGTATTTATGGTAAGTCATGAAACAAGATGATTTTCATATACTCTTCATCTACCAAATCAATCTAGAGATCTTCTATTGTGATTTGAAAAATCAAATGTCCCGTCTCTGCTTAAAACCATGCATAATCCTTCTCTTTAAACAGCTGGTGTTTAAAAGGATCCCAATGGAAATATCTGCACTTGAGATGGGGTCTTTGTTACACTTGCTTGACATCTTTTTATAACACATTGTTGTTTCTTGCTCTTCTTCCATTACCAGATACGTCACTACCCATCTTTTGTATGATGGCTTTTTAATAGATGAAAGTGTGTGCTTACATTTTACAAATTTTAGAATAAATTTGATTATAAAAGTTCTACTTGCAAGATATAAAACTCATGTCAGATATATATAAACATTACTTTTTGATAGCCTAAATTTGCAGTTGAATGAACTAATGGAGAGCCACACAGAAAAATATAGACAAAGTTAAAGAGACTAATTTTCACATACCCTGTGACTAGAGTCCGTGCAAGAGCACACTCGTGGTTCTTAAGGCGGTGCCCTTCATCCACAATCATGTAGTGCCAGTGTATCCTTTTTAAAAAAGATTTATCACGCATGATGAGATCATAATGTGTAATCAGCACATTGAATTTTCCATCCCCTCCATACTCTTCCCTCATAACCTTACGTTCATCCAAGCGGCCATCGTACAGGACTATAGTAATGCTGCACACCAATTATTAAAGTTAAAAAATGAAACACTGATAACTTAACCTATCTAACAAATTAATGAGTAAAAAACCAGGCAAATGGATGAAGAGAAGCCGCATACAATGATAATAATTCAAACTGTTTTATCATGTATAAAATTCTCAGATAAACATACCATAAAGCCATCATGTGCTTATGACTAATGCAGATGTTATACTAAAGCTCTGATTATTCCTGAATTAGTGAAGAGTTCATCTTTTTCAATGAGACAGGTAAATTGCAAATAGTTTTAGGACAATGTATTTTCAAAGATCAGCATAAACAGGATGAACTTTAAAGCAGCATTTTGAGAGTTGGAGAGGAAACTTAAATCCAAGTTCAAGTCAAGCTTGATGAGTCTGCAGCCTTAACCTGCTGACTTGGTAAGTCTGACAACCAAGACTCATGAATCTTGATTGCCAGATAGCAAAGACTGAAAATCTTAAAAAATCAACGAGATATATAAAAATTAATAAAGAAATTTTATAAAGAAAAAAAAAACATTTTTATAATATAATTATTTTGTCCAAGTTTCGCTGAGTTTTTCCACCATGCATGAGTTTTCAGTCTGAATCTGAAAAAAAAAATAGTTTTCTTTCACAAAGTTGAATCTCAACACTACGTTTTGAAGTATAAATGTTATGGAGAAAGGGTCCTACCATCCCTGCTATAATTGTAGTCGATAGCAGCTGTTTACAGAGAACTTCATAGCTATACAATCTGATTCTTGGAATGTCTAATAAACAAATAATATTAGCAATCTCAACTCATTGACAACCAATAATTCTGTCCTTCCAGTCTTAAAGCCCTGAAACAAGTATTTATTCTCATTGTGGAACATTAAACATGATAATTCACACACACACACACACACACCAAATATAATAGCACCATAGAATAGAAGCATTCTTCTAGAATGATGGACTCTTTAACATATGCCCTCGGCTAATCACTATGAAGTGTGCACACGATGCACCAGCAAGCAGCAAAACATGCAAAACACCAAAAGCTGCCCAGCACTACATGGCATATACAATTCAGCCAACACATTAACAACTACCACAACGCAAGGTGCACACAAGATGAGTTCACGTGCAAGAAGCTAAACATCTATTTTTGGGTGATGCAAGATTGTGTTGACCCAAGGATGCTCAAGAATCAAATGCCCTTGGTAAAAACATAATGAGCGAAGTGATCACAATATGGACAACAAAGAATCAATTCAGCCACCCAAAATCGGCTTACTTTAGTTTCGATCCAAGAGTCAGCATCAAGGCCCTTGCCCTTCTAGCAAACAACATATTATTCTATCAGGTCATCTTGCCTACGTGCATATCCAAAATTGTGTGATTTCCTCTTGCTTCTTTTCTAGTATCTCCTTTCTCCAATCAAAAACTTCCATCAATTACACATCTTAACCTTTAGGCACATGGTGCAAATACAAATCAAACATGTTGAACATTGGTGTGCTATCCAACTCTTCTAAGACCTCAATCTAAGAAGTGTTCTCAAAAAAAATTCCAAAATGTTGCATGGACCAATCTTCTTGGGATTTAGCTTGCTACACATTCCTCTAGAAAACTGCTCCTTCCATAGATGTGCCTTGACTAACTCAACCTCTAAGTATGGCTTCTCCGTTTAACACTCATTTGCATGCACTTTGAACCATGTGTTGCTTTCCAACTACTTCTTGACTTTTGCACGAAGCTCCATCAGTTGCACAATATTTTTAGTTTTGTACACCACTCACCTTCCCTGACTTCTACTCCCAACAGATCTATGGTGTGTCACAAGTATGGCCCATACACTAATGGAAATGATCTCTTCCCTAAAAATTTATCCATTGTATTGTTTTATGCAAGCTTTGCTTGTGCCAACCTAGAATCTTGGGGTGTAGCTTTATCTCCTATCAAATATCTGAGTAGATTGTGCAGCTCTGATTGACTAACTCTATATATCCATCTATCTATGGATGATATGTAGAGCTATAATTGAGTTATGTCCCAAACTTCTTGCACAATGTACACAAAACTTAGCTAAGACACTAGGTTATGTGATGCAACGTGATAGAACACAACCACCCATGCAATTGAGCTCTCTCCAAATACCACAGATGGAACACTCGCAGAGTACCCGGTGAGTTGCAAAAACTCACCGACTTTTTGGGCCTGGCGAGTTTTTACCACTTTTACTCGCACCAAAAACTTGGCCACAGTCTAAAATTAGTGTTTAAAGGCAAAAAAACATCCCCAATCAATTTCATTTCTCATTTCTTCACTTGTAATTTGTTGAGAGGGGGAAAAATACTCTTCCAAACACTTGCAAACTGATTTCCATCGATTTGAAGCGGATTTGACGAGGATTTGAAGCGGATTTGAAGTCGTTTTTGAAGAAAAATCAGATCCCCAATAGGTTTTCTGATTTTCTTTCTATGTTTTTTTAAATAATTTTATTTATTTTTTGTTGCATCTAGATGAATAGAAAATTATTCCTAAGTAGTTATAAATGATTTTGAGTCATTAGAACAAGATTTAACACTATTTTTGACAAGTTTTGTTGAATCTTTCACTATTTTGTTGAAGAATCTCTATTGTTTTAAAAAAATCATACCCTAATTTTTTTTATTTATTTTTTTTTTATTTTGAATGATGTCTAAAATTATTTAAACTAATTTAGATAGTTTTCTTAATTGTTTAACTAAAATATTAATTTTGTCTTTTCACTTTGTATGTGTAGGTTAACAGTTAAACCATTAATTCAGTATGGCAGCTTCAGGGAATGATTGGCCACTAGAACCATGCCATCTCAATATAGGGGCACCCATCCTAAAGGTGTTAGAGATAGGACTTGGAGGTATGCCTATGAAGGACCGGACCTTGTGATGGTGATTTGCATTAGATGTTAAAAAGTAATTCATGGAGGCATAAACTGCCTCAAATACCACCTTGCAGGCATTGACAAGCATGATGCTAGGAGATGTAATAAAACCACAAAACAAATAAAAGAGAGGTTAATGCCATACTTGCAGCTGGGGAAGAGAAAAAATTGCAAAGGGGGAGGGCAAAACTAGTTATGAGAGCAGCCATAACTAAATTTCAAGGTGCTTCAATTGACATTGAAGAAGAAGTACTTTAGGGCATAATGGGCTCTCGTTGTGGCCCATGTATCCGCAAACTCAGCACCCCCTTGGCCACCACTTCTGTTTCCTCTAGTGGAGTACCTATTGTTGCATCACCATCAGGGACACAACCTATAGGTAGTTATTTTGTGCCCAAGAACACACTTTGAGCACAACTATCATTAGAGACCATTGGATAGAATAGGGAGGCACATGAGAAAACAGACATTGCATGTGCTTTTTTTTGTACTTCAACAACATCCTATTGAATGTGGTAGAGAGTCCTTATTGGCTAAATTTGGTCACCGCAATGACGGTTTCAAGAAAAGGGTAAAAGACCACTTCTCACAAGGACTTGGGTGGGAGGTTAGTAAATAGTTCAATTGATTTCATTTTTCATTGTTTTTCTTGTTTATTAAATCAAAATTGTGTTCTAAGACCTAATTTCACTTTGTTCTTGTAGGTTGCTCACAAATGCAGTTGATAGGGCAAAAGAAGTGGTGGACCAAATAAAAGAACGGAGAAAATATGGTTGCACCATTCTATCCGATGGGTGAACAGATGGCAAAAACCGCAGCATTATTATTTTTTTGGTTGTTTGCAAGGACAATGTGGTGTTCTTGAAATCGGTTGATGCCTCTAATAAGGTGAAAAGTGCAAAAACATTGGTTGGAATGTTGGAGCACATTGTCAAGAGGTGGGAGTAGAGAATGTGATGCAAATCATCACAGATAATGCAACAGCATATGTGGCAGCAGGTAGAATCCTCCAAGAAAGCCACCCACTCTTTTCTGGACATCTTGTGCAACACATGTCCTTGACATTCTTTTGGAGGACATGGGAAACCTTGATTGGGTAACTCCAGTTCTGGAAGATGCAAGGAGGATCAAAAAATATATTTACAATCACCCTTGGGTATTTGATGACAGACCGCACTCAAAGGAGAGATTTGGTGAGATCCATTGTCACAAGGTTTGCAATGGTATTCTTGACGCAGCAAAGCATTCTTGGTGCATTGACTTCTTTGAAACAAATGTTTGTAAGTCAAGCATGGCTAGACTCACCTTATTCAAAGAAGGTTGAAGGAGAGGTTGTTGCATGCATAGTCTTCAACAACCATTTTGCACAAAAGGTTGCAATGATTGTGAAGGTAACTTCAAAACTTGAATTTTTAATTATTCTTGATTCAAGTCTCTCATTATTAATTTATAACTTCGTTTATTAATCTTTTTGTAATTTATATTTTTCAATTGTAGGTGTCTGAGCCCTTGGTTAGAGTGTTGCACAAGGATGGATAGGGTCAAGGAGTCTATAAAACATTACAAGGGGATAGACTCGAATTTGATCCCATCTGGGAAATTATTGATGTTAGATGGAACAATCAGCTCCACCAACCCATTCATGTAGCAAGGTAATTCCTCAACCCCCATTTTAAGTTCAAGGATTCTTACTCAGATCCTAATGGAGAGGTCATGGAGGGCCTCACTATATGCATTCAGAGGATAATACCAGAGGTTGAGGAGAGAGACCTCGTTGTGGCCGAAATCCAAAACTATGAGGAAGGAAAGGGTAAGCTATTCTCTTAAGAGCTAGCAAAGAGAGGAAGAATTACTCAAACCCTAGGTATAACATTTGCCATTTGAATTTTGGGGTCTAAAGTATTGATAAATTGACAAAATATGTTTTTGCTTTTTTCTTTACTAACTTTTGAACATTTTATTTTGCAGATGCTTGGTGGCAAAGTTGGGGTAGAAATACCCCAAATCTCAAACAATTTTGCCCTAGGAATCCTATGTCATCCTTGTAGTTCATCCAATTGTAAGTGCAATTGGAGTTTGTTTGAGGCCATCCACATGAAGAAGAGGAACAAGTTAGCTCAAAAACGCCTCAATGACCTTGTCGTTGTTCAACATAATCTTCAGTTGTGCATAAGGAAGGCATAGGAAGCAACAACTGGTCCAATTGATTTGGATGATATAGATCCTTACAGTGATTGGACATCACAAGAGCAGCCTCCATTGTTTACAAAGGATGACATCAATGATTTGAAGAGGTAGGCTATGGAGGAGGGGGCTGGATTTGGTTTCACACTGGATGACATTGAGGAGGATGAGTCGGACGAGGAGTCATTGCTAGTGCCAAGATAAGCTAGAGGCAGAGCTACATCTAGGATGGAGGGTGAGCCACAGACTGAGTCAAACATACCGAGTGAGGAGGCACATTCACGCCCAATGCAAACTTATAGGACTACACCCTCTAGTTCTACCTCTCCCTTAGTTTTTACTAGAGCTGGGAAGAAGATGTAATTGTAATAATGTATTTACTTTTAGTTTTACAGAAAAAATTTACTATTTTGCTTCCAACCATCAACATTCCTCATGAGAATGTGATTTTGTACCTACTTTGCATTTAAATATATCTAGACTCATCTTGTTTCTTTTGTCTTCTCATTTATTGACTCAATGGATGCATCTTCTCATTGAATTTTGCAAAAAAAATGCATTTCTAATTAAATTTAAGCAATTTTTTAAGTTCCTTAGCTTTTTGCTGAGTTTTTGCCAAGAACTAGCCAAGTTTTTTCTAAATTTTTTTTCAGGGCTTGGTAAGTTTTTGGTTTTGGCAAGTTTTCCATCTATGACCACTACGAATTCTTGTCCTTCACAATCATACCATCAAAATTTTCTAAATACAATGAAGTCCTCTATAATTTATTGAATTTTAAATGGTTCCTTCTTTTACTTCTTGTTGTCTCCTACTAATTCATCTTCATTAATCTCCACTATTCCAATTAAATTGTGCTTATACTAAAATAGTCATTGCCATCCAGTTTTTGATTGAGCAAACTAGTAAAGGCATTTTTTTCATCTTGAAAACCATGATGTTGTTCCAAGATTCCATCAATGTTCAACTCCATATGGGCTTAACCACTCTTCCTTGGTGATCCTTCTCTAATGTGTCCAAAATGGATAAATACAAGGAAGCAAATGTCTCATTCATTACCAAATTCCTCAAGACAATTATGTATTTTCATTTGAGACTATGTTCTTTTCCTTACATGATGAGATGACAACAATGTTTAATAAAATGTTTGACTTTTTGTGTCGATGAGAACTCTAAGCACTTCTATTCCTTGTTGGTCTACCCTCACCAAAAAGAAAGTTGGAGGCCAAATGGTCAACTAGGCTAACTTCAGTGGGCATATTTTGGAGGTAAATTCATGCCACACCCACTATCAATTATAGTGCTTTTAATGTCTTTCTCAATTATCTCCATGTGTACTAATGGTCTTCAAGCCAAATTCATTGTAAGAATGGGATAAATCCCTTGATATCCTAATAATAAATGTGTTCTATTATTGGGTTATTGATATTTCCACTTGCAAATGCTAAATAGGTGATAGCAGGCATCATCTAGTCCATCTAGGATATAGTATCATCTATAGCATTCCTAGGTTTGGAAACAGTGTGAAATAAATCCACTACCTTAACTAGTACAATAACCCTAGGCCAGTGTATTGCATAGGGAGTTGTAATATCCCTTCGTTGAGATAAGATTTGATAATAAATAAAATTAGAATTAAAATAAAATAAATGATAATTAATCAATATTATAAAGCAATAATAATTCCTTAGTCAATGATAATTGATCAATATCATAAATAAATATCTTATATCAAACATATATGTCAAAGAAAGATATAACATAATATCCCAAAATATTTGATAATCCTTAGGATGGAGTCGCTCTCGACCGGTACCATCGTTGCGACTAGGGTTTCAACACAGCGACCTTTTCATGGAAATGATCGGGGTTCTCTCCAAGTGTTTGGGGTGCACGGTGGATCGTAGGACTCTTCGTAAGGGGTGCACAAGGGTCAACAACTGGTTGCAAAGATTGGATCCCAAAATGGTGTTTGTGGCAGCAGCAATGTTGGTGCTAGGTTTTGTAAACATCCTCGACCCCACAATGGGTCAACGCAGATGTTGTTGAATGATTTCGGAAAGGCTTGTCCAAAAGTGGTGGATGGTGCATGGTGGGGCAAGAAGGCTTTGCTCACGCAGGAGGAGCTGAGTGGTATGGTGGCAGGTGATGCCACTAAGTTTGGTTTGGGCAGAGGGAAGTCGTCATCTTTAGGTGGGAAGAATGAGGCTACAGCCCTTAGAAATGGGTGTGCAAAGGAGCACAGGCATATTGTTATAGATTCTTAGCCACAGGGTTGTGGAATGGTGGGTTGCGTGAGGAACAATGATCCGGGGATAAATGGAGTGGTAAACGCCTGCGGAGGTATTGGGGACCCAAATCTAGATGGACAACGCCAACAGAAGGAAGGAATGGTGGATTTAACCAAACCCCAAGTGGCTAGAACCATTACAGTGGATTTAACAGAAGATGTGGAGAAGGAAGTGAAACACAATGTTGAAGTTTTCTCTGTTCTAGGTCTGATTGGACAATTCAAGGCATTACGGCCGAGCCTGAGCGAGCTTTATAAATGGATTTCAGAGATCTGGGAGCCTGTTCTAGAGGGGTATATGCAGATTTATCCATGTGTTGGGGTTTTCTTTATTGTGGTTTTTTAAAATGCTCAAGATAGAACAAAGATTTTATATGAAAACATTTAGAATTGGGATAATAAGTATTCGTTGATGTTGAAACCTTGGTACCCTGCTTTCTATCCAGCAACTAAATCTTTTGACAAGCTTCCATTACGGGTGAGGCTTCCGAACTTACCTTTACATTACTAGTTTAACTCATGCCTTGAAGTTATAGGAAACTTGTTAGAAAAAAATTTAATGGTTGATGAAGGTTCTTCAAATCTCTTGCATTCTACCTATGCCCGCATCTTGGTGGAATTCGACATCTCTAGAGGCCTCCCTGCAAAAATTTCGATCAAAACTTCGAATGATTGTTGGACACAGCCTTTGGACTATGAAGGGGTTTCATTCAGATGCAAGAGGTGTTTTCAAATAGGGCATATGGCAACCCAGTGTTCTAAGAAGAGAATGGTTAAGGCTACTTCTTGGTGGAAGGATGTCTCACACCATCACTATACAGTGGAGAAGACGGGGGCGCAGCAAAAGAGTTATTCTCAAGCAGTGAATGGTGAGGCACCACCACAGCAATGTGGGGATATGAGTCAGGATGCTCCTCTTGTTATGGCTAGTGTCAAGGCTAGCATAGCTGAAAAAGATAAGTGTGAGACTTACAAGAAGGTTGTTGCTACGCCGGAAGGAAGAGACCGGTATGGTCCCGCGACAAGGAAGATGAACTTTGGGATGATAATCAGAATCAGCATGGCAATAGCAGCTTGGGAGTTGGTAGTGGATCTGAGGATAATCCAATGGTATGGAAAGATGAGGCAGTCAAGGTGGAAGATAGCTGGGAAACTATGAAAGGCAAAAAAGGGAAAAAAGAAAAGAACATTTTTGAAATGATTCTCCGCTCTCAGAAGAAGGGAGGAGACGAGCAAATCTTGATGGCGTTTCTTTCTAGTTTGGACCTATTAATGGGTCTCTTGGGGTTTTCCTTTCATTTGGGGAGGTCGCTCTCCTGGATGTAGCCACCTTGGTTCGGGCCAAGTTTCATCTTGAATAAATTAATAAACTATAATTTGTTACCGGGAAAAAAAGAAAATTATAAATAATCCCAAAATATTTCAACGAATAATATAATCTACTCTTCCGAATGAAATAATTTGAATATCATGAATTAACAAAACATTAAGATATCAACTAAATAACAATTATTAAAATCTAAAATAAATAAACTATGTTACCCCAAGTTTCTGGAATAGCGAGACGGGGGGTAGGGAAACGGGTTTTTAGCAGCGATTTTTTCCACCGGAATAGGGGACGGCACTGGGGACAACTATATAAAAAAGAAGGAAATTTTAAAATATATAGAGAAATTTTAAATATTCATATGAAAACATAGATAAAACATGCTTATATACATTACAGAACCTTAACATATAACCTTTGTGTTAAATAATTTAAATTGAGAGTTTATATGAGAGTGGAAGTCAAACACATTATCAAAATTCAAGCATTAATTTTATGGGCAGCCAGGGGATGGTTTCTGGAAGTTTCCGAGTTTTCGAGATGTCCCCGATTTCGCGACGGGTCAAATTATGCTGGAAACACGTCCCCGGGTAACACTGTAAATAAATAAATAGAATATACTATGATGATAGGTATTAACAATAAATTAAAACACTGTGCACTATATCCCTAAGATAGCAACTCAGCCATATCCCTAAATCGCAACTTCAAAACATTAATGTATGACCAGCGACTTATTCAAGGATAGATAGAAATCTACATTTATGGATCTAACTTGCTACCATCTTAAGTTATGAACAACGATTATATAGCGATTCTATTATGGATGTCAATCAAGCAATTGTATACATCCAACGATGATGATTTTTGTCTAATGATTAGTCACCAATATGGGTTAAGAGATACATGGAGTGATATAAGCATTAAGAAATGAACAATTAAGTAATATATCATGTCGTTGATCATGAGAGTGACAGTTGTCTATACATCACCAATGAAGCATTTAGGATGGAGAGAATAATATGCCACATACCGAGTAATCATGATTTGCCCAATATAAGTCAAGCGCCCCTGATTAGGAGTCGTCAAGTGATAATTATGATTAGTCTTTGACATGTAAAAACAATTGGTATTATGGATATCGATCATGGAAACGCATCAACTAGAAATTAATAAATCATCACTACAGATTGTTAATGATTTTAGCTTCTATCAGATGAATCCAATCGATGAAATCAAATGTTTGAATGGCCTATCAGCCTTAACCATTTGATATCTTTCTTATTATCATAAAGCATTATTAATATTGATGATAATTATCAAGATGACATATTATATATATAATATATATGTATATATATGAGATATATTATATATTTATACATATACATATATATTATCTATATATATATATATATATATATATATATATATATATATATATATATATATATATATATATAATTCACAAATAATAAATAATTGTCATACACATTATAATGATGATAATACATTAAACAAGATTTTTGATATTGACTATAATGTCGATTATGTGAATCAACTTAATATCAATGAATGACAACAATAATTGGCAATACAAGGAAACAGTGGTGACACAGTCGATGATGTTATCGACTATGATGATCACAGTCGATGTCGATTGTGGTTATCACAGCCGACAACACCATCGACTGTCATATGTCAATGCCGTTAAATATATATTAGAAGTGTCGATCATTATCGATTGTAATGATCAAAGTTGATATCGACTGTGATGATCAGAGTCGATATTGACTGTGATTATCACAGCCAATAATCATTATCGAATGCCATATAGCATCGTTGCCAATGAATAATATAAGAGTCGATCATTATATCAACTATCTTATCATTGTTATTAAGTTATAGTTCCATCGTTATCGATCAGATTCAATGATATGTATTAGCAGTAACTAATGAATGGTTAAACCATTAACAAGAGACATGTCTCACGTAGAGATATGTCTCTACATGAACTTTGTTCATGTAGAGACATGTCTCACGTAGAGATATGTCTCTACATGAACTTTGTTCATGTAGAGACATGTCTCTAAGGGAGACATGTCCCATTATGTTATATATATACTCATTGAAAGAATAACTTGGAACACACAAAAATCTACAGGTGTTATTACAAGTTACAAATAGAGATTCATATCAAGTCTTCTCAAGCAAAAGAAATATATCATCATTGTATTTGGAGTTAATTGTTTTCTCTCAAATCTGCATTATCATCACATAGACAATTTCATTAGGATGAACAAAGTTAGAATATAGTTCTAATCTAAGTATCATCATAGTTTCATTATATAGGAAACAAGTCAGAAAATTTAAAATTCCTCTATTCTAAATCTGATCACAATTTAACATGGTATCAGAGCTAGCATAAAAAAAAGATCCGATCAAATAGAGTTTAGAGTAGAAATCTAACTACCATTAAGAGCTCTTTAAAACTAATAGTCAAACAAAATGGTGAATGGAGTTAGATTTGAAGATAGACTAGAAGGTGCTACAAATTTCGTCTCATAGAAATTCAGAATAACGATGTCACTAAGAGAACAGGACTTGAACACATTTGTGGTGAGGGTTGTACCTGTAGTGAATGATGATAATCAGAAAACTTTGTGGATCAAAAATAACAACCTAGGCATGAAGATTCTAGTAGATGCAGTAAAAAATCATATAGTTCCTATTATATCAAAGTTAGATACTGCATATCAAATTTTCATAACACTAAGTAACATGTATGAGATAAATAATACTAGTAGGCCCCTTGCCCTTAAAACACAACTCCACCATGTCAAGATGAACAAAGGAGAAACCATCATGTCCTACTTCATGAGAATAACAAAGATAAGTGATCAACTATCTACTATTGGTCATCAAGTTGACAATAAAGAATTATCAATGCTGGCTCTAAATGGATTGCCTACATCTTGGGAAGCATTCATACAAGCGATAAGTGCTAGACGCAAATTTCCTAAGTTCGATTGATTAAAAAGCAACTCCACTCAAGAAGAAGCAAGATTGATTGCAAGAGAAATCGGGACAAACATCTCTAATGGAGAAATTCAAGTCCTTAAAGCTAATTCCCACAAGAAAGGAAGGAAAAACAACTTCAAATGAAAGAAAAACAACCATAACAAGCATTCAAATAAACGAAGAAACATGTCTAGAGTCCAATGTTTCAGATGTGATAAATTCGGACATCTTGCAATAAAATGTCCAGACATAATCAAATATCAAGCCTCACTAGCAGAAGTAATAAAGGATAAGGATGTAGAAAGACTTGTATTCTTCTCAGCACTATCAAGTGAGATATAAAATAACAGAAATACCTGGGTCATCAACAGTGGAGCCTCCTGATACATCATAGGATTCAGAGAACAACTAGATAGCCTAGATGAAGGTTCAAATGAAGAAGTCACCATTGGAGACAATTCAAACTACCCGGTAAAAGGAGTTGGAACCTGCACAATTCAACTCAAATTGGGTACGTCTCTTCAATTAACTAGTGTACTATTTGTACCAAGCATCAAGTGTAATCTGGTTTCCATATCAGAACTTGAAGATAAGGGGTACCGGATTGCTTCCATGGATGGAAAGGTTCTAGCATGGCCTAGGAACTCAAATATCAAGAAGGGAACTCGAGATGGGTGCCTATACAAACTATCCACTTCTCCCTCTCAATCCTTAATTCATGATATATCTTCTACTAATGAAATATGGAATAGAAGGTTGGGACATCTTCACTTTCGTGCCCGATCTTCTATCATGAATATTGTAAATGGTCTACCTAAATTAAAGCAAGATCATGAGGGGGTTTGCAAGGGTCGTGCTCTGGGAAAGAACTCCAAGGGTGTTTTCCATAATAGTGAGAGTAGATCCAAAAATGTAATTAAACTTATCCATTCTGACCTATGTGGACCAATCACAGTGACCTCGCTAGGAGGATTTTTGTATTATATTATTTTTGTCGATGACTACTCTAGGAAAATCTAGATTTACTTTCTAAAATGTAAAGAATCAAATGAAGTTCTAACAAAATTTGAGGAATTCAAAGCCTTAGTTGAAAACATGTCCGGGAAAAGAATTGAAACCTTGAGGTCTGATAATGGGGAAAAATACATCTCTAATAACTTTAAAGAATTTTGTATTTCAGATGGGATTAAGAGGGAGTACACAATTCGTTATAACCCTCAACAAAATGGGGTAACTCAAAGGAAAAATAGAACCATAGTAGAAGCAGCAAAAGCTATGATGCATGATCAAAACCTTCATACCTCATTTTGAGTTGAAGCCTCTTGCACAGCTATTTATATCCAAAATAGATGTCCTCACTCTATTCTAGAAAATAGAACCCCTAAAGAAGCATTCACTGGGATTAAACCTGACATAAGTCATCTTAGGATATTTGGTTGTCCTGTCTATATCCACATTCCTAAGGAGAAAAGATCCAAATTAGAGCCTTCAAGAAAGAGAGGGATATTTGTTGGGTATAGTGAGACATCTAAAGCCTACAAGATATACATACCTCATCAAAACTTAATTGAACTTAGCAGAGATGTAACCTTCCAAGAAGAAATTGCTTTTAAAAGATCTAAAGACATTATGGAAGTAGATCAAGTAAATCCTCAAGAAGATCATGATCCTGAGCTTCAAAGGGAGACTTCTATAGAAAATGATAATAAACCATTGAACTCCACACTTGAACCTAGAGATTCAGCCATTAATCATAAGAGACCACTCTAGGCAAGGAAAACAATTGAAGAAGCAAAGATTTATGGAACTCCTGAGGATGCTTTCAGAGATCAGAGAAAGGAAGAAACATAATAGATACTCCAACTATGTTGCTCTCAGGAGTGAACTTATTGAATCTGAACCTTCAAATGTTAAGGAAGCACTCCAAAAGCAAGTATGGAAGGATGTCATGGTTGAAGAATACCATTCCATCATAAAGAATGATGTCTGGCACATTGTGCCTAGACCTCAAGACAAATCAATTGTCTCATCCAAATGGCTATTCAAATCAAACATGCAGCTAATGGAAGTATTGAAAAGCATAAAGCAAAATTTGTTGCCAGAGGACTCTCTAAAAAGGAAGGGATTGATTATGAAGATACATTTGCCCCAGTTACTCGATACACCTCTGTCAGAGCTGCTATTGCTATTGCCGCATGTAAAGGATGGAAAATTCACAAGATGGATGTAAAGACAGCTTTCCTTAATGGGATCATTAAAGAGGAAGTATACTTGGAACAACTAGAGGGATTTGTGATTCATGATAGTACTTCTCATGTTTGCAAATTAAAGAAGGCTTTATATGGACTCAAACAAGCTCCTTGAGCCTAGTATGAAAGAATAGACAACTATGTCTCCAAATTAGGGTTTTACAAGAATGAAGCAGACCCCAACTTATACTTTAAGGTAATAAATGGTGATATGTTGATTCTCATTTTACATGTTGACAATTTGCTAATCACATGAGAAGATCAACTCATCACTGAATGCAAGCAAGACCTTGCTTCTGAATTTGACATGAAAGGTTTGGGAATCTTACATTACTTCCTTGGCTTAGAAGTATAGCAACAAGATAATTGCATTATCTTAAATCAAGGAAAATACACAATTGATATATTAAAGAGGTTTGGAATGATGGATAGCAAACCTATGTCTACACCTATGGAGACAAACTTTCATAAACTCAAAGAAGCAGCTTCAAAATCAAAATTAGCAGATCCTACTCTCTATCGTCAAATAATTGGGTCATTAATGTATTTGGTCAACACCAGCCTAGACATTTTCTATACAAAAAATGCACTCAGTCAGTTCATGTGTGAACCTAGAAAATTGCATTTGGTCACAACAAAACACATATTGAGATATCTCCGTGGAACTATTAGTCTTGGATTAAAGTCTGACAATGTTGACCTAAACCTCCATGGATATTCAGACTCAGATTCGGCTAGAAGTGCTGTAGATAGAAAGAGTACTTCAAGATGTTGTTTCAATTCAAGATCTGCCATAATATCCTAGTTTAGTAGAAAACAATCCTCAATTGCACAAAGCTTCATTGAAGCTGAATACATTGCCGCATCTATGGGAGATCAAGAAGCAACATGGCTAAGAAAGCTAATGGTTGGATTGTTTGGACAAGCCCTGGATTCCACGATCATTCACTGTGATAACCAAAGTTGTATAAAACTTTCTGTGAATCCTGTATTTCATGAAAGGTCCAAACACATTGAGACCCCCTATCACTATTTTAGACACATGGTGGAGAGGAATTTTGTGCAATTAAGATACATTAGTACGGATGAGCAAACTATAGATATTCTAACCAAGCCTCTATCAAAAGCAAAAGTGGATCACTTTAGAGGTAAGCTTGGTATGGTAAGAATCTAAACTTTTCATTGAGATTGAGACTAAATAAATTGTACTAATGATTTATATATGAGATATATTAAACATTATTTTTATGTGAGCTATTACATAATCTTATGGAAACTTCCTGGAAGGTCACGATCTTTCAATGAAGTCTACTTATGGTTACTATTGTAAAGTGACGACTTTAACAAAGTTTAACCTACTATCATGATGGATATCATATGGTTGATATTCGCTAACATATTGTGATAATTCATATCTCTTATATAATATCAACTGAGTAGTATGCAACTACAATGAGTTATATTATTGAGATATGTCATGGTGGATGTTATGAGACGTAGCATACGTGGGTATGCCATGATATGATATCTTTTCTAGTAGGCCTCATGAGATGTGATGCCAGTGCACATACCAAGAAAGATATGAGTATGGAGAATATCATATGGTTGATATTCTTGAGCAATCCATACTCTTGATGATACCATGAGGTAACATCTGTTATGGTGGATATCATTTTTGATATCTATGTAGACCATAACCCTCAATGTTGTATTGAGGTAATCACAATACAGTAGTTCACTATATTACATGGATGGAAATCATCCTCCCTAGCTAAGAGGGAGTGTTAATGGTTGTAGCTTCGATCAAACGATTCCAATCGATGAAATCAAATGTTTGAATGGCCTATAGGCCTTAAACATTTGATATCTTATTATCATAGAGCATTATTAATATTGATGACAATTATCAAGATGACATATATTATATATACATAATATACATATATATATATATGAGATACATTATATATACATATGCATATATTATCTATCTATCTATCTATCTATATATATATATATATATTATTCATAAATAATAAATAATTGTCATACACATTATAATGATGATAATACATTAAACAAGATTTTTGATATCGACTATAATGTCGATTATGTGAATCAACTTAATATCAATGGATGACAACAATAAACGACAATACAAGGAAACGATGGTGACACAGTCGATGTCAACTATGGTTATCACAGGCGACAACACCATCGACTTTCATATGTCATCATTGTTGTTAAATATATATTAGAAGCGTCGATCATTATCGACGGTGATGATCACAGTCGATATTGACTGATTATCACAACCAATAATCATTGTCAAATGCCATATAGTATCGTTGCCAATGAATAGTATAAGAGTTGATCATTATATCGACTATCTTATCATTGTTACTAAGTTAGGGTTCGATCGTTATCGATCAGATTTAATGGTATGTATTAGCAGTAACTAATGAATGGTTAAACCATTAACAAGAGACATGTCTCTACATGAACTTTGTTATGTAGGGACATGTCCCTATGGGAGACATGTCCCATTATGTTATGTATATACTCATTGAAAGAAAACTTGGAACACACAGAAATCTACAAGTGTTATTACAAGTTACAAATAGAGATTCATATCAAGTCTTCTCAAGCAAAAGAAATATATCATCATTGTAATTGGAGTTCATTGTTTTCTCTAAGATCGGCATTATCATCACATAGACAATTTCATTAGGATAAAAAGAGTTAGAATATAATTCTAATCTAAGTATCATCATAGTTTCATTATATAGGAAACAAGTCAAAAAAATTAAAATTCCTCTATTCTAAATCTGATCACAATTTAACACAGATAAATTATGTTATTGATGCATAATTCTCAAGAATGATTGGGTTAGCATAAAGAGATTAATGACAATTCACTTAATAAAGATATAATATGCAGATTGAATATGATCTGCTAAGGCAACCACCGATTAAAGATACCAACTTGTATAATGTTATGCGAGATAGATTTATGCAATATCGATCAAGCAAACTGAATATCATTCATTAACCAAAAATTACAAAGTAATTGATATTTTTTTATGAATATGCATGATTAAGGGTGGTAATGTCAATAATTTACAATATTAGTAATCGAGTAAGGAAGAATTATCATTAATCAATAGAGGCGATAATAACTAACCAATTGAACGCTAAGGGGGTGCCATTAGCATAAAGGAAAAGAGGTGATTAGGAATAGATATTGGAGATGTCTTTTTAGATGCAACCTATCATTCTAATTTGCAAGATATGAAGGGCAATCAGACTCACTTCAACATCATCAAATAGTAAAGGAATATATCAGTCCAGTAGATTTTGGGTGATGGAATAAGACATTATAAAAAGAGATATACAAGGTATATTGACAGGGAATAAGTCTGAATTCTTTGCCTGATAACAAGCCTGACAGCAAGAACAAGTTTGACGTTTGGATACTATATATATATAGTCACAGCTGATAAGGCTAAGGGCCAATGTATGGCCAAGGACATATGTTATATACAATGTATCAGTCTATATATATATATAATGAATCAGAATTATTTATATTATATTATACAGATATATTTATATACAGTAAATAGGTATAATAATATATATATAATTTTATATATAGATATATATAGTACAAATGATAATGAATTTGTCTTATTAGTGATATACAAATATCCACACACACACACATATTAATGAAATTAGAATTATATATAGTCATATTATGCAATATATATATGTGTGTGTGTGTGTGTGTGTAATAATAATGGAATTGGGATTGTATTTATGATATATTATGTATATATATGTACTCAGCCAATTACTTAAACACTCAATAATACTGTTAAGCGGATAGGTGGGTTTGTCAGGGATGGAGTAATACCATGTTGGAGGAAACTTCCAAGATAGGGTTAAGGATGTATATCACGAATCCTTGAGGACGTAGCCCAAAAATAGGTAATGCATATATGTTCCACAAATCCTTTAAGGGAGCTTACTCGCAAATGGTTTCCAAATGCCCATGGACAAGTAATTCCCCATCTTTCTAAATGTTAGTGATTAAAAGTGAAGTGAGGAATCAGGGGATTGAGTATGTATTATGCATCAACAATTATTTCTTAATGTAATTCAAAATGTATAATGATGAATGTTAATCAATAGGAATTGATATTCTCCTAGTACAAAACATTATAAATATACATTTCCAAGGGCCATCCAAATCCTAATTGTGAATTTTAGAGTTTATCAATGTAAGTCCCCATAGGGGACATTACAAGTGGTATGAGAGCTTTGATCTTGCCATCAAGTAGGGTACAAGATAGGAAAAAATGTGAATCATTCAAGTCAATAAAAAGGAATATAAACATATATACGAATATATATTTAAATAAGAATGTTTAAACTTGACATGTACAAATAAATTTCATCAAGCTCTAAACATTGTGAAGTTAATTGGTAACCCAATGGTCTAATTCTCTCACGAACACTACCAATTGGAAATTAGGAGGGCAGTGTCTAGGTTAGCTAGTGTTACCTACGATGTGAAGAACCTTCCAAGATAGGTGTAAGGACATATAGCACGAACCTTGAGGATGTAGCCCCAAAACAAGTAATGCATATGCACCACAAACTCCTTGAGGAAGATTACTCAAAAGGGATTTCCTAGCTTCCCAGGCAAGCATTCTCCTATAACTCATAAAGTTAGTGGGTATGAAGGGATATGGAAAGTTTGGGAGAAAATATGTTAATCATGAATGTACTACAATTCCACAAATAATACCAAACTGGACTTAACTATTAACTCGGACAGGATTCCTAGTATACTATTTCTGGTTAATAAGAAGAAATTTAACAATTTATTAATTATGTGTATACTTTCTGTATGCTATGTGTCCTCATGCATTAATGTGTCTACTACGTGTATGCTTTGTGTCTTCAAGCATTCATGTGTCTACTTCGTGTATGCTTCGTGTCTTTATTCATCAACGTGGATACCTTGTGTATGCTTCATGTCTTCACATATTCATGATTATATTTCATATTTTAAAGTGTATACTCCATGTGTGGCTCTACTTTGGCTTATATGGAATACGAGAATATGAGGCATCCTATCATATAAACATGACGAGCCAGTCTAAGTAGATGGAAAAATTGATTTGAAGTCCAATGGGAAAACTCTACTATCAAATTATAAGGAGAAAACATATATGGATAATATCATAGTAGAACTATAGATAAATCCCCATGATCATTTGATAATTGCTTGACAAGCAATTTGGGGGAAGGGTGGACTGTAATATCCCCTCATTGAGATAAGATTAAATAATAAATAAAATTAAAATTAAGATAAAATAAATGAATAAATAAATGATAATTAATCAAAATTATAAATCAATAATAATTACTTAGTCAATGATAATTGGTCAATATCATAAATAAATAACTATATTATATCAATCAAATATGTCAAAGAAAGATATAACATAATATCCCAATATATTTCAGCGAATAATATAATCTACTATAACAAATGACATAATTTGAATATCATAAATTAACAAAACATTAAGATATTGACTAAATACTAATTATTAAAATATAAAATTAATAAATAAATAGAATATACTATGATGATTAGTATTAACAATAAATCAAACACTATGCACTATATCCCTAAGATAGCAACTCTACCGTATCCTTAAAAATAGCGACTTCATAACATTAATATATGAGCAACGACTTAGTCTAGGAAAGATGGAAATCAACATTTATGGATCTAACTTGCAACTATCTTAAGTTATTAACAACGATTATATAGTGATTCTATTATGGATGTCAATCAAGCAATTGTATACGGTCCAACGATGGTGACTTTTGTCAAATGATTAATCACCAATATGGGTTAAGAGATACATGGAGCAGTATAAGCATTAAGAGATGACCAATTAAGTAATATATCAAGCCCTTGGTCATGAAGATGACAACTGTCTATACATCACCAATCAAGCATTTAAGATTGCGCAAATAATATGCCAGATACCAAGTAATCATGACTTGCCCATTTTAAGTCAAGCAACGCTAATTAGGAATCAGGAAGTGGTAATTGTGATTAGTCGTTGACAACTAAGAACAGTTGGTATTATGGCTATTGATCATGGAAAGGCATCAACTAGAAATTAAAAAACCATCACTACAGATAAATTAGGTTATTGATTGGGTTAGCATAAAGAAATTAATGACAATTCACTTTATCAAGATATAATATGCAGATTGAATATGATCTCCTAAGGCAAGCACCGATGGAAGATAGCGACTTGTATAATGTTATGCAAGATAGATTTATGCAAAATATCTATCAAGGAAAGTGAATATCGTTCATTACCCAAAAAAGTACAAAGTTATTGATATTTGTTATGAATATGCATGATTAACGGTGGTAATGTCAACAATTTACAGCTGGGTGGTGATTTTCTTGTCTCTTGCATGCTTATAACACGTGTGTTTTGACCAATAAGCCCATCTAGGGCATATGATGCAAGGTAATAATATTTTAATGCACGTAATGAATGTATTAAAGCTCGTTTTGCTCTCTATATGCTACATTTTGAGTCTTTAGTGCTGAGTGGCGATTTTGGAGTAGATCACATATGTGAACAATATTTAAACATGTGTTTGGCTATCAAAAAACCCATCTCATTACAATGTTTGCAGAGCTTAGTGCTGGGTGGTGATTTTATATACCATAGCATGTCATTTACATGTTTTAAAATACGTGTATTGAATTCCAAAACAGCCCGTATAGGGCATTTGATTCAAAAACAATTTCATTTCATGCTATTCACATACATGTGCGTGGCTATTCAAAGCCCATTTTGCATCAAGTACCTACGTTTTTGGTTAAGCAATGCATGGTAGTGATTTTTTGACCCATTGCATAATTTAAAGAGTATTCAAATACCTGCAATAAGCACGAAACAGCCCGTCTAGGGCAAGAAATGTCATATTTGCAGCATGTGTTGGTTTCTACAAACTGCATTTTTACTCCTGGAGGTGCCATTTTTGGGTTCTCTTACATTGTGGCTTGCAATCTCCATCAAAAACCACATCTTCCAAGGTTGAATCAGTCATTGCGGTTTCTATTCTCAAGCAAATTGTTTCTCATTCACGACCATTTGTCGAGGAATCATCAAACACTGCAAAATTGCATTAATGGAGGAGAGTTCTAATACATTTTGGCTTGTATTAGTCCAAAAACATCTATAAAGAGTTGCAAGTTGAAAGGTCTCTATCCAGATTTACAGCAGTGGTGTTTATTCCAAGCGATGCAAGTTATTCTTGTTTCAACTGTCTTGCTATCACATTCTTGAGCAATCTTTCTACGTGGTTGGTGATTCAAAAGAGGGTTTTGACTTCAAAGATTTGATTGTATTGATTCTCACAACAATGCAAGTACTTTCCCTCCTGTTGCAAGTCTATGTTGCAGCTAACGATCTTCCCCAAATTTCCATGAGAGTTCTTCCCAAGGTTGCAATGCAAGTTCTTCCCTTCATGATAAAGCTTCAAACACTCATATGCGGTCAAGAGTAAAAATCACGTCCCAAAACTTGTCTTGCATGAAAAGAGCAAAGTTTTTCCCTTATATGTGACTCAAGCTGAAAAGCCCACTTACAAACATTTTCTAAGCACATTTTGACTCTTTTTCAAAGCTGCAAATGGACTATAAAAATTCGTTTGTAGGCGGCAGGAACTTTCCAAAATGACTTGTAATGGGACTTAAAAACCCCACTTACAAGAGGAAAATCTTCCCACTTATGCTTGTGCGAGGAGTGCAAGGAGGTGAAAAATGGAATGATGACAGCATAGAAAGATTTCAAGGCTGATTTCAACCAGGGGATTGATTGATGCCATCAATATAGAACAATCAAGGCTGCAGATTCATATTCCGGTTTGAGATGCTCTCACCAAACTAGAACACATCAATCATCGAGCATCCTATAGCAGCATGAGGACCAATAAAGGATGATGTAATAGTAGTCGTGTCTTGTCAGGCACTTAAAATTTTCATCATGTATTTGTAATTTGTATTTGATAGATTGCATGTAATGTAAAAACAAGATGTAATTGCATGTGATAGTATCACATGCAAAGTTATTTCATGCAATCATGTTGCAAGTGCTTTAAGCCTTGTAGCATTGAATAAGTCAAAGTTAGTTAGTTAGTTAGAGAATAAGTCAAGGTGGTTAAGGGTTTTCCCCTTCTTTCTCCACCTTTCTCTCCACACTTTTCTTATATAAAAAAGGGAGCTCATTGTAATCTTTATCTTTTGGCCAATTTGTTTAAGCACTCTAAGACTTTGAGCTTAGATGTAAATCTAAATTGCTTCCAATAAAAGAGGCAGGTTGTTTTGAGACTTTGTGTTGATCCAACCTATTATATGATGACATTTCCTTGAATTGATCGTAAGTTTTAATGCTTTATTCAAGAGAGATTTGAATTCAATTGTGCAGACTTTGAGCTGCCTATTGTATTCAGAGTCAATTTGAACTTTTGAAGACTTTGTGCTGCAGGAGGACAAATTGTTATAGTTAGTAGTGGCTGCAATTACTTAGAACTAAAAGACTTTGGGCTTCAGTTGTAAGTATTTTTATTTTGAGAGTATCTAGTAATAGACTTTGTGCCTTACTGGTTATTTTGATTATTGAATCCCCATTTGAGACAAGCACAGGAGACTTTGGGTTCCTATATTTGTTTCACAAAATATATAAGTAAACTGTCGACTTTGGTGTTGTTCTTACGTCAAATCCCGAAGCCACCGGTACTATCGTAGCAATAGGCCCTTTTTGTTAAATTTGAAGCTGTAGCTATTTGCAAATCATTCCTAAAAAAAGAGGAATTGATTAAGAGAACTCCCACTTTTGTAATTTCAGTTAAGTTCTTGTTGAAGACACCTACAGTAAGGGAGCCTCCCCTATTGCTGAGAGGAAAGAGAAATCTGACGAGACATTGCCTAAAGTCACAATTGTGTAAGTTGTGGTTTCAGTGACTTACAAAAATTTTAGCCAACACTAAGCATGACGTAGCATCATCTGCCAAAGCAGCCATACCATGAGTATAAGGAGATACGTTACTACTGACTACTTGGGATAATTTGATTTATCCCTGTGCCTTCCAATGGTATTTTAATCATCAAGGTGAGCTTGCGTATACTTGGCTGTAACAATCTTTGGCTTACCATTTTTGGTAGCCTTCAACGCAATTTGTTTACCTCCATGAGAAAACTCAAGCTCCATGTTCTTGAAATCCTGGATGTGTCTTCCAAGGGACTTCAACTAGGGAACTCCCAATACTACTTTAGTTCCACCAATACCAATTACATAGTACTCAGCATCAAATGTATAATCATCCAATTCTATGCTCATCCTTGGTAGTGCAACTAATTTTGGATCATAGTCTATGAGGGATGGAAATTAGGCTAGTATTTTATTTAAATACTTATGGCTACGCTAGAGGGGACATTACAGATCCTCTACTCATAGTCCTTCCTTGACTACAAAGTCCTCATCAATAAAGCTATGTGTAGCACTATTGTCCACCATACACATTACTCCCTATCCTTTGACAATCCCTTTAAGTACGAAAAGATGACTTCTAAAACCACCGAATAGGAATGCAAGGGTACCTTGCACCTTGTCATCATGCTCACTATCCTCATCGTTGTCCACATCAAAATTCACCTCAATAAGATATGCCTTACCCTTACTAAGACACCTATGTCCTAGTTCCCAAGGTACTTTGCAATGAAAACAAAGATTCCTTCTTCTTAACTCATTTCTTGACTCTTTTTCTGACTTAGGAGACGTGACCTTGGGCTGATTAGGAGCCTTTGCATCTATTTCATCATCTGATTTCTGATTCTTGAAGTTCTTCTGTGTGGCTGAGAAGAGGGCGTTTGACTTCAAGATCAAGAACTAACCCAATGGCATCATCCAATGTATTAGGCCTATGTACCTTGACCAATCCCTTCAGTTTATCACTCAATTCTTCTACAAGAAGCATCGTCACTCTTTTCTATAGCATATCAGGAACCATCATGGAAATTTTTTGAAACTCATTTATGTAAGTCGCCACATGCCCTACCTACTTAAGTTGAGCCAATTCCTTGTAATAAACATCTGTCTTTTCGGTAAAAGCGAGTAACCAGTCCTTTAACAAATTCTTTGTATGAGTGTATCAATGCATGATCCTAAGAAACTAATCCATGGTGCCACCAATCATATGCTACCCCTTCCAAGTGCATAGTAGCAAACTGTATTGCCTTCTCTTCCATGGGCTTGAGTGCCAAGAAAGTGTTTAATTTATGAACCCACGACTTTGCTAATATTCCTCCAGTTCCATTGAAGGTCACTGTAGAAATTTTATTCAAAGCATCCTTATACTCTGCAGGTTGAGCGCCCTTCCTAACTTGTCCTCAAGGTCTCATGTCTGGCATTTCCAGACAGTTTCTAGCCTTGTCCTTACACTGGTTCATGAACTGATTTAAATTCATTACCTTCCTTACACCAGTTGGAAGTTGCATGTATTCATCTCAAGCCATCATGATATCATCTTTCATGTATGTCTCTTCTTCCTCTACCTTTAGAATTGGTTCCTTTCGATCTGACGAGGTAAAAAGGTGGGACGTAATGGTCAATTAGACCTTGTATCTGTTGTCCTCACAATATTAGAAGCTGCTCTGTTCTGATTACCATGTCCAGCCTCACTTATGTTGTGTTGACTACTAGACCTTCTTGATCGTGGACGATCAACTCTCAATTGTCTCATAGTTGAAATCATTCTATCTTGGAATGGTTGCAACATTTGTTGCTGTTGTTGGGCAAAAAATATCAAAAATTCATTGAGTTGATTATTCATATCCCTTAGAGGGCTCTCTACTCTTCTTTCTCCCATCTCTATTTCAATTGGGTTACTTCTTGGGTTACTTCCAATACGTTCTTGTTGTCCAGTGCAACTTCTTGTGTTATACCTGTGTGGTTCAAACTCTCTTAAATGCACAGAACCACTTTATACTAACATGCATTGGATTAGGAGCAAAAAGCAATCATAATTTCTAACATGCAATGGAAAAAGCTGACATGCAACTAAAATTCTTGACATGCAATGGAAAATCTTTGACATGCAACTGAAAAAGCTAGCATGCAATTGAAACCCTCACAGGCTAGCAGGGTCACTGTGCTTTGATACCACTAAAATATCCTTTCTTCTGAGGTTCAAACGAAATTACTAAGTTGTCATGATTGTATTTACCAAATTTCATATAATGAACAAACAGATGGAATCTTGACAGAAATTGTTTTACTTAAAAGACTTCTTATTGAGATACACAACTTTTCTACATGTAAACTCACAAAAGAGAGATATTAAATATTTATTGGTATATATACCTGGCCTTAACACAAAAGCTATGCTGGCCTTAAAACCAGACATTCAGAGTACACTATCACTGGTAACCTACAGTTTTGGGCTCTTTTTCCTGCTTTATATATTGCAGATACGCTTCTAGACTGGGTCGTTGCCTTTAGTTGATGATAAATGACTGACTTTGTTGCTTCCTCCTCCTTTGAATCTTGATGTATGAGCCTGGAAGTGTTGTTGTTGTATACGGCTGGTGATCTTTCCTTCCTTCTAAACATGAAACGGTAGAATATGTAAACTGTGAACAAGTATTCTGATCTGGGTTTATGTCCAGCGTAGAAGCTCCAAGGGTTTCGTCCTGAACCAAGTTGCAAAGAGAGATAACAAAATAATCAAAAGCAAAGAATAAACTTCAGAACTCCAATTCGATGCCTTTAAGAGAAAAACACTGAGTTGGAAAAATCACTGAGCCAGAAAAGCAGTGATGTCATCCTTAATCTTTACTTGGCGTCCAAGGCAAGGGAAAGCTTAAAATTAGAGTTTCCAAAACTTCACTCGACCCCACCTCAAGACTTTAAGTGAATTAAATAAATTCACTCAGCACTTTAGCTTTTTCCACTTATTTAAAATATTACCTTATCCCTTTATAAATAAATACATAGCCTATGAGGAATGGAAATTAGGCTAGTATTTTATTTAAATACTTATGGCTACGCTAGAGGGGGGACATTACACCAGATTATAGCAAGTTTGAAAAGTGTATTTGGCTGGAATTTCTCATCAATCCCATTAAAGGGCACCTGATATCAGCAATAATTTGCATCAGATTTGAGCAATTTTCAATCTTTCAGCAAGGATTTTGTTTGCACAAAGAAAGGGCCTATGGTTTTGATTGGCAATCTGTCCTTAGTTTTCAAATTCTTATGGATCCACCATATCAAGTGGCCTGAATTTCAGATATCATCAGTAAAATTCAGAAGCAGAAATCATCAGTGTAACAACTGATTTGTAGAATTTGCAAGAAAAGAACCAAGGTTGCATTATGTTAAGGTTTGGTGTAGAGATCAACAGAACAAGGATTTATAAGTCGTTTATAAGAACAAAAGCATCTGAAAGCCAGGGTTTCAGAACTTCGTCAAAAAATTCCATTAACAAATCACCCCCCAGCACCAACTATTTGAACTGTCTACTTTTAACTAAAACATTTTCAGCTTGCACTATTTTTCGTTCACTGTTTTTAAGGAAATACGAATTCTAAGAAATCCATTTTTTCTGTCTAATTACAGACCAGCTATTTTAGATGAACTTCTGAAAGGTCTATTGTTCGCCTGTTAGTTACACACATTAGAATTTTAATTGCGTATTGCCTGAGCTAGATTTAGGATTTGTGGAGAAAATTGTGTAACAATCTTGCTTTGCATGCAAGCAATCTACTCCTAGTGCCGGAATGTTACTTTTTAATTACTTTTCAGGAAATCTTTGTGTGTAAAATTATTAGTAAGTGTTTTTGGCACTTATATTATCAACCAATATCATTCAATAAAACTTAGTATGTGTATTTTGCAACTTGAGTTGTAAATAAAAAAAAATTTCATAATGTGTTATCGCACTTTTATGAGTTGAATATGACTTAACAATCATTTGAAGCTTTGTATTGCAGAAGCTGCTAAATTGATTGTCGTAACTTCAAATGCAATTATCATGTTTAGTTCATAATGTCTTTTGTATGGTTATATGGAATAAATTCAGGTGCTCTTCTCTGCTGATTCCGATATTTGTATAGCAGGTCACAGTGACATGGCTCATATAGATCTGTATGTCATTCCCCTCTTCTAATTTGAGAATTTCGAGTTTAAAAGAATCCTAGCCTTACGTGTATTTGTGCTGCTCAGTTTCTACTTTTAGCCAGACATAGCGTGGTGGTCAGTGTAGGAGTCACTTCCAATCAAAAGGCAGAAAAACCTATCACCTTGAACAGAAGTACTGAATTGCCTTGTGACCTCATTTGAGAACAAAAAAGATATGTTTCAGTTTTAAGTTAGTTTGTATTACATGCTTAAAGAACCACCGCAAAAAAGCATTGTACCTATTGTAAATTGCAAGCATATATTGTTCGGAATAGGGTTTTAGGTTAGTTTTTGTTTACAGGGAGCTTCACCTTCTAATTTACAGAGCAGTTTTACCACACATCTATTCCGATTTGTGTTGCACTGAAAGGTGAAAATTAAAACACTAACAACTTATGGCATATGTCATTTTAAGGGAAATCGTAGTCATGGTGGCTGAAATCGTAGTCATGGCACCTTATATATCAATGTTCGCCAACAATGGCATTAGGCTGTTCCAGCTGCTTGAGGCACAATTTTAAGTGTTATTCTATGAAGTTATGATGCTGCAACTATCAGCTATCTAAATAAATATTTCATTTTACTATCAGCTATCTAAATAAATATTTCATTTTATGACATTCGAACCGAATCATTGTCTAAAAGGCACACATTAGAAACCACAGAAAATATTCTAACAGCTGTCTTTTAAATCCAATGAGCAATATAACCTTCAAATTTTAAGGGGTGTTAGATGAAACTATCTAAAATACATATTTCATTTTATGACATTCAAATCAAGTCATTATCTAAAAGGCACACATTAGCAACTACAGAAAATATTCTAACAGCTATCTTTCAGATCCAATGAGCAATACAACCTTCAAATTTTATGGGGTGTTAGAAGAAACAGGTAATAATTGTCTGCCTAAAAGGCAATGACATTTTATTAACATCGCCTCCAGAGCCCTACTTCATTTCTTAAATAAAACATTCCAATTCCACTTAAAAATGCTTCAAATTGAAAAGAACTACCTTGGAGCCCAGGTTGAAAATTCATGGGCCCAATTTGGCAACACAGCTTTTGGTGCAATGATCATATGTGGCCCTGTCACTCCCTTATTCTCCATCAAGTACGCAATGAGTGCTATTGTCTGGATTGTCTTTCCTAGACCCATTTCATCGGCCAGAATTCCATTCAAATTATTGTTGAATAAAGAAAGCATCCATTGAAGACCCTCTATTTGATAAGGGCGAAGTTCTCCACCTACAAGCATTGTAGGTTGCTCTGTGACCTGCAAGCATTTTTTACATAGGAGAAACGGTAAGGCAAAAACTAGCTACAACAGCCATCATCAAACAACTATAAGAAGTGAAACTCAGCCATTTTTTTATTAATACTGCTTGCTAAAGGCCATATTCATGAACAAAAGTACAGCTGATAAATGCATGAATTGTCACAGTCAGAAACCATCTCAATTGACTTCAGAGATAATCACAAACAGTATCAACAAAAAATGTTAAGATGCTATTTACATCATTGTCCAATCAAATAACGCATTTAAAAGGTGCAACTGCAATAAAATGACTAAAACAATTATAATTAAATATAAACCTAGGTATAAAAAGAGATCTGAGATGATAAAGATATTTTTTCTCTATTGAAACATTGAGCATTCTCTGAGTAATAAGCAAGTCCTCAAACCCTTGAGTCCTCTGAGCCCAAGTCAAGGCCTCCAAATTCTGTCAAATAATGTTGTTCTTGTCAAAACTTTCTAGATATGTAATGTCCCCTTTCTAAAATAGGATTTAATAATAATTAACAATTAAGAAAAATAAAAAATATAAAAATAAAAATATAATTACAAGTTAGTTAAGTTTAATGAAAGGTCAAGGAGCATGTAGTGAAGAGTTGTGACTCCCTCAACATAAGATTTCATTTGAATGGGGACATAGATGGGGCAAAGAAAATTGGAAAATGAAATATGAAATAATCATCTTGGAATTGGAGAAGAATTCAAAAATAAACCTGAATTAGAAATAGAAGCAGCAATTAAGATTAGTTAAGGAGCAATTAAAAAGTGGAGGACACCACTCTTGGGAAGATGTATTAAGAAGCTGTAGAGTGCATTTGAGGGGGAGCAGAAATTTATATGACTTACATTTGCAGATTTGCAAAGGAGAAGATAAAAAGGGAAGATTATCAAAAGAAAGGTTAAAGGCATAATTGTAAGAAAAATTTATAGCAGAATTGCATGGAGAGTACATGCAGATGTAAAGGAGGAATATATGCAGATGTAAAAGAATATGCTGATGCAAATTGAGAAGGAAAGTCTATGCAGACTTAAAGAAGTATAAAAAGGAGACATAGTTTGAAGGAAGAATAAGGAAGTGACTCCTCCAAAAGGCAAAGAGTTGTGACTATTTCAAAAGGTGGTAGTTATGAAAGGTTGTGACTCTCTTTAAAGGTTGTAATAATGAAAGGCTACGACTCTCCCATCATGAAGATATGAATAGGAGAGAGAGTCATTTGTTGAAGGCATGGAATAAGGGATCATCATAAGGAAGGTAATCATAGTAAGTTGTGCTCTGAGATATAAGACAGTTCTGATCTGCATAAAGGAGAGCATAGGAATTAAGGAAGCATTAATAAAGGAAGAAGGAAAGGGAAGAGAAGAAGGAAGTAACTTCCAAAGGGGCAGCAATGATGAAGGGTTGTGATCCTTTTGAAGGGTGGTAATTGTGAAAGGGTGTGACCATTGTAAAGGGCAGACATGGTCAAGAGATGTGACTCTTCCTCACATTGAAAGGTATAAAGAGGAGAGGGTTTCATTTAAGGAGGGCATCCAAGGGAGATAAAGTTGGGGGATAATATAGTATTCTCAAACGACCACAATGGAAAATGGTGACTCAATTCTTATGAAAGGTGGTGAACCTTCCACCAATAATGTATAAAGGAGAAATCGTGTTACTGATATACTTCTAGGCAAGATTGTGTGTGAATTTTTAGCATTGACGTTTCCAATCATACTCCATGATCCATCATCAGGATGACAAATCATTCCAGGTATTCAAGGATCATTTATCTATCATCACTCACTAATACATCAAATCAGCACTCGCACAATCATCAGTCCTCATTCTTTGAATTCCACATTCAATCAACCATTATTCACTAACATATCAAATCATCAAATCAAAAGAAATCATTCTATCAATCATCGAAATAGAAGGAAAAAGGAACAAACATTGATAGTAAGGACAGACCTATAACGGTTCATTATTATAATCTGCAATCTCTAGTATGAATATCTCTATATATGTATACATGGCATAGGGAAAACCATTTGTGACAGCTCGATTTTTCTCTTCAAACATCTTTGATGGGTTTTAATAATTTTTTTCTCAACAATTATCTATTGGGTTTTAATGAATTTTTCCTCAAAAATTATCTATTGGGTTTTATTAATTTTTTCCTTAAAAATTATCTGTTGGGTTTTACCGCTTTTTCCTCAAAAATATAGTTTTGCATTCTCTAATCCATGTCTTGGATTTTGTTGTCTGGTTTTAATCGATTTTTCACCTCAAAAATCCTGTCTAGTGTTTCTGGTTTTTCTACTCAAAATTGTGACTTTTTGCAGTCTATTCTAGAGCATCGTACTCTTCTGCAAAAATTTGGAGGGTTTGCTGATTTTTCCTTGAAATCGTGGCAGTTGTTATTGGTGTCTCTAGCTACAAGGAGGGACAGTTCTGTTACCCAACATCAGGTTGGACATTTTGTGATGATTTCTGATCAAATGTTTTAAAGATTCGGGAAGGGTTAGTGGCAAACTCATCTCAGCGGCAAAGACAATGGCAGGCTCTTGTCTCTTGTTGCAAAGCATTTTGAAGGGGGCAGCCTTCTCTATTTTTTTTGGATGGATTTTGGATACTCTTGTTCATTAACATTCTACAAATCCAAGGAGGGTCTCAATAGCAGTAGAATGTTCTGAAGAATTTATCACCACAAGACATGTGCAGTCTTCTGCAAGGTGGTTCGAGGATGACCATTAAGGGAAGGTATTAGAATATTCTAATGTTTCTTTAATAGTCATCTTAGTTAGTCTTTAGTTTATTAGGTAGTTTCTATTTTCGTCTTTAGTTCACGTTTGTTTCATAATAGAAACATCGTCTTTGTAAATCTATATAAGGAGCTTTCATCTCCTCTATTTAATATAACATCGATTTACCGTAACAACCTCATCGTTGTCTTGCCTACCTCAACCCTCATTATGGTTGAGCCCATTAGAATTATGTGCTATGAATATTTCTCTCTTAACCTGTAAAAATGGAAGCATTACATGTATTATGATTACATTATTATTATCTAATTTGGTTGCAAGTTCCAAGACAAGCTTATTTCATCTTATTCCTATGTTATGTTAGTATTTTCAGATTTTCACCAAGGAATATATTCAATCTAGAGATCTCACAAAACTAAGCAGAGGGTATGAATAAATAGACTCAAGGAAAAGGAGAGATAGTACCCGGATTATAACTCTTGATGCCCGTCCATGGAGTCTTCAGATATGACCCGAGTTGGCCCTTCTAGGGCTTCTCTTAGATCAAATCTAAGGTGACATAGACCAGCGCTATGTGTCTTGTAATCTGCTATTATGACTGTACCCAATCTGTACTATATGTGTCTTGAATCTGCACCTCATCTAGTTTACAGGCCTTAGGGCATCAGGTCGCAATACCTATCTATATATCAGACTGCTGATATATATTGTACAGATTTCTGCCCTTGAAGTGTACTGACTGGTCACGAATCCTAGCATCTTCGCATGTAATAGAACTTGCTTGTGATGTCAAGATTTCACTACAAAGAGAATGAATTCGATCTTCTAATCAATGATAGATTTCTCTGCTCTCTTTAGAACTCGCTGCTACCTTCATATTTCGCAATTTCAGATCTTGAGGGGAGAAGGCACATTATGTTTTTGGTGTCTCTCCTCCTCAAGACTTAACCGAATATATATGAGGATTAAACCATTCCTTAAGGGGCTGACTTATACCATTAAACATTTATATCAAGAGGCCGACCTTGGGCCCTCTATAATTTAATTTAATCAACTCATATATATATATATATATATATATATATATATATATATATATATCGATTTAAATTGATAAACAATAAATAATAAATATAAACAATATTTATTATTATTATTTATCCTTATCGATTTATCTCCCAAGTAAGAGGATGTTTGCCGTAAAGGCCATAAACTTAACATGTTAAGGTTATATCTCTAACTATATTGTGTTCCTTGTAACATTTGGATTTGTGAATTCAAGGCAAAGTTAAGGTGATCTAAAAAGGGAGGCTTTACAGTGTGTGAGTGTTGGAGCTACTAAGGGTTCAAATTGTTAATAACTATAGCCTTTCGGCTAAGATCAAATTGGACAAATGAATTAATAATTAAATGTTATTAATTATACCCTTTCTCTAACTTGTGCGATTTTATAGTAATAGTATTATTATAAAATACAAGTAATTCAATATATATGGTGTTAATTAATTGAGGGCCCATAATTAGGTCAAGTTGGCACTCTTGGAAGGGAGTTAGAATTAATTACAAACACATATATATGCTCGATCGATTCTAGGAAAGAAATCATCAAAAACATAACATGTATTTCTTCTCCTAGAATCAGAGATATGCAAAATATTATACTTCTCCTTGGAGTGAATTTGTCTTGGATCTTGTTCTATCTTGGAGCAGTGATTTAGGAAAATAATTGTGCGGATTGGAGTGCGATCTAGGGCACAGTGGAAGACCTATTTAGGCAAAGTTTGCATCAAACTTCTTGGAACAATCTTCTCTAGCCATTGTAAATATCGAACCAATCTTATTGAAGCAATTCAATGTTAGCATCAAATGATAGTAACCGGTAAGCTCTCTACCGGTCCAAGTATTGTCATTGATTGGCAAAAGAGGATAGAGATTTGTCATCTCTATACAGGCTGAAGCTCTAAGAAAATCTACATCAAGAGAGGCTGGTTTGGCAAGAAACGAATAACTGTAATCCATTGTAACCGGTCTCCACACTAAGCATCAGTAACCGGGCAATGCACTCAATTAGGGAAGAGAGTATTCCGGTATCAACCAAGGACCGAACTACAAACCGGTATAGACAAGTACAGCTAATAGCAATATCCAACTAGTGTCTATAACACAACCGGGACAATGCAACCAGTAAGACAAGAAAGAGACTGCAACAGATCGAAGGACTCAACCGGATATGTTATAAGACTCCAGTATGAACCGAGGAAGTCATAGTCAACTGTCCACTATCTGTTCCAACCAGCTCTTTCTACCGGGATTTATTGCAGTAAATCTGAGTGATCTTGAGTTGTCTTGGTGATCGGTTTGAGCTGCGGGTAAAGGATTTAAAGCCGGAATCAATGGTTTTTTGAGGCGCGACTGAAGGATTTAAAGTCGGGTTCAGTGGCTTTAAATCAAGGTGTTATCTCCTATGAAGGTTGCCTAACACGCAACCGTTGTTTTCTTCATGAAGCGGATAAAGCCAGAGCATGCATCGGATGTTTGCTCAGTGAACCAATACTCCACTGAGTGATGTATTTGTAAGATCTCAGGATTAGGTCATGCATTTGAGGCGTAGTTAGGGCAACAAATCTGTATATATTCGTATCCCTGTTGAGAAGAAGAGTTGTATTCATTTTGCCGAGAAAAAGAGTGAACCTATATGCTACAGAAGCAGGGGTGAAAGAAAATAGAGAAAGAGAGATAGAAGATTGTGCAAACGAGCACAACAGTAGATGAGAATACACCTGCGGCGACCGGTGATGATTCTCAGTTAAGCACAAATAGAGATCTTATCAGGCTAAGCAAAGCCATCTGTAAAGATCACACTTCTATTGTTTTCTAGCAAACTACAATAAACAAATCCCAGTATTGGGTGGACTCTAACAGGTCCCTTGTATCAAAATCCCTTAACCGGGTGACATCTTTCAAGGTGTTTAAAGTCCTTTAACAAATCCCTTGACCAGGTCGCATCTAACAAGTGCGTTTTTATCCTTTAACCGGGAAGGCTCTTAACAGGGCGTACTCTAGGAGAGTACAAAATTTGTGAGGTCTCCTCACACCGTGGTTTTTACCCTAACTGGGTTTCCACGTGATAAATCTGGTGTCACTTTGTGATTGTTTACTTATTGTTATTATTTTCTTAAATCTACTTGCCTTTTGTGCTATAAGTTTACTTCACTGGATTTAGTGAGAAAAAGTTTTTAGAGGTGTTGATTCACCCCTCCCCTCTCAGCACAGGTTAGGACTGTCATTCAAATCTGGTTAGAAGTGCAAATTCAAGTGCTTAAATTCGCATACTTGAAGAACCAAATTATACCTACCTACGGCTGGAAATCAGACCTGTGGTTGCAGCATCTGGTCATTTCATTGAAGGCAGATCCACATTGGATTTCGAACAAAGATGGAGAAAAAATTGGGTACCATCCTTCCACCTTGTTAGTAGTTTCTATGTTATCTTGTTTCAATTTTAAAATCCATCTATAGATTTTTCTTTTCTTTGCATTAATCTGAAATTCTTAACATGGTATTAGAGCTTAGGTAGAGTAAAAGATCATATTCAAATTATTAAGAAAAACAGTCTCAAACTTTTAAAATTTGAAACATGGAGTATCCAGCCCTATATTCAGTCTTGTCTACCCAAACCTCAAATAAATACTCTTGGCTTATTGATAGTGGAGCTTCAAGGCATATCATCGGGTTCCAGGAAAACTTTGATTCATTTTCAGAAAACATTGAGGAAGAAGTTACATAGGAGATGACACCTCATATCCAATTATGGGTTTTGGGAATTGCAACATTCAATGAAGTCCGGCATATCCTTGCAACTATCTCGAGTCCTATATGTTCCGGGCATAAAGAGAACCTAGTTTCAATATCAGCACTTGAGGATAAGGGTTATAAGATTGCATTTATGGATGGGAAAGTCTTGGCTTGGACCAAAAATTCAACATTGAAACAAGCATACACCATAGGACTAAGACATGAGTGTCTTTATAGACTTGATACTATTTCATCTCAAGCTTTAATGGTTGAAACAATTAACTCATGTGATTTATGGAATAGAAGGCTAGGGCATCTAAATTTCCAAACATTATCTTCTATGGATAAAGTTGTAGTAGGTTTCCCTCATTTATCTCCTAGACATGAAGGAGTATGCAAAGGATGTGCATTAGGGAAAACTATCAAATCCTCTTTCCCTAGTAGTGAAAGCAAGACTAAGGAAATCTTGGAAATGGTGCATTCTGATCTTTGTAAACCCATGTCCGTACCATCTATTGGTGTATATCTTTATTACATCATCTTTATAGATGACTTTTCTAGAAAGAAGTGGAAATATTTTCTTAAGAACAAAGAATCCGTCAATGTTCTCAACAAGTTCAAAGAGTTCAAAGCTTTAATAGAGAATCTTACAAACAAGAGGATAAAGATTCTTAGAACTGATAATGGTGGAGAATACATTTCTAAAACCTTTAGCACCTTTTGTATAGAATCAGACATTAAGAGGGAGTTCATTGTTCCTTACAACCCTCAACAAAATGGAATAGCTGAACGGAAGAATAGAACCATAACTGAAGCAGCAAGGGCTATGTTACATGATCAAAATCTTCATACTTCACTATGGGTTGAGGCATCTAACACTGCGGTTTACATTCAAAATAGATGTCCTCATTCAGCATTAAACAATAAGAATCCCGAAGAGGCGTTTAGTGGAAACAAACCTAATGTGAGTCATCGTAGGATATTTGGTTGTCCTGTGTATTTTCATGTTCCAAAAGAAAAGAGAACAAAATTGGAATCCTCGGGAAAGAAGGGAATATTTGTGGGATATAGTGAATCTGGCAATGCCTATAGGATCTATGTTCTAGGGCAAAGGCATATTGAGTTGAGCAAAGATGTTATATTTGAAGAAGATCTTGCATTCTCTACCTCTACAAATATAGCATGTGATGAATTATTTCAATCCAACCCTCCTGAGAATCACAGGCAGTATCAAGATGTTATTGAGCATGATCCAATAAGTGAAACCAATACTTCCATCTACAAGAAAAGACCATTGTGGTCCACCAAAATGTTGGAAGATGCAAACAACTTTGCAGCTCTTGCTGGAACTTTCAGGGAAAGTAAAAGACCTAAGAAATATACTAACTATGTTGCATTTATGAGTGAGATTATAGATTCTGAACCTTCTTCTGTTTGTGAAGCACTTAAAATTCAGGCTTGGAAAGATGCAATGTCAGAAGAATATGGATCCATAATCAAGAATGATGTGTGGAATATTGTTCCTAGACCCAAGAACAAATCCGTGCTGTCATCAAAATGGATATTCAAGATTAAACATGTTGCAGATGGTAGTATTGAGAAACATAAAGCCATATTCGTAGCCAGAGGATTCACTCAAAAGGAAGGAATAGATTATGAGGAAACCTTAGCTCTCGTTGCTCGATATTCCTCAATTAGGGCAATAATTGCCATTGCAGCTTCCAAAGGTTGGAAGATCCATCAAATGGATGTTAAAACCGCATTTCTAAATGGAGAAATTGAAGAGGAAGTGTATATAGAGCAACCTAAAGGATTTGTGACAAAGGATCAACAATCTTATGTGTGCAAACTTAAGAAAGCTTTATATGGGCTCAAACAAGCTCCTTGAGCTTGGTATGAAAGGATTGATCTTTATCTTCAAAATCTGGGATTTTCAAAGAACGATGCAGATCCTAATCTATTTCAAGATATCAGAGGGAGACTTATTGATATTGGTGCTATACGTAGATGATCTCCTAATCACAAGAGAAGAATACCTTATAGCAAATTGCAAGCAAGACCTTGCAAAAGAATTTGAAATGAAGGATCTAGGCCTTCTTCATTATTTTCTTGGTTTAGAAGTGTGGCAACAATCTCTTGGGATTACTGTGAATCAAGGGAGATATACTGTTGATATTCTAAAGAGATTTGGTATGATGGATTGTAAACCAATGTCCACACCTATGGAAACCAACCTTCTCAAGTTAAGAAAAGCCATGGCTAGTTCTGAGGCAGCAGATGCTAGTTTATACTGTCAGATCATTGGATCTCTTATGTATCTAGTTAACACTAGACCTGATATCTATTATGTTGTAAATGTTCTAAGTTAGTTTATGGTAGAACCTAAACAATTGCATATGAGTGCAACTAAGCATATTTTAAGATATCTTCATGGGACCATTGAGTATGGTCTATTATAAAAGAATGTAAAACTAGATCTTCATGGCTTTACAGATTCAGATTGGTCAGGATGCATTTTAGACCGAAAGAGTACATCTGGATGTTGTTTTAGCTTGGGATCAGCTATGATTTCTTGGTTTACCAAGAAACAAAACTCTATTGCTCAGAGTTCAACGGAAGCAGAGTATATTGCAACTTCTCTCGGAGCTAGAGAAGCAGTTTGGTTAAGGAAACTCATAGTGGGATTATTTGGACAACCTATGGAACCTACTGTTATTTATTGTGACAATCAGAGTTGCATTAAACTTGTCATCAACCCTATGTTCCATAATAGATCCAAACATATTGAGATTCCTTATCACTATGTCAGGGACATGGTGGAAAGAAAGGCCATTCAATTGGAATGTATGTACTGATGAACAAACTGCAGATATTCTCACCAAACCTTTAGCAAGGGGCAAACTTGAACATTTCAAGAATAAACTTGGCTTGGTGAAAATATGAGTTTGTTGTACTAACATTTCTTTTATATTTTATAGAATTCGTATTTCATTATGGTAAAGTTATATGAGTTCATTTCTACTTACTTAGCTTGTATGTGGATTGTGGCAATTCACATTTACATTTTTTTTTATGGATATCATAGAGTTGATATCTCTTGGATCAGGACTCCGCATTTGAGTATTGGTGACATCATGGACTTGATGTCGGGAGACCATTACTTTGAGCACTTGGTGAATATCATGGACTTGATATTCATTAGACCAATGCTCGATGATAGCATGGATTTGATATCTCTTGGATCAGGGATCCACAATTGAGTATACGGTGGACATCATGGACTTGATATCTGGAGGCCATTGCTCTGAGCTTTTGGTGAATATCATGGACTTGATATTCATTAGACCAATGCTCTTGATATCATGGATTTGATATCTAAAAAGTCGAAGTGACTCTTGGTTGACATCATGGACTTGATGTTACTATATATATTTGAGAATTTGGTAAAATGATGTTATCATGAATATCATGGACTTGATATTCTTGTGGACTTGATCAATCCACAAATCGGAAGGATAACGTTATGGAACCAAATTATAATATACATATGGATTTTTGGTAGATAGGATCTACCTTCATAGATATCGAATCTATGACATCTCAAGATAGGGTATCCCAGATGGTTATGTTTTTGTTTCCACTATCAAGGATTATAGTTAAGGGTGTGTCCTGGTATAGATGGGATCTATAGTTTGATCTTACCCTCAAGACTAAGGAGTGTTAATAATTATAGCCTTTCGGCTAAGATCAAATTGGACAAATGAATTAATAATTAAATGTTATTAATTATACCCTTTCTCTAACTTGTGTGATTTTATAATAATATTATTATGATAAAATACAAGTAATTCAATATATATGGTGTTAATTAATTGAGGGCCCATAATTAGGCCTAGTCGGCACTCTTGGAAGGGTGTTAGAATTAATTACAAACACATATGTATGCTGGATCAATTCTAGGAAAGAAATCATCAAAAACATAACATGTATTTCTTCTCCTAGAATCAGAGATATGTGAAATATTCTACTTCTCCTTTGAGCGAATTTGTCTCGGATCTTGTTCTATCTTGGAGCAGTGATTTAGGAAAATAATTGTGCAGATTGGAGTGCGATCTAGGGCAGAATCAAAGATCTATTTAGGCGAAGTTTGGATCAGACTTCTTGGATCAATCTTCTCTAGCCATTGCAAATATCGAACCAATCTTATTGAAGCAATTCAGATCTGGTTAGAAGTGTGAATTCAAGTGCTTGAATTCGCATACTTGAAGAACCAAATTATACCTACCTAGGACTGGAAATCGGACCTGTGGTTGCAGCATCTGGTCATTTCATTAAAGGCAGATCGACATTGGATTTCAAACAAAGTTGGAGAACAAATCCGGTACCATCCTTCCACCTTATTAGTAGTTTCTATGTTATCTTGTTTCAATTTTAAAAGCCATCTATAGATTGTTCTTTTCCTTGCATTAATCTGAAAATCTTAACACAAATAACCTATTTGAATGCCCTTCCAAACTTCTAAACTTTAGGCAAAGGGCTTATTCAATCTTAAAAAACCTTTTATGCAATATTAACTATCGCAAAAAAAAGCAAAAAAACAAGTCATGGGGGACTAGAGTTTTGTAACAGCATTTGTGCCACAAACATTATATGCGAAGTCAAGGTGGAAGTGACTAGATTGTACATGGAGGGTGAGGCAAGAAATATAGGTGTGCCAGTACATACTATGCAATTTAATATGTCGCTACCTACCCAAAACATGGATCTTGAGACTCAACAAGGTGAGGGTTCTACCAAGGGAAGGAAAAAGGGCCATTAGCATTGAATGGGTGTTCAATATGCAATCAGGAGTAGTAGAGTCTTCATTGCCAAACTTATGTTTTTCCATGCTATCTTAATTCATATGGCATTGTCTCCCTATTTCAAAACAAATATTCAAAGAAATAGTTTTTGCTGGTCTCGAATTTTCACCTCCTAGAGAACACAAATTATGCACCAAAATCATTGATAAAGAGAATTCTCTAGAGGATTTAGCAATTGAGGCAAGAGCCACACTTGGCTAAGAACATGCTACTTCATTATCCCATAAGGGTTGTAATCTCCCCATTTTCGTAAGCATCAAAGTTTGAGGGATTAGCCTATTATTTTGACCCTCGTAGGCCAGTATGATAGATTAGAGGGTCCAGTTTGGGAATTTTGGAGCTCTTCAAGTGGTCGTCGTAAGTGTTTATCTCACCAAATCTTTCATTTATTCTGAGGCATTGATATTCAGAAGTTTCTGGTTCCGTTTTGGGGAACTTACTATTTATAGTAAGTCAGTGGATGTTAGAGAGGGACCCTTACTACTTTTAGTAAGACATCTAGATTGACGGTGGGAGCAATGGGTTAGCCAATGATGAAGTCAGAATCATTAAATAATGGTCATTAATGGAGTTATGACATTTAATTATTATTTAAAGTGTTACTATAATAAAAATTTAATTATTTTAAGAGAATATTATATTGACTTCATGTGACTTTATAATTAAAAGGGATTTAATATCATAAAGTCAGATTATATAGTGAGACCATTTAATGACTTTATTATAAAAGAACATTTAATGATTATAAAGTCAAATTATAAAGTAAGTGGGACCAAAGTGTTAATTAACGAGCATTAAGTATGTCATTATATTGGGGTGCCAAAACCAAAGAATAATTAATTTACTTCCTTATGGTCAACTTACAACAAAAGAGGAGGTTAAGAGTAAGGAAGGCCACGGCATCAACATGGACAAGTGGATAAGCCAGAAAATGCAAGAAATGAAGCATCACTTGAAGGCCATGGAAGATACTATGGAACCCCTAAAAGCTAAGTTGGAAAAGCTGAAAATATAGTTTCTGATGAAGGTAAAAAACAATAATTCGAATGAGGAACTGATCGCTGAAATCGAAGCCATGGTGGATGAGAAGCTAAAAGACCTGAATGAAAAAATCAGTTATAATGGGCACATTATAAATAAAGTTCTCAAGCACAGCAATGAGGGCCTTAGTGTTTTAGTGATGAACCTTAAGGCTCTATACAACCATCTGGAGAATAGCATGCTGGAGAATACTATTATCACGGTGGATGATGGAGCGGGGAGCTCAGGGCCGAGAACCAAAACCAAAAGTGGTCTTAAAAGGAAGTTGCCAGAAACCCCTAAGGAGCTGAAAGGTCACAAAGACTCCATTCAAAAAATGGAGGATCTACAGAAACAAGCGGAGAAGGCCATGAAAAATAAAAAGTAGTTCCTGCTGGATGGTTGCTGGTTAATGTGCTAGTTTTTGTCTTTTAGCTGCTTGTTTTGTTTTTCCCTGTGGTTTTTTTGGGTTGGTTGGGGTCCTGGTCTTCATTGTTTAAGCAGGCTTTCAAATTATGTATGGGCTTAACTGAAAATATTTTACTCTATTTTGTAAATGGTTTCGGCTTCCATTCAAAACCTGCTTTTACCTTTAACAAAAACTTACAACAAAAGAAAATATTATAAGTTTTTTAATGTGGCTTGAGAGTGAAGTCTCATGAGGTTCAAACTTCATGGGAAATATATAAAAGGCCAATAGAAGAATTGAACCTCATATGCATGGATGAATTTGACTTGTTCATGGTGAATATTAGGATTTGGAGCTTGAGTTGAAGGTTCAGCCATTATCCTCACTGGAGAACAAAAACTCTTCAATGGTTTGCAATTTTGAGGTTGTGAAAGACCAACCGAATTATTGTTGAGTTTGTGGGCTTCATCCAAGAGTCCAATTGTGCTAACAAGTAGAAGATTTCATCTAGGGTTTGTAGGATTGTAAGGTATATCTATAGCAGATGGACATTCATATTGGTTGCCATTATATGTCAAGAAATGAAGCATTTAATTGGCAGGTTATATACAGCAACAGCAGGGACGTGTTAAATTGAAAAATTATATACATTGTAGAATGGAGACCATCAATTGCAACAGGCATTTACATATCAGGTTCTCTAATTTTTCTGTTCATAAGTTCTGGAAATTACAAGTTATATCTTTGTAACTATTTGGCATGAGAATTATCAATACATATGCTGCTGCCATATAATTTCTAGTTTGCATGCTAAGTGTTTGTTAAAATGTCAATGGTGATATAGATGCATATTCATCATCAATTCATTAAAATTCTGAGTTTGAATGTCATGAATTGTCTCTCTTGTATTTAGTTTGCATGTCAGCTATTGGAATTAAAGCCTAGTTGCTGTAGGTGCATATTTACATTGTGTGGGTCATCTATATGCATTCAAATGACAAAAAGAATTGCATTTGCATTATGGTTCTTTGCCTAGACATCTTGGTAACGTTTTGAAAGCTTTTAAATCACAATTGACTTTATTTCAAGCAATCATTATCAAACTGAAACATTGAAACAACAAGAAAAGAGGTTGTATGCAAAGTATTTGATGATATTCTTTGGGCCTCTAATCAGCATTTTGAGGTCAAAATTGGCAAGCGATATTACAGGGTGGTTCGATATTAAACACCAGCCGCTCATTAATGTCATCATCACATGTAGTCGGTTCCTATTTTCTCAAATCTATAAATTACTCCAAGAAGCACAAGGATGCAAGCTTGAAATTTCAGAGTCTAAATGACAATGGGTAGCTTGCAGCCCCAAATTTTGTACAAGTGTTCATGGATTCAAAACAGATATACATGTCAGCTAGTATAATGATAGAGGGTTCCTACAAGCACCATTTTTAGACCCTATGTTGGACAACGCATTGAAAAAAAGGTAAGATACATTGGGTGAAAATAATGCTAGTAGAAGTGAGAGATACACAAATGTAATGTCCCCATTTTTTGTTACTTTAGCATTGTAGTTAGCTCTGTCTTTCTTGGTGACTAATAACCTCTTCAGAGGGGATGTTTCAAGTTGGTGATGAGCTCAGTTCGTCTAGAGGACTAATATGCCACTTTGTGAATTCCAACTTTTGTTGGGTTCTCCAAGATCCTTGGCGAGAGAATCTATTTATCGTAAGTAATCGGATCAAACTCTATTTTCATTATACATCTGTTGGCTAAAAATTTTGTAAGCCGCTAAGACTACACCTTACAAAATTGTAACTTTAGGCAATGGTATAGTGAGATAAATCTCTCCTCTCAGCAATTGGGGAGGCTCCTTTCTTACCACAGGTGGCTTCAATAGGATTTCAACTGAAATTAAATAAAGAGGTGATTCTCTCAATCTTTTCCTCTTTTTTAGGAAAGATTCACAAGCAATGACAACTTTCTAATTCTACAAAGATCTCCTACTGCTACGATAATACGGGTGACTCGGTAGTTGATGTAAGAACAACTCCTAAGACAGTAGTTATAATTATATTTGGTAGATTAAGACAAGAATCCAAAGTCTCTTGCGATTAATCCTATTTGAAGAATAACAAGAACTAATAGTGAGGCTCAAAGTCTCTCACTAATAATTCTGAAATTTTAAAAAAACACTCAAAGTTGAAGCTCAAAGACTTCAACTCCTAGTATTTGCAGCCACTATTAAACTATAGCAATCCTTCTCCTATAGCTCAAAGTCTCTCAAAAGGTAAACTGAAACTCAGATGATTTACACGAGTTAAACTATAAAGTGAACTCAAGAACAATTAAATAATGCAACATAAGAAAACATCATTCAATCACAAGACTTGCAACATAGTTTGGAAAATTTTGTTTCTTTTATTCACTTTTGAAAATTGGCACATTGAAACACAAAGTTTTCACCACACAAGCTTTTCAAGCATAGCTTTCTTGCCTAAAACAAAAGATAAATATTTACAATGAGCTCTCTCCTTTATATAGGAAAATAGGAGAGAGAAAAGAGGAAACCCTCAACCACTTTGATTTATTCAACAACTAACCCATTAACTACCTTTGACTTATTCAATGCTACAAGGCTTAAAACACTTGCAACGTGATTACATAACACTGGTATACAGGAATATGTTTTCCTGTATTTACAATCTTTACATGCACTACATGCAATCTATCAATCACATGCTTACAAAACAGAGAGAAAATGTGTCCTAGACACTTAGAAATCAGCTTCAGAGGGTGTTTACATAAGCCTCAAACTTACGAAGAGACTCATGTATAACAGCTAGATCAGGTGCGCCTGTATGTTGAATAATTGTAGTGACCTTGGCAAGAACATGCGACTTTGTCTAGCTGGTTACTTGACTCTGGAGCTGATTCAAGGACATTTTGTATTCCATGAAACGGTCAAGAATGGTGAAACTGAAATCCTCTGCATCAAGTTGTAGGCGAATTGTCTCTGCAAACTTTTTCATCACAATTCCTTCTTCAATCAGCTCATCCTCCTTTGAGAATATTTCACAAGATAGTTTATTGAACTCAACTTTCATTTGACGTTCCTATTCATTCCATGAGTTCAATGTTGATTGCAATTCTGTAACCAATTTACTTAAACCCTTTCTTTCTTGATCATTAAATCTAAGGACTCAAAATATGCATCAACAAAAGAAATGATTTCATATTGACACAACTTATTAAGATTGAATTCTTGCATGATTCTCCAGACATTCAAATCTTCATTTAAGACTTTCAGCTGTTGATGAAAGGATGAAATAAGCTCTCTTATTTCATTGACAATTAAGCGTACATGCTTCAAAACCTTGTATGAATCCTTAATAACTTGCATGCCCTGTGTTTCTAATTGATCAAACCATTCATCAATTGCTTTCGCCTTCCTTTGACATTTCTCATATTCCCTAGGGCCTAATACTGAAATGGGAGCAACGTTTTGAGAATTATTTATCATTTCTATGGTTTCAAGAAGACGTGCACTGTATTCTTTTAATTTGTTCCTCCTTTCCCACAACTTATCATTTCTCTGTGTAAGTTGTGCAACGGCATCCTGAGCATCTTGTTGACAACCCAAGTGTGTCTGTTTACCAAGCTCTACTCTTGTGAATTTATAGTTAGAAAGTTGTCTCTCCTCTGTAGGTCTATCAATCAAGGGCTCGACAATCTCAGCATACTTATGTTCATTATCTTCAATCACAATCCTCAAAACTGTTTTGGCCTTTTTATTCTTTGGAGCTTTAGGCTTGGAAACCTGTCTGAGATCAAAACCCTCCAACGGAATTTCTTCTTTCTTCCTCTTCTGAGTTATGGCACTTAGCCAAGAAGGCAAGGAAAATGAAGAAGATGATGTTGTCGCAGATGTAACGGCTAGAGTGGTAACTAAATCTTCCTGTGCAACTGTAGCCATAAGAGGAGCCTTTGTTAAGATTGTCATGGGTGTAGGGCTGCTATGAGTAACTTCTGACATAAACTGCTCCAACTGTACTAAAGAGGTATCAAGCACCATCATGGAAGACCTGGCCATGGAAGGAATAGTCATAGAGTATGCATCAAACACACTCTCAAAGCTATGGTATGCCTCCTCAGATATAACTATAGGGGCAACTAATGAAATAGGCAAAGCAGGTGTCACCATGACTGAGTCCATAGGGAATCTTCTATTTAGAAAATACATCCACAGCTATGCCAAAAGGTGAAACAGGAGATTCATCTGACACAGGTGCTGAATCAGGAAGTATTGTTGTAATTGAAGTATCCACAAGAAAAGGTGCAATAGGTGAAGACACCTTAGGTGAATCAGGCATCTCATCATCACTGAAAACTACTTGAACCTTTTCGGGTTTTGCAACTTTGACTTCAAGAATTCTTCTAGTATCTTTGCCTACTTTGATGGTAAGCTTCAGGATGGTAGGAATGATAGGATCATCTGCTGAGGAGGACGCGCCATCTTTGGTTTTACCTTTAATCTCTGATCTCCTACCAATCGGGCCACCATGATCAAAATCTTTTCCTGATTTAATCTTGATGTTTTTCAGACCCCTTCTCTTTAGCCAAATGTCGGTATTCGCAAGGATAGACTGAAATTGATCCCATACCGAAATGCTCTCTTTACCTGACCAAGATGGAGATGAAATAGGTAAACTCTCAACATTATTGTTAGTATAATCTAGATCAAGAACATCACCATCATCTTCAACCCCAAGACGAATTTTTGCAAGGTTGAAGTAAACAATCTGTTTAGTAGTTAACCGGCAATAATCTATCTTTCGTACATATGCCTCTGTACAAAGATCAATCCATATGTCTTTAAGACGATATACATGCACAAATTGCCTCCTCATTTTATCATTGAGCCCTCACCAATCAAAATAACTCCTGGCCATGAACTTCTTCAAAGTGATTCTCTGAAGTTCGTATTCCATATTCTTGGCATTTGGCACTGTATCAATGGAATATCTTCCAATTTTAAGTGGATTTCGTGAAGAAATTCCCACACCTGGCCTATGGAATGTGTTCTAATGTATTTGGACAGCCATGAGTTGCCTAGCCAACTCCATGAGTATAATTTTATTGATTGGGTACCTTGGGAGTGTGTAAGGTTCACCTTTGAAGTAACCAACCCACATGTAAGTATAGTTGGGAAATTGAAGAAATAAGAAGCCATACTCATTCACTTTGACCCATGCTTCATCAGATACATGCTTGTTTGGAAGACTTTTATCAAATAAACACATAAAATGCCCATAAAAAGCATCTTGCACTATGCGGTAATGAGACTGACTATTCTTCACTACAAGCTGAGGGAAATATTCCCATATAGGAACCAATGACCTGTCTCCTTTGGTAGATAAACCCGAAAAAGAACCAAGTGAAGCAGCAATGTATACCAAGTATGAGTTCATATAAAATGTGCAAGTGTTGATAACTTGAGACAATTGTTCACATAGGATATCACTGATCATTTCTCCCCAGGATATTTTCTTCTTTGATCTAACAATAAGAGAAATATACTTGTACATCCAAGGTTCAAAAGTATTTGATGTCTTCAATCTTGCAAGGCGACTAAATAATGTAATGAGATCACTAATCTCTTCTTTGAACTCTGTGTGGCAAATTCCCTTTGGCCATCTTGCAAGATTAGGCCTTTTATTAATGAGCCAGTTGTCATTGATATACTTGGTACACTAAGAAGTGTCTTCATTGCACCTCTCTAGAGCTTTCTGCTTGGTGATATTAATAACAACAGGAACCAGTGGCACTTGAAAGATTGTGTCAATGGTTTCTGGGTCAAGACTAATAATAGTCTTTCCATCTTGATCCTTGATAAATTTGGATGATGGATCAAAATTCTTTGCACATGCAAGCACGAATTCTAGCTCAAGGGCAGCCAATGGAAAAGTAGAAACCAAGGTTGCACGGGGAGTGGGGTACTTGGGTACTTTGGGTACAGGGACGGGTATGGGTACGACTATTTTTCAAAATAGGGGACGGGGGTACTTGGGTACGTCAATTTTTTAATTTAACATAAATCAATATTTTATAGAAAGTCTGAAAATATGAGTCATGACATTGAGTTTTCAAACCAAGAACAGTGATAAAGCTTACAGATGTAATGTATTGTTTTCAGTTTCAGATTTGTAATATGTTTGTAATAATATATATGCTAAATGTTTAGATGCATAACAGAGAAAACAAACTTTAAACATGAACAAGAAGATCATAAATCATATAAAAATAACATTTTGCAAATGACAAACTTCTGACTTGAATAATGATAAAGTTTACTATTAATCAGTATTGCATCAAAGTTTCAAACTGATTACATATTGAATTAAGCTAGATAAACAGCAAGCTAATAAGCTGATAGTCAAACAAAAAACTGAAACAAAAATCAGAAATCTTAATCAAGTTCGTTAGCTATGATGCTCTCCGCCAAGTACCCACTGAGTACCCGGTACGTGGATACGTGTACCAGTACCCCATATGCGTCCCAAGGGTGTGGGTACGAGTACCCATGCAACCTAGGTAGAAACAAGAGGAATACTGCTTTGCTTGATAGAAATCATGTTCTCTGAAACTGCAGCATCAACCCTTTGAAGGAAATCTTCAAAGTTCATATGTGAGATATCAGTGTCCTTAACCTCTTCACAATATGAAATAACTTGTGAAGGAGGAATAGAATTATGATATGAGTCATATTGGTACTTCATCTTCTTTTTCTCTTTTTCTTGTGCAGATGTGATCCCTTCAGACATAGAAACTTTGTGAGATCAAGCAACTGTTACATAAAAATTTCACAATGTAAGAACGTCTTCTTGAGAAGGATCCATTGTACAATTTTGATACAAAGGGAAGAACTTGGGATAATGAAGGCATATGAAGATGGCTGGTAATTAAAGAAATGGATTGGTTTCAGCTCAAAAATGATAAAGAGAACTCAAGAACGAGTTTCTTAAAAGTAATTGCATATGTAGACAGCAACAATTATGAAAGATAAAAAGGTAAGCAAATGAATGGATACCATTTCTTCTTATAATGGAGTTGAAGTAACCACCATCATGAGTTTTAAGTCATAAGGCAGCGGTTAAATAGGTAGGGACAGCGGTTTATGCAAGTGGATATTTGAAGGATAATGCATGTATACACAAGCATGGACTTGTTCCTTCTTTTTTTATCATAGAACGGGGTTTTTAGTCCCGACTGCATATGCAAGCAAGTAGAGACTCTTGCATATGCAACTTAAGAATGAAAGACATGAGTAGAAGGATCATGAATTCAAACACATGTAAATCGAAAAATGAAAGCTTACATGTTAACAAGAAACCTTGGGAAGAAATTAGGAAAAAGACTTAAGGAAGAAATTACCTCAATCCTCAAGAAGATATCTTTCCAAATCTTGGACAAAATCTGAAATGAATCCGAAGGATTTTCGGATTTAGGAAAGATGACATTTAAAAACTATATATAGACTTCTTTCCTAGTCTTTTTCCTTCAATTTTGGAGAGTCAATATGCATTCACAGCCAAATGGGAAGAAAAGAGAGATAAAATGCAAGACAATAGCAACCGTTTTCACCATTTCAAATGCATATGCATTGATGGTAAAAAACGGCACTTAGGGCATTATTTTTCAGAAAATGAAGAGATAAAACAAGCTGAGAATGAAATAACTTACCCACAAATCGATTCTAGAGTTGAAAGAATGAAAATGGATGCTCAAATCTTTCAAACAAGAGACGTTTTTGGAAGAGGAAGACAAAGAAGCGGACTGTTTTGAGCAAAACACACATGCCTTGTGTGACTTTGATAGATGCAATCACCCAAAAAATCAACGCCTTGCGAAAACGCAGCCAAAGGGGAAGAAAACGCACTTTAAAAGTGCCAAAACATGTGTGCAAAGATATGTATTTGCACATAAAATTGCCACCTACAGCATATTGGCTGGAAACGCAAGTTTCATGTACGAAAACATGTTAAAAGAACATGTAAATGCCTTTGAAAAAGTCATCCTTGTAGTGTTGGGTTAAAAACGCACTTTAAACATGTCTTTGCATATACAAAAAGACATGTGAATACCTCCAAAATCAACACCTCAAAGTGCTTCGTTAAAAATGCACTTTAAACATGTTAAGAAAAACATGCAAGTGGCTTCAAAATCGATACCTTAGTGTGTTGGGTTAAAAACGCACTTTTGGAGTTGAAAAACACGTTAAAAGAAACATGTATTTGGTTTAAAAAACAACACCTTAGTGTTTTTTCATGTATTTCCTATTAAAAACACACTTTTTAAGTGCAAATACATATTGAAAAAAAATGTTTTTAACTTAGAAAAAGCCACTTCATGACTTGTCTTTAAATACGCAATCTAGACATGCCTCTGCAGATAGAAACAACACTTTGTATTTCAAAAGGGTTAAATACGCTCTTTTGGAGGACAACTACATGGTTTAATAGAACATGTTTTTGACTTAGAAAAAGCCACTTTCATATGTTTTACATTTAAACAAACATGTCAACATATGCAATTGCATATAAAAAGTGTGTATTTAATGATTAAGTGACTTAAACTCAAAAAGTGGCTTTTGGAAAGTAATTTACACAAATAATATGCAGAGAATAACAAAATCCCACCCTTGTGCATTTAAGCAATTAAATTTAATATATAACTATAGTTTTAATAAAGTAACATGAAATTAGATCAAAAAGAACTAATTTTCATAAAAATATTAATAACTATAGTTAAATCAACTCGAAATGAGTTGAAATTAAAAATGGACATCAAAATCTATTTTATATATTAAATATAATTTTAATTCGTGCAATCGACCATAAAAAACCCACTTTTGAAGGATTTTCCATAGAACATGTAGTCAGCCTGAAAAACCCCACCTTTTACATCATAACTTGAGTTATACAACTCCATTTGACGTCTAAGATAGCTCGAAACGAGCGGAGTTCAAAGGGCTATTGACTTAAGGGGAAAACAAGATTAAAAACTACTATCAAGAAAGGGAAAAACAAAGAAAAAGGACTTGAAGATTACCCAAAATCAAGCGCTTGGAGTCAGAGAAAAAAAACTCGTCCTGACAAGCAATAAGGTGATTAACTTGACAAGAAACCCACAAAAAGGATGCATGAAGCATGCAAAATAAAGGACATTTCAAGGATGACAAATTGTCTTTTATAACGCATTATCCAAAACATCAAAAACGTAGAGGATACACCTACGAATTCATAAAAAAATTGTGTAGGGTTGCCACAATTTTATGATGTCAAAATTGACGACAACAACATCATCTGTACCGGTCCTATGTAGACAAATTTTGATTATGATGTTTTTCTATAGTTTCCTCAACTTGGGTGCTTCTTGGCTATATAATTGAACTATTTAACCAAGGTTTCTTAATTTAATCAAAATGCTTTAAAAAGCACCTTAGTGTTATAGCTCGTTCAAAAGAGGATAAGACTTTTAAATTATGGACATATAAAACAAGGATCTTGTGTATCGAAATTAGCTTTTGATAGTAGTCTTTTGGAGTTAAAAGGAGTTTTTAACTAAAAGTAATTTTAAAGAAGAGTCTTCAGAAAAGTTTCATGAGAAAAGTATACAACGGGTTTCAGCGAGCTCATTTGTATTATGTAGATTATTTGTTTTCTCTCTGGTAAACCCTTTTGATTTTGTGAGATCAAATTTGGTTCATCTCAACTTTCTTGAAGAGGAAAACCCTCTTGGTCTACCTTAGCTAGTTGCAGGAGAAATCACTCAAGTTTCTCGCATGGTTTCAATGATTAAGGTTTGTATAAATTTGTTAAGTCTTTGTTAGGGACAAATTTCTGAGTTGCATTCTTTGAAGAGCTACTGGAAATGCTTTTTGAATGCAATTTGTGAAGTTGTGCTTGGCGAACCATTCCTTTAGATCAGACACCAGATTGGAATTTTTTGCTGGGCAAATGTAACACAAGCATGGGTATAGTGATAGGGACAATTGTAAGATCACAGCATGAGTTTAAGAATATGAGGGAGGTGTTAAGAAAGGCATATTGTGGGGTAGATAGAGAGGACAGCCTGGGAAAAGAAAATTAGCAAGTTGTGGCCTTTCAAGGCTGCCATGATTCACTTTTATCGTGACATACAAGTTCTTAGCACTCAGGGTCAACCTTTGGATCAGAAAATCACTTTGTTTCAGACTTTCATGTCATTCTGAGGGTACATTTGGATGCCAACAGCAAGCAAATACTCCCAGACAATTGCATGATGATCTTTCTAAGGGGACAGGGTCTTTAGAAAGTTCAGTTTTCTTTAAAGATCATCGAGCATTGCTGCTGCAGTATAATACTGAAGTGTTGTTCATTCCTGGAGCAACATAATGTTGTAAACTCTGTTTCATTTTACTGCAAATCTGAGATAAACTCAGAGATTTTATGCGCTTCATATTTATAATTTTGTCAGAGAAGACTTACCATACCATAACTCATATGGAGTTTTCTTACTGTTTGGCCTTAACTGTAATCTATTGAGGACATAGACTGCTGTATGCACTGCCTCCACCCAGAACCTGTCAAAAATTTTAGCTTCATTAAGTAAAGTTATGCCATTTCCTAGACTGTTATGTTTCGTCGTTCAACTACACCATTTTGTTGCAGTGTTGTAGCTGCAGAATATTGCCTTTTCATCCCATGTTCTTCACAATAGGCAAAAAATTCATTAGAAAGAAATTCTCCTCCTCTGTCAAATCTAAGACACTCAATCTAACAATTGCCTTCTTTTTCAACTATTGCCCTAAAAATTTCAAACCTTTCAAATGCTTTTGACTTTTCTTTTAAGAATGTCACCCATGTCATTCTAGAATAATCGTCTAAAAGCAACATAAAATATCTTTCATTTTTCAAACCTTTAGTCCTAGTTGGTCCACAAGGATCGGTGTGGATCAACTCAAGAGGTTGTAAAGTCGAATGTTTTCCCTGTTGACATTCTTTGCAAATAATAATTTTAGGTTTTACAATTTTGGGCATATGTCTAACTGAATTCAAAGAACTGATTTTCACAAGATTATCAAAATTTACATGTCGTAGTCTCTTGTGCCAAAGCCAACTTTTATCAATCAGACTTATCAAACAACTTCTACCTTTTACTTCTCTCAAATCATAAACATTACTTTCAATTCGTTTCCCTTCAGCAATTAATTATCCAGGATTAAGTTTTCTAATCTCACATCCTTGAGCACTAATGTTTACAAAATAACAATTGTCACATTGTTGACTGACACTTCGTAGATTGAATTTTATACCATCAACATACCACACATTGTTTTTTTCTAAACCACCATTAATACTCAAGGAACCTTTACCACGAATCTGTACAAAAGATTTGTCCCCAAATCTTACAAGACCACCACTCCATTTTGTAAAAGTAGAAAAATTGCTTTTGTCACCTGTCATGTGGTTTCAACAACCATTGTCCACTATCCAAAGATTTTCTCTTGTTACAAGTAACATTGTTTCAACAAGCAACTTCTTTTCTTTCTTTCTCCAAACGTTTGTTTCCTTCTTGTCAAAAGACCTATTTCTTGTATTTGCAAAACTCATCTGATAGTTTTTTGCAATATGTCCAACATTTTGACATTTAAAACATATTAAGTTGAAATCTTACAAAACCGATTCTTGTCCTGCAATTGATTGTTTTATGACCAAAATAGTTGCAAAGTTACAAACCATAGAATGAATAAAACCTTCTAGGAAACCATTTCTTAGATTCAACAAAATCTTTTTATCTCTTACACTATTGGAATTTTCTCCGTTTTCAAACCCTAAACTTGATTTGATATTAGTCTCTCTTTGTTTAGCCAACATTTCACCTAGCAATTCTGGACATTTTTAAAATTTTATTTGCTTTTCAGGAATTATACTTAATTTCTTGATTTCCTCCTTAAAGCAACTATTTCACTTTCTAGCTTAGAACAATTTTCAAATTTGACTAACTTCAAAATTTATCACTTCTACTTGCCTTTTACTCTCTTCAAGTTCAATTTTTAGATTTATAATAATCTGATTTTTGGCTTCAACATCTTTTAAAAGATCTTCATTGTCTTTTGAGCCATCTTGTTGCACCTTTTTCTTTTTCAATCAACTAATCTCTTCTAGAGCACATACCAACTCTCTTTCTAGATCAACTTCATCTTTTGTATCCAGTTTGGATCTACATCACTTTGATCTGTAGAGCATGGTCCTATTGTCATAAACAAAGTTTCACAACTGTCAAAATCAGACTCATCAAAATTAGTACTATCTTCTTTAATATATAAATTTTTCTTTTTCTTTGAGAATCCTTTTGATTTATGAGCAAATTGTTTCTTTTTAAATCCATCTTCTTCATAATTGTTAGTATAAGTACATTTACTTGCAAAATGTCCATTTTTCCCACAGTTGAAACATTTAAGAGGTGCTTTTCCTTTGTTTTTGCCAAACCTTTTAAAATTCTTTACTAAGTTTGCAAGTTGTTCTTCTAAATCTTTTTCTGACTCTAAACTTTCATCCTTCTTTTTAGTTGCTATAAAAGAAACATCTTTCCTTGTTTCTCCATCACCTACCATTCTCATTTCATAGGCCGTTAGGATACCATGCAAATCATCTATTGTAATCTTAGTGAGATCTCTTGCTTCTTCTATAACAAAGTTTTTTGCACAATGATTGACTTTTTTATCTTTTCTCCTAACCCTTTGACAGTATTAACAATTTCATCAACTCTTAGAAGGTAATTTGCAATACGTTTTTCTTCTTTCATTTTCAATTCTTCAAACTTGGCTTTGTATGATTGCAATTTTGCCTATTTTACCTTGTCATCCCCTTCATAGATGCTTTTCAACTTATCCCAAATCTCCTTAGCTGTTTTACGATGCATAACTTTAACAAACTCTGTGTTAGATAAACCACATAACAAAGCATTTCTAGCTTTAGCATTGTTTTCATAATCTTTCTTTTCTGCAGGATCAATTAAAGTAGTCTTAGGCATAGTATAACCACTTTCAACAGACAAACAGACAACCAAACAACATAGCCTATTGAGGCAATATAACTTTACATCCTAATGCTCCAAAAAGCATAGTTGGTGCCATCAAATAGAGGTGCTTTATTTGAGGAAGAACCTTCTAAAAAGCCATGTGTTCTATTGACAAGAACTTCTTAGACTGATTAAGTATTTTAACAAGCATTGGCTCTGGTATGAATTGTAGAACATTGAAGTACTACTAAGAGGGGTCGTGAATCAGTAGTACACAACCACTTGATCTTTTCTTTACAACTTTACTTTAATCAATTTAATCTGAAAACTGAGGAATGCAATAACTGAAATGTAGAAAGGAACAACAGAAAATCCACAATGCACAAGTTTTTACATGGAAACCCAATGTGGGAAAACCACGGTGACAAATGCTGCTAGGATCTACTGTCCCATTCCGGCCTCACAAAGAAATCTGATTACAAAGCGCCAAGAGCATCAACCCTTTCCACAAGAGCACCAACTCTTAAAATATGAACATCAAGTCCACAATACTCAGGGCACCAACCCAATCAACCTTTTAGAACTTCAACTTTTTAAAGTTGTGATACAATGACATGATTATCAACTTAAAAAGCAAACGATCAAGTTCATGTGTTCAAACTTAGAACATATATACAATTCAGGAAGTATAATCAATGCCTTCAACCAAAACGTTTCTATATATCAGATAGTCTGATGAGAATTGAACCGATTGGATATAGAGCAGATCTGCAAGCACCTTCATATATAAACTTTGAATATGTGTTTTATCACTTTTTCAAAACAAATTCTCTGAAACACAGTGCACAGAGTGTGTGTGTGTGTGTGTGTGTGCCTATATATATATATATATATATATATATATATATATATATATATATATATATGCTTCAAATATCAGGATCAGACTTTCTGTATCTAAAAGTATCAATAACCTCTCATGATAACTGTTATATGTTAAAAGAATAAACCTGAAATCTCACAACAGTTGTTACTGATCTTCAAAGCCAATTTGAGAAGTCTTTTATACCTTAGCCGCAGTGCAATCAAGCAGCATCGACTGATCACACCTTCCAGAACGACACTTATCCAACAGCAAAACTTTTAGAATCTTTACACTGGATTTGTATGGAATTTTGTCTATTCTACCACACCACACTTTCTTTCTCTATCCACCGTATTGCTTTTATACCATTAACTATCGGGTGGATAGTTAAGATGCAGTTGTAACTACACCAGCCAACACATGTAGTTTTATGAACTACGAAACTAAAAAATAACCAAAAGTTCATGGCAAAGGAAGAATGACGCATAAGTTCCTTCAATGTAAACATCCCGATGATACCTGCATCGGCACACTGTGTAGTTTCTATAATTTTTTTTATTTCTGAGATGCATCAACAATGTGTGCTTCCATCATGGTAATATGCTGATACTGACCCTGTTCAAACCATCGTCCAGATCTTTTCGAAAACCAAGTCTTATATAACCCGATAAATATATGTTCATGAGTCATTGCTGTTGCTTTCTTGAAACGTTTGACTCCTATAAATTATTCAAATGAAAATGCTTCCGTGGCCTTCAGCTTTTCAAACTACACCACGCAAACACAATCAGTGATTGATAGTCTTACAGCGGCCATTTTTGTCTTTTTTCAGAAAAACCTTCCAAAGTCAAAATCATTTCAATTTTGTCCTTTTCAGAAATATGATCAAAGTTCTGTGTATATATAAAAATTTCAAATCTGAAGATAAGAGATCAGATCTTAGTTCAAATAACCCAACACCCAGATCATAGCAACTGTAAGTCCATTTTTATTATTATTAATTGTTTATTCTGTTGTGAATCTGTGTATCTTAGTTCTGCCATTATTTTGGCATCAATGACAAAAAATTCAGACAAAGGCTAACACAAATATCCTTTCAGTGCAAGTGGGAAAAAACGATGCAAAAAATTGCTAGGGGAATTTTACAAAAATGTTCATTTTCAACCATCACACCTCATGTGCTCTCTTTAGGACTTTTTCAAGGAAGTGATTCATAAAACCAATAGAAATTAGGCATGCTAGCAACTTCATAAAATTATTTTGTTAGGGGAGATGCTTGAGATGCGGGAGCCTCTACAATTAATGATGATCATTGCAAAGTGTGGTATATAGGTAGTGGTGAATAGTGGCTGAAGGAAAAAGTGTTGAGCAAAAGATCCTTGATGACGATTGTTGGCTCATAATGAGGTAAGAAATTTTTTATTTCATTAATAAATCATCAATTCATTAATGTTTATAGCTTGTAAATTATTTCATTTTTTGTAATAACAATCACTCTATCGTTTGAGTCTTATTCCTTTTTTAAATTTTTGTTTGCAAATAGGTTTGCTCCTTCATCTCACCTATTGTGCCAGTCATTAGATATTTTGATATAAACTCTCAGTCTTGGAGAGACTTAAAAAACATTTGACAGCAGAGTTTGTAAAATGAAGCAAGCAATTCGTAGCAAGGATCTTGATTTCATATCAAATGGAGAACATATTAGGCACATTGTGACATAGCAATGGAACAAAATGAACCAATGTTACAAGATTCAGACTTGGCAAGCAAATTTGGACTCGGCAAGCTGATTTTGGACTCAGACTTGGACCCAGATTCAGCAATCTGATTTTGGACTTGGACTCTTATTCATTCAGAGCACAAAGTTACATTCACAGATTGTAGTTAAAAGGAAGTTACACAGATGCTGAGCAGTAGCAGACACAGTTACTGCTAACATGGAGCAACAACAATATTGATGAAGGAAAATAACAATGCTGATAAGTTTTACGAGAGAAACTGTACCAAAAATATCTAAAACATAACACAAGGAAAATAATATAACACCAAAAGATGACACAATGGTTTACTCTCGAAACTCTTTTAAGAATAAAACACCTACTGTCTTAATAAATAATGTTCACATTAAAATTGACATTTTTCTATGATAATGCTCTCATATCTGCTCCCTGGCTACCCTATTGTGTTGTTTACAGTTCCTTCTACTCATAAAATCAAAACTCGGAAACCACCAATTCTTTTTAAAAAATCATAGGCCAGGAAAACATCCTTGAAACCAAACACCCCGTTCCAAGTAAAGATAAACAAGAAATCAGCAAGAAATGCCTAAAATTTCTACAATTTAAGAACGTGCCAATTACAAACATGATATACAAGAAATGTCTAAAATCTTTACATTGATAGAAAATTCTTGCTTGCATTTCAACAACAGCTTAAGAGAAGAATTAAGATATAGAATATGATTGTAGCATACCTTTTCCTGAATGGAATGTATAACAGAATTATACTGTCGCTGCCCTTCTAGAAAATCAGTTTTTCTTGAAACATGATCCCCATCAATATCAGCAAGTGCTTCCTCCTCTTCCTCTTCAATATGTTCAATGATCCCTTGTTTTCTCATCTTGCCATTATCAGCATGCTCTGCATCCTTTTGTCTTTGGACAGCAGCACCAAGCCCCACAAGAAGTTCGTTGGTTTTTGCAAGCAAAGTTGTCAGCCGCTCATTCTTGCTCTCCTCAACCATTCGCATGTAAGCTTCTTGGTCATCAGCTTTCAGTGCTTGAATCCTCAGCTTTTCTGCACGAGTAGCTCGTTGCCTCTGTCTGGCATGCCATGCCTGCAATACATATAACATGTTAGATAAAAATTGTGTTTTAAATCAAGGAAGAATGATCATTTTTCTTTCATAGAGAAGAACTTCTGCAATACAGATGTCGTAATAAGATTGAGATCCTATCAGTAGTAATAAGTTCATAACTGTGAAACATTAAATTGAAAATAATACCGCATGTCATATCTATGCAATTAGAATAAAAATAATTGAAGAGGTGGTGATGAGAACCTGGATTCCATCATTGCGTTGTTTCCTACGTTTTAAAGTGGCTTGTCCTTGCAACTGAAATTCACGAGCTGCATTTAGTAGTTCATTAAAAAATTTTCTCTTTTTTGTCTCAACACGATTTCTTTCTTCTTCCTCTAGCCTTGTTTGCCTCTGATGAAACACAAAACAAGATAGTTTTACTAGCAAGAAGCTTTGGCTGAACACTTTAGCTGAACAGTTGAATCGAATAAAACTAAATGATTGTCAAAGCTTTAGTTTAGAAAATACAAAAAGAAACCTCCGCATCTCTCCTCCTGCGCAGCCGTTCATCAGCTTCAGTTGTTGGTGCATCTCCCATGCCAAAAAGAGGAAGTGTTCGACGTAGGCGCATGTGTCCCCAATCAAAAAGTTGTTTCTCAGGATTGGCACATTCTTCACGTAAATGATACTCAGCACTAACGTCAGAGCGTACCTTTTTCTGTAAATCTGCTAACTGTTTTAAAAATAAGTTGCCCAAAAGACAAATATAATCAACATTAGATACCTTTATTGTAATCTCAGGAGTCAGAACATCGCAGGGGCAGATAAATGCAACATAATGTAATATAAATCGAAAACAGTGAACCAAACCTTCAAAAGCCATTTGGCATGATAAGCAATACAAATTACTTCTTGGTTAATTATGGTTTCCTAATTTGGTTTGACTGCTACATTCAAAACCTAAATACAATTAATTAGTAGGCAAATCTAGCTTTGTATTCCTAGATCATCTTCTTTGTGCTTTGCAACTTTTGCATTTGCCAGGCTATCAGTTGACTTGTTGTCCTCAAATTCCAATGTGAGGAGACTGAAGTCTTCTTGTAGCAGCAGAGAAAACATGTCTAAAGAAATACTATTCACATTATTGTGGACAATTTAGAAATGCAGAAAGCCAAAAAACGGCCCAAAACAGAAATGGATAAGTAGCATTTCCACTTATTCACAATCAGTAATTTCTGCTTCCAAGGACTGGCTAGCTTCCTTTTCATAAAGTGAAAATTTATTTTTAGTTATTGTTAAATTCACAAAGAATTGTTTTCCAGCTATAAGTAAAAAATCTATTGATACTGGTAAGAGGGAGTACACTTTCTATCATATTTTTCATGTGTAAACTGTAAATGCCCTTCACAAAACAGGTGGACATATGGACTATGTCCAACATGTTTTCTATTATTTTATTTGTAATTGTGCAAAATGCCCGGTGCCAATGTGAAAATGAACAAATCAAATCATCAAAAAAATGGCAAACAGATTACCGTGCTCAATTACAAGTCAACCCTGCCAATGAGATCCTCAAAGCTAAGACAGTAATTTCAATTTCCAATCAACACGCCTAGTAAACATAAAGGGTGAGCAAGGAGTGAGGGGAGTCATTCCCCGCCTAATACTTAGAAAGGACCAATAGAAAATCACTCTATTTTGGGCCTAGATCAAGTAATTTTACCTCGACCATCAGGAAAGAGCCTAGCGGCCTTTGATTTTACCATGCTATGCTACTGCTTTGCAAAAATTGAGTTGTCACCTTCATTATGTTGAGTTCCTTCTGGTCCGAGATGTTCTGCAGCAGGAAGCTCTTCTGACAGCTGCAAAAGGTGGGAAAAAGTGAAACCCAGTACTAAGCTAGGACAAACCCCTGCACAAAAGGGGGGTGTAGTACAAGGAAAGCTCCTGTTATTTATTGATCAATCAAGAGATGACAAGAAAGTTGAGCAAAACAGTGACATGCTCTATTGGTTGGTAAATGTGCTTCTCATCTTTCCTTACAGCATCTGCATCATCTAACCAAATATTTCACTGCTCAAATTCTTTATCATGTGTTGTGTTGTTGAACACTGCTACAGAAAATTTTCCTTTGTCATACACTACAAAATCCAGGCTGAATAAGTGCAAAATTACAAATCCTAGCCAACAACATGGCCATCCACTTCCATCTCAACAACTTCTCAAAATTACTGAATCCCATCACTCGCAGTGTACATACTACAAACCTTCTGTTTCTGACTATATAAGAGTCTAGAACCTTTGCATGTTGAATCTTACTCTGTCCCATCAACAAGGCATTTAAAGGTGCCATCATGTCTTAATGCTTAGAAAAAAAATATAGAAACCAAGCTGAATCAAAAATTCTATGAAATACAATTAATGAACCAGGGTGGTTCATTTAAGGCGTTTACGCTGGCCGATCATTTTATAATGACGCCTGACCGATTTAACCCCCTGGCCAGATGGGTGGCGCCGCAATGTATCTTGTAGTGGCTCTCATGGATTCCTCCATTTATTTAAAGGAAAGGAAATGGCAGATGCATTTTTTGGCGATGCTTCTTAGAGAAGGACAATGGAAGTGTTCAAAACCGGAGCGGGGGTGGTGTTGCATGCTTTAAGAATGGCTTTGGGGATGATTACTTAAGTGGGAATGGTCGATATTGTGAGGTCCTGATATAGTGTCAATGTTCCTTGCCATGCTATTAAATGTAGGGGAAGCGGAGAAGATAGTGGAAGCTCTCATGACATCCTGAGGCATAGTCTAATCCCGGATGGCAACATGAGGCCAAAGCAGGGAAGACGATGATGATCCACTCAATCTACACCCTTTGAAACTTAAAAAACACAATGAATTGTATTACCAATACACCAAATAAATAGAGTTTACAGATGCTAAAAAAGCATTAACTAAAAAGAAAGGTTGTCTAAATAAAGACGTCTAAAAATAGAACAGATAAAGACAACTAAAATTCTAGAATAACGAGCTAAAATTAGCAAGAACCAAGGAGACTAAAAAATACTCTAATACCCTCCCTTAATGGCCATTCTATCAACTACCCTACAGAAGACAGTACATGTCTTGTGGTCATAAATTTTTCAGAACATTCTATTGTTGTTGTTACCCTCCCTTGATCTGCAAAATGTCAATGACCAAGAGTAGCCAAAATCCATCTAGGAAAGAACAGAGAAGGGTGCTCCCTTCTTCAGAATGCTTCGCAACAAGAGACAAGACCCTACAACTGACTCTACCACTGAGCTGAATCTACCACTAACCCTCCCAGAATCTACAAAACTTCTGACCAAAAATTATCACGAAACATCCAAGCTTATGTTGGTTATAGAGTTGTCACTCCCTATAGCCAAAGACACACCGAGAACAGTTGCCACGATTTTGAGGAAAAAACCGATGAAACCCCGAAACTGAAGTTTACAGAGCATCATTTTTCAGATAAAAACAGTAAAAACCCTAAAACAGGAACACTTGACATAAAATCCCAAGGGAACAAACCTAAGATACCAATGCACCCAGGAAAGTAGCGGAGGTGGAAGCGGGGTTGCTGGGGGAGGCGGAAGCGGGCACAGAAGCCCTGTGGATGCCTCCCTGATGCATCCATCATATGGTTTAATATGGTTTAAAATTAATATAGTTTCATATGATTAAAATTCTCCATTGGGCAAGGCGCGAGACAAACCGTAAGAGATGCAACCTTTACTCCTACCCCTACCTTCGCTTCTCCCGCCTTTGGTGCTTATGTTGGTCCTCGGTCAATTGCTTGTGCTTCTATCTATGATGCTTCCTTAGCTTATACCTTTGGTCCTACTGCTGCTTATGCTGCTGGCTTTGATGTTATCTCCTCTCCCACTACTGGTCGGGATGGGTATGGGCAAAGAACATAAATGGATGGTACAGAAAGTTCAATATAATTAAAATTTTCCCAAAGAATATAAATTAAAATCAAACCATGTGTGTCCCTCATCATAAAGTTTTAATATTGATTTCATTATCGCATATTAATATGATGAACCATATTATTTAATATGGTTTATTGTATTTCTTATTTAATTATATTGATATTTAATATACATTAAATGTATGATTAATATTATTATAAATTTATATTGTAATTCATTTATTTATTATTATTTATTAAGCTATATATTAAACTATAAATATTAATAATTAATTTTATCAAATTTTTTGTAATAATGTGACTAGAATTTATTATTATACTTTATCATTCATTTATTGATTAATTTTGTATTTTTTATTGTATTATTATCAACTTTATTTCAGGGAAGGGGTCATCACATGAACATAGACGTATATGATATGGCTTATTAGTTGGGTTGTTGCCATTACCATGCCTGTTGCTTCAATTAATGAGGTCTCACTGACCCTTTTTACTAGAAGGCTACCTGTAAGATCACCCTTGGCAATCTGTTTTCCTTTCTTATTTTCATTCTTTCTCAGGGACCACATAACCAAGGCTTAATGATCATCACTGAAAGTGACTCCGTTGATGGCTTGCTCTGCCTCTTCTTTGGTCTTATGGATTGGTGTTGTCTGCTTTCTAACAGCATCTAGGACTACTGCATCAGCAATGTCCCATTCTGGGAGAATAAGTACTCCTGAATTTCTTACCAATTCTCTCCCCTGTTCTGGAGTGATCCTTTCAAATCTTTCAGTCATTTCCTTTCTAACTTCACTCTCTATGACCTTGCTGTCCTTTTGTGGGTTCTCCTCTTGCCTTTTCTCACATGTCTCCTGGAATTGGTTTATGTGCAATTTTCACAAAAATTGCATGAAAGCCCTAGCCTTTACAAAAGCATCATCTGCTAAGAATTCATCACATGCCTGCTTAATTATGGGGTCCAGCTCTTTACCTACCATTTCTCCCATTGTCAAGTCTGATTCAAGCTCCTTTGGTGGCTTTGGTACTCCTACATTTATTTCCTCATAGGTCATAAAGATTTAACCTAGACTACCCAACTGTTGTACTTGCTCTACAACCTCTTGATGATCCATAAGGTCTAGTAGTGATTGGGAGGGAGAGTATTCCTCCTCAACATGTACAGGCCTTTCTTCCAATTTTTGCTTCTTTGGTGGAGGTGGAGAATCAGGAACAACCTCAATTGGTTGATCCTGTGGTGAATTTGGTATCTCCACAATCTTGTCACATACTTCTACTTCTTTTGAGGTAGAAGGGATGTCCTCTCTTCTTTTTGTTTTCCTGCCTTTTTGGTCCTGGTACAACCAAATTATATCCAGTCTTTTGCTATACCATGTATCTACCCGGGGGTTAACACTTTGGCAAATGCAGGCTTACTTAACACCACTCTAGCCTTTTCTGGCTCAGCTTGCATGACCTTCTCCTTCTTCTCATTCAGGGTCTGGATAATACCCTCAAAGTGACTCATAAGAGTTTCTATTTTCTTTCCAAAAGGGGTGCCATCTTTTAGAGGATCATAACCCTTGTCAAAATGTTGCACAAAGTCTAGTGTCTTTTTGTACACTAGCCACTTCTTCTTCCTGATCTCCTATTCCTGTATGTTTGGAATGTTTCTAATGATATCTTCAGGAAAATTAAAGATATGATCTATAAATGGGCATTTAACCCTCCTTTTGAACATCTCATTGTAGAAACCCTCAGGATCCGTCGTCCTAGCAATTGAAGTAGCCATATGATATGGTTGCAATATTTTATCCATATGAACCCATCCACCTTTAGTAATTACAAATTGGTGGGCTACTATGACAGTGGGGAAAAGAGTTCCTCTGGCCTTCCCTGTGAGAGTATTTTCTTGTATTTCCCCCAATTGCCTTAGAAATTCTGCAACACCAATCTTAAGGGGAACTTGATATGGTAATATGAAAGGAGTCCCTCTAAAACCATACAATCTAATTACAGTAGACACTGAGTAAAAGATGAAATCACCCCAATTGTGCACAATCTTGATGCCCTTAGCAAATTGCTTTGGCCTAATGAGTTCAGATAAGGCCTTTGGAATTCTTGGATTTTCCTGAGAAAACAAAACCCTGAGCCTTGATGCAAAACATCTATCAAAATTCACAAAACTATTCTCACTCCTATCCCAAGTTATGTTGAGGTTCCATAATTGCACTGGCATATCCTCACTATCCTTCTGCTTCATTAGGTCCATTTCTTTCTCAAAATAACTTGCACCCTTGTACAGAAACATGTACATTATCAGGGAATACCAGCAAAAAGGTTTATCCACTTTATTCTTTTGGATTCCTACTAATCCCTCATGAATCAATTCAGCTATGAAAGGGGCAAAGTCAAATGTAATTGCCAAGAAAGGGTGCAAGATTTGAATCATCATATACATCAGGTGCACTGGCATTCTTTCCTAAACATCTTCTCCAAAAGTCTAGCATAGTGACCAATATACACCTTTTTCCCTTAGGTTAAAATAGTCTACCTTGAAAGGTTCTTGTATACTTGGTCCCATTGTGACCATACCCCCAATTTTATTGCAGAATTCCTTCAAAGGACCACTCCTAAGATAATCCCTCTGAGCATTATAGACTTGCCTCAATTCTTCGAAGTCTATTCTTTCCAGGTCATTTGACGGTTCTATGAATCTAAAAACCCTCCTAATTTCTTCAGCTGAAATACTGATCAAAAGGTTTCCCTTTGCATCCCTAACAACCCTAGTAATTGGATCATAATGTCATGCTATCTAGATCACAATATCTGCATCCATGAACACACCTGGCATCAAATTGCCACACCTTGCTAGTGGGAGGGAGGGCATGTCTTTGATTAAACCCTACTCTGAATAGTCCTAAACTGTTTATGCCAGTGCTGCCAATTGTGTCAATTTTGGCATCTCTCATATAATTGCTTTTATCATATAGGTCGTCTGCTATTTTAACTCTAGGGTCCTTTGGTATTAAACCCTTAGCCTTAACTGTATCAGTGGTTGAGTGATCTAGCTGTTCTAGTAGGTCTTCACATACACCCCTCTCATGGTATTCAACTTTACCAGTTAATTCCCTCTTCGGTGCCATTTTAGGGTTTACAATTCTTTACGATTATGCAAGAAAATAAGAGCTGAACCAGAAAGACACTAGCAGGGGCAAAATTTTATAAGATACCAATCTCAGAAAAATTCCTCAAGAGACAGCAACCAGCTCTGCAATTTTCCTCACCCAGGCTTCTGCAAATTCTATAACTTCGTGTTTTCGAAAATGAGTAAATCAATGATATATTAGCATCAGAAACAAAATCTCTTGGCAATTTACTCCACACGATCCGGCCATAACTTCTCTGCAAATTCGAACTGTCTTCATTCAACGGGCAAATACATTTTCGCACCAGTTTTGATTCAACTTTAAATTTGGGTCGTCAATCTTCACTAAAGAAAGATCTAATAGTTGTCGGAACATCGCAATGAATAAAACTTCGTTCATCTTAGCTTTGCGATCATACAACAACCGTTCGATTAAAACAGATCAACGGTAAATCAAAAACTGTAGCATCCAGGCCCCACTTGACAACCTGGACATATCGCTACCATTAGATCCTTCATCTAACGGTCAATGTTCTTCCTTTTTCCGATTGGACACATAGTGGTACATCGTGGCTTAAGACAAAATCGACGGCTATCGCAAGATCGCAAAGGATGAATCTTCTTACTGCGGATATATGACAGTTGTTCGATCATCTGCAAGCTATAAATCCCTTAAGACCCTTAGTGACCGGACCCAATGTGTATATGTTGTTAGATCTTTTGCATCGGACGACTATGACTTAATCAAAAGTAAAGGTCCCACCTGACAGCTGCGCTGACTTGTCAACAAGATCGACAACTGTCGCAACATCGCAATGGATGAATCTCTGCTCTGCGGATATGCGACAACAGTTGGATCAAAGGAGATTAAAAGGCCTTATTCCAACGCTGAAACCTTAGGGAAATAAAACAATTAGGACCTAGGGGAATTTAATAAAGTCATCAGGATTTTAGACTTCGGAAAATAAAACGTCGGCCTAAGTAAAAATAAGGTCCTAGGACATGGCCCCGCCTAATGATAAAATAAAACACATGTGATATAGAGACTTAAGTGACCTGCAAAAAGTAACGCTCAAATAGAAAAATAGAAAGCTGACCTAGGGTTTTTTCCTAAAATGAAAGGAATATTTAGGATTTTTCAAACATGGTTTTAAACTAGGGCTTTCTAGACTTCAATGAAGATTCTGGCAATTTTGCAAAAGCACTTAGGATATTTTTTATGTAGCCAATTTTCTCAAATTCAATTCCTTTGGTAAATACCTCAATTTTGTAAAAGTATGAAACTTATGCTTGAAAAATTGAAGTGCCAACAGACATAAAGCTTAGTTGTCATCATTGGCAAACATCAAACACACCAGTATTCATGATAGAACAACAGTGGTGAACCGGTAGAATGACTAAGTGAACAGTGTACCTTAACCGGTCACGTTTATACCGGTCCAGTCTTGTCCAACCGGTCTCGGCAGACACCACAAGATGCAGATGACTAACAAGTTGCACACCGGTTTGCACTCCATTGCAAACTTACCGGTTAGTGCTTTATAATCCGATCAAGATTATGCAGAGTGTTTTTCAGACAAACTGGAGTTCGCTTTTTCAGATGAACTAGAGTTAGCTTTATTTTCTACGAACATTTCAAGGTAAACTAAAGATCTATTTGCAAGCTTTTTGATCAAGAGTTCTGCATGCAAAATTTTTGGGAGAGTTACAGCTTGGCTGCACCATTTGGTGTAATTTTAACAAGACAATTTCTTATAAATTCAGGTCATCATGCACTTGAAGATGTGTTGTTGAAAATCAAGAGCGAAGAGCGAGCGGAGCAGAAGAGCAAAGTCTTCTGAGAAGGATCACAGTCACAAGGAGTGAAAGAGAGAAAGATTCAACAACCAAGTAGAGGAAAGAGTGAACAGGTATGATTTGAATCGACAGATACAGTGTCAAAATAAGATCATTGTTTTTCTTATGTGATGTATATTTAAATCCCTTAATCAGGGTGAACCCTAACAGGTTCTATTGTATAAATCCTTTCACCGGGTGACATCTTTGCTGATGTTTTAAGTCCTCTAATAAGGCGACTCCTCATAGGGCCAAGATCTTAACCGATCTTCTATTAAATCCCTTAACCGGGTAGCACTCTGACCAGTGCTTTGAAAGCCTTTAACAGGGCAGCTTTATTACTGCAGTAGTGGAGTTTCGTGGGTTCTGTCCCACCATGGTTTTTTCTTTCTAACCGAGTGTTTCCACATATAAATCTTGTGTTGATCTGTGCATTTGATTTCTGTTTATGATTGTCAAAGTATTCTTTTGTTTTCAGTATTAACAGGGATATTAATTTAAAGAAAATTTACAAGAAATTGAATTTATTGATTAACCCGCCCTCTCAATAATCAGTTAGGATTAACAGGATGTCATGAGAACTCTAAGACAAGTGATTGCAACACAACAATTGCACCATGAGTCTCCCACATCCATGCATCATTGGAGAGAATAGAAGTAATAACACCAAAGGAAGAAGGTATAGTTACAACGTATGAAAACTGAGAAAAGATCAAAGAAAGAAATGATCATCAAACACCACAAATGCAAGGAAAGGAAAACGAGGTTGTTAACTCTTCATGTATCACATGGCTCCATCAAAATCATAAGGATGACCTCACATCATCACCGAGATCATGCACAAGGAATGTAGAATTAGAGGTTGGATCTAATTTAAATTTGGTTGAATTCTTTGGAGATAAAAAATCTTCCCCAGCCCCTAAAGAAAACATAGCAGCCATGATTATAGAAGAGATAAGAAATGCTTCTAGTCCTTTAGAAGTCACTTTATGCATTCCACTTCATCATCTTGAAATTGATGAGCAAGGAGAGTTGAAATGGGAATTATGGAAAAATGATAATCACTTGAAGAAATCAGATGAAGATAGGATGGAAAAAGGTGAACTTGAGTTTAGAGACAAAAGTAATCTTCAACCAATTCATAACCCATGAAATGGACAAGACATATAGTAACCAACTCTTTTAAATAAATGAAGAAGCTATTATGAAATCACACAAAGGCAAAGATGAAAACAAATTATGGGATCCCGGTGCATCTTTCATCGAGAAAGGAGTGAGAACCAATTGCAACAAAACAACGCATTATTCCACCACATGCTTCATGCAAGATAAAAATTATCCTTGTGTTCCAACTAAGATAACTACAATGGAAGATCTATTAAACACATGGAAATTGACTATCCAGATCTCTACCACCATCACAGTGAATAATCATTTCTATCAAGGCAGCTACATTATGCAGAGATGGCATTTCCAAGTTTGGGATCCTGGAATCATTGACCATATAAGAATGCTTGTGGACAAGCATTTTCCAAAAGGGGGAGACTGTCATGTCCCTAAATACAAATCTTAATATCGATTAAAAAGGTTTAATAAATTTTAATTGAAGATTGAAACTTATTAAATAAGCATGAATGGTAACGTAAAGAGCAACAATTGTAAAATACCATATATAAAACACTGAAATGATCGAGTTGATATTTATTAGAAGCCAAGAAAAGATAAGTACTGAACATCAATATTCTCGTCATACAAGCTACGCAAAGGTATTAGACAAGCCATGACAAATATACGCTGAGAGAAAAGGAGCAGATGAGACTTGCGTTCAGACACAATAGTCAAATGTAGGACATATCCAGGAATAAGTGACGATAAAGAAATTGGAGGAAGACGACATCAATTGTTATAGGTTTGTATCCATGAAGACATCGTCTTGTGATGAATGACATGTATGTCACTGAATTATCTTGATTCTCTACAAACCATCTTGATACAAAAGGCCAATACATACCTTTGATACAAATGAACAAATACACAATCACGGTAGCTAATATTCACGAAACAATATTGTGATTACAAGTTCCGACAAAATATGGAGAAGACCGACGACAGGCATCTTATTTGAGAAGACGATCATCCAATATCGCATCTTCCAACGGTGTTATCATGTTGCCTAGACATTGTCTTGAGGAATAATTATCAATGTCCACGTAGACATTACCTTAATCCCTCGTTAACATGTACATTCTAGCAGGTGATACGAACCATTAGGGGCAACAATATAATATAGTATTAGAAACAACAACTAATAATAATTATTAATTAATCGGCCATCTATTACTTGGTTGAAGTAATTATTCAAATTATATGGAAAGGGGCGAATTCTTCATAGCACGAAGAGACGTATCTCTTCAATGGTGTCCATTATTACTGCACAGATATAAGGGAGAGTTCGAATTCACCAAGAAGAACATGTGTATTGATTATTGATTTTATAAACCAGTCCCTTTGTGGATATCGCTCATTGGGCATTTCGGTTGCTATCGCAAACTTATAGATTCAAGTGCAAGCACTAATACAGGCGATCAGAGACGGCACCACATACAGAGCATAATTCATAGTCCATATCAAAGACGGCTCCAAAATAGCAGAATTGCATAAGTTGCATCAAGCATATCAGAGACGGCATTATCTGCTATTGATTATCCTGTCATAGCAGCATATATTTCATGGTCTATCAGAGACGGCTCACAATGTATGTGCATATTCCATAACTGATATATCAGAGACAGCCATATATATATATATATATATATATATATTGAGACTCAAACTGCTAAAGTACTTATCGTAGTCGCAGCCTTGTTAGATTCATTGTATTCTATTGTGGCCTTGGAATTACAGTTGTATATAAAAACTCCATCTTCACTGCATAATTCATTGTTCATTATTGCATCTTAATACATTGTTCATTTTCAATATCATTACATCTGCATAATACGTCTGTTCTTGTTTCATAATTCATTAGCGTATCTTAAATTTTAATTGTTTTACCACTTGGAATCACCAGTCACATATGTACAAATCCATATCACCGTAATTCATTGTTGTTGCACTCATATCACATTGCATTAAGTAGAAGGAATTTGGTAATTCCCATAGTGTCCTAAAACTCATAAAAAGGGGACATTACACAAAATCTTGGCAGGCACGTAAAAGTGGCTAAGAGGATCCAAAAGGGGGCCAGGAATGAGTTTGACAAGTATTTTAAGTGGCATACTGACCCCGTGAGTGATCCTCATCAGCTATAACCAAGTTTTCAAGTGGCAAAGATGGAAAACACACCCCCAAGCACTAGCTTGCCAGTTTAAGGGCCCAAAACCCTCTTGGAGGCTACTAGCCCGTCTCTACTAGGTTAAGTGCCCATCTCTACCAGGTTAAGTGGCTAAGAAACTCCACAAGGAAGCCTAGGCAATGTTTGCCAACTTTCTGAGTGGCAGAATGGTGAAAGGAACGCTTGGAAATTTATTCTTCCAATTTTTTTATTGCGAAGGACACCTAGAAGAACACCTAGGCCATTTCTACCAATTTAAGTGGCAGTGTTGCTAAAAAAAGTTCCCAATGTGGTTGATCATCATTTCTTCTACATTCTCCAATATGCCATCGGGCTTTGAGGTTGCTTTTTGCCCGTTTCTTGCAGCTATTCAATTTTTGAAACATGCTATATTATCAAGAGCCACATGTTTTAGAGTGAAATATATATATGTAGAAACTATTATTTTTAGCAATATGGTTTTCCAAAATAATCACAAGGGATGATGCTCGTGCATGCAACTGCTTTATTCAGAAAGTTGCTTTTTCAAAGGCAATAGCTTTTTTGGAGGTCATCTATTTAGACAAATGGTAAATGGCCTATTTTTAGGTTTCTTTAGTTAACCTTTATTTATTCTTTGTATAGGATACTTTTATGTTTTAAAGTTCTTCCTTACCTGTTTTTCATAGCTTTAAGTCTATTGTTTCGAAGACAATAATTTTGGGGATAAATTATTTTCTATCATAAATCACAATTTTTCTATGTTCCACGGAGTTTCCGGGACGGGGACGTGTTTCTGGTACAGGTACGGTTCAAAGCCAAATTTTAGGGGACGGGATGTCAAGGGGAAGCTTAGAGCTATTAAAAAATAGGGGAATTTTTACATAGAGAGAGAGAATTCAAATATGCATATCATGACATTGATAAATCATTCCCCATAGACATTTTAGAAGTTGAATACATAGCACATTAACAAAATTGAAAACCCTCCTCTTGCAACTCAAAAATGAAAACTTTCATGCTGCTGCTCTCTTTTTTTTCTTGCCAAGAATGGTTGAAATGAAGAAATGAAGAAGATTTTAACTTTTTAGCCTCCAAATAGGGCTCCATAGTTTTTAATTGCTATTTCTACCCACATGGGGCCCGCCCAGCAATTAAAAATTTTTAAGAAGTGACTTTTTGCAAAACAAAGGATGTTTTTTTTTGGCTGGAAAAAAGGGGATGCCGTTAGGTACCGGGGATGGCTAGGCAGTCCCCGGTACCTAACGGTGTCCCCAAGTCCCTATTTTGCGTGAAACGCCATTTCCGGGACGTTTCCTTGTTTTACATTTTTGGAACGTCATTGGGGACGGGAAATTCCCATCCCCGTACCATCCCCGAGACGGGAGCGGGGGAAATTGGGCAGGGGACGCGTCCCTGTGGAACACTGCAATTTTTGGGTATTTTGAAACCTCAAAAATAAGTACTTAGAGTTAGAGCACATATTTCTCAATGATAATCTAGGAAGTCTGGTTTGCCTACCTGGGACCCTAATACTGGTCTAGTTCGAACCAGGTTCGGGTTCAAGTCTGGTTTAGACAGGGTTCGAACCTAGGCAGGCTGGTTTGTCTGGGCTGAACCCAGGTTGAATCAGGGCAGACCAAGTGTAAACCAGGAACATTTCCACTAAGAAATATTCTATAATTTAGTACAGGAAGCAATTATTACAAAATTTGCTGAAGTTCAAATATTTATTACATCAAATTAAACTAGCCCTCAAGATTTCTACCTATGAAATTTTTATATCCAATTGTTGATAATGACCCCTGTTCGATTAATTGCAAGCTCTCTATAGTGATAAATTATATTTTAAACATTAATCAATATCTTCAATAGGTGAAGGGAGTTGCAAGCTACTTTTTTTAACATTTTTCAAGTTGAATGTTAATTACAAACAAACAAGATCTCTCTGTACAGTGAAAAAGCAATAAGCATTTGAGCACTTGGAAAGCGAGAATGTTATTGGTGCAGCTGATCCCATTGGCATTGGCACTGTTTGTGAATCAACTAATGCCTTTGAAGAAGACGAAGAAGAAGATTAAGATTTAGATAATCCATTACATGATTGAAACTTAGTATAAAGTTGCAATTGTTGAAAGTCAAAACAACGATACTTGAACTCAATATTATTCTCTTAATATTTTGATGTTGATATGATGCTATGATTACAAGTTTATGGTGGTTTTGTTGTTTTTATGATACTATGCGGCATTTTCATCTTAATTCATGCTTCTAGGCTGCATAAATATGTATGTGTGTGTGTGTATAATTTTTACTTGTTTTTGTACTAATGAACCCAAACCCCATTTCAAAATTTTGCTATATCGGCAAACCGATTCTTTGAACCCGAACCCGAACCGGCAACTTAGATGATAACTGATGCCATTGCTTATGGTGCTAAAATTATTGTACAATCTATTTTTCTTGTGTTCACATTTACAGTATTTGTTGTTTAATTAATTAAACTGAAATGGATAATAGCATCACGATATTGAAGTCTTTTGTTCATCTAGGTTGTAGCTTTGCATAAAACTTAGCTACTTATTTCTTAGAATCATGTGTTGCCTGGTGTTGGAATAGTTATTCCTTTTCAAATCATGTGTGCATCAACTTGCTAGTCTATACTTTAGCCAGTAGAAAGGCATTGTGATTGCATTTAGAGTTAGTCACTTCATTCTCAAAGTCTATAAAATCTCCCTTATGTGACAATATTTGGTACCAATCTTGTGCTCATACCCAAGGCAAAAATACAAGAAAAAAATTATTTAATTATTGCAAACACCCATCAAAAAATATTGCAGAGTGGATCATTCATGCTGATGAGAAATTGTTTCTTGTTAACAGCTACTCATGAAATACAAATCAATGAGATTGACTCCAAAACTACATAATAAAATCCGCATAAAAATCGCTTATGAGAAACACCACTGTAATGTCCCTTTTGGCTATATTTGGACACTACATGGAATTACTCAAATGAATGCTTCTATTTGGTAGTTTCAAGTGCTATAATATGATTTTATAGAATCATAATGACTGGTAATTCCAATTGCTCAAATGAATTAATGGAAATTGATACAATGTGTATTTAGACACTATGAATGGTTATGTATGGTGATGCAAATGTAATGATAACAATAATATTGTGATGCAGATGATGCAGTTCAACTATATGTATGACAAGATGCAATTGTGTAATGCAGATGTAATGACGGTAAATGTATGTATTTACTCAGTTTATTCCAATGCCAATGGAATCCAAGTACAGACTAAGTCTGCAAGTAATATCCAGACCTTCAGGTGACGCAATGGCTGTCTCTGATATGCTGTTATGATCCACACACATTCCCTGCTAGCCATCTGATATTCCTTTATAAATGTGCTGCTAATAATGGGATGGTCACAGGCAGTATGCCGTCTCTAATCTTCTTAATTATATATGCAATCTATCAATAGAGTCATTTCTGATATAGAATTAAGAGTATGCTCGATATGTGTTGTATCTGATATATTCTGTTGCGATACTTGCACTTCAATAATCAGAAGGTTGCATCAGCAATTGCTGCTTTGCTCAACAGAGCGATAATCCACAAGGGAGTAAATAAGATATATTCTCAATTGATCACACTTTCCCAATCGCATGGCATAGAATATTAATATGTCTGAAGGGACACGTTTTGTAGAGTAGTATCAATTGGTTAACTGCTTTGGTGATTAGTTAACACCATAATGATATTATGAGCATAAAGTGATCAATGCTAATTGCATAAGATAACAAATGATCAAGTGCCGATAATTCATCAAGGCTGTATAATATCATTACTCATAATAATCACCATCATTGCAAGTAGCATCTTCATAATACACTTATTAGTTGTTGGGTATGATCTCCAATATTCATCGTCATTGTCTGCCAGTTGCGGTTATTGACTATGGTCTAAGAGTGATAGCTTTATCGTCACCTCTCTGCATACAATTGATATGATTGGCATCTCTAATTCAGGGACATAATTCACTGACGTTGTCTCCGGATTTAGATATAAGTCGCTATTAGCAGTGATCGATTTCACCTTCTTTATTCTGCCCTTGTAATATATGGTATGTATTGCCAATGAATCATCATATTAGCCTTCTAAATCGCAGTTTCTATTCTTCCTTTAGTAATTTATTGGTGCACGATATAGTTTAAATCTTTAATTTAAACTATGTGGTCATTTATTTATTTGATGTCTCTACGGCCAGAACGGGGACATGACAACCACCTACTTGATAATCAAAGAGTTAAGAAGCCCTATAATGAATGGTTCACTTGCGGGAGCTTTCGCAAATGGAGTAGCAAGCTAAGTTGGTTTGATCTTGGGGGAAACACCATGGTTAAGAATGCTTGAGTCAAAGTAGTACAGGCATATTAACCTCTCAAGAAATCATGATGCTTCACTCTTGTGAGCATTACCTAGATGCAATTAGTGTTAAGTGGACTGTGCATGCTCATGAGAGATAACCTTCCTTGGAGCCACTAGTCTAGACATACGGGTCAATGAGATTAACTAAAAAACTACAAAGTTTCACCTGAAACACTATTTCATATTGTGCTGTCCTAAAAGATAAAAACTAAACACTAACAAAAATTGATAAGCAGAAGATATTTTCCACAGCAAGTCAAATTGTGATATTGCTATCAGGATTCAACTGTGATTGCAATATTACAATTTGATTTGCTGGGGAAAATATCTCCTACGTATCAATTGATGAGCTTAAGGGGCTTTCTAATAAATGGTTCATAAGGCAAAACACTTGCTGAAGGTTTTGCAAATGGGGTTGCAAGCAGGGGTGGGCTTAAGCGTGCTCGAGCTGGAGTAGTACTAGGATGGGTTACCTCCTAGGAAGTCACGATGCTTCATTTCTTTGAGCATCACCTAGATGCAATGAATGCTAAGTGTTCCATTCATTCTCATGAGAGATGGGTTCTTGTGAGCCACTACTCATGAAACATGGGTCAATGAGTTTGACTCAAAAAACTATACAATTGAATCCTAATAGCAATATCGCAATTTGACTTGTTGTGGAAAATATCTACTACTTATCAACTGATGAGCTTAAGGGGCTTTCTAATGAAAGGTTCATAAGGCGCAACACTTGTTGAAGGTTTTGCAAATGAGGTTGCAAGCAGAGTGGGCTTGACCATGGAGAAAACTCCATAATTAAGCGCACTCGAGCTAGAGTAGTACTGGGATGGGTGACCTCCTAGGAAGTCCCAATGCTTCACCTTTGTGAGCATAACCTAGAGGCAATGAGTGTTAAGTGTTCCATTCATTCTCATGAGAGATGGGTAAAAAACTACACAGTTGAATCCTGATAGGAATATCACTAACAAAAATGTCAAGACAAAAACCAAAGGTAAAGAAGAGAGCCTCACCAACTACGATTTGACTTTTACTGGAAAGATATTGGAAGATGGCTAATTTTGTAATGTCCCCTTTCCGGCAGTAAGCTATTTAGATGCCTGATTAGTCTATCTATCCATCCGGATGAACTAATGGCCAATTTTCGGAGGATGCCAACCAGTCACAAATTTGCATGGGCGAATATTTATATTCGGGGCTTAGTTTCTATAGTCAGAATCACTTTATTTAATGAAGTGTGTTATAAAGTCACTTTATGTCTTATTATTAAGTCACTTTAATTTATAAAGTTACTTTATATTATAAAAGTGACTGAAGTGAGCTTTTATCCCACATGGATTAGTTCGTTGTACTTGCACTCACTTCGAGGTTATAAAAAGGGAAAGTACATCTCAGAAAAAGCACCATGAAAAGAATTTTTAAAAAAAGATAATATAAATCTGGTTGCTTACATGACTGGTTCATTTCCAAGGATGCAAACCCATTGGAAATTTGGAGGTTGGACGCAAACCTAGCCTTCCTTGAGTGGAATCACCTAGGTTTTCACTATTGGATTCAATGCAGTGGTAAGTAGAAGTCTTTCTCATACAGCACAATTCATTAGAAATCAGTTTTACAGTTGGACAAGAAATCTACAGCAAGGAGCACATACAACCGCATTGCCATACATTGTAACAGACAGAACAGGAAGATAGTTATCGAGTGTATTGACTAGTCTTAGTATTTTATCACCACACTGAGTTACATGCTCACGGCACCACCTGCACCATCCTAGCTTCTTGGCGGCACACACCGGTAAAGCACAGGAGTCTCACGGTGCATGGAGAGTGGGTATTCAGTAGCTCGGAAGACTCTTTGAACTCAGGCACACCCCAGCAAGCCGCAACTTATTCACCCTGCTCGGAAGTGGACAGGTCCAATCTCAATGCGGGCCACCAACTCAGGAGATAGTATATGGGGATCCAGCAGTCCTCTCGTCCCTTGCTCACTGCCGTAATACACAAGGAATTCCCACGCATTGCCTAGATACGCTCAGACTTGACGAGGTAGTGACTGTTTCAGTCATGATAGCTGCATCAGTCGCGAAAGGAGTATTGTGTGTCACAATCAAGAGAAAACATTTAAACCGTCCTCAGCAGCAAGTAGCTTACACAGCAGGCAATGATCTTCAGCATCTACGGGTAGCTGTCCTCTACTTCTACACCTGCATATATAGCCTGGTTGGTACTCGTGAGTCCCTGCTTGCTTATTTGGCATTGTATAAGGAAATGAATGTATTGTTATATCTCCCTGCTCACTGTTGAAATATAAGTTTATTTGGAAGTCCTTGTGTATCTTGGAATACTCATACATTGCATAAAATTTTGGAAGTTTTGTAATGTCCCCGTTTTTTAGACTTTGGGATTAGCTTGTTTTGGCGAACCTCGCAGGCTAATCAAGTGATCAGAGGGGATCAAATGGCGGAGCCAATGTTGGGATTCCATTCTGGAGGTTCAATTTACCAGGTTTGCTCTTTGTTCGGGTCAATTTGGTCAACTTACTATTTTTAGTAAGTGGTATTTTGGGTATGGCCAAGATTCGCAGGGTGTCTGCACCGAGTGTCAGATGTCTCAGGATCGAGTTTCAGGGAATCTCCAGTTTGAGAGACTTACTATTCATAGTAAGTCTATTTTTAGCAGTTGGCTATTTTTGGCAGTGGGTTATTTCTGGTAGGGCAGTTGGCTTTTGAGGCTCTGGTGTCAAAAATGAGTTTGTTACAGTCAATGGGATTCAGTGGCTTTGGTTTTTAAAGTTATCGTTATTAAATTAAATTACTTTAATTTAATAACTTGACTACTTTATAACTTTAATGTTATAAAGTGAAGTTATCATTAAAAAGCCTTTTATATGAAAAAAGTGAAATTGTGCTTTTTCCAAAAAAGCTATAAATACAACTCGAAAAATCACTTTCACTATCCATTGTTGAATTATGATTTTATTGAAGTTTTAGAGAGAGACAACCCAGCTAGGTTTTGAGGACTGATTCCTCTTCTGGCAATTTGAGCCATTACAAATTGATGGTGAATTTTGCAGCTGATACTGAAATAAAATCCAGTGTTGATGTATACTGGATTAATGATGAGTTTTTAATCTACAAGCAAATCAATTTGTTATCCAAGAGTTCGATTTGTCTTTTGCTGAAGCTCTGAAATTGTTTTGGAAGTTACGGTGATCCTTCATTAGCTTTTGTCTGCGAATTGTTGAGGTTCTTATTTATCAAGCAGCCACGAAATTGATCCAGGCTGCGTTTACAAAGGAGGGGGTTTGGTTTGTTGCAAGGGCATTGCATTTATCACGCAAGTGCTGCAATAGTATCAGGCAGGGCGCGTGACATTGGTGAGGCTGCGTCACCTCTCATATAGCTAACGTGACTCCTTGGTATGAGCCGTTTCCAACATACAGGGCCTGCGTTAATTACCAGCCAGGCACATGACAATATAGGTGGCTACAGCATTCTCCAAAGGTGGCAGTTGACAGTCTTTAGGTGCTGCATCAAACTTTGGTTGAAGATTATTACAGTTTGCAAATAAACAATAATCGCCAAGTGCCAATATTTATGAACAATCATTTCCAGAATTTTAAATTATCAATTATTGAAGCATTCAGATTTATGAGTTTAATTTTAAATGGATTATCTGAATTCTATGGTATTATATTTGTAAAGAATTTCTAAGTTTCATATTTCTTGATTAAAAATCCTGTGGAAGTATTATTTTTTTTAAAAGAATTTAATTACCTGGAGCCAAGAGCCAATCAAGCTCTTTACAAGTTTACATTTGAAATATGTTTCATATTTAATAGACAGCGGTAATGTAATATGAGATTCATATGAGACACAAACAGTAACACTACGCATCATTAGAGACTATACTTTTACGCTGTGATAAAGAACTAAACAGTAAGGTTTAATGAGGAAGTTAGTTTGAACAAATTCAGTCCAGTTATATCAAAAGTTTGCATCAAAGATTGGCTTAGGAACACTTCAGTGGTATTAGAGCCTAAGGTCTTGCCAACCTTGTGGGCATTTACTTACAGTACTTGGTAATGCAGTCCAGGCATGCAAGGTAGACACAAAGTATATAACTTCAGACATAACAGGGCTGAATAGGGACAGTCTGAACCATCAGCACAAGTAGATATTGAGAATAGTCATACAGAAGAGGACGAGCATATTATATTTGAACACGGCACTAGAGGTACAGGCATGGTAGATGAGGACAGAGAGGTCAGAGAGACAATGAGAGCTCTTCGTGCGGAACAGGATCACATTGTTGATGCGTTACACCAACTCACAGGGGTTATGCAGCAGTTGACAGTGGCAGCCGCGAGACCCCAGAGCCATCACAGTGGTGGTAATAGTGTGGCAGGATCACCTAGAGCTGCTAGAGCAGCCACTCGCACCACAGATAGGCCCCTTATGCCTACGTTCACAGGGAATAATGCCGAGGAAGAAGTAGCCCAGCCTGAGGCAGCAGTTGTACTCCCTAATAATGTTGCAACCGCACATGATGAGTGGCATATGCTACCTGATAGAGTCAAGGTTAACTTGTCATTTGTGCAGTACCTGGCACAGAGGAGGGATTTTGACAGAGCACAACAAGATAGGAGGCCCAGGGGACCCAATAGAGATCTTAAACATGCTATGAATAAATTGACACTCCCTATTTTTGATGGCAGCGGTAAGACTTCCGCCAGAGCTTGGATTCACAAGTTAGATACTTTCCTGACCCTGAAGCCCATGTCAGAGACGGAAGCGATTAAGTTCACAACCATGCATTTAGAGGGTGCATCATACAATTGGTGGCATCATGGCCTCATCACCTAGGATCACATGTTGATTGCATCTTACGAGATCTTTAGCACTAAATTGATCACCCGCTTTGACCGAAAGGACATTGAAGTCTACTACAGGGAGTTAGCTCAGTTGAAGCAGAGTGGATCATTGGATCACTATATTGACGAGTTTCAGAGGGTGTCTTATGGTTCCGGATATGGCAGAGAAGAGGAAGGTAATGTTGTTTATTGAGGGACTACAGGACAAGTTCGGTGGGCTGGTTAGAGTCCTCAAGCCAGACACTTTAGATGATGCCATTAAGTTGGCACATGACTTGGACTCACCATCGTCCATCCTATAGCCACCAAAGAAAACCTTTAAGGGGTCTTCTTCTTTTAAGAGAAATTGAAATCAGAATAAGAGCACACCTCCCAGACTTGACTTCAAGACTCGGAATGAGTTGAGAAGGAAGAAGTTGTGCTTCACATGCAGATAGCCTTGGACTTCGGATCACAGGTGCCTTGGGAAGGGCCAAGTACACTATATTGAGGTGGTAACCGATGATGATTGTGATCAGTAGGAGGACAGTGGTGATGAGAGCAGCGATGCAGAGGCTCAGGATGAGCATACAGTAAAGAGAAGGAAGAAGGAGGTGCGCACTGGACAGCCCCCTATTACTTTAGCATCCCTCTCGGGTATTCCCACCTGTCACTCTTTTCGGCTCAAGGGAGTGGTTAGAGGGCAGCAGATCATATGTCTTCTTGACACAGGTTCTACACACAATTTCATCAACGCCAGTTTGGTTTCTAGGAGAGGACTCACAATAGATAGCATTTCAGACTTTGAGGTCAAGGTGGCCAGGGGAGACTTATTGAGTTGCACAGGGAAAATCTTAGGTCTTCAGATTCATTTCAGAGATTATCTCCTAGAGGCAGATTTCTACATCATTGACTTAGATAGTCTTGACACCATCCTAGGCATGCAGTGGTTATAGACCCTCGAGCAGTATACTATTAATCATCAGCAAAGACAGTTAGAGTTTATGAAGGATGATCAGTTGGTTACACTTAAGGCCATGTCAGATAGTGGATCACAGGTGGTTTCAGCTCACAGGATGGAGGCCATCTTCAGACACGGCAGCATGGAGTGGGCAGCCCAGTGCTTCATATCTTCCAATCCTTCACCGGATTCAGGGCAACAGATTCACGCTAACATACAAGGGGTGCTTGATAGACACAAGCGGGTTTTTGAGGACATCTCTCCAGGTCTACCTCCAGACAAGGGTTTCGAGCATATCATAGAGTTGGAGGGGGCCAAACCCGTAATCACCACTCCTTATCGTCATCCTAGGCATTACAAGGAGATTGAGAAGGCGATTAAGGAGCTATTAGACATGGGGCACATCAGACCTAGTTCCAGCCCTTTTGCTTCTTCTGTAGTTTTGGTGAAGAAGGAAGGTACCCTTCACATGTGTATTGATTACCGTGCACTGAATAAGAGGACCATCAAGAACAGGTACCCTATTCCTAGGATTGATGAGCTTCTAGATGAGTTACATGGGGCCGTTTATTTCTCGAAGATTGATCTTCGATCCAGGTATCATCAGATACGTGTCCGAGATGAGGATGTCCATAAAACAACTTTCAGATGCCACTACGGACACTACGAGTTCCTAGTGATGCCTTTTGGGCTCACTAACGCACCTGCCACTTTTCAATCCTGCATGAATCATATTTTTAAAATATAGTTGTGCAAGAGCATTCTTGTATTCTTTGATGACATCCTAGTCTACAGCAGGACATGGGCAGAGTACTTGCAGCACTTGGAGGAGGTTCTGAGCATCATGGAGAGCCAGTCTCTATTGCGAAAGGATCCAAGTGTGAGTTCGGATTGACAGAGATTCTCTATCTGGGGCATGTGATAGGAGCAGACAAGGTTATGGTGCACCAGGAGAAGATTCAGGCAATTCAGGATTGGCCACCTCCGCGTAATGTATCAAATTTGAGAGGATTCCTTGGGCTATGTTCATACTACAGGAGATTTGTTAAGGGATTCTCTCAGACAACATCTCCTCTCACCAATCTTACTCGGAAGGGAGCCTTAAGGTTGACAAATGAGGTTGAGGTTGTCTTCGACAGACTCAAAACCGTTATGAGCACTTGTCCGGTTTTGGTTCTACCGGATTTCTCTCGCTCCTTTGTCTTAGAGTGTGATGCCTCAGGGAATGGAATTGGCGCGGTGTTAATGCAGGACAGGCACCCCATAGCTTTCGAGAGCAAGAAGCTCAAGGATAATGAGAGGCTTTATTCCACCTATGATAAGGAGATGCTTGCCATCATGCACGCCTTCGCTAAATTTAGACAATATTTAGTGGGTGGCAAGTTCACAAGTCAGAACAGACCACAACAGTTTGCACTACTTCCAAGAGCAAAAGGAGCTGAATGAGAGACAGCAGAAATGGATCAGTAAGATTTAGGCCTATGATTTTGACATCGAGTATGTCAAGGGGAAGAACAATGTGGTGGCTGACACACTCTCTAGGAGACCTTCAGAGGCAGTTTGTTGTGTTCTGTCAGAGATTTCCGCTGATTGGAAATCCCTTTTGCTGGTTGACTATTCTAAGAATACTCAAGCCTGTCAAATTTTGCACAGCCAGTTGCCGAATAGCAGGCACAGGGTGGTTGATGACAGCATCCGACATTGAGATTGCTTGAGGGCAAGCAATCACGGGAAGGGAGGACTGTAATGTCCCCTTTCTGGCAGTAAGCTATTTAGATGCCTGATTAGTCTATCTATCCATCTGGATGGACTAATGGCCACTTTTCGGAGGATGCCAGCCAGTCACAAGTTTGCACGGGCGAATATTTATATTCGGGGCTCAGTTTCTATAGTCAGAATCAATTTATTTAATGAAGTGTGTTATAAAGTCACTTTATGTCTTATTATTAAGTCACTTTATTTTATAAAGTTACTTTATGTTATAAAAGTGACTTAAGTGAGCTTTTATCCCACATGGATTAGTTCGCTGTACTTGCACCCACTTCGAGGTTATAAAACGGGAAAGTACATCTCGAAAAAAGCACCATGAAAAGAATAAAAAAAAAGATAATATAAATCTGGTTGCTTACATGACTGGTTCATTTCCAAGGACGCAAACCCATTGGAAATTTGGAGGTTGGACGCAAACCTAGCCTTCCTTGAGTGGACTCACCCAGGTTTCACCATTGGATTCAATGCAGTGGTAAGTAGAAGTCTTTCTCATACAGCACAGTTCATTAGAAATCAGTTTTACAGTTGGACAAGAAATCTACAGCAAGGAGCACATACAGCCGCATTGCCATACATTTTAACAGACAGAAGAGGAAGATAGTTATCGGGTGTATTGACTGGTCTTAGTATTTTATCACCACGCTGAGTTACATGCTCACAGCACCACCCGCACCATCCTAGCTTCTTGACGGCACACACCAGTAAAGCACAGGAGTCTCACGGTGCATGGAGAGTGGGTATTCAGTAGCTCGGAAGACTCTTTGAACTCAGGCACACCCCAGCAAGCCGCAACTTATTCACCCTGCATGGAAGTGGACAGGTCCAGTCTCAACGCGGGCCACCAGCTCGGGAAGATAGTATACGGGGATCCAGCAGTCCTCTCATCCCCTGCTCACTGCCGTAATGGACAAGGAATTCCCACTTGTTGCCTAGATACGCTTGGACTTGACGAGGTAGTGACTGTTTCAGTCACGACAGCTGCAACAGTCATCGAAGGTGAGTTGTGTGTCACAGTCGGGAGCAAACATTTAAACCGTCCTCAGCAGCAAGTAGCTTACACAGCAGGCAATGATCTTCAGCATCTACAAGTAGCTGTCCTCTACTTCTACGCCTGTGTATATAGCCTGATTGGTACTCGTGAGTCCCTGCTTGCTTATTTGGCATTGTATAAGGAAATGAATGTATTGTTATATCTCCCTGCTCACTGTTGAAATATAAGTTTATTTGGAAGTCCTTCCTGTGTATCTTGGAATACTCATACATTGCATAAAATTCTGGAAGTTTACATTTGAAATACGTTTCATATTCAATAGACAGCAGCAATGTAATATGAGATTCATATGAGACACAAACAGTAACACTACGCATCATTAGAGACTATACTTTTACTCTGTGATAAAGAACTAAACAGTAAGGTTTAATGAGGAAGTTAGTTTGAACAAATTCAGTTGAGTTATATCAGAAGTTTGCATCAGAGATTGGCTTAGGAACACTTCAAATTTCAATAAGAATAAAATATCAAAAAAAAAATGAAAATGCAGGATGAAGTTTGGACATGCAGCTAGATGAGTGGTGGTAGAAAATAACAACTCTGATTGTCTATTAAATAATGAACAGCAGAATGGTATGGCAGACTTTTGTTAGTCAGAGGCAATACTCATGCATCATAGACAGCTAGTTGCCTTGATATTCACTCATGTCAAATTTATCATCATTTATACACAGAACAATGACTACCAACAACAGCAGCAGCCACTTTATTTATTGTGTTTTCAATAACAAAAGTATACACTTCTATAAAAGGTGTGGAGGGATCTCAAAAAGGGTGTAGAGAAGTGAAACACATCAGCATCCCTCTCCTGTGCAAGACCAGCAACAACAAGCAAATTTTGTTTAGCATTTTTACTTTAATATATTGCTGATTTAAAACAACTGTATAGCAGTTATCTACATTTACCATCAATTACCATATGTTGTCATGATTTTATCCAACATCAATTGGTTGGTTAGTCTCAAGCCTCGCTCACCACTCGAAACATAGCAACCACAAAATCTGCATGGGTCTCTCATAAATCAAAATAATAATTCAAACCAGCATCTTCAACTTCTCATTTTACTCTGTTAACTGGCTCTGATACCACTACTGAATGACCAAATTCACATACATGACACTCACAGAATCAGAGAGGAAAAAGGACAGGAATCATGGCAATGAAAAATGAATAAATGGCAGTTCACTAATTCTATCATCCCCACAACACATCAATGCACAATCAAAAAGTTATATAAAACATACAGGATGGTTAAACCGCCATCAACAACCCAAGTGAAGACCCCTTGATAAATGTTATCAGGGTGTAGTTAGCTAGGACTAAGGAGAAGCTCGGGAAAAACAGAAGGTATAATCAGAGCATACCCAACATATTGGTCCATCCCTACAAAGGCTACGTCATGAGCATGATAGTAGGGCTCTTACATCGGAAAGATTCAGTTGCTCCTATTTGTGTATGTTTGTATGCTCGAAATTAACCATCATGACATGTCTATATGTTTTGCAGCATAAAGCTTCTAAACAGGAATAAGCATTTTAACTAGCAATAGTAAACTCAGTCCACCATAAGACGTTCAATCCATAATTGTCTAAGTGCAATACAATTCCAAGAACAAGAATTTACTAACCAAAATTGAATTCAAATGCTTAATTACATCAAGACATTGTTTATTCTCAACAAAGCTTATACATATTTTCAGTTGAAGTGTAATCCCAAATATTCACTTTCAAATTGGACTGTAATCCTATGTTTTCAAATTTCCCAGAAATCATGTTACAATCTGTTTTCTTAGGCACCTCTGATACTCAATTGGTTCTATTACTACTCACTTTGCCTCCTGCTCTATCCATTAAAGATACTATTATTTTATTTTCCATTGAAGACAAGAGAGTGTGCATACTGGTTGATTGGCCATAATTCACTTGTAGTTTCCAGTCCTGTGAGTACAATTATAAATAATGTTCACAATGAAGACTTAAATGGCATTTGCAGATTTTAAAATTATTCATCAAAATATCATATCTACCTTGAGGGAAACATACATGCTTTTGATCAATTATAATTGTCAAGGATATATTGTGTGTGTTTTAGGACATTTCATCCTCTGTTTAACATTTCTCAACTGTCAATTAAAAAGTCTGTCGTGCCTTATCTTCTGTCCTCAAAAAACATGATCAACATGCTAAGTTAAGCCATTTAAGATCCTAACATGGTTAGAAACTGGATGAACTAGTGAATAGAAAGATGCGTGACTTTATATATATTTAGCTCTGACTCCCTTGTAGAAGAAACCCTACGGAAGCATTTTTTCGTACATAACAGATACAAAAAATTATGCTACATAATAGTGAAATAAACCAGTGTGTGCCCGTGGATACATAAATCTCACTGCACAGTAGTGATCAATTTACAAGACCCTTATATTTATATGAGCATACCTTAATACCATATAGTTCAAGTAAACACTTCGTTTGCAAGTTGTCTCCCATCTTTAATGGCAATTCTGCATTTGGAAAAACACAAACCAAATGAGGACATAAATTTAAAAATATACCAAAATTATAGATAAATATAGTAGGTATGGTACTCATTTCCTCCCATAGACTGTCCTATAAGTTACAATTTCACCTACAGTTATGTAAATCTAGGCCTCGGCTTTACATGCTAAAATGCACTGACATGTACAGAAACTCAGACTTACATGACAAAAAACACAAATACATTAGCAAGTTCCCATAAACAGAACAAACAAATTCAGTATATACATATGATAGTTTTTGTAAGTTGTTTAACTTTCAGAGCAGTTTTCCTGTTTCATAGAAAGGATAAAAAAAAACTATTGTCCACAAATTCCTATCATAGTATCATACACAGAAACACATTAGATCAACTTGAAAAATAAAGTGGTTGAACTAAAAGGCCCTAAGAAATTGAAGAGAGTAGTGGCAACAGCTATAAGAATACAATATCGATGAACTTAAACAAAGTGAAACTCTTCCTTGTTAATGTTTTATAGCTGCGAGAGATATCATTCTTCCTATTCCTTTGCAGTTTTGTTATTTACTCAGTATGATCGTGTTCCTCCTATCTTGTACCATGTGGATGCTGACTTGGCATTGGTTACATCTGGTCGTTTGTATTCACCTTTCGCAATGAGTATTCAATGTTGGTTACCGTTTTGGCATCGCTCGCATGTGTTGTGTATTCGCTGAAGAGTATACACTACGATGGTAATGTGTTGATGTCCATGTAAAGAGATAGAAGGGTTCACCGCGTGGTAGAGAATTCTTCTTTTCTCCAACGTTGACTGATGCTTTGCACTGTGAGTTATGGTTATTTCCGGTCTCTTCTATTGTCGACATTGGGCCATATGAGTATCTGATGACATGGCACATTTGGCGGTGGAGTATCTCTTATTGTTACAGTTTATTTATTTGGTATTGTGTCTCTTGATGGTGCTGTTGCAATCGTGTCATCTCCTTCCAATTGGCATTTCATCTTTTATTGCCCACGATGGAAGTTCATGTTTCTCTCTTGGCTTCGTCGGCAATTATTATTATTATTTTATTGTGCCTTCCTGATGTCATCTTGGTGTGCTCTTGTAACGGCAACGGTTTTATTTCATGTCACCGTCACTCAAGAAGATATATATGATTGGAAGCCTATTGGCTTTATGGGATTATCAGAGTGTTATGCGTGACGGGCTCTTGACAATAGCTAAGTCATCAGAGCTGTATTCTGAGATTTATATATTTGTGTATCGTGTCTTCTTAAGATATATACTCTGCAGATTATTTTATATTGATCATTGAGTGATCAATTGAATGTTGTAGATATTATAAGGAGCAGAGATTTTGTAATCACAGGCTTATTGATTGACAATGTGAAGACATCAATCATGAGCATAAATCTTGCATTTGATTTGAGATCATAATAAAGGAATCTTTATTTTGGCGGGCTGGGCTTTTCCCTCGTGTAGGAGGGTTTTCCCAGGATAAGTTTTGGTGTCATCTGTTGATTGATTTATCTGATTATTTGTTTACTGTTCTGATTCGAAAACTTAACATTCCTGTTCCGAGAAGAGGATGGAACTACCCTCACAGATAACAGCACACAACAGATAATCTTAATTTCTAACATTCTTGATCTCCTTAGAAGATGTCCTACCACTGGTGTTGAAGACCTGGCCATCAGACCGGAACTGGGAGAGGGAAGGATAAGCTGTCACCAAAGCTATTTAAGAGGCCTTATCAATTCAGGTCAGCCTCAAAATATTGCATGAAATGCACTTGATGACATCAAACTCAAGATTTTTGTATAAAAGATTGCCTTCAAAGTCAAACTGGCAAGGTAAACAATAAAGTCTTCTAATCACCTGAAATAATCTAACGCAGTGCATGGGTACACTTGATAACATCAAACTCAAGATTCTTGTATAAAGGACCGCCTTAAAAATCAATCGGTGAGGCAAACAGTCAAGTCCTTACTCCGCTTTAAAAATCTAATACGGCTTAAGCAAGCGCTCCTTCCCTAGTCATCAAAGAATCCACTAAAGGCAGACAGGGAGATGCAAGAAGACAAAGCTTATAGAAAACTTAAAACAAAATGATAAGCTAAAATAAGGATGGCTAATACATAAGATGTTGATTACGGTCTTGTCAAAATTGAATTTCAAATCTTTTCTTTTACTAAAGACCAAAGTAACAAGAATCGGAATCAGCAAGGCCAAATCGAATCGCAAATCGGCGGTGAATCGCCAGTGAATCGGCTACAAATCAGCAAAGTGAAAAAACCCTTGAAATTTAGAGATTTTAATGATTTAAAACTTATTTCATGCACCATTTATTGAATATGACTTAATAAGCACACTTAACTGTCCATCACATACATTACACGTAAAATGTAAATTGTAGCTAAAGTAAATAGAAATCATAGGATCGTAATGAGTCAAATCATAGAATGTATGTAAGATGAAGATCCATAAGACACCAAATCATAAATGTATGTAAGATGAAGATCTATGAAACATATGTCTATCAGTATCTGTAAGATCCATAAAACTAAATCGTTTCATAGTATGAATCTATGATGCTTGATCATTGATCAATGCCAAATGTCAAAGTCTTCATAACTAGATCTTAGGTAGTCTTTGTTGGTGGCTGTTTTCAAGTCCCTGGGTCCGGCAAATGAGGTTTGAATGATTTTGGCCTGTTGGGAAGTCACATCTGTCTGGGATTTGGGCGAGAGCTAAGCTAAGCTAAGTTTGTCATAGAGATGGGGTCGAAACCAAGTGATTTGTGATAAAACGAGTTAAAACCCTTTGAGAATCCTTTTGCCAGCTTCAGTTTGACCTTAGAAAGCCATGATGGATTGTGGGAGGTAACCCTGCTAAAGGCTTGTTGAATCCTGAAATTTGGTTAATTCTGGAATTTTGCAAAAACCCTGGTTAATCAACTATCAACACCCAAGGAAGTCAAAATAGTAGAATCTAATCAGAAAAAGCATAAATACACAACAGCAATTTAAACTAGATCTAAATTCGATGTTGACTCCACAAACCTTATTAGGGGCAAAAGTACTTCCAATAAAACAAAATCATGCAAAGAAAATTCAAGCAAAATTAATTCCCTCAATACTGATTTAATCAAGTTGGAAATATCATGATTAATCAAAGTTTATGGGTCCCATTGTGTATGTCAAATGCAAAAAGCTTATCCAATTGGATTCGATTGATGTAACTCCTTTATCAGCAATAAAACTTCACATTTCAAGAAAAAAAGTGCAAAATTGATCCTGAAACCAGTAAGGAATTTAATGGGTTTGAACTTCGAATTTCTTAGTTGGCTTCATATAGGAAAGCTAAAGTCTTGCAATATGGTCTTTTGACACAACCAACTTTTAGAAAACTATTGAATATCTAGGACTAAAAAATCTTCCAATCTCCTTCTAATCAAGATTAATTGTTGGGGTGAATACTAACCCAGGTTAACTATAAGGGTAAAGGTTATTCCAACTTAAATTCAAATTTCAAAACAATTCACCATCTAATAAACCTTTGATGCAACAAGACCTTAAAATCTGATTTCATTCCAACTAAAACTCTCAAATTTTAAAAGTTCAGGATCAAGTTTAGCCAGTATTTATCAATGGAGTTATAGCTTAATCCCTATTAATCAATCGTTGAAGGCTTCCCAACCTTAAATTACACATTTTTTATTTTCCATTCTGATTGTTCAAGTGAGATTATTTAGACTAGCCTCACTCCATTGGAGGTCGCTAGGGGACCTCCTCCACTAGCATTAACACCTTTATTAACACTAGAAATTCGAACTTGTGAGCTCAACAGCCTAGTGAAGGCATACAAGACCCACAAGTACAACAGCCCTAAAGAGCACACACCAATATTGAGAGGGAGGGATGGGGGTGAACTAGTATTAGGACGAATTTTAACACTTATTTCAAATCTGCAAATATAATTTCAAAAATATCAAGCAAACAACACATGCAGGAACACAAAAAAAACATGGAAAACTCCTAAGGGAAAAAACCATGGCAAAATATTGCTTTTATTAACTTTTTACAAATTGTAGGCAACGACTCACATAAGACACCAATCTTATAAATGTGAGCTTCACTCACTAGAACCACTCACTCCCTCTAAGCACCAAATCAGTATGAGGCACCAACCTCCAATAAACATTGCTTTAAAAAACTTCTTTGTACTATCTGCTCTTAAAAAACTTATTTGTACTCTATGAAATTTATGGATACACTTATCAGACCTACCGTTCTCTATGGTTTGGTGGTGTGGCACCCTTCACCACTGGATTCTCATTGGGCTTTTGCCGAGCAGGTTCAGATTCTCCTCCTTCGGCACATCATCCGGTGCAAGCAATCCATCCAACACAACATTATTATTGCAGAGTTTGGGGCTTGTCCCTTTAGGCTCGAGGCCATCTTTGATCTGGTCTGGTACCTTCATTGCCTTCAGGGCTTTGCGAATTCCGGTGATGTGCGTCACAAATACATTTACCATGCCTACTGTTCTTCAGAGCCTATCGCTGCTTCTGTTGCCTCCTCCAATCAAGCTTGCAGATGGTTTGTTGAGGCTTCAACCCTTATTGGGTCTATTGGGTTTGAGATGGATCGTTTCCCTCCCTTCCAATATTCTCTTGATGCCCCCCCCCCCCCCCCCCAATCTTCTTCCTCCCCGTCAAGAGCTAAATAGGTACATCAGAGATGACATTTACAGGGAGTTCATTCACACCATTTGGGTCAACCCCCACGGGGGTCTTCACCCTAAGATGGCCTTTTATGCAAAGAAATTTTTGGAGTTGAAGGACAAACTCATTATTCGTCCTTCCTACTTATCCCACCACTGGTAACATTCCCTCTGGATCCCCCTTGGTTCTTCTAGAGCAAGCTCACATCGGCTCTAGTCCGAGACCAACCACCATATTGATAGAGTGCACAGGATTTGTCAGCTTTGCAACATCGAGGAGGTTGAGTCAGAGGAGCACTTCATCTTTCACTACCCTCTATATTACGAGATTCAAAGGAGGTTCTACTTCCTCTTCAAGGAAGCGTGGTCACTCTCCACCTTCTTCAAATATGCAGACAATAGGTGCCTTGCCCTTTATCTTCAGGAAACAACTAGGCTCCAGGACCACACGCTGCAGCACCAGCATCTTGCGACGCCTCAACCCTGTCATCTCATTACTTCCTTCTTCACAAAGCCTCACACGGCACCAGGAGTCAGCTTGGGCTCACCCCTTGTTCCAAATCTGTGAATCCCAGGATGAGCTCCTAGCAGCAACGGCCTTCCTCTTCCAGGATCACTACGAAATGGCCCAAGGCCCCAAGTGGTTCTATTGCTTATCCTTCAGTTTGGAGGTTCCTCTCGGTTGTTCAAAACCCTTAGCGGTTATTAAGAGGCTTTCCTTTTGGACCCCTCTCTTTGTTTCAGTTGTTGTTGCTTCTTTCTTCGAGCACCATTTGGTGTCCCTGTTGTGAGCTGGTCCCCTCTTGTTGTTCCTGGCAGTCCCTTAGACCCCTTTTGCGGTCTCTTGTTGGACATTAATAATTTTAGCTTATCTTATCTACTCAAAAAATAAAACTCTCTATACTATGCTCAATCTTCATAAATCCATACTTCCTTTCTTTTTCTCATTGTTGATATTCTTAGTTACCCAGTTCGCTGGAAATGCCTCCCGAACCAATACTAGTTCGAACTGGTACCTGGTTCTGGTACAGTTCGACTTCTGGTCTGGGCAACCTCTGGAGGAGTATTCCTAGACACTTTCTATTGCATTTACTTCGTTTAGTCAATGGTTTACTTCATTTAATGGTGCAAAATGTGAATTGACAAAGAAATCAAGTCTAAGAGGGAGTATTCCTAGTTCAATCTAATTTTAACTCATGCTTCTAGGCTTCATAAATATGTATACATATATTTTTTTTTTAAATTTACATGTTTTTTCGAACCCGAACCCAAACCCCTTTTCAAAATTTTGTCAAACTTGCGAACCGGCTCTTTGTACCCGTACTTGGAACCGAACTCGAACCGATAACTTAGTTGATATTTGTGGCCTTTTCGGAAAGATCAATATATTGAATAATACATCTCATAATTATTGTATTAAACTCTAAAGAAACATCCCTATATTGTCCTAAAGGGACAACTTAATATTGGCAAGAGGGACGTCTTGCATATTAAATATTATTTGTTGAGGGACAACTTGCACATTGGATATTATATTTGTTAAGGAGGAACGACTTATGCAAGTTGGCTGCATTAATAAGGAAGAGCCACACCTCTTGAATGCATATAAAGGTGGAGTTATGGTGTGAATATGGTAAGCATCAAAAATATAACATGTCTGCCTAAATTCGCACTATAACAGCAGATAAGCAGATCCATTCTAATTTGATCCATAGCAGTAACAATTCATACTAAAGTTACAGTCATTCCTAGAGGAAGAATAGCAGACCAAAAGGCGCAATATATAGTGAACTTAAAAGGACAATACAAAGCAGATTTGGAAGACGAAATATAGCAGAATTGGAGGACAAATTGAAGCAGACATAGAGGTTGAATTATAGCAGCAGATTGGAAGGCATCATCAAGGAGACTCTATAGCAGACTTCAAAACTGGGTATTATCGATTCTTCTATTTATCTATATTTTGGAAAGGGCCTAAATCTTAGTTCTAAAAGATCATCTATAGATTGTTATTTCCTTTCAAAGTCTGAAATATTAACATGGTATCAGAGCCTTGGTGAGTAAAAGAAATACTTTCAGATCATCTATGCTCACAGAGGTGAAGCAGTGGAATTTCCGGGAGGTCACCCATCCTCAATTAAGTTCCTCTATTTATTTCTAATTTGGTTCTCTTGTCTGCCCATGTACATTCTGTCAGTTTATTTTTTAGTTTTTTTCTTAAGTTCATGAATCTTCTCCAAGTTTTTCTAATGCCTGATTTCCTTCGACATGAATGACTTTATCTAATTACTCTGCAGAATTTTCTCCTGAACTACCAACCTTCATACTTCTGTAATCCATTAATTCAATTTATTTGGTCACTTGTTGTTCTGTCAAATCTAGGGACTCATAGCTTCGACAGTGTTACAATAATTTGGGCACTCACATAGAACGCTCCTCTGTTTTCCACTTTCCAGTTGTCTCTTTGGCTGTTGCTCAAACCACCTCCGTTGGGATGACTTAATTACCTCTAATGGAACCAAACACAGCCCCTTTGGCTTAACAGTGTTTTTAGCAATTATCTAGATTCTCTCAGTGCCTACACACATGCACTTTCATGGGATCAGAGCGCTTTGTGTAACATAGTTGCCATCAGTAGAAAAAAATCATCATCAGATAAATCCCATGCTTCCTTGATAATAAATGTTGCATTTATATTAAACCATCATAACCAAGGTTTATACATAAATGTTGCATTTAATTGTATCCAGAAGTAGAAATCCCAACCTAATAAGATAAGAGGCTGCAGCAAGCCAAACGGATCAAATCATTAACATTCTCCATTGATAATTTTCAGCAGGTGTGCTAAGAGAGATTGTCCTTGGGAGAGACACTACAAGTGCCTTCTTGCCAAGCTGGCATGCAAACTATAGATAGTCGACAAATCAGACAAATGTGTATCTAATAAAATCATTAGCAAATAATGTCTAGAATATCTAAAGATTAGAAGCTCTAAATCATCAAGAAGTGTGATGGCCCTTCAAGTAGCTCTCCTTTATGCTAGCCAGTGCTCAAAAGAAATGATACGGGTTGTGGGAAGGTGCAGGTATCCTACCACTATGAGTACCAATGTAAAAAAGTTTAGGAACAATCTGAATAAATTCAAAGTAACAAGAGGGCAGGGAAGTAAGATTTCCTTTTAAGTTTTAAATATGATCTCAATTATAAGAATCTCAGGAATCCAGGTTAAGTATGGTCACCGACTTCATGGAAATGCATATCACCTCCATTATGAAAATTAAACATCCTAATTGGTCTAACCATCCTTTGTTCCCCAAAGCAGTGTCAGTCATCCTTTCACACATGCATTACCTTTTTTTTTCATTTTGGAGGCAGAGGAACATGGCCGATCCCTTTTTCAGAGTGTATGCCCTTCACTCTCAATCAAAGGATAAAGAAATTTCATATTTGTCTCTTTTTGTGGAATTCTCTAGACTCTATTGTGAATCCTTTGACTGTTCTAGCTGATTTAATGTTTCAGTACTCTCTCCTTGGTGTGTCTCTTCTATGATACAAATTGTCAATTGCTGGATGCAAGAAAAGATGGAGCAAGCTTTTTTTTCATAGTTTTTGGCCCTTTAAGTGCAACATCTAGAGACTTAATCTGGCTGGGAATGACATCTAGCTGAGTTCAGTTCTTGCCCTGTAAGTGCATCATCTAGAGACTTAATCCAGATCCGAATCACATCTAACTGAGTTCAGTTTTTGCCCTCCAAAGAACCTCTATCTTCTGTCTTATGTTTTATGACTGTAATATAATGAAGAATAAGAGGTCTTAAAAGTTTTAAAATTATCCTAGAGTAAAATAATTGTTTCAATGCTTCTTTGATGAAGTACTAATAGAAAGCTTCCAAACGCTTAGCTCTTAGAGATCCTTCCCACAAAGCATAAACAATACCGGGAAAGAAGGAAGACTCCTAATCCTAGGGGAAGGAAAAAATTACAGAATAAATGGTGGACTAAAAGGTGGCAAAGTATTTGAATAATTTGTGTGCCACCATATACAACAATGGTTGAGGTCCAGTGAAGAGACTCAAAACGTTGGACAATTAGAAAACTACATTGTTGAATCCAAAAGAGTCACTCATTGACACACATTTAACAGTCACTCAAAAAATATGTTTTGGGAGTCCATAACAGTTTACAATTAGAGGCATCCATAACCACTCAAAAGGGGGCCACAACAGTAGTCAAAGGATAGAGAACGGAAATATTCCAGCATTCAACTCTTATCTGCCGCTACTTCTCTGGTCCAGGGTGCAGTTTGAGTCAAGCAGTAAATCAACAGGGAAGATGAAAGATAAGGCTAGTCACAATGTTATGAATAGTTTGAATGTTAAGAAGAGCAAGGGACTAGACATGATGTTAACAAAATTAAGATGAACCATTCAAAAATGCAGAAATACAGATGAGTGTCAATCCCTACATGAAAGCTGAGGAACTATCAACAAAAGTAAACTGGTTACCTCAGGAAAATCTCTTCTTTTTTATCATACTTTAAAATATAAATAAGCAATTCTGTTAAAAGGATCCTATTTATCATTCAATGTAATTTATTAACGTGATTGTAAGTGGTGATTGTCAGCTAGACCATACGTAATATTCAATAAAAAGACATGTGAAACTGATGATTAGCATGGCTACACACACACATATATATAGATAGATAGATAGATACACACACACACACACACACATATATATATATATACGATGTCAAAATACACTTTATTTTGCAGGAGTTCCAATATATTGCTGTGTTAAGGTAAACACCCTTGACACAATCAACGGCAAAGAAAAAATTTAGCCATGAAAAATCTGTGTGCTTTATAACAATCTGTGTGCATGAAAAACTGCAATATAAGATCACAGTAATAACAATTGTAGGAAGTAAGCGTAGTATTAAAGGTAGTTTACAATAAAAGTAACAGTTATTTCAACATAACTAGCAAAACTGTTAACATGAAATTCAAATCCCTCTTGTAGCATATGTCAAAAAAGGTCATAAGCATAACAGAATTGGATTCAAATTAGCTCAAAATCTTTTTTAGCATCACAATGAAGCCCATATTGACCTTGAAGCTCAGTCAGACGATGTCTCAAATAACTTTTCATGCGGTCTTCTTTTGCTTTCCTCAGTGCCACTCCTGTCACAAAATTCATCCGCTGATTTGCTATCGCATCCTCAAAGTTTCTAAACAAACCCCCTGTAGCGGATTCTTCAATTCCAATCTGTAGAGACAAAGAATTTGAACCCAATAAAAAATCAATGATAGAGAGCAGAGCAACATTATTAAGCCTGCAGCTAAAAAATATTGGATTCAAATATTTTCCAACCTGCACATTTACTTGAGATCCAAAAGAATGGAAATTTTTACAAAATTGTATCTTATGGGCATATTCTGTGCAACATATGTACACTTGCTTTGAGCATACAAATGTACTTTAAAATTCCAAAAGCAATAGTAGTTACAAGCAATATCTAGCATCCTTACATGACAAAAGAAACCATAACTAAAAAACATCATAGCACCAATGTCCATGTCAAAAGAAAACTAATAACAGCATTGCACAACTGTTCCTGCACCTAGGAAGCATCAGTTGTCAACTAAAGCCAGATTAGTTAAATCAATAATTGTATTTCTGTAGAAATCCTGAAAAGCCTAGGCCCAATAGAAAATGGTGATCAGTCAAGATAAATTGTAGTACTGGTAACAATGGCAGCCAATGGCTGATATGGTCAAATGTGATATAGCTTCTTGACAAATGCACCATTCACAGGAAAATTTCCCAAAATATTTGTTCTTTTTTGTACAATTATACTTTCTCCCTGATCATTCTATGGGTTGAACACCTAAAAATAAACATCGCAGACACTTACCATGCTGAGGCTACCCTTTTGAACTGAGCAAACAACCCTTCAGATGACCTCGTGCTTTAACTGTTATGACAGCTTGTAACAGCACAAATACTTCAAATGTTTGGGCAGACTTGATTTGTATCAAACATTTTTATTATTTTCTTCCTTACGTTTTTCTTTCTAAAAAAATTTTAAAGATGTGTTCCTCATGCAGTAGTCTGTGCCTTTTGAGAACATATCACTTGATATCTTTACTTTCTGAGTCAGATTATGAGTTTTATTGAAGCAATTATAGGACATCTTAGATCAACTAACAGTTGCTCAATTGAATCCTAAGCTAGGTAGGTTGTTGAAAGTTGTAAACCAAATTCGTATTTATTTGTCATTTGTGTATTTTGTTACACCAATGGTGGATTCGTTATTTTAGTGAAAAAGGCTACCAGTGCCTGTTTGTGTTGCCTGCCTCATAGAAAGTGTCAGCACTGAATGGTGCGGCATAGGCAACAAAAATATTGCCATCTGAGATATAGGAGGCAGAAAAATGCCCTTCCCGTCAATACACAAAAACTATGGTATAGCACCTCTAGCAAAACAGGCAAAATGGGAGATTGCCTTCCATTACCCTCAAGAATGATACAAATGGGTGTGATGGTAATGTGTAACAGCAGCTTAAGGCCTGTTTAGCAGGTTAGTTGCCATTGTAGTAGTGTGAAGCATGAAGAGAGAGGCGGGTAAAACACGAGCAATAGGAGAGAAATGCATAACTGATTCAGATTTTAAAAAATCCAGATGGAAACATATCATTGAGGTGCAAGACAAACAAAATTGGACAGAGGACCTTCTATCACTTTTCTGTGATGGCCTATGAAGATGTAGTGCATGGGACCTGTTGGTTCCCAAAACCACAGATTGGAAATCCAAGAGCTTGCCAATTATCCGACAGGATTCCACAATCAGTTCTTGCCAACGAATGGGAATGACCTTGATTCCCTTGCACTTCAGGCTTTGCTATACCTAGGCGGGTAAACCTTTACTTCGAACCCGATCACCTTGCTCAAAGCTTTTATATAGCAAATTTAGACTTGGTGAGTTCTCCGATTGGCAAAGTCCTCAAAACTCAATCAATATAAAGTATTGTGAATGTTTTATATAATGTTTATTAATAATTGATAAAAATGCTTGCAAGAAGGAAGTATATAGATTTCTGACTTCAATTGATAACTCCAATAATTATATTCCAATGATTTTAAATGACCAGTGCCTTAGTTTATTCGGGCAACAAAGTCAACTATTATGAAGATTATTATGTACAACTCTATGAGACAATATTTATGTTTAATATCATCAATTACCCCTGAGCTCCGCAACAGATACCTTTTGTATGCAATTCTATGCTAGCCAAAAGGAATTTAACTTCTTAGGTGGGAAGTCCGATCAGCCAGAGATGCGGAACATTTTACATGTTTCACTATTCCCTGTTTGTTAAACACAGAATGCGGAAAATATCCAATGCAAAAATAAAGCCTTGTCAGAATAATCCAATAATCTCTTTATTGATCATAAAGGACAAATCAACATGCCAATTGTAATCTCTTTGCTTCAAAAAATAAACAAAAAGACATTTTATTTTTATTTAAATATAATATTTGAATTTATACTAAAGCCATGCTTTAATATTTTACATTCCTCTTACAATTGTTTTAACTCTCCTCTCTAAATATATCTTTCTTCCAATCTCTTCTTCCAATCTGTCCTTCTTTTTGAATGATACAATCCTTATTAATATTTGATTGTATAAAATGACGTTTCTTTTCAACATTAAAAGTCAAGTCCCCTTTTATTAGACACACTAAAGGTTTTGTATTTTAATTAGTGATAAACATAGTCTCATACTTTTCCCCAATAACAAATATTATTTCCACATGTTTCTTCGTGAATGATCTTCCTGTGCATTTCATGGCCAAATACACGGCTGTGTTTACATCTTCCTCCTATCCACGTCCAATCTAAGATTGCGGGAGTAGTTTAGACTTGATCATTCTCATGTCTCCTTGGCATGTGCATTTATTCGCCTGGGTGTGTATATTCAGAAAGGTATATAATCATTTTCTATTCCTTCATGATTGAATAGTCGGCTACTCTGAACACAAATCGAATTGACAGTCGAACTGTCTCTCTGCTTTCGTATCCATTGCACCTCCAAGCACAACCGGCATGGCTTCCGCATGTTTTGGAATTTTCCATGAGGAAACGACACATTTCTTCAATCGTTGACCATCCTCCAAGTGCTTTGACATCCTTAGGATGCAATGGACGGCATGTGCAAGGCTCACGATGAAACATTTTGTGTTTGCAATATCATTCCAACATCTCAGGCCCGACAGTTCCTCCGCTTTGGCCATGATACTCTCTTGCACCTTATCAACATATTGGGCTTCACACCTGCAAACTCCTCTTTGTTCTAGAAAAACTCTTATCTCAAATTCTATGAGATGATGGGCTCCTATATTGTGCATCTTCGTGAATATTCTCTTGCAGCAGAAACAGCTATTGATATCTTTCACTATTATTTATTTCCATTGCTAGACTATACAAGATATATCATGCATGATGAAAATGTTCCAAGTGTGTGTTCTTCGCTGTATCACCATCGACTGATAGGAAGACAACTTTATTGCTCTGCCGTTTTGCATCATAGAAAACCCCTGTAATCATCTCTTGGAGAATTTTAAAGTGAAGAAAGTGTAACACCTTCCAGTTCTGGAAACATATTCCTCATGTGCACATTGCTTTGAATGCTTTCTAATTTACGTAACAAGGATCTCATATATTCTAAGTGCTTCATCTCGTGCATGGCTGCATATAGCAAATGCAAATCATGCATGGTCTGATGCCCAATCAATGTTATGCAGAACAAATAGTCTGATGTTTTTCCTATAAATACACCAGAAAATACATTGGTCACTTCCAGATTTCACATGCTTCACCAAGGCTCATTCATTCCTCATGAATCTGGCATATATAGTGATGAAATAGTTATCAATAACCTCCATATATCACCCTGCTGTAATTGCCTGTATGTTTCTGATTGAATCCTCTATCGTTCATTGTGCATAGTTGTGATACAAGAAATACATCTTTTCTAGTCCTTCTTTTGACAGTGATGTTGACACTTGTGATCTGACCCATTAATAGCATTATATAATCATGAGTCTCCAGCATTCTCTTGATTAGTATAATGTTCTACTCATAATTAGTGGGTAAGATCTGAAAATTCTCCCTTTGGTGTGATATTTGGGACTCTAAAATTTTGCCAAATTTTAGAGTTCCATAAGGACCAGGGTGGACAAAGAGGTCACAATCCTCCTTCCCTAATGATCACTTTGCTATAAGTGACTTAAAATCGATTGATTTGTTGTTTGTGATTTAAATCATCTCAGTAAATCAAAAATGATGATAGCAGGGATATTTGTTTTTAGTGTACTAAAACATGTCACTTTGTCGTTTGAGAGAAAACCCATACCCTTTGATATATTTACCTTAGCATGTTTTGATGTGTCTACCTCTAGCTGCCTGATTACTCCTATTTGTAGCTCATCATTAGTCCCAACTGTTGGAAAGCTTCAGAAGATAAGATTCTTAAGAAGTGCCTGTGGATTCAATCCAGCTACACCTACCTTCATATTAAATGTGTACAATTATGAAGATAAAAGTGTAAGAATGTGCAAAAAGGTAAGCAAGTATACAAGATACCACGGTAATCACAATCAAATGACTGTTTATTAAGACAACTCAGAGACATTAATTTCTATGCATAAACAACAAAATTTAAGGTACTAAACAGAGGTAATACTCTATGTTCTATGGAGTTTCCAGGATGAGGAGGACAGGTGGCAGGGGGCAGTGGGCAGTGCTACGAAATGACATTTAAAAGGGGGGGAAATATTAGAAAACTTCAATTATTTCTATATAAGGCATTCATCATAAAGTATAAACAGTATAGAACCATATTACATAACATTAGACCTGATATGTAATAATAGCAGTATTTCCTTTCTGTCAAGGCTGAAAACAACATAATAAAACAAAATTTACCACTTTTACCATTTGATATGTAATAATAACATTATTTCCTTTCTGTCAAGGCTAAAAACAACATAATAAAAACTAATAGTGTTTGACAATCACTAATATAAAATACATTTCATTTAGCAACCAAATATTTCTTATCTAAAATATTTGTGTCTATATAGTATTTAAGAAGTTCTTTGTAACAACCACAAAGAAGAACTTTACTCCAAAATATTGGTAGGAGAAGTTTCTTTGGTCCTCTAAAGGTCATCCTAGCATTGTAGATCTCACCAAATAATTTTACACAATTAGCTCAATATGAAAAAAAGAAAAGAAATGAAAGAGGGAGGTGTGGGAGAAAGACATAAGGTTTAATGATTAATAAGGGAGCAGCTTTGTAAATAAATATCTAAAGTCGCCCACTTCACTTGATTGAATAAAAATACACACTGTCAAACTTAACAAGATATGTAAAGAATATGGTGTACAATTTCCGCAAAAGGGGTAGGGGTGTGATGTCCCATTCCTGAGTTGCCCTAGAAGTTGCCCTATATCACAATTGCAACAAATCAGGGTTAGGATTTACCAGATAAATGGTTTCCTAAATTATGTAATCTGTAACTTGGGTGACTTAAATCGTGCATTAGCCACATGAGCACAAATGCCAACATACAACTATATATATATATATATATATAAGAGCACAGTGCAAACATTATTTGTAAATAAATCAAGGGTTAGAATAAAGAGAATATATCTCAATCAATTTGCAGCACTTAAGTTGTATATGAATTCCGATTATAAAAGATGTGGAGTAAGAATGCAAGGTAGGGTGCCCTCAAATAGTAGTTCCCCCTCCATAGGGTTCCCCTCCATAGGGTTCTCCTCCATTCTTCTATGAAATCTATGTGTAATGTCCCCTTTTTGGGACATTAGAAATCAATTAAATAATTAAATTTTAAGTTGTCAAATTATATCAAATTTAATGACGACTAAATTTAATTATTTAATTAAGCAGTTAAAGTGACTTTATATCAATAGAGAATTGTTTAATAAAGAAAAGTCACTTTATTGTTTAAAAGTGAAAAAGAATACCAAAGGTCAAGGAGTGGGAAAGCCAAGAGTTTTTTGGAGATTGCTATAAAAGTACAAGGAGAGGATTATTCAGAACATGTTCAAGTGTTATTTTGATTTGAGGAATTTGACTGGTGCATTTGCATTGGGAATTTGCTGGAGACGAAAACCTTCAGTGATCAGAGGAGCTGGATGAAAACCTAGTTCTCCCTAGAAGTATATTTGCAATGGAGTTTACATTGGTGCCGAATTTGTAATCTGTTTCAGAAATAATAAAGTATTTGCAATTCTAAGGTAATTTTGCAATTATCTGAAAATGTCATGTCTGTTAAATTTTTGGATCAGATTTATCCCTTTTAAATTTTCTTGTATTAACTCAATATGTGTGATATAAGTTCTCCAAGTATACTTCAAGTATTACTGATATATATGCTTCTCATGTATCGCTGATGTGCAAGTATCAGTCTATGAGTGTCATGCAATATTGTTGTATGAATATATTGATGGGCAACTATCAATATTCAATATCTACAGAGATTATCAATCTACTGCTGCATATATAACAGTCTGTTCACCGTATCTCATTGAAATGAGATGTCACTGAATATATTCTCTGTGTATCTGCTGTATTGTTTTTTTCCTACCCTTTTATTGAACACAGAATATATTAATATATGGAAGACATGGAAGTATAGAGACATGTCTCCTTATGTTTGTTATGGATGAAGAGACATGATTGTATAGAGTCATGTCTCCTTACGGAGACATGACTCTATACAATCATGTCTCTTCATCCATAACAAACATAAACTAACAACTGTTTAATCAAGGGTAATGAATAGCATGGAGATCGAACAGTAAACCTTAACATATCATTGATATTATGTAACCGATACTTAAGGTATCTCTGCCAAGTTGATAACATTGTGTTTAGAGAATGTGATGACTGATATAAATCAGTCAATACAAATCGGTATTAATAATGAAAACCGATACATGAAGATTGATCGGTCTCACTAATATTTAGTTTAAACCGATATCAGTCAGTAAGATATATGAGATTAACATTATTTATTTATTAACTCTATACATTGTATATGTATATTGATATATATAATAATATCATTATTATTATATATATCAATAAATGTATAATAATATTATCTCATATCATTTCATCTGAATAACAATTCAAAGATGTTTATTTAATTCAATATTATAAATTTGTATATTAATATAATAATAATGTCCATCATTATATGTATATTAATATATTGCTTATTTATTTTCTCACAATATAGTGAACATTTTATCTGATCAAAACTATAAACATCAACACTCCCTCTTAGTTAGAGAAGATAAAATGTAACTCACAATAAGTTCATAAATTGTGAGAGTTAGTTCCCAGGTGGATTGCCTCTATTGGTGATCCTATCCACAGTTCCCAGGTGGATTGCCTCTATCAGCGATTCTATCCACACTTCCCAGGTGGATTGCCTCTATCGGCGATTCTATCCACAATTCCCAGGTGGATTGCCTCTATCGGCAATTCTATCCACAAGCTCCTGTGTGGATTGCCTCTATCGGCGATTCTATCCACAACTCATGAGCTTCAGAGTGGATTGCCTCTATCAGCGATTCTATCCACAAGCTCCTATGTGGATTGCCTCTGTCGGCGATTCTATCCACAACTCATGAGCTTCATTTAAATTATCACAAAAAATATCTATCACAATAGAAAAGTTATTGCAAGATCATCACCTTCCAATAACTTTAACAAATACAAGTGATAAATCATTTGGAAGTCGTCACTTCCTTATGATTTACACAGGGCCTATATAATTATAAAATAGCATTAACATAATAATCAAAATCATTACAAGTTTACCTCAGAAGTGTTTCACCTTCAATAGTGAACTCCCTCTCAATCATAAGGTATCTTGAATTCCATTTAAAAGAACCATTTCTCTATTATTGTTTTCAAGTCATACCAACATCATTCGAAGTTTCCATGTTTCAAAATCAGAGGCACCTTCAAGTCTGTCCTCTAGTCTCATTCCATTTGCCATTCTGAGATTTCCAAAAAATCTGATCTTCAATCTAATCGGAACTTCCTTCAAGCGGTTAGGCTTCAGCGAAGAAACCTGGCTCTGATACCATGTTAAATTTTTGGATCAGATTTATCCCTTTTAAATTTTCTTATATTAACTCAATATGTGTGATATAAGTTCTCCAAGTATACTTCAAGTATTACTGATATATATGCTTCTCATGTATCGCTGATGTGCAAGTATCAGTCTATGAGTGTCAAGCAATATTGTTGTATGAATATATTGATGGGCAACTATCAATATTCAATATCTACAGAGATTATCAATCTACTGCTGCATATATAACAGTCTGTTCACCGTATCTCATTGAAATGAGATGTCACTGAATATATTCGCTGTGTATCTGCTGTATTGTTTTTTTCCTACCCTTTTATTGAACACAGAATATATTAATATATGGAAGACATGGAAGTATAGAGACATGTCTCCTTACGGAGACATGACTCTATACAATCATGTCTCTTCATCCATAACAAACGTAAACTAACAGCTGTTTAATCAAGGGTAATGAATAGCATGGAGATCGAACAGTAAACCTTAACATATCATCGATATTATGTAACCGATACTTAAGGTATCTCTGCCAAGTCGATAACATTGTGTTTAGAGAATGTGATGACTGATATAAATCAGTCAATACAAATCGGTATTAATAATGAAAACCGATACATGAAGATTGATCGGTCTCACTAATATTTAGTTTAAACCGATATCAGTCAGTAAGATATATGAGATTAACATTATTTATTTATTAACTCTATACATTGTATATGTATATTGATATATATAATAATATCATTATTATTATATATATCAATAAATGTATAATAATATTATCTCATATCATTTCATCTGAATAACAATTCAAAGATGTTTATTTAATTCAATATTATAAATTTGTATATTAATATAATAATAATGTCCATCATTATATGTATATTAATATATTGCTTATTTATTTTCTCACAATATAGTGAACATTTTATCTGATCAAAACTATAAACATCAACAATGTCCCTTGCCTGAAACCCTATTGACGATATCGTCATCTTTTTCACACCAAAATTACAAGTGACAAACAAAGAAAATTAATTTATCGTAAAGATAATTAATAATATGAATAGATAACAAATAATAATAAATTATATATATATATATCAAATATTAAATGATCAATATATCAAATATTATGATTTATTATAATATAATAAAATCAATAATATATTATAATATATACCAATAAAAACATATAATATAATATATACTAAATATTAAATATAAATACTATACTTGTTGAATATCTTAAACCCTGCATACTCGCATCTGATAAGACGCGATGCCTGGGTAGTCAGGGAGTCTTGACTTTTGGGAAAAGGTTGCCTTCTCCCCACACAGATATAAGTGAGGTTAGAAAGGAAAGGAGGGGGGAATATTGTTAGGGTGCAGTTCCAAAGGCATATAAATCTCTTAAGGCTGCGATTCTATGAATTAAGTGACGGGAATATCACATAATCATGGCGATGAAGGAACGCAATACATTGACAGAGATTGCAATTGGTGGCACCCAACTGTCATCGAAGCAGGCAATCATAGATCCAATCAGCAATGAGTGGCCAAGCAAGACTGAACCAAAAAGGATATATCTATACAGTTCGCAAAACCAAATAATAACTCAGCAAGCAACGTCATTCAATCGAACAGTAAGTAAATCTCTTAAGGCTGTGATTCTATGAATTAAGTGATGGGAATATCACATAATCCTGGCGATGAAGGAACACAATACATTGACAGAGATTGCAATCAGTGGCACCCAACTGTCATCGAAGAAGCGGGCAATCACAGATCCAATCAGCAATGAGTGGCCAAGCAAGACTGAACCAAAAGGGATATGTCTATACAGTTCGCAAAACCAAATAATAACTCAGCAAGCAATGTCATTCAATCGAACAGTAAGCTATGGAATAGGGACGATATCAATGGGATCTAACGAGCCTTCTTCTGCACATGATAACAAGCCTCATAATAGTGTTTGATACAAACGACGGTTGAACTATTATATCAGACAACAGAGGGTCTGAGGAGAACATATCCCTGGAGTTTGGCATCGAGAGTCATCAATCCACACCAATTTAATATGTTAGACTAAGACTAAGGATAACGCTTATGAGTAACGGGCATATGAATTACTATGCATCACTTCTAATATTAATATTATCAGCAATATTAAGAATAGCGACTATGTTAGTAAATTGACAGCATAGCTACAGAAGCGATAAATATAAGGATGAAATATCATATTCGCCAAAGAGCCTAATAAACGATCAAATCAGTTATCGTGGTTAGTAGGAATCGATAACCATTATAGGAGAGATTAAGGATGATGATAACTGCAATCACCATATCAGTAATAAGAGCTATTATTAATCAATGACGAAGTTAACTCCTAAAGGATGCAATTAAAGGAAAAGTGTTTATTATGAATAGATACAGGAGGTGTCTTTTGAGAACACAACCCATTATACCCAAGTGCAACATATATGAAGACATTTGATTGTCTTTCCAAATGGGGGAATACATAAAAATACATTTGGGTGCTGATTATGGAAGGAAAGAAATTATGAAATATATATATTAGCTGTTGATCGAACAGACTTGCACCAGATCAGATTTATCTATTTATATATTTATATATATATATATAAAGGAAGATATCAAAGGTCGGGAATAAGGAAGACTCATTGATGATCTCACTACCGGTTGAGTTAGAAGATCAGTGACAGAAAACTATTATTATGATTCAAGAAACTAACAAACAAATAAGTGATAACAGATTCTAAACCAAACTATATGTTAAACGATATGGTTATGAAGAGGTATAAGCCACGTCTTTAGGATAGAACCATTTGGGAGTACAAGATATATAAGGAGGTTATATAAATATATTTGGTACATATCACATCGAAGGAGGCTGCTTGGAGGGAATAATTGAGAAGCCTCAAAGGAGATGAGGATTGAGGAACCTATCATATATGTTAGAATGCAAATAGCTGCAAAAAGGACAAAATTTAGGGCAATCCCGAAAAGGGGATATTACAAGTGGTATTAGAGCATATTCCTTCCAGCATGAGGGACATTATGATGAATTAATTACTCCCAGAGATGAATATGGTCTTGGATGGACTTTCTTGCCTCTTGTGGGCCAAGTGAACTGTCTACACATATTCATGTGTATGCTTTGTGTTTCAAATGCATGCCCCTTTGTTTTATCTACAGTACAAGAATATAAAGAAATATAAAATTGTTGTAGGGCGAGATGTAAGTAGGGTTAAGGTTACCATCTAAGTAGACCACCTTGATGGATGCCAAAGTTCTGCCATCAAGGCCAAGAGGGCCAAAGTCTTGCTCTTTAACTTAGATTGAATAAGCTGAGAATGCCACTACATTCCCCATAAGAGATGTAGGTAAATGAGTTAAGGCAGCCATCTAAGTAGACCACCTTGATGGATGCCAAAGTTCTTCCATCAGGGCCAAGAGAGCCAAAGTTCCGCTCTTGGGCTTAGGTTGGAAAAACTAAGAGGGCCATCTAAGTAGACCACCTTGATGGATGCCGAAGTTCCGCCATCAAGGCCAAGAGGGCCAAAGGTCGGCTCTTGGGCTTAGGTTGGACAAACTTCTGCTATTGGGCTTAGGACAAACTGAGAACTCCATTATAATCTCCATACCGTTCTTACCCAGAGAGATGTAGGTTAGAGGGTTAAGGCAATCATCTAAGTAGGCCACCTTGATGGATGCCAAAGTTCTACCATCAAGGCCAAGAGGGTCAAGTCTCGCTCTTGGGCTTAGATTGGACAAGTTAAGAACCCCACTACAATCTAAACGGATAAGATGTAGATAAGAGGGTATAAGACTACCATCTAACTAGACCGCCTTGGTGGATGTCAAAGGTCTACCACCAAGGCCAAGGGGGCCAAAGTTCCGCTCTTGGGCTTAGATTGGTCATGTTGAGGACCTCACTATGATTCCCTGCAATTCCTGCCATGTTGAGCTAATTAAATATGAGAGATGAAGCATGGATAAGGAAGCGAGACAACCATCCTACTATTGTGGTAAAATAATGAATGTGTTATTAATCAATGATCATGAATGATCTATATATAAAAGATACAAGAGAATGTTTCTATAACGAACAGAAGGAGTTTATGGAAACATTACAAAAAGAGTGACCATTAGAAATAGACAAAAGAGAGATAAAATTAGAAACTATCTATTATCGTAATGCCCTCCCTTAATGGTCAATCTATCTTCAAAAAAACAGAAATTTGCAGGTCCTTGGAAAACGTAAAAGGCAGCCTCAAGTTGATCAGAGAGGTCTACAAGTTCTGCAACGTTGGCCTGTGGCTGGGTTCTACCCTGCTTCTGCTGATCAAAAGCAATGTGTGCCCTATAGTCTCGAAGCATATGACCAAATTTGTGGCAGTAGTTGCACCGAATGTTCTTCCTGGAGCTATCCTGAGACGGAACTGATGAATGAGATGGGCCTTTGTCCTTGTGAAAGGATTGGGCTGAAAATGCTTGTTCAGAGGAGGACGAAGGAGCACTGCTACCAAACTATTGTTTCCAACAATCCTACTGCACAAGTTTGGTGCATAGATCTGAGAACTTCAGGTCAACATTAGTTGCAGTAATGTTGAGCGTCTCAATAAAGTGCTCATAGGATAGTGGTAGTCATTTTAGAGTAATGACCACCATGTCCTCTTCCTCCATTGTACGGCCAATGGCCTCAAGTTGATCCTTGATGTCCTTAATCTTCTAAAGATGTTCTTGTAAGGACATATTCTCATCCATAATAATGGAGAAAAGCTGATTCTTCAAAAAGAAGGCTTTGCTTTTATCTAATGTCTCATGGAGATCCTTCAATATTGTCCAGATCTCTACAGCTGTCTTGCCAGACCAGATTTGAGGCAGTTGATCATCAGTAACTGAAAGCTTAATGAGCATAACCGCTTCACGATTACGTTCATCAAACTTGTCTTGAGTCGCATCAGTTGTGGTAGGACGAGTCTCGGTACCCTGAACAAGCACCTCAAGGCGACGGTACTCGAAAATCGTCAACATGCGTTGCTTCCAGGTGTTGTAGTTCTTTCCGTTGAAACACTGACTACCTTCCAGCATAAGACTGGTGAGAGATGCCATAGCACGTTTTTCAAAGAAAAAATGTGAAAAATCAAAAAAAGGGCACAAACTTCAAGGCGGATTAATGGAAGACCCAAAAAATTTGAAAACACCCAATGAAGAACTCAAAAAACCCAAATAGAATCTGCTATCAGATTCTAAATTTGCTGGCTCGAAAATTGAGGCATGGAAAACGATGCACCCAAAAAAAAGCGAGACTGTCCCAGTTGAGATCTGCAAAAACCCAATATGCTAGCAAATTTTGGATCCGTTGGCTCGAAAATTAAGGTACCCAAAAAAAACGGACCACAACCCAGTTGAGCTCTTAAAAAACCCACAAGGAATCTACAATCAAAAAAATTTCGACTTGAACTAAAGGGTCAAAACCCTAGACGGGTGGGTGAGGAAAACAAATGCAAATTTTGAACACACTCGGGGTAAAAAAGCTTCGAAAATCTTGAACTAATAATTTCAAAAAAGGAATTAAAGATTTTCGAAGAGGCCAAGAATTTGCTCTAATACAATATTGTAGTAAAATAATGAATGTGTTATTAAACAATGATCATGAATGATCTATATATACAAGATACAAGAGAATGTTTCTATAAGGAACAGCAAAGAGGAAATAGAAACATTCTTGTAGAGTGAAAAAGAAAGTTTCCATAACGAACAGAAGGAGTTTATGGAAACATTACAATAAGAGTGACCATTAGAAATAGACGAAAGAGAGAGATAACATTAGAAACTATCTATTATCGTAATACCTACTAAGTAGATCACCTCGTGTGGATGTCTAAGTCCTACCACTAGGGCTAAGGGGGGCCAAAGTTCCACTCTAGGGCTTAGTATGGGATTGGCTTGGACAACTTCTTGTAGAGTGAAAGAGAAAGTTTCCATAACGAACAGAAGGAGTTTATGGAAACATTACAAAAAGAGTGACCATTAGAAATAGATGAAAGAGGGAGATAAAATTAGAAACTATCTATTATCGTAATACCTACTAAGAAGATCACCTCGTGTGGATGTCTAAGTCCTACCATCGGGGCTAAGGGGACCAAAGTTCCACTCTTGGGCTTAGTATGGGATTGGCTTGGACAACTTTATCATAACTCGATCTCTATGAATCAATTTGTTTAAGAATGATAATAGTATACTCACATTTTGGAATTTATGTATATGCTAACTAGTGTTCCCTTTGTTGCAGGATTTTTAGTCAAGAGCATAGTGATGGAATAAATTTTCCTAACCCTGGCTTATTGAATTGTAGAGTTTGGTCAATAAGAAGGAATATAACAAAGCTTGCATTATGTGTTTACATCATGTATGCTTCGTGTCTTCATGCACTCATGTGTATACTTCGTGTATGCTTCGTGTCTTCATGCATTCATGTGTATACTTTGTGTTTCAAGTGCACACTCCATGTGTGGCTCTATTTTTGAATGGAGTAAAAGATATATTACATTAAAAGCATGCAAAATTTGAATTCACCAAACCTTATTGGATTTCAGCATCAGGACAATAAGGAAAAATACGTCCTAGCAATAAAAAGGTGGTCTACAAATGAGATCATTCCTTGCTTGAGCACAAGCAATTTTGGGAGGGGAGGACGGTCATGTCCCTTGCTTGACACCCTATTGACGATATCATCATCTTTTTCACATCAAAATTACAAAAGTGACAAACAAAGAAATTTAATTTATCATAAAAATATTTAATAATATGAAATATGAATAGATAATAATAATAAATAATACATATATATCAAATATTATGATTTACTATAATATACCATAATCTATAATATGTTAAAATATATACCAATAAAAATATATAATATAATACATACTAAATATTAAATATAATATACTATACTTGTTGAATAACTTAAGCCAGGCATATTCGTGGCTGATAAGACGCGATGCCTGGGTAGTCAAGGAATCTCGATCTTTGGGAAAAGGTCGCCTTCTCCCCACACAAATATAAGTGGGGTTAGAAATGAAAGGAAGGGGGAAACATTGTTGGGGTGCAGTTCCAAAGGCATATAAATCTCTTAAGGCTGCAATTCTATGAATTAAGTGATCGGAATATCACATAATCCTGGCGATGAAGGAATGATACATTGACAGAGATTGCAATCAAGGCAAGTGACCCCACCGGAACCGCGGACCCCACCAAAGTTCCTAGACTCGCGCCTATAAGCAGACACTCAGTGATAACCTATGATACCGAGAAGATGACGTACAAGGCTCTCGTACGTTTCTGTGAGTAAAAGGACATCAGTAGAGCCAAGAGCATCATGGAGAAGCCCCAAAGAAGACCGAAAAATCCCATTAGCATTCCAACAACTAATATGCAGAGCCTGTATTAACCCCTTGAACCACCACCCGATGATTCTGAAAACGTCATTTAGCGGCAACAGCTTTCAGATTTCTTATTACAGCCCACTTATCATCACGCCTCATAGCAGTAACCAAAGCCCTAGACTGTTTCAGTTCAGCCACCTGTGTTTTTGTCAAGTCTTCATCAAGGAAGATCCTAGACGGCAACTAGAAGAGCTTCCTCCAGACCCTAAGAGCACGAAGGCAATCTAATGCCAAAAGAAAATGCTGGAAAAGAGTGGATACATACCCAATCCATGCATGATCAAAGGTGATGTCGTGAATGCCAAGTTGTTCACTAAGGAAAGAGTAACCAGTAGTGAGGGGGTCAGGAGAGATAGAGGAGAGCCCACGGACTTTCAAGTTAAGTTCACGCATTCTCCTAGTCTTTTCCTCGACCAGCTTGGAGTGTACAAGTTCCTTCACACCAGCAAGATGCGGAGTATTGTCATTGCAGATAGATGCCCAAGATTTTAACTATTCTGTTGTTCAATTTGGAAGGATTCTTGTTTACAGACGAGTTCAGATTACTTAGCCTGCAACTCGGTAATAGCAGAGTCCTTGATCGTGGTCTGCTTTATGTTCGTGCTCAGAGATTTCCTAAGGTCTGTATTCTCTTCTATAACTGTTGTGGGTTTAACATAAAAGTCTCCCTAACTGTTGTGGGTTTAACAGATAAGTCTGTATTTTCTTCTATAACTCTTGCACAGACACCTTGAGCATCATGTTCTCAGTTTCCAGTCCCCCTACCTGCACAAGCAAGACCGCCAACGCAGCCCCATCCGCAATTTTCCTCTGATAAGTCTGCTTTGGTGTTAGCAATGATGGTGGTTGCGGAGGAGGGATGGAAGAGGAATCGTCCGCAAAAATCAGACCACCTGCGTCCATTGAAGGGGGAAAGCAACAACAACAGGAAGCGACCAAGAAGATCATAACAAGCAAAGCAATCACGTGAGGAACGACCCAACACAAACAGAAAGGTAGGGAGGGAAACCAAAGCTCAACTGGAAGAAAACACCAAAGCTCAACAAAAACACAGCCCGAAATGAGTAATACCAGAGCCAGAAGTGAGGAAGGAATGGAACCAAACAACACAACCAACATGAGCTGGACAAGAAGTGGAAAAATGCTTGAAAAATGCTCGCGAACACACGCAGGACAAGAAGAAGAAGAGAAGATGGTGGAAAAAGAAGCACTAGTCATGACAGGAGGCCACGAAGACCCATGTGGGGAGCAGCGTGGAGAAGCTGTCAACCCAGAGTAGCGTCGCTCAGCGGCAGCTCAGCGATGGCTGCCCCAAAGCACATCTCTCTCAATTTTGCAATATGAATTGAAGTCTAATATAAATTTTGCCAGGTCTGAAATACAAATTTGAATGATGACAAATACCAACAAACACATAAAACCCTTCCAAAACATGACATTCACCTCCAAACCAAGCCATTCAAGCTGTCAAAATCTCCAAAGAGATTTCCAGTTGAAACCTCCAACAATCTGATAATGAAGCACAATGGCGAATTCTGGATGAATCCACACAAAAGATGGATTTATGTTTCCATCCAAACCACCAGGAAAATTCCATAATATATTGGCATGTTTGCATCTAGTATTCTATTGCAGTTGCATTCAAACTGTTTAACGAATAGTCTGGGCGAATTCCAACATCCATTGTAAGATCTTATGATGGAATTATAATCTAGAATCTTAGCTGCAGCAATTCTAAGTGTTTACATTTCATATCACACAATATTTGGCTTCCTCAAAAGTGTTTGACAAAATGTCTGCAAGCTGAAACCAATCGTATTGAAAGTTTGGTCAATCTAACTTGGTAGGGGTTATTAAATCCCAGCACACTCTTTATAATCTATTTAAGAGATGTTAGTAATGATGCACTCAATTCAGCAGGCAAGCACGGTTATTCAAGCATTTAATCTCTGGTTCATATTTTACAATATTAATTCTGTCTAGATTCTCCACTGTTCCTAAACATTTTAGATTTTAATCGGGGCTGGAGTACATGCAGCTTTTAGTTATCTACAATCTACAAAATTGTATTGCAGTCGTGTCTGCCATCAGAATTGTTCTGTAGAGCATTTTGAAGGTCCTGAGAAATGTACAAAGACCAATATTAAGCCTGCCTGAGAAATATAGTGTAAACATGAAGGACATATAAAGGTTTCTTAATATTTGCTTCTGTGAAATATTGTTTTGTTTGTGTTCAGCAGCTAATTATTATATTAGCAAAAGAAGAGAAATATGCAAAAAAGAAAAAGCCTAATATATTAAAAAGCTTACTTGCATAACTAGACCTAAATGAAAAAGAGCAGTACACTCCCAAGTAATAAAACTGTAACCAGAATTAAATTGTTCTGCCACCACAACCATGTGACAGGAAAATGATTACCTCTTGAATTTGTGTTTCATGGGAACCTTCTCTTGCTGCAGCCTTTGCACCATAGGCATTGCCATCTGAAAATGGAATGAAGATAACTAAGAAAGCAAATCAATGCCCACTGAAGGTGCAACGTAAATAATTGTCACATGTTACATCATAAAAGTAAAGAACATATTCTTATTCTTCAATGCCCCTAATCTTGTAACAACAGACATTCCAAAATACATTTATATTTGAAACTTGAATTTATATTATATCATTCTTAACCTTTCAATAGAAAATATAAAGTAATTAGTCAAATGCATCAAAAATGAAAGAAGTCAAAATCCTATTCGTAAAATATTAAGGATTCCACCTGTTAAAGGAGTAAGAGAAAGAACATTGGGAGACTAAGTACAAAACAACCTCTCCCTTTGAAGAATATATATAGGAATTCAATTTTAATTAGGCTTTGAAGGAGAGCCAAGAGGTTAAATATGCTAGATAGTAGATACATTATCCAATTTTTGGAAGGCACTTCATTGCCGCTTCCACAAGTCATATACAATCAGGTATCAATACAATAACAAAGAGGATGCCTTGGACTTAATGGAGTCTCTCAGGTTGGACATCTTCCTGAAACGCTCAATGATTGAAGTGGAGGGGTACTCCCTCATAGTTATTAATGATATGATGAAAGCTAAGACACTAGTGGAAGCCAGAGAATCTCCTTAAGAAAGAGAGCAGAATAATAGCCAATTCTGATTCCATTTGCTTCAAATAAGGGGATAGGCTTGTGGATTTGTTGGTTGATGTAGGAGTTAAAAATAGTGAACTTACACCTCTATCAAGTATTCTATGAAAAGAGGGTAAAAGCTGTTATCTTAGTCTGTATCTAAAAAGACTACATAGCTGCAAATAAAAGCTTCCTGAATTCCACGTTCAGATTGATTTTACACATAATGTGCTTCCTGAATTCACTTTCCTTAGTTTTATAGTTTTATTGATGATGATGGTGTCTCTGATGTGCAAGTTTGCTCAGCTGGGAATAAAATGAATTGTTCCTCTGCTCAAATTGATGAAGCTGATAAAACTAATAATCAGAATGTGTGTGACCTTTGAAGAGTGTGAAATGAAGGAAGGTCCAAAAGGATGTGATTTTCCAAGGATTTGTTAATCTGGTTTGCAGTTTAATGACCCCGTCATTGTAAGTAGACCTACTGATGACAAATCAGCAATGGACATTAGTCTTGATATAAATATGCAGATAGGTACTAATGATATTGAGAATGATATAAAGTGAATGCTTAGAAGAGGTGTAATGGAAAGAATGATTGCAGTGGCTCAGTAAATACAAATGTCAATAACAAGCAGCTAAAGGATATCAACAAAAGTAGAGACAAGTGCCCGCACAAGGTAATGCCACTGTTGTTATGTTCTAAAACATTAAATATGGATATGAGCATTCTATGACATTTATCAACAAATCATTAAATATGGACAAATGGAGGTGTGAATCATGGACTCATAAGATATTATCTGAAGAGGCAATTGGTGAGAATTCATTTGAGCTAATTTGTCATGAAAAAGTTGACATGCTAGCCAGCTTAATGTCTCCCATGCATATCTTGTTGCGTGATGTTCTGAGAGATGCAGATGTAAGTGAGATAAATTCTGAGTATTCATCCACCTCTTATCCTGAAAATGGTGCTCCAGACTACAGGGATGATGTATTTTGGATGGTGAACATGAAGTATTCCTTTGGTAAAAGGGCAATCAGCAAGGAACAGCTGAGTACAACCCTATAAGTATGCATTGATGCATGCAATGGGCTACTGTTCAAAGGCTCAGAATGGATGAAAATATGGATGGTGGTATGTACAGATGCAATTGATGAAAGTAATATAGTTTCACTTGGTGTCTTGTGAAACTGCCGATTCATGATGCAATGGACTAGCATTACTTGCAATGGTTTTTCTCTGTATAAATTCTTGTGTTTTGTCTTTGTGCAGCCATAGCTGTTTGTGACTCACAGTGAAGAGTATTTTTGTGTTGTTTGTGCAGTCTTAACAATTGTTAATCAAGATGAAATGTGGTTGGTCTAGCCTTGTTTCGGTCTCTCTTTTTGCTTTGCCACCCAGAGATAATTTGGAATCTCATTGTAGCTGCAGGAGGCACATGTCGCCAACAAGAGCCCACATTAGAACCTCATTGTGCAGGTCTAAAATTTGCAGATTTGGCTATGTTTGCCCAAGTATTGCACTGACTGTGTAAACCTATCTTATATAACTGAGCTATGACAATATTGGAGGGTTTTCCCTTTATCAGAATCTGCAAAAGCCCACAAATTCCAAGTGGGGTACATTCAGATCATTTCCTTAGGTTCTGTAAGTTGTCAAAGTTTCAAACTTTCAATCCACCTCTGCATTCCGATTTGTCCGTACCAGGTTCTCGAACTTCATTCTCCCAGCATATCTTTCCACTCATTCTAGAAAATCCAATCTTTAAACATGTACAATTTTATCTAAGTATGGCTGTCAGATTATCAACTTTCCCTTTACTTGCGAACCATCCATTTGAGCCACAAAATCCAAATCCTTTGCAGCACCAAACTTCTGGACTTGTACTTCCCCTATTATTGTTCCCATAGCATCCCCAAGTTATAATCCCCAAAAGTCGTCTCTAAACACTGAAGCTTATTGTTCTGCACCAAACTTCCATACTTCCCCACCTCGCCAATTCCTTCATACACTTTTTCAAAGTCAAACTTTTGCCCATCCCTTTGCCTCAATATTCATTTTGGTGCTTCTCTAAAATGACATTGTTCAATAAATGTCCTTACACTTTCTATAGAGGTTTGAGATGTGGACTTCCCTTCAAAATCTCCAAACTCCAATCTTCAAGATTCTGACAATCTTTTCATCCCATCAAGATTATTGTTCAGATTTCCCTCCATCGTCAATAAGTCTCAATGAACTCCAATTCCTTGATACTCCAACTTCCCAACTACCATGAGTTATGAGGTACTCCCTACCCTCAACAATCTAAAACTCCCACATTTTTCCTATAGTCTTACCTACCCCCTTGCACAACCAAAAGACCATTTATTTACAGATTTGATGCAACAACAACTAGACAAGGTTTTCCTCACACAATTTCAAGCAATATAGGAGAAAGCAATGCAGTATGCCATTAATGAGCCAATGTGGCACTACAACTGTTATAAAACTTGATAGTTCGATATTAAACAATGGAGATGAAGTCTCCTTAAATAGAGAAGAAAAAGACGATGTTTATAAATGAAACAAGCGTTCACTAAATACAAAAATAGAAACTAACTAATAAAGCTAAACTCACTAAAGATAACCATTAGAAACATTACCTTATTATCTTAATACCCTCCCTTAATGGTCATCATTCTAGCTACCCTACAAAAGACATAATCTGCAGGTCTTTTGGTCACAAATGCATAAAAGAACGCTCTGCAAAATGAGTCTGCTACTGAAACCCTCCCTGATTTTGCATAACTTTTGGATATGACCAAGATAACCACAAACCCTCCAACCTAATGTTGGGAGACAAAACTGTCCCTATAGCCAGAGACACCGAGAACAACTTTTGAAACTGAAACCATGATTTAAAGGAAAAATTATGAAACCCTTTTGCAAATGAACACTACGACCCAAAAACTAACTGCAAGAAACCATGATTTTTGTGGAGAAAATCGAAAAAAACCCTCCAATGATTTTTTTCGAAAAAAATCAAAACACCCTTAAGACCAACAACACCAGTAATAATTTTTTTGGGAAAAAACCAGAAAACCTAAAAACGGTTTTTGAGAAGAAAATTGAAAAAAACAAACAATTTGTTAGGAGAAAAATAATCAAAACCAGACATGATTTTTGAGGAGAAAAATCAATCAAAACCCAGAACATTGAAACATCAATCGTGATTTTTTTGTGGAAAAAAGAAAACCCTCTTGCAAAGAAAGAACCTCAACAAGTAGCTGGCATAAAATCCAAGACACAAATAGCATAGAAAACTTCATTTTTAGGAAAAATCGTACAAAACCCACAATAATTTTTTGAGGAAAAAATTATAAAACCTAACCAGAATTTTTTTTAAGGAACAAAAAAATTATAAAACCCATCACTAATTTTTGATGCAGTAAAATTTATAAAAACCAACACTAATTTTTTATGGACAAATTAGAAAGCTCATCACCATGATTTTTAGGACAAAATCATGCAAAACCCTCACACTGCGAAAAACAGGTTGCCATAGCAGCAAACAAAACAACCCATCACAGAAACCTCCACGCGGCAAAACACCAGACTTTGTGTGGTAAAATACCCCAGAAAATGGCCAAACTTCATCACAAGGTAAAACAAGAAAACAATTCGCGCAGAAAACAGCACATGCAAGTACACGCAACCTACATGGGGGAGTTAGACCCAAACCCACTCTAATACCATGTTATAAAACTTGATAGTTCGATACTAAACAATGGAGACGAAGTCTCCTTAAACAGAAAAGTACAAGACGATGTTTCTAAATGGAACAATTGTTCACAAAATACAAAAAATAGAAACTAACTAATAATACTAAACTCACTAAAGATGATCATTAGAAACATTACATTATTATCTTAATAACTAACTAATAATACTAAACTCACTAAAGATGATCATTAGAAACATTACATTATTATCTTAATAACAACTAACTAATAATACTAAACTCACTAAAGAAGATCATTAGAAACATTACATTATTATCTTAATAACAACTAGCAAATCAGATACAAGAGTTGTCAAAAATCATTTCCAAATTCAACGAAGAAAACAATGTAGCAACCATGCCTTCATTTATCACAACAATTGAAAATTGCAAAGCCTAAGCATTCACACCATTTCCCAAGACCATTTCCAATAGATTTGACAAGAGGAACGGTTTTCAAATCTTGCATAAGTATGATGGCCATCATTGATCAATATGAAGGCGAATCACAAGACGGTCTATTTGCAACACCTACAAAGTATTTTCAAGTCCCATAAGGACAATTTGGAGCACAGGTTCCTGATTTCATGACGTCAACAACATTAGTGTTCTCTATGAATGCAGAACAACCACATTTTCTTTTCTCCAAACAATGTGCCTTTGTTGTAGAGCCACTTATGGGCCTATGTTTCTCTTGTTATGAGTCAATCTTTGTTCATATTTTCAAGCAAGCTCATCTGGGTCAAATTGTAAATCTTCAGCGTATTTGTGTATATGAATGTAATCAGTTTTGGATTTGTTTGAAATTTTCCATGGCTTTGTAAATTTCTCATGAAAACAGCACAATACATTACTTCTTTTCCTTTGTTGTAATTGGTCTCCACTTTTATTTAAGAGTTTTTGGGGATTCAAGGTATCCCAAAGTTCAAATGTGTTTTTCTTTGTGTTGATCTGTGTTAGTTTGCATCCAAGAGATGTTGTAAATTGTATCTTGCTATTGCACAAATATATTGCAAAGCAAAGATATTTCAAGGTTAATATGTGGGGCTCTTGAAATAGTTGTGGATTATTCAATAAAGATTTTAAGCTCTGTAGGATAGAGCCAAGCACATTAAACTTGTCAGATAGTTAGGGTTTTACTTTGTCATTAGGATTTCATTTGGATTTGACTATGTTGCAGCAATAGGCACCAGTCCGATGGATGCAAGCTAGCCATTGACTATTTAAAAATCAAGAAAATTTATTTTAAATCTTTGTAATACATGTTTGTAGTTTATTTCTTCTGCAATCGTGCACAATCCATTGTTGTAGATCTTTGATAAAACTATTGTGATCCTATGACGAATTAAACCATTATAGGACTATTTTCTGACATACATTACTAGGTTGATGATGTTGTAAGCAACTAGCAATGAATATATCTATGGGGATTTGTGACCAAGTTTTATCTTAAGTTCCATCATTTAACCTAATTGCCTAAGGTAAGACATTCATAATTGGTATGTGCAAGCAATCCTCCATTAAGAACAGCTATTAAAGCTAAATACTGTTCAAATACTATTCATACTAGGTTGATGATGTTGTTGTTAGCATCAAATGATGGTAACTAGTAAGCTCTCTACCGGTCCAAGTATTGTCATTGATTGGCAAAAGAAGATAGAGATTTGTCATCTCTATACAGGCTAAAGCTCTCAGAAAATCTACATCAAGAGAGGCTGGTTTGGCAAGAAAAGAATAACTGTAATCCATTGTAACCGGTCGCTACACTAAGCATCAGTAACCGGGCAATGCACTCAATTAGGGAAGAGACTATTCCAGTATCAACCAAGGATTGAACTACAACCGGTATAGACTAGTACAGCTAAAAGAAATATCCAACTAGTGTCTATAACACAACCGGGATAATGTAATCGGTAATCCACGCAAGAAGAAGCACACCAAGGACAATGCAACTAGTAAGACAAGAAAGAGACTGCAACAGATCGAAGGACTCAACCGGATATATTATAAGACTCCGGTATGAACCGAGTAAGTAATAGTCAACTGTCAACTATCTGTTCCAACCAGCTCTTTCTACCGGGATTTATTGCAGTAAATCCGGGTGATCTTGAGTTGTCTTGGTGATCGGTTTGAGGCGCAGGTAAAGGATTTAAAGCCGGAATCAATGGTTTCTTGAGGCACGACTGAAGGATTTAAAGCCGGATTCAATGGCTTTAAATCAAAGTGTTATATCCTATGAAGGAAGGTTGCCTGACACGCAACTGTTGTTTTCTTCATGAAGTGGATAAAGCTAGAGCATGCATCGAATGTTTGCTCAGTGAACTAATACTCCACTGAGTGATGTATTCGTAAGATCTCAGGATTAGGTCATGCATTTGAGGTGCAGTTAGGGCAACAAAATTGTATATATTCTTATGCCTATTGAGAATAAGGGTTGCCTTCATTCTGCCGAGAAAAAGAGTGAACCTATATGCTATAGAAGCAAGGGTAAAAGAAAATAGAGAAAGAGAGAGAAGATTGTGCAAAGCAGCACAACAGTAGATGAGAATACACCTGCGGCGACCGATGATGATTCTCAATTGAACACAAATAGAGATCTTATCAGGCTAAGCAAAGCCATCTGTAAAGATCACACTTCTATTGTTTTCTAGCAAACTACAAAAGAAAAATCTCAGTATTTGGGTGGACTCTAACAGGTCCCTTGTATCAAAATCCCTTAACCGAGTGACATCTTTTAAGGTGTTTAAAGTCCTTTAACCAAGCAAGTCCTAACAGACCTTATTGTAACAAATCCCTTGACCGGGTCGCATCTAGCAAGTGCATTTTTATCCTTTAACCGGGAAGGCTCTTAACAGGGCGCACTCCAGGAGAGTACAAAATTTGTGAGGTCTCCTCACACCGTGGTTTTTACCCTAACCGGGTTTCCACGTGATAAATCTAGTGTCACTTTGTGATTGTTTACTTACTGTTATTATTTGCTTAAATCTGCTTGCCTTTTGTGCTGTAAGTTTACTTCACTGGATTTAGTGAGAAAAAGTTTTAGAGGTGTTGATTCACCCCTCCCCTCTCAGCACCGGTTGGGACTATCAGTTGTAAGCAACTAGAAATGAATATATCTATGGGGATTTGTGACCATGTTTTATCTTAAGTTCCATCATTTAACCTAGTTGCCTAAGGTAAGACTTTCATAATTGGTATGTGCAAGCAATCCTCCATTAAGAACAGTTATCAAAGCTAAATACTGTTCAAATATTCGATGTAATCCAAAGTATTAAACCGAGGAGACCAAGGCTCCTTAAATAAAGATTACAAGATTGAAGGCCTAAAAATAGCGAGACTAAAAATAGTGACAAGTTAAACTAAGATGACCATAAATAGAGCAACTAAGAAATGCTAAGAATGGCAAACTAAAAAACAAACTAAAAATAGAGAATATTCTAATACCCTCACTTAATGGTCAGTACTACCCTACAGAAGATTGTACATGTCTTGTGGTCACAAATTCTTGAGAACATTTTGCTGTTGTTGAGACCCTCCCTGGATCTGTAGAATGTCAATGACCAAAAGTAGACAAAATTCGTCCTAGAAAGAACAAAGAAGGGTGCCCCCTTCTTTAGAATGCTCTACAACAAGAGACAAGAGCATGCCACTAACTCTACCACTTAAATGAGTTTGCCACTAACACTCCTAGAATCTACAAAACTTCTGACCTTAAATCATCACAAAACGTCCAACCTGATGTTGGATAACAGAGTTGTCCCTCCCTGTAGCCAGAGACACCGAGAACAACTGCCACAATTTTGAGGAACAATCGGCAAACCCTCCAAAACTTTTGCACATGAGCAGGATGCCCCAAAATTGGATGCAAGATACCGTGATTTGCCAAGAACTTTTTGCAAATAAGCACTACGACTCAAAACGAACTACAAGAAGCCATGATTTTTGTGGAAAAAAAAAGATAAAACCCTAAAACTAAAGTTTACAAAGCATTATTTTTTCGGATAAAAATGGTAAAAACCCTAGAGTAATCCCACACAACTCTACAAATTATAGAACCTAGAAATGATTTTTGAGGATAAAATTGAAAATCCAAACAAATAGCTGGCACAAAATTTGAGACAAGGATTAGCATACAAAACATTGTTTTTAAGGAAAAAAGGGTAAAACCTTTCCAAAACCTAGAGAGCCCTTCCAAACTGCGAAAACCCTCACCAGGTCATACAGGAGCAAACCCTTAAATTTTTGAGAAAAAAATTATAAACCCTCCAAATAAAATTTTGAAGGAGAAAAAATTATTAAAACCCAAAATATTTTTTTATTGGAAAAAAAATTTTAAAACCCCACAATAATTTTTTAAGTATATAAAAAATTATAAAAACCCATAGAATAATTTTTTTAATGGGACAATTGTAAACCCAACATAAAAAAAATTATTTCTGCAAAACCCAAAAATAATTGTTTTGAGGGACAAAAATTATGAAAAAAAAAAAAATTTTGGAAAACATTATAAAAACCAAGAAAACCCACAACTTGAAATCCAATTTTTAGATTTAGAGTTTTATGCCAAAAAAGTCTTCTACCCGTGAGTTGCAAAAAACCCTAAACGCAGCCAAAAGGAAAAAATTGGAAATCATGATGTAAAAGTGTAGAGAAAATCGTGAATTTGGCTTTGAAAAATCGCGGGTTTTTTATTAAAATGAAATTCGCTACTAAAAATGGCTTAGAAAAACTAAAATCCCTGTCTCTACTAATGTAAAAATCATGGCAAGGAAAAGTGGAACCACAAGGGTTTTTAAAAATATGCAGGCAAAAATGTACAGAATCCGCGAGCACCAATAAAAGCGAAAATTGAAGAAAAAAACGTGGATGAAAAAAATGCCGAAATTACATGGATTTTCAGCAAAAATTATGATTTTTAAACCTCAAAAAAGGTCACAGTTGCAATTTGTAAAAGTCTACGACCAAAAAAATTTAGAAAATAGAGCGAAAATCTTAGAAAATAGAGCCGAAAAACTCAGAAAAAACAACTCAAAATTTTCAGTTGGAAAACACAAAATCTGAATTTTGCAGTAAACCCTAGCTCAAGTATGTAGCAGATTGCAAAAATAGTGATAAACTTAATCCCTCAAATTTTTTTTCATGAACCTGGGCTCTCCCGTGAGGGAGTCATACCCAAACCGGCTCCTGCTCTAATGCCATGTTCAAATATTCGGTGTAATCCAATGTATTAAACTAAGGAGACTTAAATAAATATTACAAGAATGAAGTGCTAAAAATAGCGAGACTAAAAATAGTGACAACTTAAACTAAGATGACCTTTAATAGAGCAAATAAGAAATGCTAAAAATAGAAAACTAAAAAGCAAACTAAAAATAGAGAATATTCTAATAAATACCAAGTCATCCGTGTATGTTGATTTGTTTTAATTTTTTTTATTTGTTTCATCATGAAAGGATCTCTAGGAACACCCTCCCAAGCTTGGCAAGGCTCAAAAAGCATATGAGGTATTAACTCCTCTTGTTTGTTATCTTTTTCAACCCTAACTTTAGGATAGGCATCTTCCTATTTAATAAAGTTGGTCACCCTATCTATATTCTAGTGAGAGACTTCAGATTAAGGGTCAACACAAAAATGAATACCTACAGAACCAATCTCACATTCGCTTGGAATTAAACTGAAGTGATCACAAAGGGTAAGATTTGGAGCATCAACGTGAAGCAAGAAGCTCCTTGTTGTTCAAATAGGGTTGCTGATTTAGAAAGAGAATGGTTGGAAAGGTCATGGTAGTCATGGGATTGCTCATGGTACTAAGAGATAAATTCCAAGGACAATGGTGGCTAGCGTTCAAACAATGGGGTGGCAACAAATGTAAGGCAATCCTTGGAGCAAGTCGGGATGATTGCTAGAGATAACAAGCAGCAAGTTGTGGTGTTGGACAAAAAGATGGTAGCTAGGCCCAATGTAATGTTGGAATAGAGTTTGACAATAAGCTAGGATGTCAATCCTTATGCCCTTGGGGACCCTAAGACCGCAGGTAACCATGGTTTCTTTAATTCTTACTTTTCTAGCTAGTACTTTTTCTTTCATGTTGTCTTGTAGTAGTTACTTATATGTATTGCTTTTTTGACAATACACACTTATTATCGATTTCATATTTCAGGTCTAACCATGTGTCCCGTATGGCATTTTCTATCTTTTATTATCTTGGCTTTTAAAAGTACACTTTCAGCCTTAGCCGCATGTTCAAGCTATATACACCTAGGAAAACTTTTCATGGTTGAGGGTCCACAATATAATTCATCATTTAAGTAAAAATAAATAATGATTGGCATAAGTAGATCACCCCAAAATGAAATGGATAAAGAGAATAGCTATAATTTAAACCAAAATGATTTCCAAGCATCCTAACAATCTCAATAGGGATCATAGTCTTGAGAATTATTAGAAGAGGATAAAATGTAGTTGAATCCTCTTGATGTGAGTTTTGTGACCACTCCAACATGCAAGATGAAACACTTAGTATTTCAAGATGAAACACCAAATATCAAATCCTCTCCTGAAAAAGGAAGCTTAGATACTAAACTTAGTATTCATGTATATGATTGTGTGATCAACTAAGACAACCCCAAGGTTCCTTCTAATTGTGGACATAACTCAATTGTATGATGTGATTTGCTGGTAATCACCTAGGGACTTACGCTATTCACTCAATGGATATCAACTTAGCAAATGTGAATGATTTAGCAATGAAGGCTCTTCAATTACTTCTTAGGAAACAAAGTGCAAACAGATAAAGGGTTAGGGAACTAAGCTAACACTAACAATGTAAGAGACTCTTAATGGTGAGGTGAGACTCTAACTAGTCATTGCTTCGCTTAATCAACTACGTAAATGAGGGTGCAATCTTCTAAGGATATGTGGATGATTTTCATATTGTCAACATTCATTCAAATACCCAATGATGGCACAATCCAAATGAACATATTCAATTGAAGTTAAATGTCTGCAATAAGGCCCCGACTAACCATACACTATTACTTGCAATCAACAAATACCAAAAGGTGTCATATCCCCTTTTTGGAACCCTAACTACATCCCCATTTTGAAATAAGATCTAATAATAAAGAATCATTAAATAAATAAATAATACATTAAATAATAATATATCAAATATTATTATATAATAAATATATTATAATCAATATATAGTATAATATATAATATATTTAATATATTAATCAATATATATTATAATATATAATATATTTATTATTAAATATTTTAAATATCATCATATATTAAATATAGATTTGAAATACATTAATATTATCATAATATATATTTTAATGTATATTAGATATTGAGGCACAATGCCTTGACTCCATCAAGAGTCTTGACCTTTGGAAGAAAGGTTGCCTCCCCCCCACCCCCACTACACACACATACAAATGGAAAGAAAATGACAAGGACAATACGTCAATGACAAGGACAAATGGAAAGAAAATGACCAGCACTCAAGATATATAAGAATACGTCAGCACAAAACCATCGAATCCCTATTTTTGCAAAGACAATCAGTAATTCCTATTCATTCAAACCATAACCATATTCAAACAAAGGAGGTCATCAACAAATCATAACTACTCGTAGCTAGTACCAAAAGCAAACACATAACATTGAATTCAGGTGCACGGAACAGGAGATTACAAGAGAGGGCATTGCTTGGTCCAGTCAACAATTAAGGTATATAAAACGAAGGAAACCATAGGAGATAAATATACAACAAAATAAGACAAGAAGAGAATACACGGGATCATCAGTAGACGCGCCAATAATTAAAACATACAGTCAGCAATCCAATCAATATTCTTCAATAGGTCCAATCAGCAGTTTATATATAGGACAGCCAGCGGTCAAAAGTAGAGGGATACGCTTGTTGCAAATACCTCAATGGTCGCATAGGGATTTGTCAAGTTTGGCTTGGGCTGTGATTTCCAGGAACAATAAAAAAACATGATCTCCAGAGATTACAGTCATAGTCGCTCCATCACAATCTGCACCTTTTTAGTAGGGAAATGCAAAGAGTTTATGGTTGAATCACCTCAAGACTCTAACGCGAGCATCCTTACTTGGGTGATGGGAGTTTGGCTCTATTGAATTCTCTGGACGTGGTCACTATACTCAACATTAACAAGCTACCTTGATCATTACTATTGTTTATGGTTATTACACCATAATATCATTTTCTAATTTGTATGTTGGAGTATGTTTGCTGTTAGATATTTCTGAGTACTGTAAATTTATCAACAACCTCGTATATTTATTTAAAGAAACAAAGCTTCCTCGCGTCATTTCACATTATACTTATGAGTTGTTGTTGTTGTTGTTGTTGATAAGAACGCAACTACAAGGATAATTTATATTTGAGATCTGTGATATAAAGTAAAGGATTTATGTATAGACATCAATATGACATATTGGAGTTAAATTCCGAGGTCTACTGCAAGGGGACATTACGAAGGCAAACTTAACATAATTCCACAATAGATTTTGCAAATCCAAACTCTAAATTGGGAGCTTTCGAATAAATTGAGTAAGATCCTACTTGGAGACATTACAAGTGGTATCAGGGCACCTTTCCTGCCATCTTGTGAGAGGAAGTTGATGTGAACTAGTCAAAGGACACAAAGAGCATTAGAAAGAGAGAAAAATGAAACACACCAACATGAGCAACCATATGAGCAATGAATTGAGGGCGTGTATGGAACAAACAGCCCAAACCACCTAAGCCCTCATGGAGCAAAACAAGAGGAAAAAAAGGGACAAATCAACTCCTTCAAGCCATTCAAAACATAACTTACAATGGAAGGTATACTAACTCCAATTATTCCGCAAACAATAATAATGAGCCTCTAAGGGTACCAAATCATAGACCATCAGAAGAAGAAGAAGCAAATGCTTCCCCCATGAATAAAATTGATGAAATTGTAGAGGAATACTCTAGAATTGACCCTGAGCTTAGAAAGGATATCTCTTTTAAAGAACTAAAAGAAAGAGTGAATAAAATAACCCTTCCCAACTTTGAAGGATCAAGGAGAGTCACAACGTGCTCATGGGTACAAAAGCTAGGCACCTATCTCTCTTTACAAAAGGTATGGACACTAGCTTCACCATTAATCAACAATCAACAATATCTTCTATTCATTTACTTCTACTCAACATAAATGAAATCCTATTCTAAGTGAGGAAATGTAGAAACCATGCAATACTTCAAAACTTCACAAAAATTCACCATGATAACAACAATGAAAGAAGGAATAATTTTGGTAGCATTATAGAAACAATCTCTGCAAGTTTCTCCCTTTACAAATGATAAGGTCTTGCCTTTTATATTGAGCCCAAGTACAATGAACAGCCAAGATTAATTCAAGATCAAGGGCCAAGATGAAGCCAACACAACCCAAATGTAACTAATAGCTACAAGCCTTAAATGTTTATCCAATTACAGTAAAGCACCACCTTGTGGGTCAATGAGAAAATTACATTGCTTTGAAAACCAATGAGAAAATAGGTTAGGTAGAGACATTAGGTGGACTTCCACAAGTCCACTTGGAATGATTTGATTGAATATTGGACCCTCTGATTGGTTGAAAATGAGTGGGCGCCACCAGCATGCTTATCTTATAAACTTGATTAATTCCTTGGAGATGAAGAAATATCTCTTGATACTCAACATTAACAAACCTTCAATAAATTTTGATGGCATATATTCCCAAATAGCTTCATCTTCATGAATTCTCCCTATCTCCTAGAAATCTTCTCATTGAAATGACTTTAAATTGCTTATATTTGAAATCTCGATTTCATGGCCTCAATCTTTAGAAGTGATGTAGGGGCTTCATGATGTTGTAACTTTCTAATTAAACTTGGATTTCCAAAGGAAATTCAAGTTGGCGATGATTTTCTTCACTTGTAGACTTGGTAATCCTCTTTTTGCAACTTGCTCTTCGAATTCCATTTTAATAACTTGAACTTAAACTTGGGCTTACAACTTCATTTGGCCTCGCCCTCAAACCATCATCTTGTTTGTCCCTTTGATGAATGACTTGTGGTTTGTAGATACTTGAATTCTTGAATTCTCCATGTTGTGCTTGCTTGAAGTCTTTAAGTAGAAGCCACCTTTGATCTTGTCATAGTTTTCCTTCATCCTCTAGCACCTCTGCCTTTCCTTGCAAAACAAGAGAAAAACCTTCATTAAGCTCACAAATGGTAAGTGCAAACAACGTTGAAATAATCTGAAAGTTCACGTGATGTCACTTAATATGAAATTGTATCTAAATTTGAATTACACCATCCTTTTCCTCTATTAAACCCATTTGATCAAATATATACATTGGCAATTTGATTTCATGGTCAAATCGGAGGCTTATAGGCTTGGCGGAAATTAGGGGTCGAAGTCCCAGCTGGTACTTGGAGTGGTCGGATTCTGATCTCTCCAACTACAAGGTTGTACATGGGGAGGTCAGATTCCAACCTCTCCAAGTACAAGCCCCATTCAAACATCACCTTTACCTATACTTGAAATCCTGTCCCTTGCTTGGAATATGATGGTTTTAGATTGATTTTCAGTCTAGAATCTGATATCTTGAATTCTTGCTTTTGAAGATCTGATTTTCATGTCTTTAATCGAAAAGTTGATCTCTAACCAAGCTCAGATCAGACTTGTCACGGTTTGGAATGCCCATACTTAGGTTGAAAGTTGATATGAAGCCAAAATGCATCCTCTCCTTGAGGTAGGAAATTTGAGGGTTGAAGTACAAGCTTATACTTGGTGAGGTCGGAATCCGACCTCTCCAAGTACCAACTCCATGTTGCCTTTCACTTATATCCCCATGTCTTCTTGTCTTCAAAACAACACTTCTCCTTTAAAACTACTTCATTGTGATGGTTTTGATGTTGATTTCCAGATTTGATCATGTCTTTTCCCTTTGATTGAAGATCTCATTATGATGTTTTTAGTGGAAAAGTTGATCCTCAACCCACTTGAATCAGACTCATTTTGGTGAGGAGTCCTGATTTACAGCTTCAAACCTTCATATTTCGATGCAAGAAGTCACTTGGATTTGAAATTTGATCAGAATTGGAGGACAGAATTTTGTGGTCCCAAGTCCCATTATGTACTTTGGGAGGTTGGATTCCGACCTGTCCAATTACAGGGCTGTACTTGGGGAGGTCAGATTCGAACCTCTCCAAGTTGCCTCATGTCTTGGTTTTCCAAAATATATGCTTTCCTTATGCAACTTAATAAATTTGTCCCTCCTTTTATGTTTATCTTTCTCATTTACTCTTCAAAAGACTTCAAAACTCCATGTCTTCCACGCTCAAACTTTTGCCTTATGGTTGCATCTAGTCTTGCATTCTCATGTTGATTTCACACCAAACAGTTGTCTCCATTTCCATCTTGAATTCAATTCTCCATTTCCACTATACTTCCTTCTCTCTAGGTGAATAGATCTCAAACTTAGATCCACTTTCCCTCCATCATCTCCAACCCAACTTTGTCTAAGTGTTGGGTTTCTTGCTCACAAATCCACTCTTCTCAAATGCCTTGACTCTCAGGTGGACACAACTTTGCACCTAAAGTTGTTCAAAGTTCAAACTCATCTCATTGCGTTGGAGACTCCGAAATTGCCACTAAACTAAAGCTCACTAAGAGACCTACCCTACTGCCAAGCAAAAAGATGGGATTCCCATTCGCAATGGGGTGATGGTGCGAAAAAGTCACAGCAAATCCAGATATACTATTTAAAAGGCTAAGAAAATTTTAAAACTTAATTAGAAAATCATGTTTATAAACATGGCACACAATTATAAACAAGATATATCTTCATTTAAGATGTGCATGTTGATTCTGTACAAGAAGCTAGGCAAGAAAACGGAATCCATGAAAGAACAGCTAAACCCAACTATCAGTAAAATTTAAACAAAAACAACATACAAGTTGCAGTACAAAGTTGTGATACCAGAAAAATATTTCATTACAAGCCTCCAGATAAGTAATCTACAGTATATAAATTTACTAATGCCTAGAGTTGAACGGGATGTTACAGAATTAAACAATATAAACACTAATTTTCAAGCACTAGTAACCAGAACAAATAGCTTAAGTATCAGTAATATGCTCCAGATATGCTGATTTTGGATATAGCTGCATTGGGAAAGAAAGAATTGCTTCGCTGGTGCAGGTTGTTAGACTTAAAATTGTCATTGATGTCAAAACTACAGTTTATTACAGGATATATATCTTCCTGTGATTAAGCAAAACTTATGTATTTCAGATCGTATATACTGTTGAATACAGTTTTGCTTCTATCTGAATACGTCTTCACAGAACAAAGATCTTGAATTAAAAACTCACAGTATTGCTTGTAAAAAGGCTGTCGGGCAAACAAGCAAACAGGGAGTCTCTCACGGTTGTTTGTCTCATGATGTTAGAATGATGATAACTTTAAAATGTTAAAAGATAAGCGTGTTTTCAGGTTTGTATTTATGAAAGACACGATATCCTTTACACAACAATTAGTGAGGAAATATTTTGAGTCCATGAATCTATTGTAATCTCTTCAAAGGAATACACATAAAGCATCTGTGGTTCAGACGATTCTGGAAAATCACAAACTCTATGCACAGAGTATTTGATGAAAGAGACTAAAATTCGTGGGTCGTGGATTCGTATTTAAGTGCCACAAAAAAGAAGGCTATGACCAAGAAAAAGGAATAAAAGACAAAACTGTTTTGTCTTATGTATGAAATATAACACTTGTCTTAATCTCATTATTTGGGATTCAATAAACAAAATAAGTTGTTCAAGTAAGAACAAAAGTTTGATGGAATACAATGGCTGGAAATGACAGATGGTCAGTGCATAGAATGACAAATCTTATCCACGCTGGAAGGAAGAAGTTAGTCTAAACGATAATAGTTATTTTGAAGACCGGTAATAATTTTTGTTTGGTTCTAACTGATTTGTTATGTTTGCAACCAGTTGGCAGTTGACAACGGATCTATAACTTCCTTTCAATACTTATATATTCTCAGCTACGCATTGTGCACTGTGTCACTTCGATTTGTGATATTAAAAAGTGAAGAATGATTGAATGAAAAAGCCTGAGTATGAATGATTGTATTATTTTATAGAATAGAAAAAGGGAGTAAAAAAGAAATATATCAAGATGCATGAGGATCTTTAAAACAAGCTGGAAGTGTAGTCAGGTATATCAGTGACAGTGTTATGTTTTTCTTTGACTGCATACAGAGGTGAATTAATGACTGATTTTTCTTGTTTCCATACTGGGATATTTTAAACAGAATTCTTTCTAAACAGTGCACAGATTTGGAATTGTACAGACTTGTTTGGAATATATATCTCTGGCTTTTACTTGGAACAAAGTTGTGGCAGATAATTGGCAGTGAGACTGTTTCAGGAGAACATTGTGTCAATTTGAATTCAGTAAATAGAACATTAACTATTATATCAGAACAGTTTTAAGTCACAGAAGGAAAGATGTTTTTGAGTTTGAAGAACTGATTAACACATTGATCATACAATTTGTTAAACATTCAGTTTGCAGAGCTATATTGTTATTTCACAATTGAAATTATTCTGCAATACTTGTGCAAAGCTTTAAACATTGTTGTATCAGAACAGAATTGAGTTTGATGTAAGGAAAGTGTATTGATGTATCTGAAACAGTTGTTCATATATTGATGTTATTCAGTTATCAGGAATCTTGAATTGTAAGATCAGAAGTTTATATCACAAACAGTTGTTATTGAAAAAGTAGTTTCAGAGTTGGTGCTCGGAGATCTGAAGTTGGTGATTAGTTTGTTAAGAACAGTTGGTGCTGTAATAGGGGTTTGGAGACTCCTTAGGGTTGGAGCCCTTAAAGATGTAATTGGTTTCAGATTAGTGAGGCTGGATTAAAACAGTAATTCCTACCAGCATTAGTCACTGTGGTTTTTCTCTGTTGGGTTTTTCACGTCGTATTCTTGTGCATTGTCTCTTGGTCTCATGATGCTTCTCTTATATCTTTCATTCAATGCTTTAGTTTTACAATACAATCTGAAGTAACTGCATAAAGTTTGAAATTGGATGAAAAGTTTAAGTTATATTTACTACTAATTCACACACCCCCCTCTTAGTAGTAAACCTATGTTCTACAATTGGTATTAGAGCCAAGTGCTTGTCAAAAGACCTAATCAGTCAAAGCAAATCCTGATATTAGAACACATGGCAAATTTAGAAGGAGAATCCTTAAATAAAGCACCTCTCTTTGATGGAACAAATTATGCTTTCTAGAGCATTAGAATGGAAAGTTACATTTCTTCAATAAGTTATGATGTTTGGATGTTTGTTGAAAATGGCTATACTTTACCTAAAGCTCCTTTAACAGATGCTACAAATAAGAAGGATTATGAAAACAATGCTAAAGCTAGAAATGTCTTATTGTGTGGTTTAGCTAATACTGAGGTCTAAGGTCATGCACTGTTAAACAGCCAAGGAAATCTGGGAGAAGTTGAAAAGCGTCTATGAAGGGGATGATAAAGTAAAACAGGCTAAATTACAAACATATAAGGCCAGGTTTGAGAAATTAAAAATGAAAGAAGAATGCATTGTTGACTATCTTTTAAGAGTTGATGAAATTGTTAATGCAATTAAAGGCTTAGGAGAAAAGGTAAAAGAACCAATTGTTGTGCAAAAGGTCTTACGTTCTATACCTTCTAGATATAATGCAAAATTTCTTCTATAGAAGAAGTTAGAGATCTTACTAAGATTGAAATGGATAATATGCATGGTATTCTAACAGCCTATGACATGAGAATGACAAATGATGTAGAAACAAGAAAAGAAGTTGCCTTTAAGGCAACCAAAAAAGAGAAGGATGAAAGCTCAAAATCAAAAGCTCTAGAAGAACAGCTGACAAACTTGGTAAAGAAGTTTAAGAGGTTTGTTAAAACCAAAGGAAAGGCACCTTTAAAATGTTTTAACTGTGGGAAAAACGGACATTTTGCAGCTAAGTGTCCTTATTCTAATAGTCATGAAGAAGAAGGGTCTAAAAATAAACAATTTGTTCATAAATTAAATAGGTTTACAAAGAAAAAAGAAGAGCTTATATGTTAAAGAAGATAGTTCCAATTCTGATAATATTGTTTCTAACGATTGTGAAATTTTGTTTATGGCACTAGGACCATGTTCTACAGATCAAAGTGATGGTGATTCAAGCACTGATTCAGAAGATGAAGTTGATCTTGAAGCAGAGTTGGTGTGTGCATTGGAAGAAATCAGTCGATTGAAGAAGGAAAAGTCACAACAGTTGGCATCAGTCTCAAAAGGTAATACAGATCTCTCAAAAGATGTTGAAGTTAAAAATGAGGTTATTACAAATTTGAAAGTTGAGCTTGAAGAAACTAAAAGGAAATTATAAGTAAATTTTGAACTTGTGCTTAAGACTGAAAATTGTTCTAAGTTAGAAAGTGAAATAGTTACTTTAAGGAATGAAATCAAGAAACTAACTATGACTCCTAATAAGCAAGTAAAGTTTACTAAAAATTCAGAATTGTTAAGTGATATGTTGGCTCAACAGCGTAACACTAACATCAAAACAGGAGTAGAGTTTGAAAAAGGGGAAAGTTCAAATAGTGCAAAAGATAAAAAGAATTTTGTTGAAACTAAGAAGTGGTTTCCTAGAAGATTTTACTCATTCTATGGTTATTGTAACTTTTGCAACTATTTTGGTCATAAAGCAGTAAATTGCAGGTTCATGCCAAAGAGAAGAATCAATTTTGTAAGTCCAAATTCATTTAATGCCTTAAGGAATTCCAACTTGATTTGTTTCAAATGTTAGAATATTGGACATACTGCAAGAAATTGTCAATTGGGTTTTGTTGGTTTAGGAAGCAGGTTCTCTAATCAAAAGGAAAGAAAAGCTTGGAGAAAGAAAGAAAAGAAGGCCCTTGTTACAGCTTCATGTGCTACAAAAGAGAATCTTTGGATTGTAGACACTAGTTGTTCAAACCACGTGACAGGTGATAAAGGCAAGTTTTTCATGTTTATAGAATGGAATGGTGGTCTTGTGAGATTCGGGGATAAGTCTTCAGTACAGATACGAGGTAAAGGTTCCTTGACTGTTAATGGTATGATAAGAGAAGATAATGTGCGGTATGTTGATTGTTTTTAAAAAAAATTACGAAGTGCTAGTCACTTATGTGACAATGGGTACTTTGTAAATTTTAATGCTCAAGGATGTGAGAAAAGAAAACTTAATTCTGGAAAGTTGATTGCTGAGGGAAAACGAACTGAGAGTAATATATATGATTTGAGAGAAAAAATTGCAGATAATGAGATTGAACTAGAGTGTGTGCTACACAAAACCAGCTGGAAGATACTTTTGAAACCCTTTATCAGAGGCTTGGGGTTGTGGCTTTGCCACACTAATTTATTGCATCAGGGCTTGTACATAGGGGGAGCTTCTTCTTACCTTTATCTTGTATACCCCGTCCCCTTGTCATTTATGTCAAAGGGGCAGAAATGTTTTGTGTTGCAGGTTATGTATGTTGCAGATCAGTGGTGAGTTTTGCAGGTTATGTATGTTGCAGATCAGTCAGTGGTATGTTTTGTTTGCAGATGATCAGACTTGTGCATTTTGCCAACAATGACGGGGAGATTGTTAGACTTAAATTTGTCATTAATGTCAAAACTACAGATTATTACAGAATATATATCTTCCTGCGATCAAGCAAAACTTATGTAATTCAGATCGTATATACTGTTGAATATAGTTTTGCTTCTATCTGAATATGTCTTCACAGAACAAAGATCTTGAATTACTCACAGTAAAGCTTGTAAAAAGGCTGTTGGGCAAACAAGCAGATAGGGAGGTCTCTCATGGTTGTTTGTCTCAAGATGTTAGAATGACAATAACTTTAAATATGTTTCACAAAAAGCGTGTTTTCAGTTTTGTATTTACGAAAGGCATGATATCCTTACACAGCGATTAGTGAGGAAATATTTTGAATCCATGAATCTATTGTAATCTCTTCAAAGGAATACACGTAAAGCATCTGCAGTTCAGACGATTCTGGAGAATCACAAACTCTATGCACAGAGTATTCAATGAAAGAGACTAAATTCGTGGGCCGTGGATTCGTATTTAAGTGCCATGAAAAAGAAGGCTATGACAAAGAAAAAGGAATAAAAGACAAAACTGTTTTGTCTTAAGTATGAAATATATAACGCTTGTCTTAATCTCATTATTTGGGATGCAATAAACAAAATAAGTTGTCCAAGTAAGAACAAAAGTTTGATGGAATATGATAGCTGGAAGTGACAGATGGTCGGTGCATAGAATGACAAATCTTATCCATGCTGGAAGGAAGAAGTTAGTCTAAACGATAATAATTATTTTGAAGACCGGTAATAATTTTTGTTTGGTTCGAACTGATTTGTTATGTTTGCAACCGGCTGGCAGTTGACAACAGGTCTATAAATTCCTTTTGATACTTATATATTCTCAGCTACACATTATGTGCTGTGTGACTTTGATTTGTGATATTAAAAAGGGACAAATGATTGAATGAAAAAGCGCGAGTATACTTGATTGTATTATTTTATAGAACAGAAAAAGGGCGTAAAGAAGAAATATATCAAGATGCATGAGGATCTTTAAAACAAGCTGGAAGCGCAGTCAGGTATATCAGTGACAGTGCTATGTTATTCTTTGACTGCATACAGAGGTGATTTAATGACTCATTTTTCTCGTTTCCAAATTGGGATATTTTAAACACAATTCTTTCTGAACAGTGCACAGATTTAGAATTGTATAGACTTGTTTGGAATATATATCTCTGGCTTTTACTTGGAACAAAATTGTGGCAGATAACTGGCAGTGAGACTATTTCAGGAGAACATTGTGTCAATTTGAATTCAGTATATAGAACATTAACTATCATATCAGAACAGTTTTAAGTCACAGAAGGAAAGATGTTTTTGAGTTTGAAGAACTGATTAACACATTGATCATATATTTTGTTAAACATTCAGTTTGCAGACTTGTATTGTTATTTCACAATTAAAATTATTCTGCAATACTTGTGCAAAGCTTTAAACATTGTTGTATCAGAACAGAATTGAATTTGAAGTAAGGAAAGTGTATTGATGTATCTGAAACAGTTGTTCATATATTGATGCTATTCAGTTATCAGGAATCTTGAATTGTAAGATCAGAAGTTTACAGTTGTTATTGAAAAAGTAGTTTCAGAGTTGGTGCTCAGAGATCTGAAGTTGGTGATTAGATTGTTAAAAACAGTTGGTGCTGTAATAGGGGTTTGGAGACTCCTTAGGGTTGGAGCCCTTAAAGTTGTAATTGGTTTCATATTAGTGAGGCTGGATAAGGACAGTAGATCCTAGCAGCATTACTCACCGTGGTTTTTCCCTGTTGGGTTTTCCACATCATATTCTTGTGCATTGTCTCTTGGTCTCATGATGCTTCTCTTGTGTCTTTCATTTGATGCTTTAGTTTTACAATACAATCTGAACTAGTTGCATAAAGTTTGAAATTCGATGAAAAGTTTAAGTTATATTTACTACTAATTCACCCCCCCCCCCCCCACTTCCTCTTAGTAGTAAACCAGTGTTCTACACGGGTATTGTAAGAGAAATTCTACGAGTTTCCCTAATAGGAATTTTCAATACACACAATATATAATTTATAACCATATTGCAGCCAGATCAAAAAGAATAATGAAATTAAAAGCCAAAGTTTTTAAAATTTTAGTTATGAAAAAAGTCTAGATTATGTACTTTGTAACACAGCATGTGAAGTTCCATTTGCCTGAATATCATAAGTGTAACAGTTCTGCATTACAAACAATACAAGATCAGTTAGCAGATATATATGGTAGGAAGCAAATTTAACACTGCGTTAAGATTATGACAGGTAGTGATATTTCTTGAGCAAAATACAATGAATTAATCTCCTCTGAGTACTATTTTGCACAAATTCATACGATCATAAAAAATGAATGAACCAGTGTTTACAAATAAATCAAGCGTACTTAAAGTATTAGACAGATGCAAATAATTTTTATTAGACTATTGAATGAGGAATTGTATGCAAAAAATATGTCAGGTAGTGGGCTATATTAAACAACTGGATAGAATAATACATGAAAGAAAAAATTCAGAGACTCGAGCAATTTTTAGATTGTCCCAGTCATTTTTCATATAGAGGAAATGTTATGGAGGACATTAATTATTCAATAAGATAACATTTTACATTGCATTGCAAATAGAAAAGCACTGTTCAAAATAATTCATTACAGCACAAGACTAGATCTGAGTGTGGACCTTCCCAATCACAAAACTCTTAATCAAGGATTCTGATCAAAATTCTCTCAGTATCAATTCCCATTACTGCAAATCTTGTGGGATTTGTTTTCCCCACTAAGAAATAAGAATTATAAATATTAACTTGCTAGAATAAATTTACTGTGTACAAGTCCCATTATTCCATTTAAATGACAAATAATGCAGTGCTTATTGAAAATTTATCAAGTTCCATTAAGCCCTGGTGCGGGATATGTGTTTTAACTATTTGTTAGCTTATGCAAGCATGTCGTGAAGTCCCATTTTGACTGTGTACAGCACTCAAACTGCACTATGAATTCTTCTAGTCCTGGATTTGGATCTGACAAACATCTCAAAAAGGTTTCTTGTTATTCAACAGAAAGATCTATCCAGGTTTTCAAAATTCTCCCAGTACCAATTCCCATTACTGCAAATCTTGTGGGATTTGTTTTCCCAATAAGAAATAAGAATTATAGATATTAAGGTATTAACTTGCTAGAACAAATTTACTGTGTACAAGTCCCATTATTCCATTTAAATGACAAATGATGCAGTGCTTATTGAAAATTTGTCAAGTTCCATTAAGCCTTGGTGCGGGATATATGTTTTAACTTTTTGTTAGCTTATGCAAGCATTTTGTGAAGTCTCATTTTGACCATGTACAGCAGCACTCAAACTGCACTATGAAATCTTCTAGTCCTGGATTTGGAGCTGACAAACCTCTCAAAAAGGATTCTTGCTATTCAACAGAAAGTTCTATCCAGGTTTTCAACGTGAAGGGCCCATTTGTTTGCTGGAATTAGACTGGAATTGGGATTGTCAAATCCCAGAATTGACATTTTCAATGTTTGTGTTCAAAACATGAAACTGGAATAGGGATTTGTTAATTCCCATTTACTCCCAAAACCAGCATTTGAATCTTCCATCTAAATAGGTGGAATTGGAAAATCAATTCCAATTCCACTTAAATGGGAATTGGGGGTAAAGCAAAATTTATAATATTTTGAAATCCATAGATAAACAACATTTTTCATCTTCTCATTATGAATTCCAGGTGAATTCCAGGTGAACCAAACGGTTCCAGCCATATTCCAAAAACCATTTTCCAGATTTAAAACTTTCAGAATTGTCAATTGACAATTCCAGCATTCTTTAATTCCAGCGACCAAACGGTTACCGTCTCAGACTCCCAAACACTATATCTCCTTAGGATATCCAGGCTCAAAGTAGAATAGGATAATAGTCGAATTTCTTCTTGCCAAATTCTGGTTTGCATGATCCAGTTATCACTTAAATTAGCCATTATGATAGCATGATTTAACATTTATTCTCTGCCGCTTTGTCAGACTTCATATTGTTTCTTCTTTAAATTGTATGATTTTGGAATACATCTTTCATCTTTGATCTTACTCTTTTGCTAAGCCCTTTTGTTGTGTTTTATTTTAGGGTAGCAGTCATTTGTATATAAATTGATTAAGGTGCTGATTGCAGTCAAAAAATTCAAGGCTGACAGATGACTCGGCAAGACAATGAGTAGGAACTGGCTTGCCATCTTATCCAAGCTGTTGCCTAACCATAACGTGGACCAATTTCTGCAAACAAGGATTACTCCAAAAACCAGCAGGCTCATGCATCCTGGACTGAGACTGAGCAAAAAATCATTTTTTTCAAGAGCTGCCTCCAATTTGGAAGAACATAGCAACCACTCAGAACAAGTATTGATATAATTATTATCACACAGACTTTATTTGCACAATGTTTCTGCTGCCTGAAAAAGCAACCAAAGCTCTATTTTAAAGGGTTATGAACAACCCCAACTCACTAAAGTCCCCGCTGATTAAAAACCAGCTACCTTCAAAGTCTGGCTTCCCATCATTTCATGTGGACTAACCAAAGCAAATTGGACATTAGACTAATAAATGTTTTTGGAGATTGACCGCCAATAGCCCAGAGGATTATATGCTGGGGTTCCATTTCACCCTTCTTCACTTATTCATGATATATTAAATAATTTCAGAAATTGGTGTAGTATAGTTTATCAAAATGTCAGAAGTCTAGCTCCCCGTCACTCAGGAATAATGGCCCCGATTAGTGGGCATAGAAAATAGCCCACAATAGCCTCAGAAGATGGCTTATAGTGGTTCCCTTAGCTTTCCTACAGCATAATACCCTTCAAATGTCAAGTGTCAAATTGCCTATGATAAGATTGAATAGAAAATGTACAGGATTGAGGGTTCTCCACCAATGATTTGGATCGTTGTCAAAATTAGGGCCATCTCTCTTGCTATTCCTCCTCTAAAAACACTTAACCAGTACCAATTTAAAAAAGGGGTCTGATGTGGCTGAGTTAACAATATTATATAGAGAAGCGAAACCGGGCTAAGAGATTTTACTAACTGCCAAGTTATATTATCATAAGATAAAAGCCCAGTTCTCCTGCACATTCTACTGCGGAAGAGCTTAAACAGTCCGCATATAACAAACAAAATGTCCGATGTCCACTTGAAGCCTTTTATTACTGAAGGTATGACATTAAATATAAAAAATTGAAAAGAAACGGAAAAATCCTCGATAATTCACCTTTTTATGAGGAAATTCATCGTAATGATCAAGATGATATTGTTGTTGGCGACGGCTAGAGGGGGAATGGTGATAAATACAAGCGACATGGTGAAGTAAATGGTGAGGAAGAGGCAGATTCCTGGAAACAAGACTCAAGGCCGAGAGCAGCGTTTTAATTTTTTCAACCTGTTCCAGGCCTTCATCCTCCTCTTCTTCTTCGTCATCGTAATCGATATGGGATGGAGAAGATATATCAGTCGGATGATGACGATGTTGTTCCACCTGCGCCATTTTGTGTTGCAAATGCCTCAGTCCCCTGTCTTCGCACACTATAACTTCAGCTTTATCGTGCTTCAATTCTACCCGTGTAAACTCGTTATTCTTAATTTAACGAAGACCCAATTTCGCTCTCTCGCACATACATAAACCAAAACGCTCCCTAAAAGCCCTTTTCTGTATATATTATTTTATTATTATTACTTTTTTTAATAACAAATCTTAAAACATGTCATATTGGTACATAAAAATTAGGATTGTTTCCATACGAATATAGTTTTTTTTTAAACAACTTTTAAGAAACAAGAGAGAGGAATGGGCGAGGACTTGTGAGATGAATTGTTAATGATCGGAAAAGCAAATTGAGGAATAGTTAGAGACAATGTATATAGTTTTTTTTAATTGTTGTTCAGCAAGAAATAATTAATCTAAAAAAATATGTAAAAAGATTTAATTATAGTAGGGAAGGTTGTAGAATGGTGTATGTTTATAATTTAGGTTATTTAGAACGAGAGAACATGTGAACTTTTTAATGTTTAAAAATAAATGCATTTAAATACAAGTGTTTACTTATTAATTGTACTTTTATGTATTTAGTTATTTTTATGTAGGAAGAAGTTATTAATAGTCATTGAACTTTCACATTTGAATTTTTAAATATGGTAGAGATAAAATTTGTGGTTGTTACTTATTTCACTTTTCATAAGTGTTCTTTTAAAGAATATAAGAAGTTTGAATTTTAAGTTATGTTTGAAAAGTTATAATGAGAATACAATGAATAATTATGTTTAATTGATTATGGCAAAATGGTGATAAGATCAAATTGAGAATGAAATGTGTAGTTGTAATTACTTTCATAGGCATAATAAATGTAGAGTGTATGGATGAGTAGAAGGCAGAATAATGAGGTCAATTTGATTGTTGAAGTGGAGTGCATTGGATAGAGAAAATTATTATCATATTGAGCAAAATGAGTCAGTTTGAATAAGCAATGATTCAATATGGTTATTTGGTATGGTTGTCATTGGTGTCAACACACTATTGCATTAATGTCAACATGCTTTCTATATAATTGTGCTGAGGATTTTTCCCTACATATTACTTATGTTGCAATTTTTTGGTGAGATTTTGATATGTTACTAAGTACAGTTTGGAGTTGTTGGATTCAAGATTTTGTGGTTCGAAATGCAATGCAGTGAAATTAGTATAAATATATGCATGACTATGATTGATAGTATTCTATATGTGAAATGTGTACTTCACATTTCTTTGTGTGATGGTTTCTGATGGTGCAATTTTGGATATGAGTTAGTAAAGTCCTTAGCTTCATTCATTTGGCACGAGATTTTAGGTTGTGGAGATGTGGTTTCAAAGATCAATGGTGTTTCTACTCTAGGTTTGGCCAACCTCGAGTGTTTAATTTCAATTACTTGTCACAGTGAATGGAAGAAGAGGTGTAATAGGTATTATGTTATTTTTGGTCTCAGTTAAGGTGTGTTATGTTCATTTCTCATTCCTCCCCACCGCAGGAATGTTTAGTGTCGACCTAATTCAAATTTTCTTTGGTCCATGTGTAGCCAACAATGGGAGATTTTGCAAATGTAAATTTAGTATAAATAAAGGATGAAACATTCAGGGATGAGAAAGTGGCATATGTGTACATATTTGTGTGAATGTTGTTCAAGTAAGTATATGTGCAATGAGGATGTATGAAAGAGGATCTATCTCCCTGATTGCATAAGTTAAGTGTGAGATGTGGAGCAGAGTAGTGTGAACTTTAATGTGTTAGCTACCGAAAGCATACAGTCGAAGGGGACTATAGATCTTTCACTTGTGTTACAGTTGTATATCACTGGTGGATCTATTCTCTCTTATCTTTCTTCGTATGGGGACTGAGCCCTCCAACATTGAGCATTCTTGCTTTGGGTAATGAGTCCTTTAAAAGTGAGCCTTTCTTGTAATCCACCTTAAGGTGTCCATATATTTGAGAATAATCTTCTATGTGGTTTTTCTCTTAACAAGGTTTTCCATATAAATTTAGTGTTTCATGTGTTTGTGGTTATGCTTTTCATGTTAATACATTTCAGTAATTAAATTTGTAAAGTAAGTTTGATGGAACTAATTTAAAAGTGTGTTAAGGTTATAATTTTATGGACAATTAATTCACTATGCCTCTTAGTTGTCTTGCACATTCAATAATTGGTATCAGAGATTTGGTTCCTTGGAGAAGGGCTTAACCGCTTAAGGAGATCCTAATGGCACACAAACTAACACTCCCTATAATCACCGAAAAGTGCACAGGATCATTTAGGTGATTAATCAAGGCAAAATTAAGGCAAAATCAAGGCAATTGAATCGAAACAAGCATTTAGCCAATCAAAATTAAAATCAAGCTTTAATTCAATTTAATTAAAAATCAAAGCCATAAATTCAAGTTAAATTAATCAAATGATGATAAATCAAATCAATGTGCAATTAATCTAATTGATTGTATAGTTCAATTTAAATCAAATTAACCCATTCAAGGGGTACACATGGCTAAACAAATTAATTAAATTCAATTAATTAAGTCTTATTTTCTCTCAACACCACTTGGGAGGAAAAAGCCTCAACCAATAGGATTTAAGAAAAGAGCTCACATGGATCAAGCCAAAATAAATTTTAAGAAAAGATCTCACATGGATCAAGCCAAAATGAATCTCAATCACTCAATTTGAAAGAACATCTTGTCCACTCATCGTGTCTTCTTGTCCCAAGCTTTGAGGACACAATATTTAAATTGTCTTCAAAGGGTGGAACCAAACACTTAACCCCAACCTAACCTTGATCAACTCTACTACACCCCCTACCCTTTCCAAATCCTATAAAATCAAGGCCTAAATCACTCATAATTCATCCACAAATTAAGAATTGCATCTAACCTCTTGAGAATTATAGCTAGAAAGGCAAATATAGAAGTTAATTAGCATTTTAATTTGGAATTGAACTATGTATCTTATTTTATCATTTACTCTCATTTTAGGACTGTCATTAATGGAGGCTTTCTAAGAGCTTCACCATTAACACTCTTAGCTAGAGATCCATAGAGTGCTTAATTACTCTTTATTTGTTAGAATAGCTCTTCCTTTGTCGTAATTTAGTTATTTTCTTCAATTATGTTGTAATACTAGCCCTATGAAGGTACAATTTTAGTACACAAAATGGCCCCCACCATGGGGCTTTAGGCTTCACTTTTCTAAAAATCCAGAAAATTTTATATTTTCATTTTTTTTGCATGTTTAACTCTCTATTTTGTAGGTAAAATAGCGTGTATGATCATTTCTGCAATGCTTTTGATAGGTTCTCCAACGCATTTGATACTTGAAATAGCACTTTGATGATAAATTATTGCACCTTTACATAGAGAGTTAGTGCGTTTGATCCTTTCTATTTTCTGTCTTTATTCTCTCAGCGCCTTTGCCCTGACTAGCCAATGCGTTTGATCCATTATCTAGTGCTTTTGCGATGTTTTTGACACCTTTACACAGGATTTTAGCACTTATGCTCTTAGTTTCTGCGCTTTTAACTATTTTCTTTAGTGCTTTTAATTCAATCCTTAGCGTGTTTGAGCATTTAAATAGTGCTTTCAATAGATTTAGTAATGCTTTTGATTAAATTGAAAATTTACAGAATCTGACTGTCAGAAAATGTTTCCTCTATCTCTGCAGGATGGCCGAACGTAAAAAAATAAAAAAACCAGAGAGCAAATTCAACAGTGAGGGAAAAGCCTTGACAAAGAGGATCAAAGAGGAGAATATTGCTCACATTAAGCTAGTTTTGGAGGATTCACAGCAAGAGAGTAAGGTATATGAGCATTACTTAAAAGTTGTAGAAGCATATAAGGCAAAATTTGTTTCATTGAATTGGATATTTTCACCTTAATCAAGTTTTGCTTAAATTTGGAAATTAAGACTTAGATTCAACTTTATCTTTGCTTTCTTCACTTTTGTTGGTTTTGTTGACTAATTTGTTGGAGGAGAAGCAATTGGAAAGGAACAATCACCACTAGGTAAGCATCAAAAATGAAAAATCAATAATAAATGTCCCTAGCCTTAGCTAGCTTCGTTTGAAGGTAAGCCTAAACTTAGTCATTTTTTTACTTAAATTGTGGCTTTGTTGTTTTCAAAATCTAGTAATTAAAAACAACCTATCTTTGTTTGAGGAAATTTAACATTAGGCCTATGCTCTTCACTTTTTAAGTGAATCAAAATGCCAAAAGTGTTAAACTCTTTGATTAAAAAGAAAGGTTAAGCAAATCAAACACTAAATTTGAAAAACCCATTGTTTGTAGAAAAGAGTAGCAATACTCAATTCTCATTAGTTAGTGGGTTGGTAATTAAACATTGTTAATTGTGTGTGGGGATTGATAAGTGGATAGGGATATGTTCTTCACCTTTTTGGTGAATGAAACTCCCACAACCTATTTCTCTATTCCACTTTATTGCTTTCAAATGAACATGCTAGATCAATAGTTGGGCTCGCCTCCCGAAATTTTCCTTAATGAGGTCGGTGAGAGGGATAGCCCAAAGTGGGATACAATCGCCTTTTCCATGATCATCCAACCCACTATAAAATGAAATGCATGCATCCTTAATGGGGTGTGTGGCAAAAGGGTGTTAAATTTTTTAACTTCCTCGAGTAGTCCTTCGAGATTGCACAAAACTCTGACATATTGGTGGTGGGAAGCCTCTTAATATACTTTGAGGATGAAAGTTTAATATCCATTTTGAATGGATTATTGATTAAAACCTTGTTAACTTAGCAAAGACTACCTTATAGAGCCATGTTTACAAACCAAATCTTGAGCTAGGTAGATTGCTTGAAGTGTCTTTTTGTGCAAAAACCTGTGATAACGTTCTACAAATTCAAACACATTTTGTGTAGAGGGTTAAAAAGAACAAGTGTACTTGTGATTGTTGTGTTTTAAAAATACATAGAACAAGTGAAAGAGATCCATTAATTTATCTTACATTTTTAAATCTCTTCATAAAAATCAACAATTACCAATTTGGGAATCAATTTGAAATCAAACTTTGTTGGATGTCGGTTTCTACACGTTCTCACAAACTCAATTTATCTTTAAGAGAAGATGGCACTTGCATTGCAAACGAGGTCCCTGAATTTGATTATCAAGGTATTTTCAACAATCACGATCAAGGGAATAGTCTCCCAAACTTATTCAAAAAAAGACTTGAATCAATGGATTGAAATTTTGCATTTCATGACTATGATAATACCAACAATGCAAACCAAGGTCCTAAAGAAATGCTTGAAGAAAGAGTTAATAGAGCAGCTCAAGATAACTATTTTCTTGAAGTCATGGACAAACTAATAGATAGGGATAGGGAGAAATTTTTCCTAACTCTAGCCCAAGCAGGGGTAAAGCTCCCACATGACTATGATGTGGATCAACTCAAGAAAAGAAAAGAAGAGGAAAACTCGATGCATGCTATGACTCAACAACTAAAAATGTTTCAAACTCAAATAGACTTAATGAAAAAGGCCACCGAGCCTAAACCTTTCTCTAATGAGGCCTTGTGTCCATTCCCATTCGACAAAAGCTTAGTCATGGCACCTTTTCCTATCAATACATTTTTTCTTAAATATGATAAATACATGGGTAAATCAGACCCGTGAGATCACCTTAGAGAGTTTTGTGCTCTAAGTATTGAATTTATGCATAACCCCATGTACTTAATGAGACTTTTTCCAAGGAGTTTGGGAGGGCAAGCCATGGAATAGTTCTCTAAACTTCCGCAAGGAATCAAGACTTTTGAGGAATAAGCCTCTAAATGTGTAACTCATTACTCCTACAACATTGAACATGAGATTACCATGCTAAAACTATGTGATACAAAACAAAAGGATGGTGAATCTTTCTTAGGGTTCCTTCAAAGGTGGAGGACCATTTTCACAAGGTACCCATGAACTATCCCTAAAAAGGAGAAGATGGAGATATTTATGAATAATTTAAATTTGGAGATGAACTATAGACTCTAACTTCAATGTCCCCCTACATTTGAAAAACTTATTGAGAATGGGATTAAGATTGAAGATGTATTGGTCAAAAGGGGTAAAATAAAATTGTTCAAATACAACAAACACTCTACCAATAATAATAATAATCATTATATATCTAATTATACCAACAATAAAGGGGCCAATAATCACAATGACAAACCTAAGCTATTGTTGAAAAATAATAACAAAAACCTTGTGAATGATGGGGTTGTGGAAGCTCACACCTTGAAGGCTTCCCCATTTAATTTATCAAGTGGAGTGAATTCAACATACAATGTAAATCAAATGAATAAAGCTCCTTTTAATAATGCCAATTCTAACAACAACAACAACAACAATTCTAATAATAACCCCTTCAACAATGCTAATGAAAACAAGCCTAAACCCTTCTTCTCCACTTATCAAAAGAGAAAATTCACCTTCTTAGGTGAACCATTGGAAAATGTGTTAAGGACTTTGGTAGCCAACAAGATCAATACTCTACCTAAGTTAAGGCCCTATGAACCCCAAATTAAACATAATTGGTGGAATGATTCTCACCATTGTGAGTATCATCAAAATAAGGGTCATAAGACCAATGAATGCATGAAGCTAAAACATTTGGTGCAAGACTTAATTGATGATGGGACAATCCAAGTTGAAGGGCCTCAAAATAATGAAGATCATAAACCCCTTTTTGAATCATGAGAAGGGTGAGTCATCAAATAATAATCAAACTAATAAAATAAGTAATGAGAAAGTCAATTTTGCTCATACTTATAATAGCAGAATTAATGCTTTAAGTGGTAATGAAAACACCATAAATGTTATTGTGGTAAAGAGAAACCAAGGGAAGCAACATCTAATGTTGTGACTAGGGGGCAAGCTTCAAAGATTACTCTACCTACTAATGTCCCAAGAATTATTCTACCAAATCAAGCCTCATCTTCATCATCAAAGCAATATAATTTGGTAGATTAATTACAACGAACCCTTGCTCAAATCTCTATTTTGGAATTGCTAAAACTCTCACCAACTCACAAGGAGATTCTCGAAAAGGCCTTGGTAGAGACAAATGTACCTTTAAATTTGGAGTTAGATAAATTTCAAAATATGGTGGGACATCTTATTGCACCTCATTGCCTATCTTTTTCCAAGCAAGATGACATGACATTGAATCACCCACAAAACTTTCCTTTGCATATAGAGATTCTAATTCATAAGCATAGGGTAAAAAGATTCCTTATTGATGGAGGGGCTGGCCTAAATATTTGTACCCTAAACTTGGTGAAAGCCTTAGGATTTTCTGAGGAGGCTATTGACCCAAAGAAAAAGATAACTATTAAAGCCTATGATGATGAAGAAAGAGCTTCTAAGGGTGTCATAATACTTCCTATTAGAGTTGGCCCAATGTAAAAAGAAACCATTTGTCCAGTCCTAGACCTAAAGATGACCTATAATATCTTACTAGGAAGACCTTGGATTCATGAGACGCAAGTCATGCCTTCTACCTATCACCAATGTCTTAAATTCCCTTACCTAGGGCAAGAAATCATGGTAAGCGGGGACTCAAACCCCTTCCAATATTGTAATAAATTAAAGCCTATCAATGATTCTCTAGTCCCGCATAATGTCGAAGGGTCCATACCCCTAAGAATAGAGCAAGGTCAAAGCTCTAAAGATCTTCCATCTTTAAAGGGAAAATAAAAAGAAGAAGTTGTTGAAAGCATCCCAAATCCCACTAACCTAGCTACATCGACAAAAGGGAAAGAAAAGGTTAGTGAGGAAAGTACTCTTGAGACAAAGAAAGAAGACAAAGATAAATCTATTCAAATCTACACTAAAGAGGCCCATTACCAAAAGATGGACCACATGATGAAAAACTTTGAGAAATAATGTAAAATCAAACAAAAGGGAGTAGGTGAATACTCCTTATCCATGATGGACTTACCCTTATCTCCAAGGTCATATGGAAAGGCAACTAATTTACCACATAAATACAATTATCACTTTGTGAGGGCTAATACGTCGTCATTTATGGAGGAAGAAGACAATGAAATCCTAAACTAGTTATACAAAGATGAAGAATACTCCTTATCCATGATGGACTTACCCTTATCTCCAAGGTCATATGGAAAGCCAACTAATTTTCCACATAAATACAATTATCACTTTGTGAGGGCTAATACATCATCATTTCTGGAGGAAGAAGACAATGAAATGCTAAACTGGTTACACAAAGATGAAGAATCAAGTGTCCATGAGAAACACATACAAAACATAAGCATTCCTAAACATCAATATGGGAAAGGCTTTCAAATTATGCATAAAATGGGGTATAAAGGACAAGGACCTTTAGGAAAAATAAATGAAGGACTCCTCAAACCTATTGAAATGATGTGGAGAGACAACAAAGAGAAGATAGGATTAGGCTACCTAGAACAAGGGTATACTCAAAAGAACTATCCTAAAGTCTATGATCAAATATTACAATTAGAGTCACATAGTGATGAAGATTAAAATGAGTGGGAATGGGATACTTTTTCAAATGAATCATGTCAAGATAAAGGTATTGATGTCATTCATACTTACACTCCTAGCAAAGGGAAAAAATCAATTGCATAATTGAGTCAGAATCAAGCTTCAAGCTCAAGCCAAGTGGTTCTAGATAATGTACCAATTCAAGAAATTAAAATAAATCAATGGGTAGGAGAACCCTATATACCATCATGGAGACCTGCTATGGAAGAATCTAACACTAGGTTTAACCCACAGGATTTTTACCCAATAGAAACCTTAGAGGATTCTAGTGAGGAGGATTTTGACCCTAGTTCTCTAGATCATCTTGAAGAATCACATGTCATAGACTTAAGTGATACAATGTTCAAACCTTCCAATGAAGTCTTGTCCTTAAACCCCATTAGCTTAAATCAAAACATTGATCCTTTGACCCTCATTTACCTAGAATTAATTGAATGGGATTCCATCGAACCTACCATACTCCCAACCTTTTTGAATTATAACTTGGTGTCCCAATACTTAAATGTGGTTTAACCTTCTTCTACAATGGAATATCCAAAAGAAGAGGCAAAGGAAGGTATCCAAACTCTCAATTCAATGAAAAATGAAAAAAACAAAAATAAAATAAAAAATGAAAAGAATCTAATGTTGAAAACCACATTGTGGCAGCATTAGATCAAAAAGAGAAAGAAATAAAGAATGATTCCAAAGGTGAAAACCCAATTGAGGTGCCTAAGGAAGGGAGTTTGGATACTTTACCCGAGCATTATGAGGAAAGATCTCCTATCTTGATTGAACCAACAGAAAGGGTGAACATCGGATCAGAATCAGAACCAAGGATCATACACTTCACAACATCTTTATCTAGCAAGGAAAGAGAATAATTCATCAAATTTTTCAAGGAAAAGAAAATCAATTTTGCATGGTCTTATAATGATATGTTAGGATTAGATCCAAATTTAAACAAAAATAGAGAAAGATGCATCCACATATAGCTTTGCTTGTGAAAGTGGAGTTAGAAAAATTGCTAAAAGTTGGGTTCATAAGAGCTATTGATTATGCCCAATAGATTTTCAAATATAGTGCCAGTTTCAAAACTAGATAAGTCCATCAAAATTTGCATGGATTTTAGGGATCTAAATCATGCATTCCCTAAAGATGACTTTCCATTGCCAAGCATAGACACCATAGTGGATCTAACAACAGGACACTCCATGTTCTCTCTTATGGATGGTTTCAATGGCTACAATCAAATAAAAATAGCACCCGAAGATCAAGATAAAACAACATTTACATGCACATGGGGAACATTCTGTTGGAATGTTATGCCCTTTGGTCTAAAGAATGTCGGGGCAACTTACCAAAGAGCCATGAAAACAATATTCCATGACATGATGCACAAGTTCATGGAGGATTATATAGATGATATACTTACAAAATATCATTCAAGAGATGAACATTTATCAATCCTAGAGAAAATCTTTGAAAGATTGGAACAATTTAAAGTAAGACTAAATCCAAAAAAGTGTGCATTTGGAGTCCAATCAGGAAAGTTGCTAGGGTACATTGTCTCAGCAAAAGCAATAGAGGTAGATCCAGCTAAATTCAAATCCATCATGGAAATGGAAGCACCTAGAAATATAAGTCAGATGAGATCTCTCCAAGGCAGAATCCAATCCATACGAAGGTTCATCTCTCAATTGGCAGAAAAGTGCCATAACTTTACCCAACTCTTGCATAAGGACATAATTTTCAAATGGGATGAAAAATGTGAAGAAGCCTTCAAGTTGTTGAAGAAATATCTAACGAATCCTCCAACTTTGATGCCACCTATAAGAGGCAAGCCTTTGATTCTATACATTTCAGTGACTGAGCATTCATTAGGGGCACTCTTGGCACAAGAAGATAAATCAGGAAAAGAGAAGGCTATATACTACATAAGTAGAACTTTGGTGAAATATGAGTTAAACTACACCTTCATTGAAAGAGCATGTTTGGCCATAATTTTTGCTTCCCAAAAATTGCACCACTATATGTTATCCCACAAGATTAAACTCATTGCAAAGATTGATCCCTTGAAATATATTCTTAGCAAAACAACATTGAATGGAAGGCTAGCTAAATGGGTCATGGTGCTAAGAAAATTTGACATAGAATATGTGGATTTAAAATATATCAAGGGCCAAGTCATAGCTTATCAATTAACAGAATCACCATTGCAAAATGACCACCCAATACAAGTGGAATTTCCAGATTCTGAAATTGTGAATGTGGAAGCAAAAACATGGAAACTATATTTTGATGGTTCTTACACATGACATGGATCATGAGTAGGCATACTTATAATTACTCCTCAAGGGTCTACAATTCCTAAATCATACAAATTGATATTCTCATGTATAAATAATATAGCAGAATATAAAGCATTGGTCATTGGAATCAAGCTAGCATTAGAGTAGAAAGTGACAGAATTACAAGTATATGAAGATTCACAACTAGTTATCAATCAAATTAATGATGAATATCTCACAAAATATGGCAAGATGATACCTTAAAAAAATATGGTTGAGAATATCAAGAAATACTTCATTCTTATCACATTTGAGCAAGTACCAAGAGAAAAGAATAAAGCAGCCGATGCAATGGCAACTTTGGCATCACTTCTCCAAATACCAGATCAAAGCGCCAGATATGAATTCCTGGCAGAAGAAGTTGAGCAACCTGCATTTGATCCTACTCATCCTCATACCATTTGTTTGCTAACAACACATGAATCACCTTGGTATGGAGACATTTTCACTTACCTAAAAGACCAAATCTTACCTATAGACCAAACCAGGAACCAAAAGAAAAGCTTTATTCGACAAGCCACTTGTTATACCCTAATATCTGACACATTATAAGAGTTTAGACGGAATGCTTCTTAGATGTATAGAGAAAGAGGAATCAAATATAGCCTTACGAGAAATTCACAAGGAAATTTGTGGGTCACATTTGAATGGTTTAATCCTAGCTAAGAAACTTCTTAGGATAGGATATTTTTGGCCTACAATGGAGAAAGACACTTGTCACTTTCCTAAAACTTGTAGAAATTGTCAATATCATGGAAACTTGATAATGTGCCTGCACAAGAGCTTCATCCTATGATGACACCTTTGTCATTTTATCATTGGGGTCTAGATTTAATAGGAATGATTTATCCACCATCTTCAAATGGTCATAAATTCTTTATCACAGCAATAGAGTACTTTACCAAGTGGGTGGAAGTTGTACCCTTATCGACTGCAATAGGAAAGTAGATATCCTTGTTTAACCTAAACCACATAATATGTAGATGACACAATGGTGGATGGAGAGAGGGCCAATGGCTCACCCTAGCTAGATCCACCTTGTTGAACAACACACGGAAGCAACAACACACAACAAGTGAGAGAGAGAATGAAGAAACTTTCATATATTATCTTCAGTTTGATTCATATATGTTGGGCTGTAAGGCCTTCCCAGTTTAGGCCAGATATTACAATCAAGTATAGAAGTCCTCAAACATGCGAGGATCTGCGAACAATCTCTAAACTTCTATCTTCTATCTTCTATCCAAAAACTCCCTCCTAAACTCTAACCAAATAACTACATTTATACAAGAGGCTACTGAGCCAAGTCAGCCTTTAGATCCATAATCAATGGAAGGGATGACCAAATCTAGGTCCATACGCTTCCCAATGATGGATATCGACATTAAATCTATGACCCAAAATAAATGCACAAGTCAGCCTCAACATAAATCCAAAATAAACAACTCGGCAAGGAGGAAAACTGAGCACCAGAACAAGCATCGTCGAGCACCAGGGAAAATTACCGAGTGCCAGAGAGAGAACTGACCAACTTGTTCAACAAAGAAAACTGAGAAACTTGGTCAAAACAGGAATCGAGCAACACAAAAAACTTCAAATATGTTTTGGTGACATAGGATTGCTAAGGAACCTAGATGCTCCTGCATCAGTCACCTGGGGTTATTTGAAAATGATTCTCTTAATCATTCAGTAGGTACGATCCGAGCTGCATCCAACTCAGATTGTGAAATCCATGAACTATCTTCAATCGGTCTATTCTTCCACTTTACCAGATATTCCATGTACTGTCTTCCTCTTGTACTTCTACCAATTCTTTGCTCTAAAATCTTTTCAACTTCTTCCATCTGTTTCTTAGGCTAATCATTTTGCACTGTCATTTCTTCATCCAACTCATGATACTCATACAAATCAGCAATGTTGAATATAGATGATATATCCATGTCATCAGGTAACTTGATCTCATATGCATTTCCACTGTCAAACTTCCTCAATATCTTGCAAGGTCCAAACTTCTTCATTTTCAGCTTCCCATATGTTCCAACATGAAATCTACCTTTCTTCAAATGAACCATCACTTCTGCACCAATATCAAAAGTCTTGTGTCTCCTTGATCTATCAGCTCTGTCTTTGTATTTTTGATTACTTCTTTCCAGCTTAAACTTCACATCTTCATGCAATGTATTCATGTACTCAGAAAACTTTACTCCTTCAGCACTTCTCTTTCTATCATCAACAATGTCTCTCAAATCAGATATACCTCTTGGTTGTATGCCATTCACAATCTCAAAAGGTGTTTTTCCAGTACTCCTATTCACTAAAGTATTGTATGCAAACTCTGCTTGTGCCAACACAGAATCCCAATTACTTGGTGTGTCTCCAACTAAACATCTCAAAAGATTTCCCAAACTTCTATTCACAACTTCTATTTGTCCATCAGTTTGTGGGTGAAATGTAGAACTATATTTCAATTCGGTACCAAAATTTCTCCAAAGAGTCTTCCAAAAGTATCCAACAAACTTACTATCTCGGTTAGAGATAATACTCCTTGGTAATCCATGCAATCTAACAATTTCTTTAAAGAAAAGATCTGCTACATGTACTACATCTAATGTCTTTCTACAAGGTATAAAATGTGCCATTTTATAAAATCTATCCACAACAATAAATATAGAATCATTACCTCTTACTGTCTTCGATAAGCAAAAAAAAAAATCCATACTGATGTCAATCCAAGGTTTCTCAGGTACCACAATCGATGTATACAATCCAGTATTCTGACTTACTCTTTTTGCAACTTGACAAATTCCACAACTTTTCACAAATTTCTAAACATCTTTATACAACTGTGGCCAAAAGTATTATTCCTTAAGCAAATTCAATGTCTTATCAACACCAAAATGTCCAGCCAAACCACTGCTATGTTTCTCCTTTATCAAATTAGTTCTCATTGGTCCTCTCGGTATACACAACTGAATACCTTTAAACAACATACCTTCTTGAATGAAATATTCATCCCATTTAGTACTCAGTTGATCTTGAATAGGTGCTCTGCACTTTCTCCATGGCTCAAAAAAATTAGGATCAAATTCATAAGAATCTCTCATGTCATCAAAGCCTAAAACTTCAATTTTCATTCCGGTCATCAAAGATCTTCTTCTACTCAATGCATCGGCAACTCGATTAGTGACTCCACTCTTATGCTTTATCACAAATGTATAACTCTACAAATACTCAACCCATTTCATATGTCTTTGATTCAACTTATTTTGACTACCCAAATACTATAAAGCCTTATGATCGGTATACAACACAAATTCACTCGGTAGCAAATAATGTCTCGATTTATTCAGTGCTTGAACAATAGCATAGAATTCTTGATCATACATATAATATTTCATTTTTGCATCATTCAACTTTTCACTAAAGAAAGCAATGGGTTTACCTTCTTGACTCAACACAGCTCCAATTGCACTTCTACTTGCATCACATTCCACTTGAAATACCTTATTGAAATTAGGCAATGCCAAAACAGGCAATTCAACAACCTTCTACTTCAAAGTCTCAAATTTTTTATCAGTTCCATGTGTCCACTTGAATTCTCTTTTATCTCCTCTCATAGTTTCAGTCATAGCATTACAAATTGAACTGAAATTCCTTATGAACTTTCGGTAAAAACTTGCCAAACCATGAAATGATCTTACCTCACTAGCACTCTTAGGTGTAGGCCAATTCAGAATAGCTTCAACCTTTTCAGGATCCATCTTCAAACCATTAGCTGAAATCACAAATCACAAATCCAAAATACACAATCTCCTCTCTCATGAATGAACACTTTTTCAGATGTATCAGCAACTTTTCCTTTTTCAATCTCTACAAAACTTGTCTAACATGCAACAAATGTTCTTCTCTGGTCTTATTGAATATCAAAATATCATCAAGATATACAATCACAAACTTACCCAAGAATTTCTTCAAAACTTCATTCATCAACCTCATAAAAGTTCTCAGTGCATTAGTTAAACCAAAAGGCATAACCAACCACTCATACAAACCTTCTTTTGTCTTGAAAGTAGTCTTCCACTCATCACCTTCTCTGATTTTGATATGATGATACCCACTTTTAAAATCAATTTTGGTAAAATACTTTGCTCCAGTCAAACTATCCATTATGTTATCCATTCTAGGTATATGAAACCTATACTTCACTGTTATCTTATTGATTGCTCTGGAATCAGTACACATTCTCCATTCTCCATTCTTCTTAGGTGCCAATACAATAGGTACTACACAAGGACTCAAACTTTCTCTGATCAAACCCTTCTCCAATAATTCTTGAATCTGTCGGTTCAATTCCTGATTCTAGGTAGGTGTTCACCGATGAGGTGCCTTATTCAGTAAACTAGCTCCAAGGATAAGATCCATGCAATGATCAATGCTTCTCTTCGATGGAAAACCATCAGGTACATTATCAAAAATGATATCACTGTACCCAATGAGTAACTTATCAATCTCCTCAGGAACATTATCCTTTGTTTTCTTACTCGATTTGTTAGGAATTACATCAAAACATACATTATTCCTCTTTAAATCCTTAACAAACTTTCTTCCTTCCATCAAGCAAACTTTCACAGATGTGCAAACATTACTAACAGGTTCTTCAATCAAAGGTAACAAGATTTTTCTTCTCCCATCAGCTCAAATAGTATATTTATGCAATCTCCCATCATATATAGCATGTCTATCATATTGCCAAGGTCTACCCAACAAAATATGACAACAATCCATAAGCATGATATCACACAACACCTTATCATAGTACTTTCCAATTTTCAAATTCACATAACATTGTTCACTTACCAAGAGTGTATGCTCATCTTTGATCCATGAAATCTGATAGGACTTCAAATGTTCCAACCTTTGCAATTGCAAATTTGTGACCATTTCCTCAGATGCTAGATTCTCTGAGCTACCATTATCGATGATTACCTTCCAAACTTTGTCAGAAACTCTACATCTGGTCTTGAACAAACTTTTCCTTACCGAATCTTCCTTTTTACCTTCATTCCAAAGTGTTCTTCTTACCATCAAGTTATTTTCTTTCTTAGGTTCATTCGGTGGCCCTTCTTGCACCAAAGCATTTCTAATACTAACAGTATTCTTACTGGCATGTGTACATTCAAATGATCTATGTCCTTCTTCTCCATAATTGTAACAAGTTCCTTGGAAACCACCTCTGTTATAACCACCTCGGTAGTTAGTGCCTCTGCCTCTAGATGAACTTTCACCCTTCCACTTGGTCTTTCCTTTATCTTGATTTGTCTTTTCAACTTCAGATCTACTATTTTCACCATTAGATCTACCTCTTCCTCAAGGGAATCTACCCCCTCTACCTCTTTGGCTCATGTCTCTTATTCAATTTCTCCTCAGTTTTCAATGCAAATTGATAAGCTTCTTCAATGTTCTCCAATTTGACCAAACTGATTTCTTCTTGGATGGAAACTCTCAAACCATTCAGGTATCTAGCAATTCTTTCCACATCATCTTCATCATGTCCAGATCTGATATCTAATTTATAGAATTCCTCAGTATATTCCTTTACCAAGCTATCTTTCTGCCTTAAACTTTGCATTCACCTAACTAGGTTAATCTAATAATCACAAGGTTAGAACTTTCCTTTCAACTTATTCACCATTTTATTCCATACCTTGATTTTGTCTTTGGCTTTCCTCTTTCTATCCAGCTATAGATGTTCCCACCATAAGGATGCATGACTTTTCAACTTTGTGCTTGCAATTTTCACCTTCTTTTCCTCAGGTACATTTTCATACTCAAAGTACTTTTCCATCTCAGTGATCCAATCCACCAATTAATTAGAATCCAATTTTCCACCATACTCGAGAGGATTAAAGTGTGGTGTAGACTTCAGAATTGTCAAAGCCTTCAAGAATCTTTCCTCACCCTGATCCATCACAGGTGCAGGTTTTACATCACCTTGTTCTACCTCGATTTCATCATCACTAACATCTTCAAGATGTCTTCCTCTCATATGGACTGTTTCAACAGCTTCAAGTATAACAACAAGTTGTCTCAACATGTCTGCCAATCCTGGATCCACATCTCACCTCTCACAAACCATCTTGAAAACCCTCTATAATTACAGGTCAAATTGCAATCTGCTACCCCACAAGAATTCAACTAGGGCTTCACAAGAAGGAACCTTCAAACCTAGATCTAGATCTCACCTCACTATGATACCACCTGACGCAATGGTGGATGGATGGGGATAGGGGCCAAAGGCTCACCATAGCTAGATCCACCTTGCTGAACAACACGCGGAAGCAACAACACACAACAAGTGAGAGAGAGAATGCAAAAAATTTCATATATTATCTCCAGTTTGATTCATACATGCCAGGCTATAAGGCCTTCCTGATTTAGGCCAAATATTACAATCAAGTACATAAGTCCTCAAACATGCAAGGATCTACAAACAATCTCTAAACTTCTATCTTCTATCTTCTATCCAAAAACTCTCTCCTAAACTCTAGCCAAACAACTACATTTATAAAAGAGGCTACCGAGCCAAGTCGGCCTTCAGATCCACAATCAACGGAAGGGATGACCAGATCTAGGTCCATACGATTCCTAATGATGGATACCAACATTAAATCCACAACTCAAAATAAATGCACAAGTCAGCCTCAATAGAAATCCAAAATAAACAACTCGGCAAGCAAGAAAACCGAGCGCCGGAACAAGCATCACCGAGCGCCAAGGAAAATTATCGAGTGCCAGAGAGAGAATTGACCAAATTGGTCAACAAAGGAAACTAAGCAACTTGGTCAAACCAGGAACCGAGCAACATGGAAAACTTCAAATATGTTTTGGTGACATAGGATTGCCAAGGACCCTAGATGCTCCTACATCAGTAGATATGGTGTACCTCATGCCATCATTACAGATAATGCAAAGCACTTTAAAAACAAGGACCTAAAGGAGTTATGCACAAAGTTCCACATGATACACCACTCTTCATCAATTTATTATCCTCAAGGTAATGGACAAGCATAAGCAACAAATAAAAATATCCTAAAGATATTGAAAAGAACAGTGGATAATTCAGGTAGAGATTGTCATATAAAAATAAACCCGACCTTATGGGCTTATAAGACAAGTATCAGAATGCCAACAGGAGCTACACCATTTTCCTTAGTCTTTGGAACAGAAGTAGTTTTACCTTTGGAGGTAGAACTTCCATCCTTAAGGGTATCTCTACATGGTTTGATAAGTGAGGAAGATTATAGAGTTGCTAGGTTGCATGAACTAGAACTGCTAGATGATAAATAACAACAAGCATTTGATCACCTGAAGGTATATCAAAACCAAATGTCAAGGATTTGTAACAAGCATATCAAGTCAAGAACATTCCAAATAGGTGACCTAGTTTTGCGAGAGAATCCCAAGAATCAAGCAAAAAGGGAAAAGAAAGGGAAATGGGAGGCAAACTGGTTAGGACCTTTTGTGATCACTTCATCTTTTGGAACCAACACCTACAAATTGGTTGATTGTGATGGAGAAGAGTTACAAGAACCTATCAATAGCATTCATCTCAAAAGGTTCTACACATGAAGCAGATGAAAGAGGATAAAGAAAAAGAGTATCAGAGAATCATATGGAAAGCATCATATTTATTGTACATAGTCAAAAGAGATTTTGAAAATACCAAAAACATTTGAAAAGCAAAAAAGAACAAACAAATAAAAAATGCAGAAAAGATAAAAAATAATGGAAAATGGAGCATGAAGAAAGCTAAAAACATTCATATATGATCCTCAAAAGGATGTTGTCTTGGTGAAAACGTAGCAAATAGGCACCTTGATGATATGAAAAAGGAAAAAAATTGAAAAAAGAGAAAATACAAAAAAATAAAAAAAGATAAAAAGTGCCTTGGTGAAAACCTAGCAAATAGGTGCCTTGGTAGCAAAAAAAGGAAAAAGCTTTAAAAAAAGGAAAAAGAAAGCAAGATTCATTCAATCAGTGAAAACCTGGTAAACATGCACCATTGAAAGTCCAAGTTAGTCGCATACCTAGCAGTCATCCTTGTAAATATCACATTCGCCAGCATTTGTATATATTGCATAATAAAATCCCACAATTGCATTTACAAGTACCTAAAGATTTTGGTCACCTAATCTGCAAATTTTCCTAAGTCCAACAATTGAAAACATATCAAACTAGGGGAAATCTACTCAAAAGGAGGAAGGAATCATCAAAAGAAAACTTCAATCAATCATGGAATCAATTCATCAAAAATGCAAGTGAAACACTTAATCAAATCTTCATTCTAAACCAAATGCAAAATTTGATCTAAGATCTTACATGACCCTATCTTTATCAAGATTAAAAGTATGAAATGGATGGAACTACACTTGAAATATGGATTTGAAAAACATTGCAATTTTTTTCTAAAGTGTTGACTTAATTGATGAAATCATGTCCTTCTAGCAAATCGATGAAAGTTTTTAAACTAGACAAGCTATGATGAAAGTGTGATATTTTTATGGATTTCTGAATGATTGTCTTAAGATCAAAGTTTAAAGCATGTATTATTTGTCTAAGGATGTGATCATCAAAGAATCATCGAGGACTGGTACGTAGGATAAAATAGAGATTTTTGTTTGTTTACGCAAAAGGATACCTTGGCTATTTTGATCTTCAATTTCATAATACCAAAATCCACTTGCAACATAGAATTTGAAAAAATCGGTATTCACACTCTCATGATTGGCTTCAATCAGTGATAGTCATACTAGAAAGAGATGGGAAAGCAAAGAAAGAGGTGCAAAAAGTATTCATATCATCATGGTTGAACTAGTGATGGTTGTACTAAATTGGGATTCCAAAAACCACTCAATGATGATTATAAGCTCCAAAGTATTGAATAATGACAGTTAGTTGCATACATCTTAGATTAAATGCATTTAATGTATTTTTCCTTTCTTAGCTTCAAAAATTTAATTTACAAGAGGAAAAGAGAAAGGGGGTGTAGTCAAATCATAAATCAAATGAGCATAAAAAACAACTATGTATGATCGAGTGTGTTGGAAATAAAAAACAAAGGTGCATTCCATTAGGTCATAAGGATTCATTAGATTCATATTAGGTTGCATTCATTTTAATCAAAGTTAATTTCATATAGTTTAACCTATCTTCATAACATTAATTGCATTCAGTTGCATTCATCATTCATATCATACATACAATTCAATTCATTAAGTGCATTAGGTTGCATTCACCCTTTAAATCATTTTCATTCATTCATGGAATTAGATTGCATTAATTTTAAAGTTCATCTCATTTAGGGTGCATTATTTGTTTCATACATATCAATCCATTAAGTGCATTGCATTAGTTAATGATCATTACATCCATTAAAATCCTTTTAATTCATCATTAAATGCATATCATTTAGTTCAAAAATATGAAACATGGCATTATTCATTTAAGTTCATGGCATTGCATGATAACATCATTCATCTATATTGCATGTAACATTTAGAATCATTAATAATTAAGTACCCATTATCATTATACATTACATCATATAAAATCCATCACAATTTGCATACCATAAAATCCATTACATTCATATAACAAAAATACATCCATTATCCATAAAATCATTACATCGCATTAACCATTGCATTATACATCTAATACATCTATAAATAAAGTGCATCCATAATATCATTAACCATTATAAATCACATAATTAAAATCACATTGCATCCATTCGTCTATTCTATGTCATACATAAGACAATCATTTAAGCATCAATAGAACATGTGCATCCATATCAAAAATTGCATTCTGAAAAGCATAAAATAAAGCATGTAGAAGATAGAATCATATAGCTTTGCATATATACCAAAACACCTAAAAAGGAGATCCAACACATCATGACATCATATATAGTAAAACTATAAAAAAATGAGTATCAAAGTCTATGGCATCATCATAAAATCAAATGAGTATCAGAGTCCATGGAACGATCATATAATGCAACATCTGGAAATCAAAGTCTATCAAAGTATCAGTGTATCAACATAAACAACATCGACTAAATCAAAAGATACAATAGAGTCCAATGTCTCGATATACCAAAATAATGAGATCATATACATCAATGATAGAATAACATCTCAAATCATGGATCAACTAGCTGAACCACCAACACCATCAACACCATTAGGACCAAGAGCACTATTAGGAGGATGACTCGAGCTCATCTATAACCCATGTTGACTCATAGCTTCCATAAAGGCCTGCATCATAGAACTTAGCTGTCTAACCTCATGTCTAACCTTAGACATCTTTGACTGTAAAGCTCAAACCTCTAGTGTAACTGTACTAGGAGCATGTGTAGCAGAAGTTTGTGGTGGAGGCATGGAAGAAGAAGGCATGGAAGAAGATGGAATAGATAATGATGGAACAAAGGATGAAGAAGATGGATGTGATGAAGAAGATGGCATTGAAGTAGAAGCAAAAGTATGTGCCTGTGCAGGAGGAGCCTGTGGAACAACTAGAGGAGCCTATGGAGGAGCTTGTGTCGGCTTGCCTTGTGCTTGATCTAATAATGCCTGTGCTACCTGGGCATCCATCTATCTCTAACACCTAGCCCTACAATAATCCTGTCTACCTGCTGGATCCCTGGCAACCTAGTGTAAAGCTCTGTCAACACCACGACCTCGCACCTAACCACCACCCCTAGGAGGAATGGGAGCAGCAACAATAACTGGCATGAGAACTCTACCCGCTCTAGCTACTCAATGACCCCATCATCCACACCGTGATTGAATCCTACCCCCACCCCTACCACCATCCCCATCATCGCCATCATCCCCACCATCATCTCTACCGTCACCATTAGACTCCTCATCGATAGTAGGTACCCGCTTAGCTAGATTTGTGAACTGCAAAAATGGGTTCTTACCAAACTTATTTGCATAATCATCTATCATCCCAGCATCAATGACATCCTCTCTCATGGCCCATGGCAAATAGCCCAGATCCTGTATCTCCTGATGAGCTGTCCTAAAATCCACAATAGGACCCCACAGTGATCTCTCAGCCTGAACCCGAGCATACATGGCAACGCCCTAGAGCATAACCTGTGTCCAGCCATACTATTGTAGTACTTGCTAAAATAAAAATCTCTTTATGATATAAGGGGTATGACCAATCATCCAACGAGGACACAACATATATGGAAGCTCTAAATCATCCTCTGACCATGGCTCACAACCCATATAAGGCCGCCAGACAACCTGATCCATACATCGATCACATGATGCCAGTAATATAGCTTCCCCATATGGATCTGCACTACCATCCCCTTGTACATCTAGGTGAATGGCCAACCCAGATCTCAGTGTCGCAGTGCAATAGGTCGTGTCACTGGGAGATGCTCCCATGTCCAAAGCTAAAGTCATATACCTCCTACTAAGAGAGTGGAGGAGCATCTCCACACAACAGTATGCAACTCATGATAGAGCTGCTCTAAGACACATGAGCCCTAATCAAACTATCGAGGATGAGCCAACAAGTCCTCTAGAATAGGACCCCATCCGTCCGTGAATCTATGACCTCGTCTATCAGGAAGGAGGAACCCTCTGATCAATGCACCCAAAACTGCTGGAAAAATTGGAAAAGAGTGAAACTGAGACCACTAAATGTGATCATCACCAATAGTAGGATCTTGAAAGACTCATCGACATGCTGCACCATCATAGACTTGATCGTAGAATACCAACTCTCCTCGAGTCAGAATATGTAACAACTGGTACACATCCTCAGGGGTGATGGTCATCTCATCCATAGGCAAATGGAACGTATTATTGTCTGAGTGCCACCACTCAACTACAATAGTAATCAATCCATGATTCACTCAGAATCAAGGTAGAACTAGAAGGAAAGATAATCCACATCGGTCGATCTCTCTCCAATCATGACCGCTCAGATCATCGATCATACTAAAAGGCAATGGGTATGAACCACGAACACCCAGTGACTTAAGCACTACCTACAAACAACAAGTTCAATTACATTAGATTTGAAATCAGTTATCATTTGAATTATCCTAAGTCAATCAAACATTTACAAATATCAAACCATAATCAATTTTCCTAATTCTATTCAAAGAGGATGGAAAATTCATCATCATGCATCATCTAAATTTAGATTGACAATCAAACATTCAGACTATGACTGACTCAAACTGACATCCTATAACTTACTACCAAATCAGGTTTATTACCTATGCCAACCAACTAATCGACGATGATGAACAATTCATAAAACTGACTAAGGCATTCAAATTTTTTTTCCTACCAAGGTAAAAGCATTGTTTAATTACTTAAATGCGCTAAAATGCAAAAGCGCTATTTAAACATTTAAAAGCGCTATCTAAATGATCAAACACATTGTTTGAAGCATACGTGCTATGTAACGCCCCGCCAGGCAACCCAAGAGGACAAAACATAAAACCTCTATAAAATGCAAGTAGTGAATTTTTATTTTATTTTATTTATTTATTTTAACTAGAATAATATTCATCATTACACTTCATATTTCTAAAAGAAGAAATAATTTTCTACTACTTGAATGTAAGATTTATACAACTTAAGTCCTCCCGGGTTCCCTAACGTCGCTACTAAAGCAACATCATATAAACCATTTACATGTATAAGATATTCACGGAATCATGAGCTTAAAAGATCTACATTCATTTTAATGCACCAAGTTAAATGTCCCTAACTTATTTCTTTTATTAAACATAGGTTAATCATCCAACATCATTATTCCTTTTATAAACTCATTCCATAAATTCATATTGATTTCATCTACATCTACTATCCTTTATATCACTTTTCTCTAATAATTTAGGTAAGAGATTAATATTCATTAAGGTAGGCATCATCCTAGGTACTTCATTAACATGAACCAAGTATTAACATTAAAATCAAATTACTATTCTGTTGCATTGTTTCATAACCATTCATTGTTAATAATTCCAATCACTAATCTATCATTTCTCAATAATCTCTTTGAATTCTTTCATCAAGAGAGAATACATTATTGTTGTGATACATCATTATATATAATTATATTTAAGATTATTTCCTTTACACATGGACAACATAAGAGGATAGGATAAATAACATAAACACTTTCTTTTAATGCTAGTAACATGTCCAATATTCCACATTCTTTTCCCTTTCTTTTACCTAGAACTACCCATTCCCTTATGCATTGCTTTGAATTGAGATTGCATCAATACTACAAGACTCCTTTTAGGAGATTAAAAATTACATGAATACAAATACATAAGTACATCTCAACATATTAAAATATCCAATAAGAAATCTTCAACTGCAGATCTGGAAAGGAATATGTGCTAGGATCATCCAAAGAATCACGATCAATACCTCAATATAAATATTAACCACCCAACCACGTGGAACCAATAGGACCACTCCCCCGAGCTAGGAGATAGAACCAAAGGCCTATACAAGAGGTAACAACTAAGAAATTCCTAAGGTGGTGATAAAATTTCCCCAAAGTCACAACACAAAAGAAAAGACAAGAAGACCACAAGGACTACCAGAGGTATGATCAAATTTAGTTGAGACTCTAAGCTACAAGCTAGGGGAGTGTCATCACATAGCCCTCACCCCTTGGGTTGTCCTGGTACTAGCCACTCTTGGCCCCGGCCCCCAAGTAGGCACATGCGGAACCGAATGCCTCTCGTACAGACAAGGTCATCTAGTCGTACCTACACATAGGTACCTTCTCCCACTCCCATCCTTAGTCTTTACTAGCACTAAAGGCATGGGCGAGGCACAATTAATCTTGATTAGTGTGTAATTTCCCATTCCAATAATCTCCCATTACCAATTCATTTATTTAGGTTATCACTTGATTAAATAACTCATAGTAGATTATCCTGGTACTAGCCACTTAGGGCCCCGGCCCCTCACTATGAGCCACTCACCTAGTGTACTTAGGTTCCCTAACATACATATAAAAATCATAAGAGCATAATAGATCTATCATCAAGAATTCATATCAATTCCATAACAACATTTGATTGAGTTTAGGAAAACATATGTTGTCCCTAGTCCACTTGACAACCCTAAACCCAATATGGCATACAGAATGTTCCAAACATATAAGAAGACATCAAAGTGATATTATAAACATATTCAGAGTATACATAGATCTAATTAACCAAAAAAACATTCTAATAACCTCTGGTGACCATACAAAACCTTAAAACTTAATGATGTTCTTAAACTGAATTATTTCAAGCAAGGATTAAATGCAAAGAATTGTCATCATAGAACAGTCATCCATATCTTCCACAAAACAAATAATAATGAAAATCCCTTTGGTGGAGATTTAGCTAACATAATTATGGACTCTCAATTTTATTTTTAGGAAGATCCAACGGTGGGAAAGAAAGTTATGACTTCTGGTTTAAAACAGAAAATTCTGGTTAGGGTTCAGACCTACCTTCACTAAAACGGTTGTAATTTTCACAAAACATAATAAAAATTATCCAAACCAATTGAAAATGAAAGATAAGACTTAGGAGAATCTTTTAAACCAAATTTAGACTTTTATATAATCATATCAGCCTGTAGCATACGAATACATTTGACAGAAAATTCAGAATCGAGAATGGACAGGCATAGTCTGCCAAAATGTCAAAAATAAGGCATTAATTCGACCCTAAAAATAAAATCAGAGAGATACCCATTTGAGATCTATAAATTTTACTTCCAGAAAATTAATTTAGTAAAACTCTAAATTCAATTTAAATTATTATAATAATAGATCTCCAAAAATGGGTTGCTAAAAACCCTAGGAAAACACATGCCAATTCTTACAAACAAAAACTCAAAACTTTAAAATAACCATAGAAATGAAAAGTAAAGATATAATAAATAATGATAATATATAAATAGATCCATAATCTATCAGACACATAAAGTAACTAAAATATTCAATCCATACCTCATGTCCTACGAAGGTTGAATCGAAGAAGGAAGGAAACCAAAGAGAAGACAATTCCAAACTTGAGATGCATCCTTCAAACCCTATCCACTTTCAGAAATCTCCATGAAAGAAAGAAATAATTCCACAGCAAAGAATCCCTCTCTCAACTACTGAAATTCTCACAAAAATGTCTCTCTCCCAAAAGCAAAGATAACCAAAAATTCTTAAAGACATATGCTTACAAACTCTCCCTCACATCTCTAAATTTTCTCTCCAAAATCTCCATGAAAAGTAAGGCCATCCTCTCCTCAATGCTTCAGCCCCAAAATCTCCTCCCTTCAAATGAGAAAGTAGTGCATATAAATAGATTTCCAAAGGTTGAGAGGAAAAGTAACCAACTCCCAACTAACTCTTAACTAAAGGGTATTATAAAATAACTTAATATCATACAACTATATTACTCAAATATACAATAAAAGATTATTTGTATTCATTCATACACATATGTAATATTATCCTAACATATATGCATATGCCATCATTAATTACATCAATATCTATATATATAACCTATCCTCATTATTAATAATTAACAATTGAGAATAATATACCTCGCATTATTTAATATTTAATTATTAATAATATTATACTTTACATTAATCCCAAAATATACACCATCAACAATATCTACAATAATTAACATATAATCACATATAAATTATATATATATAAATACATATATGTGTGCACCCATATATATATTTTCATATATATATATATATATTTATATTTATATAGATACATGCCAAATACCAAACACTATAATCTATAAGATTATGAAGTAATAGATCACAATATTATTACCTATTTATAATTGCTATAGGATATAACACTGAGGTAGAATAAAATCACATGCCTCAAAATAAATCTAATCATCCAAAGAGGCCATACAAATCATCTATGAAACATATCGAGAAAACTATAAGATCAAACAAGGTCAACCAAAGTCAACAAGGAAAGTCAAGCCAAACTCCTGAAACACAACATAGAAAGATTAACTAAGAATCATACCAAGAAGGAGAAATAAATAAAATGAGTAAACAAATCATACGACCAAATGAATTCAAGTGGTCACAAGGCACTAACTACAACCATGCCCAACCGGGTGCGTTGGATCTGGGTTTTTGACCCAAAGGTTGACTGACAAAGAAGGAGCCCTAATATTCCCAAATTAGAATAATGACAAAGGAAGACTCATGTAGGGGCCTTAGTACTATCTCCATAACAACAACCATCGAGGATTTGAGGGCATGCTCAGACCTGTGAAGCCAGGTGAAGTCGATGCCCGGTACCTGCAAGCCTGCATCACAAAGAAGAAATACATATGCACGGATATACATATAAAAGAAAACATTGCAGACAGATGACCAGGATCGATACATCGTGTGGACCTCAGCTATGTGAGTAACTACGACTTCGTCCTGAATCATGAAAACACATCATGTATATATATACACTCAAAGCATGTAGCATCATCATAATGAAGGTTAGAATCTCAAGCATTGTGTTAGTCTCTTATCAATACTAATAATAAATTAACATAATCAAATCATCAAGTGAGATAAAAGATTCATCCAAGGTAACCTTAATAGAAGAAAATATAAATAACCACTTATATATATCTATCAAGTACATATCATATAACATCCTAACTATGTTCATAAAGGTCTTGTAGGTACTTAATACATACATGGAGATAAATACATACAAAAATGATACCTTTAGATAGTATGTCTGATATTAGAATCATTGAGTACCAGCTTATGAAATTATTATAAACAACTATAGGAATAGATCAAACAAGTATCATGTACAACTTAAGCTGTAAGAAAATATCGAAGGATCTTAATTCTTTCAAAAACACAAAACTTATATTAGGGTTAGAGGGGTATTACATCCTCCCCCACTAAGATTCGACTTACTCCTGGAAGTCGGGAATGTGAACTATATATCACACATTATCTAACAGAATTATATTATTACTATTCTAGATCCTAATTTAATGACTGCACACATTCTTCTCCTATCAAGAGTTTTGGTAAATCCTATCTTATTACAACTTTAGTGTAGATTAACTCAATTCAATTAGTAATGACTTTCAAAAAGAATTACCTATGTGAGTCTATCACTTTATGTTGTAAGTTTGTTAACAAGATACTTGAAATTGCATCAAAATTATTGTTATCAAGTCGAAACTCTAAGGTATTCATGTTTACTCACTACTATCAATATATTAGGAAATTGCATGTTTTACCAACTAAGATTATCACTTCCTTTCACAATATCAAAGTTCCTATCTATGGTAACCAGTATAAAAAAAGAAAGAATTTATGCTATATTTTCCCTTTTGAGACATAATCTAACCCTACATAATACAACTTGTGAGACCTTATTACAAATAGGGTCCAAAATTTGTGTCCCTTACAAGCTATGAATACCAAACATAGAGAGGTATGTAACATTTATATTTGTTATGATCATGAAGGGAATACATCAAATAATTTTTATTTACTTTTGTAATCATGAAAATAAAACAATCTAGATACTTGAAACTTACCATTTTCATTAACACATAGTTTTATAAGAAATATTCCTTTCCATCAAAGCTTTAAGTAGAATTCCAATGACATAGGACACACAAATTTTACAATATACATATTCTAAGTCATCTTTCACAATAGTTGTAGTGCTTGATTTCCAAAAACACATTCACCCCCTAGAGGAGATCTAAACAATTTACAATTTATTGCACTATTATTCATTAAGTTGGGATCCCTTCTTAAAGCTTACTATTTATCTATGCACTTTTCCCTAATTTGCATGTCAGGCAATTTCCATATGGCATTTTCTTAAGAGTTATTTTAAATTCTTTATTGCATAACGATCATGGATCCATTAAGAGAGAAAGAAGTATATGAGTCCTACTACTATCTTCATAACCACAACATCTAAATTAATAACATTAACTACTGTACATAACTTTAATTTCTACTCTTTACCTATTTGAAACATTACCCTCGTACACTTTAAAATTTTGAGATAACATCAGTTCTAAGTAGAAATTGAGTAAGGTACATTTCTATAACATTTATTTACCACAACAACTCCTTATTCATAGTTGATCAATCACTTAATGTTGTTAATTTCTTACTACTATGGTGTTGATCACAATGTATACAAAACATGAATTTGTTTCCAAAATACCCATCTAGGATCCTAACTATTCACTAGGCATTTTGCAAGACATATATTTAATAAAAACAACTTCCATCATTAGTACAGATAATCCATCATTGCACATACTCTTCCCTAGAATTTCTTGATTATGTTATCTTAAATCCTTTTTGTGCAATTTAATAAGATATGCAGAAAGGATATAACTTCTTACCAAGATAGGGATAAAAATTCATCTCCCTAAATGAAAATGTGAATTATAGCCTATGATAAAATCTTGGGGACATAGGTCCTTCACCCAAGGGTTTCCTAATTGAGTATTTACAAATTTTTCTAATATATTATTGCTTTGTCTAAACAATTTTAGTCATGCAAAACTTATTTCTTAAGAGGGGAGAGAGAAAGAGAGAGAGAAATGCATATGACAGTAAATTATTTGTTCCTAATTTATTTATTTATTATTATTATTATTTTTCACTTCTTTCCTAGGTACATATTATTAGCCATGTAATCTAATTATTGCCCTATCATTCCTATCAAGTACTACCACAATCATTTCATTCTTTAAAGATCCAAAAGAAATCTATTTCTAAGATACCTTGAGTAGGATAAAATTCAACTAGGTATTTGTAAGAAGATAGAGTGCACAACATTATATTATAGGTATGATCAAGGGGTAATATTATCTACTACCATAATTAAGATTTAAAACATTTAGCATCCTTTAACTTTTGACCCTTCTAGAGATACTAGTACCTTTCAAGAAAACAAACACAAGTCTCAAGAATTCTTCGCCATTCCATTAATATTATAGGAAACATCCACTTAACACATCATTGATCTCATTATGCAAAAACATAAATAATTGTTAAAATATAACTCAATCATAGAGGAATGGGTGTGCCCTTGTAAGACAATACAACATAAGAACATGAAAGGTAGCTTTCGTTTCCTAAGATTCAAGTTTTAGCATAACAACATAATCCAAAAAGAGACAAAGTTAAGATACTCAAGGTTATGCATAGGTGAGCTATGAGACCCAGAGTTCCTAGTGTAGAAACCTAGGGCTCTGATACCAGATGTAACGCCCCGCCAGGCAACCCAAAAGGACAAAACATAAAACCTCTATAAAATGCAAGTAGTGAATTTTTATTTTATTTTATTTATTTATTTTAACTAGAATAATATTCATCATTACACTTCATATTTCTAAAAGAAGAAATAATTTTCTACTACTTGAATGTAAGATTTATACAACTTAAGTCCTCCCGGGTTCCCTAACGTCGCTACTAAAGCAACATCATATAAATGATTTACATGTATAAGATATTCACGAAATCATGAGCTTAAAAGATCTACATTCATTTTAATGCACCAAGTTAAATGTCCCTAACTTATTTCTTTTATTAAACATAGGTTAATCATCCAACATCATTATTCCTTTTATAAACTTATTCCATAAATTCATATTGATTTCATCTACATCTACTATCCTTTATATCACTTTTCTCTAATAATTTAGGTAAGAGATTAATATTCATTAAGGTAGGCATCATCCTAGGTACTTCATTAACATGAACCAAGTATTAACATTAAAATCAAATTACTATTCTGTTGCATTGTTTCATAACCATTCATTGTTAATAATTTCAATCACTAATCTATCATTTCTCAATAATCTCTTTGAATTCTTTCATCAAGAGAGAATACATTATTGTTGTGATACATCATTATATATAATTATATTTAAGATTATTTCCTTTACACATGGACAACATAAGAGGATAGGATAAATAACATAAACACTTTCTTTTAATGCTAGTAACATGTCCAATATTCCACATTCTTTTCCCTTTCTTTTACCTAGAACTACCCATTCCCTTATGCATTGCTTTGAATTGAGATTGCATCAATACTACAAGACTCCTTTTAGGAGATTAAAAATTACATGAATACAAATACATAAGTACATCTCAACATATTAAAATATCCAATAAGAAATCTTCAACTGCAGATCTGGAAAGGAATATGTGCTAGGATCATCCAAAGAATCACGATCAATACCTCGATATAAATATTAACCACCCAACCACGTGGAACCAATAGGCCCACTCCCCCGAGCTAGGAGATAGAACCAAAGGCCTATACAAGAGGTAACAACTAGGAAATTCCTAAGGTGGTGATAAAATTTCCCCAAAGTCACAACACAAAAGAAAAGACAAGAAGACCACAAGGACTACCAGAGGCATGATCAAATTTAGTTGAGACTCTAAGCTACAAGCTAGGTGAGTGTCATCGCATAGCCCTCACCCCTTGGGTTGTCCTGGTACTAGCCACTCTTGGCCCCGGCCCCCAAGTAGGCACATGCGGAACCGAATGCCTCTCGTACAAACAAGGTCATCCAGTCGTACCTACGCATAGGTACCTTCTCCCACTCCCATCCTTAGTCTTTACTAGCACTAAAGGCATGGGCGAGGCACAATTAATCTTGATTAGTGTGTAATTTCCCATTCCAATAATCTCCCATTCCCAATTCATTTATTTAGGTTATCACTTGATTAAATAACTCATAGTAGGTTATCCTGGTACTAGCCACTTAGGGCCCCGGCCCCTCACTATGAGCCACTCACCTAGTGTACTTAGGTTCTCTAACATACATATAAAAATCATAAGAGCATAATAGATCCATCATCAAGAATTCATATCAATTCCATAACAACATTTGATTGAGTTTAGGAAAACATATGTTGTCCCTAGTCCACTTGACAACCCTAAACCCAATATGGCATACAGAATGTTCCAAACATATAAGAAGACATCCAAGTGATATTATAAACATATTCAGAGTATACATAGATCCAATTAACCAAAAAAACATTCTAATAGCCTCTGGTGACCATACGAAACCTTAAAACTTAATGATGTTCTTAAACTGAATTATTTCAAGCAAAGATTAAATGCAAAGAATAGTCATCATAGAACAGTCATCCATATCTTCCACAAAATAAATAATAAAGAAAATCTCTTCGGTGGAGATTTAGCTAACATAATTATGGACTCTCAATTTTATTTTTAGGAAGATCCAATGGTGGGAAAGAAAGTTATGACTTCTGGTTTAAAACAGAAAATTCTGGTTAGGGTTCAGACCTGCCTTCACTAAAACGGTTGTAATTTTCACAAAACATAATAAAAATTCTCCAAACCAATTGAAAATGAAAGATAAGACTTAGGAGAATCTTTTATATCAAATTTAGACTTTTATATAATCATATCAGCCTGTAGCATACGAATACATTTGACAGAAAATTCAGAATCGAGAATGGACAGGCATAGTCTGCCAAAATGTCAAAAATAAGGCATTAATTCGACCCTAAAAATAAAATCAGAGAGATACCCATTTGAGATCTGTGAATTTTACTTCCAGAAAATAAATTTAGTAAAACTCTAGATGCAATTTAAATTATTATAATAATAGATCTCCAAAAATGGGTTGCTAAAAACCCTAGGAAAACACATGCCAATTCTTACAAACAAAAACTCAAAACTTTAAAATAACCATAGAAATGAAAAGTACAGATATAATAAATAATGATAATATATAAATAGATCCATAATCTATCAGACACATAAAGTAACTAAAATATTCAATCCATACCTCATGTCCTACGAAGGTTGAATAGAAGAAGGAAGGAAACAAAAGAGAAGACAATTCCAAACTTGAGATGCATCCTTCAAACCCTATCCACTTTCAGAAATCTCCATGAAAGAAAGAAATAATTCCACAGCAAAGAATCCCTCTCTCAACTACTGAAATTCTCACAAAAATGTCTCTCTCCCAAAAGCAAAGATAACCAAAAATTCTTAAAGACATATGCTTACAAACTCTCCCTCACATCTCCAAATTTTCTCTCCAAAATCTCCATGAAAAGTAAGGTCATCCTCTCCTCAATGCTTCAGCCCCAAAATCTCCTCCCTTCAAATGAGAAAGTAGTGCATATAAATAGATTTCCAAAGGTTGAGAGGAAAAGTAACCAACTCCCAACTAACTCTTAACTAAAGGGTATTATAAAATAACTTAATATCATACAACTATATTACTCAAATATACAATAAAAGATTATTTGTATTCATTCATACACATATGTAATATTATCCTAACATATATGCATATGCCATCATTAATTACATCAATATCTATATATATAACCTATCCTCATTATTAATAATTAACAATTGAGAATAATATACCTCACATTATTTAATATTTAATTATTAATAATATTATACTTTACATTAATCCCAAAATATACACCATCAACAATATCTATAATAATTAACATATAATCACATATAAATTATATATATATAAATACATATATGTGTGCACCCATATATATATTTTCATATATATATATATATATATATATATATATATATATATATATATATATATATATATATATATATATATATATATATATATATATATATATATATATATATATATATATATTTATATTTATATAGATACATGCCAAATACCAAACACTATAATCTATAAGATTATGAAGTAATAGATCACAATATTATTACCTATTTATAATTGCTATAGGATATAACACTGAGGTAGAATAAAATCACATGCCTCAAAATAAATCTAATCATCCAAAGAGGCCATACAAATCATCTATGAAACATATCGAGAAAACCATAAGATCAAACAAGGTCAACCAAAGTCAACAAGGAAAGTCAAGCCAAACTCCTGAAACACAACATAGAAAGATTAACTAAGAATCATACCAAGAAGGAGAAATAAATAAAATGAGTAAACAAATCATACAACCAAATGAATTCAAGTGGTCACAAGGCACTAACTACAACCATGCCCAACCGGGTGCGTTGGATCTGGGTTTTTGACCCAAAGGTTGACTGACAAAGAAGGAGCCCTAATATTCCCAAATTAGAATAATGACAAAGGAAGACTCATGTAGGGGCCTTAGTACTATCTCCATAACAACAACCATCGAGGATTTGAGGGCATGCTCAGACCTGTGAAGCCAGGTGAAGTCGATGCCCGGTACCTGCAAGCCTGCATCACAAAGAAGAAATACATATGCACGGATAGACATATAAAAGAAAACATTGCAGACAGATGACCAGGATCGATACATCGTGTGGACCTCAGCTATGTGAGTAACTACGACTTCGTCCTGAATCATGAAAACACATCATGTATATATATACACTCAAAGCATGTAGCATCATCATAATGAAGGTTAGAATCTCAAGCATTGTGTTAGTCTCTTATCAATACTAATAATAAATTAACATAATCAAATCATCAAGTGAGATACAAGATTCATCCAAGGTAACCTTAATAGAAGAAAATATAAATAACCACTTATATATATCTATCAAGTACATATCATATAACATCCTAACTATGTTCATAAAGGTCTTGTAGGTACTCAATACATACATGGAGATAAATACATACAAAAATGATACCTTTAGATAGTATGTCTGATATTAGAATCATTGAGTACCAGCTTATGAAATTATTATAAACAACTATAGGAATAGATCAAACAAGTATCATGTACAACTTAAGCTGTAAGAAAACATCGAAGGATCTTAATTCTTTCAAAAACACAAAACTTATATTAGGGTTAGAGGGGTATTACACGCTAAAACAAATCAAACACGCTATTAAAAAATTTGAACACGCTGATTAAAAGGTCAAAAGTGCAAAGAAAAGAAAATGCGCTAAAGTTAAAATTAAATGCATTTTGTGCCCTAGAAAAGATGTATAAAAGCATAATTTCGCTTCGCGAAAGCACTATTTTAATGTGTGAAAGTGCTAAAAATGATTAAACGCACTAAAGAAGTTCTTAAACGAGCTATTTCAAATGTAAATTACAAAAAATGAGGGTTTTACTATTAAAAAAAATCAATTTTTTTTGAAAACAAATGCATAAATTTAAAATCTGAGAGGTTCAGGCACTCACCGAAGGTCCATAGGTTAGTGGCCGTCGAAATTGTCGCCCATGCTCGAACCTGTGCTCATGAATCGGGATCACCATCTCAAATAGCTCATAGCAGTCAGAGTGAAAAGTAAAAAGTCAAAGTGAAAATGAATAGTGAAATGACTTTTTACCCCTTTATATAGGTCCTTTTGACCTAAAAAGGGAATCTTTGACCTAAAAAGGGCATCTTTGACCAGAAAACACCTAGGGACCCAAATTTTTCACCAAATCAACCAAATCAAGGGTATTTTTCATCACGTAGATGCAAAACCATTATCAAAAATGAAATTGAAATTCATTATAAATTGACCTAATCAATGCAAATTGACCTAAACCCTCAACTTTTTCAAACATCTATCAAATTTCATTTCATTTATGAGGGAGCATACACTCGGATGATCAGGAACAACAACAACATCATCAAATCGGGGGCACGACCATCAAATCAGAGCACAATCTTTTATCAAGAAATTTTTCACTAATCAATTGAAAGGGGCATCAAATATCAAATCAGGTATCATATCATTCACCTATCATCAAATCGACCATCAAAGATATCAAAACAATTAGAACTGCATCAATCCTAACATCAGAATCTGCATCTCATATCAAACATCAAGGTCGATCATCGACAGAACCAAGACCTTTTATCAAGTTGAATCAGAATATTCTTTGAATCGACACGCTTCACATGTCGGCTCAAAGAGGGGCATTTGTAATCACCGAAAAGTGGACATGATCATTCATGTGATTAATCAAGGCAAAACTAAGGCAAAATCAAGGCAATTGAATCAGAACAACCATTTAGCCAATCAAAATTAAAATCAAGCTTTAATTCAATTTAATTAAAAATCAAAGCCATAAATTCAAGTTAAATTGATCAAATCATGATAAATCAAATCAATGTGCAATTAATCTAATTGATTGTATAGTTCAATTTAAATCAAATTAACCCATTCAAGGGGTACACATGGCTAAACAAATTAATTAAATTAAATTAATCAAGTCATATTTTCTCTCAACATCACATGGGAGGAAAAAACCTCAACCAATAGGATTTAAGAAAAGATCTCACATGGATCAAGCCAAAATAAATCTCAATCACTCAATTTGAAAGAACATCTTGTCCATTCATCTTGTCTTCTTGTCCCAAGATTTGAGGACACAATATTTAAATTGTCTTCAAAGGGTGGAACCAAAGACTTAACCCCAACCTAACCTTGATCAACTCTACTACACCCCCTACCCTTGCCAAATCCTATAAAAGCAAGGCCTAAATCACTCATAATTCATCCACAAATTTGAGAATTGCATCTAACCTCTTGAGAATTATAGCTAGAAAGACAAATATAGAAGTTAATTAACATTTCAATTTGGAATTGAGTTATTTATCTTATTTTATCATTTACTCTCATTCTAAGACTGTCATTAATGGAGGTTTTCTGAGAGCTTCACCATTAACACTCTTAGCTAGAGATCCATAGAGTGCTTAATTGCTCTTTATTTGTTAGAATAGCTCTTCCTTTGTGGTAAATTATTTATTTTCTTCAATTATTTTACAATACTAACCCCATGAAGGTACAATTCTAGTACACACTACCTACATTTGATGGATCTGATTATGCATACTAGAAGGTGCATATGCAAAGATACTTGGACTCTTTTAGTTATAAGACCTAGAAGACTATGGAAAATTAATATGTGAAATCAGAAAACGGTTTGAACACTTCAGATAAAATTGAAGCTTATGAAGACAATGAAAGGGAAAGGTATGCAATTTTTAGTGTATTATGAAAAGTTGCATTACCTATAGTTGTATCTTTGGAAATTTCTCATGATGTTTGGAAAAGTTAAGAAGTTGTTATTGTAGACAAACAAAAAAATTCATTAAGTATTTCCCTTATCAATTTTAATTTTGGGTGAATCCATTATTTAATAATTCATTATTTCATTATAATAATATTATCATTCGTTATAACCATTATATTATTCATCTCATTAATCCATTAAATAATATATAGTTTATTGTCATGAATTCATGAATTCATTTAAATAAAATGTCATTCTCCATTTATTTAAATACAAATACCTTAAATAAAAGTCTCTTACCACTTACCATTTCCCATTTACCACCTATCCTATCTCCTTACCACTTATCCTTCCTATACCACTAATCTCTCATTTATCCCACATTCGCCTTGATATGGGATTCCCTCCAGAGGACATCTATTTAAGCACCCCTCCTCTCATCCTTTTGCATCCATCGTTATTTGCATCTATTGTTATTCTACATCTATTATTTGAAACTACTTTTTCTTACATCCATTGTCATTTGCATTCAAGTTTTAGCATCCTTGTGATCTTGGCATTCTAGTTTATTTTAGCATTCTAGTCTCTTTTCATCATAGTTTTCTTGAATCCATTCTTGCATTTTCATCTTTACATATTCATATTTGATCATCTTTAAATATTTGTTCTTCATAGCTTCTCGTGTGAATTTTTCTAAGAGCGTCAATATTTGAAAACGAGATCTTAATATATAGGAGTGCAATAGAATGAGGTTTTGGTTTCAAATGCATGTGTTTATGATTTTGCAGGTGCATTTCTAATAATGTCTCCATTGTGGAACATTGGAAGGATTTGAAAAGATAAAATCCCTATTTCCTCCATCTTCATTTGGCACGCTTGGTGGGATGCGAATGTTGATTTATTGGATCAGGTTACCATTCACGATTGGACTTCATTTGATTATTGCATGGTGTTTGTTTAAATTTTTTAGCATCTTGTTTGTTTGCAGGTAAATTGTTATTCCAGAATTACATTTTTTTGTCGATTAAAGAAATGGTTAACATGTGTACTTGTGCTTTCACATTTTAATTTCATTCTACCTGTGTTACACTTTTTCTGGCATATTCCATACATTACAAACATTACTGGTCTCTGGTCTTTCACTGTGTTAGCTATTGGTAATATTTTTTATGTCATTCATTACATTTGCATTCGGTCCATACAATATGGGCATTTAATAAAAGCATATTATTGCTCCATCTCTACATTCTTGAATTGGCATACTATCTCTCATTTCACTCCACATTATAATGATATGAGAAGGCATTTTTAGGGAATCTCGCTTATTAATTGGGTGTTTTTAAGGCCAGGGTTACAATATGGAGAAGGTAATTGAAAGATCATGTATGTTTAAATCGAATTGATATCCATTTTTCAATTGCATTGCAATTTGTGGTGGTGCATTAATGTATGGTTTGTGTTTTGCGTGCATTATATATGCTCTAACATGTGTGCTTATTTCATCTTGACTGTGCATACATTATATGCTCTCACCTGCGTGTATATCTTGAGGATTGACTGCATTGTTGCATAGGTGTGGTTTTGCATGTGTCTAAATCTAGTTGTTACACCCACGTATGATATGATTAGTGTGTCCAATATCTGTGAAGATAATGTTACTAATATCCACGGGAAATAATATAGATCGTGTATTAGGTTGTTGTTCTTTTTTTCTGATTAGTAAGTGTAGACACTTTTAACAAGGCTGAAGTTCCTCCTAAAATAATTATATATATTTTTTATTATAAAATAATATAGAATTAAATTTAATGACTATAAATAGTTTCTTTACAAATTATTATAAATATAAATAATAATTGAAATATTCATTTCCATGAGTATCTATATAAATATAAATCTATTAAAAATTATTAATTTATAATTTATTATAAAATTACAATTATTTATTTATATATTTTTAAAAAAATAAATAATAATAATAATGTTTATTCCTATAATATATTATTATAATATTAATATATCATAACAATATTTTAAAAAAAGTGTTAAATATATAATTAATTATTTCTATATTATATTTATTTAATAATCTTAAAAATAATAAATACTATTTAAAATTTGCTCATTGACTATTTTCAATCGTGTTTATAAATAAATTAAGTATAAAAAAGTTAAAACTTAATAATAAAAGAATTATAAAAATCTAAATTTAAATTGTAAAATTAATTTTTTTAAAGTTTTTAATTAAAGGTGAACTATGAGAAGGGGTAAATATTTCTTTAAAAATGGTTCATATAGGTAATATAAAAATCTAAATTTAAATTGTGAACTATAGAAAGGGACAAATATTTCTGAAAAAGGGGCTCTAATGACTCCAAGTTTTTAACCAATCAAAATATAGAAAAATAATTTCCAAAATATGTTTTGTTAAAAAACTTGCATGTATACTTTAGTTATATAAATATTTCTTAGAATAAGAAAAACATATGAAATCTAATTGGTTGAAATTGATTAGTTTAGTCAATAGTTAAATTATGTCGATGCCTATAGTTCTATAGCCTACGACAGGAACTAAAAATGGTATGTTGCTCTAATGCAATGCAATTACATCTAACATTCATCTTCAATTATTAAATAATCTTTATCATTTAATCAATTTGTGTCTTTCTACTATATTCTGAATTCAAAATCATCATTTCCCTATAATTTTATAATTAAGTGATTTTAATTAATTACTTAATTTTCAAGCGTCCAATCAATATTTCATCAATTATTTCTCTATAAAGTAATTAAATAATTAACGCTATTTAATTATTCTCTATAACACTTTACTTAATTAAGTAATCATATTACTTAATTAATATTTTCTTCTTATTATTGCATTTATGTAATAATTAAATCAATTTCCCACTTATGATTAAATAAATGATATTTATTTAATTAAACTAATTATTCCTCTAAAAATAAATAAATAAGTATTTATTTATTTAGATATCTCCACATGTACAAGTAAATAAATTATTTTATTCATTTAATCATATTTATCCTCCTAATTCAAACTCATACTAGGTTTCAGTTAACTTCTCAAACACAACTCTTGACTCCACAATTCTCTTTCTTGAATAATCAAACTATAAAGTCTTTTATCCCACCTCATTAGTCAACTCCCAATCAAATACACTCAACAAATCAATCAAGTGAGTTGAACTCCTAAGCAATCTACGTTAACTCCTCAATCACAACTAATCAACCCACCAATCAAGGCAGTCAATCATAGATAATCAATCCCACAAATCAAGGAATCCTGATTAGAACCTTTAAAATTCTATATAATGAGAGCCTTTTCTCATATTTTGCAACCACGTAATTCTTTGAATTCTTATATTGTCACACTTTGAGCTTGAAATTGAGAGCCCAACATTGCATAGAGAAGGAGAACAACAAGGAAGGACTACATCATTTTCATATTCATTTATTTGAAATGATTTCATATTATTGATCATTTATGCTTTTTATTTTCATTTTTTTTATTGATGTTGAGAATACTAACTGCCTAAAAAATCTCTTTATGGTTGATATTTTGATGTTATTGCAAGCACTACAGATCCTCATTACCCCAATTACAAATGGTGAGCCTAATGTGAAGCCCTAAACCTTCAAAAATTTGATATTTTTTGTTGTGTTGTGCAGATGCAAAATTATTTTGACACAGATATAAGATGCAGTGATGCACTTGCATAGTTGAAAAGATACACACAACATTAAATTGATGCACACGCTATAACACTAAGATACACACATAAAATTAAAACAACGCACATAGCAGGAAGAAACACCACACTCGTTGACTGGATGTGACACATTTATTTGCTAGTATTTCCTAATCTTTTATCATTAGTCTTGTTATCTAGGTTATTATCTATTGGGATTTCTCTATTTTTTATTTTGACTACTAATCATTTATCTAATATTTACACATTTTAGAATATTAACACTCTTATTTTTGCAGTCGAAATAGTGTTATTTGCCTACCTTAGAATTTTTTATTTTTTCATAAGTAACAATCTAGATTGACACATGCAAACATCGCAATGGCCACACTCTCTAGATGCAAACATCACACACTTTCACTTGGATCACTGCACCCACTGTATAGGGTTTTCACACTTGCTTAATCATAAAACCAAAAGAGAACTTTGTATTGACACACTTGTAGAATCATATAAATACACTTGACTATCATAAAACTAATATTTTGTCTTTAATTTTTTTCTCTGATCTCAAAATGATGCATTCGCACTATTGAAAATATTGGAGTTGATGAGAAAACAACCCACAGTTTCCAAGAATACCTGCATGCAAACACTTGTCATAGAAAGGGAGAGAAGAAGCAAGAAGCTATGGAGGCCTGAACGCATTGATCTACAAGAGAGGAGAAATCATTCCTGATGTATAAAACAAAAGTTGCAATTCAATAATGAATAATCTGTTACAAAGTTATGAAAATAAGAGGAGATCAATTCTTATAAAAGGAGATCAAAACCCTAAAAGGGTGAACAAACCTAGGTTGCATGATAAAAATTAACAAAACAATTAATTATTATATGCCTAAATTTTAGCTTAAGTAGAAAGAGATAATAAGTGACTTAATAATTAAATCAATATGATTTAATTAATAAGTAAACATGTTATTACTCTAACACCCCCCCTTAAGATAAACTTTGGGAGAAGCTAAAAACCTAGAAAGAACTACTGAAAGTAAATGGGTCTTAGCAACAAAAGCCCTGATTAGGTACCCAAGTACAAAAGAGAGTCTCTATAAAGCGAAGAAATAGAGAAAACCACATGGGAAAAACTCTACTCCAAAAAGAGACAAAGACCAGTCTGAAGGATCGAAAAGCCTCCAAAATTGGGAATGTTCCAAAAAATAGTAACAAGGATGAACATGTACAACATCACTGAAGCATGAAACTACAAACTCTGTCAGGAAGTAACTAATGATCTGAAGATCCTCCACTGAAATATGACCAGGCAAAGAAGATTGTAATCTACATCAGTGCCCTCAAATGACACTACTCGAATTAGGAGGCAAACAAAGGCAAACAACTGAGGTCGAAGATACATAATAATGTAATCTACACGAGTGCCTTCAAATGACACTACTCGAATTAGGAGGCAAACAAAGGCAAACACCTGAACTCAAAGATATAGATGGCATAAAAACACCAAAGTCTAAAGAGTTGATCAATTAAAGCTGGAAGAGTGCATCCAAAAAATAGGAAACAAATTAGTGTCCATATGGTAAGTGATCCATCTCACTAGAATGCATAGGTACCCAACCACTACATCCGCCTAGTACATAGAATCAAATATTGAATACATAGCTCACATTATCGAACCAAGGAAGCAGAAGAATCAACAGTAGAAACCCCCCCCCCCACCACCCCCCTCCCCCATAATGCTGACAAGGGAGTAATGATAGATACACTAAAAAGATTGTCCAATATTAACTGCATGATACCAAGAAAATTGAAGGTGTAGAGAGAGTACAAACACAAATAAAGATACATGAGGCTAATGTCATTGAAGGAATGCTCATATGAAAAAAGTAGATGGAAAACAAAGGCAAACATCAAACCCCCCCGACACTTTATAATGGAGTGGGAGTACAAAGAGCATGGACATGTGCAAGATCCCATACATGCAATAGAATGACACTTTATCTCACTATGTGTGTATAAAATAATGCTACAAAAGTGAAGTATACACTACTAAAAGAAGAGTGAAGACTGCTGAAACAAAAGGACAACCTAAATGAGCCATCCCTTAAAGGGAAGAGATCCCAGGACTTGAAACATCCAAGATATCCACCAGATTACAAAAAAGAAAAAATCTAAATAAAATGTACTTGGAGAAGAATCTAGAAAAAATACTCACAGCACTGGAAATCTCTTAGAACAAGCTTTCCAACAATATATCATTTGCCCAAAACAAAGTTTAGATGTGCAAGATAGAGCTCCTGGAGTGAAAAACTGAACATCTAGCTTTGATAGTAAAAAAGCACCATCAAAAAAGAAAAATAAAAAATCCAAACCTCTAGATATAGATAGAGCTTAGAACCATCTTTCCGACGATATCTCATTTTCCCAATTTTGACAATGTATGCTCAAGTTATGAGCAAAAAACCACTAGTATGTTGATGGGCCCAAAAAATGGTGTCTAGATGTGCTGACATGTGCTCATGGGGCTAAAATTGATGGCCAAATGGTCATCCCAGCATAAAAGGCCCCTAGGGCTTAAAAATTGGGCCCCTAGTCACCATATGACCAGGGGCTAAGATTGCATCCACCTAGGACTTAAATTTGATAGCCAAATGGTCGTCGTTGCTAAAAAAAAATATAAAAAATTCAAAATTGCATGCGCACCTCAGGATGTGTGCTAGGGCATACAATTTTTTGCCTTGATTTGCATGCCAGGATAGAAGAATTTTTTTTTGTCTCAATTTGCATATCGAGTAGTAAAATTTTGCCTCGATTTGCATGCCAGGGTAGTACAATTTTTGCCTTGATTTATGTGTCAGGGTTATACGATCTGACATAAAAAAATTGCCTCATAATGCAATGACGTCCAAATTTGATGTGCCTTATATGGAAATAGGGTTTTGTGGGCACTCTTAATGCAACAGTGAGGTCCGTTTGTGCCCAAAGTTACCAAAAAAAAGAGGTCCCCCCAAATCCAATAGAAAATCCTTTGAAAATGGTAGATCTGACAAACAAGGCCAAATCTCTCAGGAAGAGGACAAGGACAAATAGATTTGAAGCTCTGATACCATATTGGAGTTGATGAGAAAATAACCCATAGTTTCCAAGAACACCTGCATGCAAACACATGTCATAGAAAGAGAGAGAAGAAGCAAGAAGCGGTGGAGGCCTGAACACATTGATCCACGAGAGAGGAGAAATCATTCTTGATGTGCAAAAACAAAAGTTGTAATTCAATAATGAATAATCTGTTACAAAGTTATGAAAATAAGAGGAGATCAATCCTTATAAAAGGATATCAAAACCCTAAAAGGGTGAACGAACCTAGGTTGCATGATAATAATTAATAAAATAATTAATTATTATATGCCTAAAGTTTAGCTTAAGTAGAAAGAGATAATAAGTAACTTAATAATTAAATTAATATGATTTAATTAATAAGTAAACACTTTATTACTCTAACAGAAAATATACAAATGTAGACATAAAAAAACACAGTGGACCACCAAAACGCAAGAAAGTTAAGATCCACAAGCAAGTTGAACAACGAAAAAGAGAAAGAAAAATCAAGGAAAACAAACAACCCACATGCAGATTGCATATTAACACAATGGATGAAGAAATCAGATATGAAGGGCTTTTCAACATGTACTCGGAAGCATAAATCGGATATGAAGTGCACTTTTGGACTATTGAATTTTGATGGAAAGCTCTTAGGATTTTGGTACTAATATTTGGTTTGCAACTTGTGGTGTGGAAGTAGTATTAAATTTTGGTAATCTAAAAATTAATCTAATTTTCTTTTAGTGTACCTAAAATAAACAATTATGAACACACATCATAAATTCATCCTTTAGTTTGGTGCTTAAAATTGACATGGGGGTTAAAAATTGAACAAGGAAAATACATTTGAGATTGGTGCATCAAAATTTAACAAGGAAAATCTAATATGGTTTGGTGCTTAAAAATGTACCCTTGTTCTTGTATGGATGATTGGTAGACTAATGAACATTTGGATTTTGGTGTTTAATTCTATTAACTTGATGTCTTGTGTTCTTGGTGTGCTTGCATATTCTGTTAGAATAAAAAACCCTTTTATTTTTTAAAGAGGCATATCTAGGGGTGTGTTTAACCTCCGGAGGATGACCTCAAACTAGCAAATCCTTCTAGTTGTTATATAAATGGGATGTGGGATAAATCCAAGAATTGTCTTATATCTAACCAAGCTCAGGTGAGGTGTGTGGATAATAGTTCAAATCAGGCCTACATTCCTAAGGAGCTAACATGGTCCACTAGAGACTTAAGTGTCTCACACATGTACAAACCTATTGGGGAGACTCCATAGATCTCACTAAAACTTTGTTAATTAGAGGCCACTCGATTCACCTCTAAATCATTGTCTAATTATAGTACAATGGAAGGGAAGAATCTCACACCAGAAATCCCATCATATATGTCCTAGGGTGTTGTGTTAGTGAAAGAGATCTTCATTAACACATCAATAATACCTAGAAAAAGGAAAAAACATGGGCACCTACAACAAGGATTTCATGTTCTAGCAGCGTGACACGACTATGTGAGCTAACGGGCATCCAAGAAATGGGCCTATAAAATTAAAATCAAAGCCATTAACCTTATATTAGACTGCTTGTATATTTTTTTCATTATGTTAGACCTTGTCAAAACTTGCAACTTGAAAAAGTTTTTGAACATACACTGATTATTTTATTTTTTTGAGTCAGACCTGTAGTTATATACTTAGTGTGTAATTGTTGAGTTTGTACACATCTCCAACATTTCTCCTACAACATAGTCCTACACAAAGAAAACAAAATCAAAATAGGTCTAAGAACATTCTACTAGTCTTTTACCTTGAAACTTGTGATTGACACACCCTTGCATATTAAGTTTGTACCATCCTAAAAAGTTAGCACCCATTAATTAGTGGCTTTAGGACCTATTAGACCCATTTTAGTGATTTCTAGATCTGACTATAGTTATGCTTGATTTCTTGCTTCTGTCATTTTCTTTCCCCAAGACTTTGCACACTTCCCTAGCCCCAGATTTGCCTCAAAATTAACCTTGTCATGACTAGGCTGACCTAAGTCGACCTTTTCCTAGGGAATTTAATTTTAGGGGGATTTGAGTCCAATGTGGGGGTGGTTTATTTCCCGATCTCAATTGTGGTCGACCCAACAATATTGAGTCTTGAAATGAGTATAAAATGACATCAAGGCCTCTCATTTTGACATCCATACTTTGAGAATCCATTATTATGCTATCCAACTTATGTGCAAGAAATCAATTGATCAAGTGCAAGCAAGTTGAGTAAAATTTCAAGTTGTGCAATTGAAGTGGTGGACTCAAGATTTGAAGGAAAACACCCATTGAAGATCTCCAATTCTCCATTTCTTCAAGTCCTCATTCAAATGAAATATTCCCTAATTGATGCAAGTTTCCCTCTCATGCCTAAGTAGAGGAATACTCATACTAACAAGAAGATCCACAAGCATACATTCATTCATAATCTAGGATTGGCAAGTATAGATCCATTGCATTTGTGGAGACATCCTTGATTTTACAACACATTTAAAGTAAGCATAGAAACATCCTCATGTTTATATAAAATTCTAACATCCATCCATGAGGGTTTTACATGCAAGGAGAAACTTAGTGTATAGTGGTAAAAAATGTGATGAGGATAAGATATGTAATACACCACACTTTTCATGCATATACACTCAATGTTATGCTCAAGAGGGGGCCACAAAGGAAGAGATCTCCCAAGTAAATCCTCTAGGTGGATCCAAGTTAGATTAGCACAACCCAAGTTATGTAGGGCTACCAATTCAAAAGAAGGTTCCAACCAAGTGGTAAGTAGAAAGATGTTATTTCCTATATGTCGGGTATAATCAAATAGGAAGGTAAATACAATGCTAAAACCAATGAAATAGATCATATATGATATGGAAATACTCCAAAAAACTAATGAAATATGCCAACTCACCTTAGAATACTTAGAATATGTGCTCCAACTCAGATTTGAATTTATTCTCCCAGAATAGATCAAAAGAGTGTACATGATCATATTTTTGAACTAGAAAACTATGATATGCAAAACCCAGAAATCTTTCTGCCTCTAGACTAGGTCGATCTAGAGGGAATATGATGTCCTAGAGGAAAATTCACCCAAGACTAGGCTGAAATCAGCCTCCCCCAATCTTAAAGTTTTTTTGGGATCTAGATCTGTAAGAGAAAGCAAGTTTTGAAGGTTTTGAATCCCAATCTACAAGTCTAAAAACCTAAATTTGCAAGAGAGAAATGATTTTTTTGTTGGGGAAGGGTTTTCCTCGATCAAGCCCCAATTTAGGAATTAACCTTGAATGTAAATGTATGTAAAAGTAAAGAAAATGCATAAATTCATCTTTCTTTATAGAAACCCTCATGGAGGATCCAAATCTATAATCCACAAGGATCTATAAGTGCTCATTATTATTCAATCTTATAAGAATGTAGGACATCTAATCAAAATGAAATAGATCAATTATACCAAGTCATGGATCCATGGATGTAGACGTTCTCATGCTCAAATCAGATATGCAAATGCAAATAAAGAATGGATGAGGAAACCCTTCTGGTATAGCCAACTCCACTATCTTCAAAGAAGGAAGCTAGATCTTGAAAGGAACATGCATGATCATGGAAAGATGATGAAAAGGCCTCTAATGAACTCCTTCAAAGCTCCTTGAATGCAAAATATCTTTAATTCTTGAAACCTTGAAAGGTTGCAAAAGGATCTTCTTCAATGCTCTTGAATTGCTCTTGAAAATGCTTATGAATGCTCTTAGAATGCTTATGGACAAAATTTTAAAGCTCTTGAACATCTAGGATGGATAAAATGAAGTGAGTAGGCCTCCTTTTATACCAATTTTGTGAGTAAAATTGAAAAGGGTCGATTGCACAAGGTGGGAAAAGAAATTGGAAACCCGAGATGGACCCAGAATCCTGAGGCACCCAACCTCAGGGGGAGGTCAACCTTGGCCTCACCCCAGGGGCTCGGGTGACCTCAACCTACCCTATTGAGATTATGGAAAGGGGAGTTACTGAGAGGGGGGTGAATCAATAACCCTAAAACAATTTGTTCTCAATCCTCAAGATAATAACCTTCATTAACTGACTATCATATTCATAATAACTATTCATCCATGAACATAAATGAAAAGTAAATTCATCTAATCTATCCAATAAAAATTCATGAAGCTTCATACACTTGACACAAAGATTTTAGTATCACAAAAACCCTTGTTAGAAGGTAAAAACTATGGTGGGGATGAAACCCACAAAGCTTCACTATTGCAATAATAAAGTTGCATGTTAGGGCATACACTTTTTTGATCACTTCTAATGATCTTACCCTATTAGGAGTAACATTTAAGATGTATTAATATCTACCTTGTTAGAGGATTTTAGCAACACTCTTTAAGTGTGCACTTGGTTAAGAGATTTACAATGAGACGGTTAAGTCTACTTTGTTAAGAGATTTTCTGCTACAATTGTTAGAAAGTAATAGTATAAATGATCTAGTTGTTGCACTTTACTTTGCTGAATATCAGATCTTCTTAGCCCTTATTTGAAATCTCCTTTCTGTTATAGATATCTCCTTCAAATAGTGCTTAGTAGCCTTTGGTCTACTTTTGATACAATCCTGAATACTTATTAAATACTTAGCATCATAACCTTGTTTGATCTTTAGATGTCTTCTCATGGCAACTACTTCTCATTATGTTCATGTAATATGACATCTTGGCAATTCTTAAATCATAATGATTTTGACCTAATTAGGGTTATAGAATCATCTAGAAAAAATTTGATCAATGATCCATATGAATAACCTAATTCAAATATGCATAGGGATCATCACTAATCAATTTGATATCTCCAAGAAAATTTTACCTCAATTTATGTAAACTATTTTCTAGATCAGTATAAACTGTTTGTCCTATTTTTAGTGTTATTCAAAACTTCTATGTGAATCATGTATTACTTGATAAACATTGTGTCTCTACCTTGGTAAAATATTGATGTTTGGTAAACATGTATACTCGGTTATCACTGTACTCAATATGCTCGGTAATCATGTGGCTCGGTGTCGATGCTCGGTCAAGATTGTGCTCGGTTAACATGTCTTTCTCCTTATGCTTTGCTTAGTTACTATACTTGGTTATTTTGACTGAATTTTCTATTTTCTTTTCTTTATCGACTATGTGTGTGACACTAATGACTACACTTAATACAATTAGGTGTAACATTCTCCCCCTTTGCAATTAGTGACAAAAACACATATCTATGCCATTTTTCAAAATCTTTTTCAAAAATTTATAAACTCCCCATGTCAATACTAATACTCGGTAAATGTACATATAATATACATAGTTTCCCCCCTTTTTTATAGTAATGCCAAAAAATATGTACTTACAGCTTGTCAAAAATACTCTGATGGGTTTTCTTGAGATTGGCCATGAGGTTTTCCCATTCCTCCTTTAGACTTTCTAATGCAATTTTTCCTATCTCTATATGTGCATGCATATCAAAAATATGATCAACTACTGATAGCTCAGGGGTGGCAATTAATTCTTTTGCCTTCTTTACATATTTCTGCATCACCTCAATGTGGGGTAATAACTCACCCTGTAGCTCATTTATCTAATCTCTTATTCATTCTTCTTATTTTATTAAATCATGTCTCAACCCCTGAATGTGTTTTACTTTGGAGATGCAATTTAAATGCATGGGGTTTGGTGATAAGACTTACTGCACTCTTCTTTAAATCTTCATCCAATTTCTTCAATTTATTAGTAATCTCTATAGTAAAAGAATCTAGTGTACACAATTTCTTCAAAATAGTAATGATTTTTTGAATTATACCTTTCAATTTCCATTACTGTTTCAGAAAGTGTTACCTTATTTGTTGCCATAGCTTGGCCGATTTTCCCAGTAACTTTGTATTCAATCTTCCTTTCATCTCTTTCATCTATTTTCTTCTTTGCATCAGCTGTAGGTGCATTGATCATCTTGGTTAATATTGCAAGTTGGTCAATTATAGGTGTACTCTCATTGACATTGACATCTAGTACAACTTGCATCAAAATTTCTTTAACATCTTCTAGCACCTGTTTATTTTTACTTTCTTTCCTCAGCTTCTCCTGAGCTCTTTTTCTGGTGCATAGCTCTCCATACTTTCTAATATCTTTGGGTTCCAATTTCCTCAAGTCACAAGTAGGTATTTAAATTATTTCATTTAGTGTGACTAGACCTTTACTTCCATGTTTTTTCCTTTTCTTCTTCTCTTTCTTGCTTGACGTAGGTGATTGACTAATTGGAACTAAAGCCTGTTGCTCCTAATTTATCTTTGGTTGCTTGATAGACACATCTTCTTTCTTGTCTTACCCCATAGTAATTCCCTTAGTTTGAGGTCCTAGGGCTTGTGGCCTTGTGTCAGTAGTAGAAATGTCTAATTTATTTACATTTTCATCTCCTTGATTATTTACCTTAGCATTAGTGGTTTTGGTGTTCTCTCTTTCTTCTATAGATTCACCACAATGATCGATGTCTTTTCCTACTTCATCACCCTTGTCTTCAACTATATCTTTTTCTTGCTTGGGTGATAGATTCTCTTGTGTCTCAGTTTCTTCAGTATCTTGTACCATTTCATTTTTTTGCTCAACAACTATATCAATTGCTTATACAAGAGTAGGTAAATCACCTGATATTTATGCTCTGGATACCTCAGTAGGTTGGGATTCTTCTTGGTTCTCAGTAGCAGCAACAATATCTTCATCTTCCTTTGCTTCCTCATCGGGCTCTCCTTCTATAATATCTTCTATTAGTACTTCTTCCCTTGTCTTCTTCAACATCTCTGGAATATATTCCATTGCAATTTGTGCAACAGATAAGAAATCTTCAACATATGTTTGGTCTTCTAGCTACTCGGTGTTGGAGATGTGAATAGGCTCTTGTGTTGTGTCATCTATCTGTACATCTTTTCCTTTAACCGGTACAAAGTGCTCGGTGTTAACTATAGATGCAGTTTGCTCAGTTTCCTCCTTTGAACTAAGAATGCTAGTCCAAATCTATGTACTCCCTTCATCAACTTCCTACAATTTCCTTGAAGTATATTAAGTGACCTTTCTTTCATCAAAAATTTATTTGCATATGTTTGCATTGCAAATTCCATCTCGGGAATCGATAGATTTAGCATTGCTAGAATCAGGGACCCTTCTCTCATATTTTTCTCTGTATTTAGGGCATAGGTCCATCTAGTTGAAACTTTATTGTACAATTCATCAGGAATACTATGTGAAAATTCAACTAGCACTCATTTTAATTTAATCATCATGTCAATGATAGCCTCTTTTAGTTTATCTTGGTCCTCTTTGTTCATGTTTGAATATCTCTTAATTTTAGGATGACTTAGTCCTCCTCTTTCTCTTATTCCATTTTCAATCTTAACAATTGTTAGTGGTGCTTTATTTGCTACGACTCTGAACTAACTATTTTCTTCTTCCTCTAAGTCAACATCATCCTTATTTATGATTAGTTTTCTTCTCTTCTTAGGTTCATGTACCTTGGTGGAAGCTTGTGTACCTCTTTTCTTCTAGTAAGTCTTGGTTGGTGTAGGCCTTTTGATCTTAGCAACTCCTCTTATTAGAGGTGTAGTCATACCAATGGTAGAAGTTGTCCTTGCATGTGTTTTTGTATTAACTTGTTTTCTTTTACCTCTTACTACTTTTAGTGGCTCTTCTTGTAATTCTTTATCTAACTCAGTTTCCTCTTCTTCTTCTTCTTCACTGACCGATTTCTTCTCCTCGGCTGCCTCTTCAACCAACTTCTTTGCTTCTTCTTTTTCAACATCACCAAATTGTTTCTCTAAAGTTTCGATCATTTTCTTTGATTTCCTTCGAATTTTTTCTCCAATTAAGTCCATTTTTATTCTTGTCTTGGCCTCTTCATATATTTCTAACCTTGTAGCCCCTTTGTCTTTTGGCTCTTCCAATAATGCCTCTATTGACCTAGTGGCTCGGTCAATATCCAATTCATAATCCATCGGTGGAAGCCATGTAATTATCAATTCAACTACCTTGATCAATGTAGTGTTGGTGTCCACTAAGAAACATACATCATTTTCATACTTCTATATTCAAAACTAGTTGATATTAATGACAATACATTAACTAATTTAATGTCTTACATACACTTTAGTATCTCGATGATCATCAATCACTATCTTTCAAATATCCATTCCATTGTCAAACTTTCCCTCAAGATATTCAATCAGTTGTAGTTTATCAATCTCACCCTTTGACATTGATGACAACACAATATGAAATGTGTCATAGAATATCAATCATACATTCCACAACAATGTATGCAAATGTTGTAACTTAGTAAGCTCTCCCTAGCTTATACATTTAATATGTTTAATCACTACACAACATCAATACTCTCCATGAAGTCTCTCCCTGCAGATTTGATCTTCTCTCCCTGTTATTCTCTCCTTTTAGATAAATATTTCATTGATTCTTCTCTCCCTTTGACAACAATGCCAAAAAGAAAATAAACAACTCTTTAATAGCCAAAATGTTATCTCTGGTGTTCAGTTTAGATTAAGTACCTTGCTTGTACTGATATGTAGTTTCAGTATGTCTTCCAGTTTTCATAACCTCAGGAAACCTAAAGTGTGAACATCATGCATCAACATCATTTTATATTTTGATAAAATATAGGTTGATGTAACCTCCTAATCACCTTAGTGACCGATAGACAAGGGATGGACCCCTAGTCTACTCCTCAAGTACTCAAATGTGTCCTTTAGTAAGAGTTTAGTAAATATGTCAGAAAGTTTCTCTTGTGATTTCACATACTCCAATTTTCCTTTGTTTTCTCGTATTTGTTCCCTCAAGTAGTGATACTTTATAGATATATGCTTTCTCTTTGCATGCATCACCAGATTCTTAGAAATGTTTATTGCACTAGTGTTATCACAATATATTATCACCGGGTTGGTGATCTCTTCATTCATACCTTCCAAAAGTTATTTTATCCATGCAATGTTCAAACAATTAGCAGTAGCAACAACATATTATGCTTCTATAGTGGAATGAGAAATGCATCCTTGTTTCTTACTTATCCAAGTAACTAGTCTTTCTCCCAAAAATAATGCTCCACTAGTAGTTCTCTTTTTATCATCAATGTTTCCAGCCCAATCTACATTTGTGTAAACTTTTAGTTCAAAATTTCCTTCTTTCTTGTACCACAAACCATAGTTTTCAATGTTCTTCAAGTATCTCAAAATTCTTTTTACAATAGTCATATATATGTGATTCTTTAGGATTAGTAGAGAATCTTGCTACAATTCCAATCGCATGTGCAATATTTGGTCTACTATGCACAACATACATCAATTTACCAATCATTGATCTATATAATGTCTGATTTACCTCAGTTGACTGGTCATCCTTTGTCATTTTGCATTCAGTGACCATAGGTGCACTGACTGGTTTTGAATCCTCCATACCAAATGTCTTCAATGCTTCTTTTATGTACTTTGATTGAGTAACGTATATGCCTTCATTTTGTTGTAAAATTTACAAGCCAAGAAAAATTTTAATCTCTTCAAACTTTCAAATTCATTTATCATTTCATGAGCAAATGATTTGCATAGGTTATCATGTCCTCCAAATATGATATCATCAACAAAAAATTTAGAAATAAGAATCTTGTCATCAGTTTTACCTTTCAAATACAAATTGTTGTTGTCACTTGTTCTAACAAATCCAATACTGATAAGATAGGAATGCAGTCTTTCATACCATGCTCTCGGTGCTTGTTTTAATCTATATAGTGCTTTGTGCAACTTACATACCATGTTCCTCTGATTAGAATCAATAAAACCTTCAGGTTGTTCAATGTATACCTCTTCTTCAAGTATTCCATTCACAAATGTAGATTTAACATCCATCTAATAAACTTTAAATCCCTTGTAAGCAACATATGCAAGCAATGTTCTAACTCCTTCAAGTCTAGCAACGGGTGCAAAAGTCTCACCATAGTCAATACCTTCTTATTGTACATACCCTTTGCATACAAGTCTTGCCTTATTCCTAGTGACATCTCCATTTTCATTCAATTTGTTTTTGAATATCCATTTGGTTCCAATTACATTCTTGTCTTTCAGTCTCGGTACCAATGTCTTTTTTTTTTTATGTATCTGCTCAATTTCTTCATTCATGGTCTTAATCCATTCATCATTTTCAAGTGCATCTATAACAATTTTAGGTTCAAATTCACAAACTAAACATGTGTTGTTTCTCAACTTACTTCATTTCATCATGTCGGCTTTCTTATCTCCAATAATCTAATTTTGTGGATGATGTTTCCTTATGTATCTTGCAACTACAAGTTCAGTTCTTTATTCTTCATTATGTTCTCCACTTCGTTTATGATCATGCTCTTCATTGGTAATAGTTTGTTGATTCTCGATGTGTATGGACTGATACTCGCTAGCATTACCTTGATGTTTGGTAATGCCAGGTTGTTGCTCGGGTAGAGTGTCAGGTTGCTCAATGTAAGAAAATCTACCATAGTCTTTGGTTCCTTTTTGCTTTCTTGATCATTCTTCTCAGAAAATTCACCAGCTCTCACTTTTGCACTTTCAGTCATCTTGTTAGTAGCCGTATTCAAACATCTATAAGCTTTTCTCTTAGTAGAATATCCTAAGAATATTCCTTCATCACCTTTTGAATCAAATTTCCCATTTCTATCATCTTTCAGAATGTAACATCCTCTTCCAAATATTCTGAAATAACTCACATATGTAACCATACCATAATTCACAAGGTGTGTTGTTTGAAACTTTCTTTAGTTGAACTCAGTTCAATGTGTATACAATAGTACTAACATCTTCTGTCTATTATATCTATGCCACATTTTTTTCCATCATTAATTAGTGTTCTACAACAATCCATAATGATCTATTTCTCCTTTCAGCAATCCCATTCTGCTGAGGTGTCATTTGTGCAGAAACCTGTCTCTTAATTCCACGCTCATTACAAAAATTAGTGAATTCAACAAAAATAAATTCACCACCTCTATCTGATCTCAAGCTTTTTAGTTCTTTACCACTTTCTTTTTCCACCTTTTCTTTATCCCATTTAAACATCTTAAAAGCTTCAGATTTTTCTTGCAAGAACATGACAATCATCATTCTAGAGAAGTCATAAAAAAAAAGGATAAAATATCTATCTGTATAATAACTCTGAGTTCTCATAGGACCACACAAGTCAATATGAACTAACTCTAAAATAACATTAGATGAATAGTTTTTTCTTTTAAACTAGATTTTGATATCTTTCCCATTTGACATTATTTGCACATAACATGGTCCAATTTAAATAAGCGCGGTAAGCCTCTAACTCTCCTTTTCTTACTGATATTAACCATGTTGTCAAAATTCACATGACATAACCTTTTGTGTCATAGCCACACATCTTCAGTTCTCATCAAAAAACAAGAATTTTCAGCATTGTCAAGATAAAATAGATTATCTTTAGATTGTTCACAAGTATCAACCAAATTTCCAGTCTCATCATAGATTTTCACCTTTATATTTTCAAATGCAATTTAGTGACCTATTTTATTCAGCTGTGCTACACTCAATAGATTATAATTAAGTCCCTTTACCCAATATGCATTCTCACATCTAATCGTATTGTTAAACAATATATACCATTTTCCCTTTACTAGACAAGGTGTATCATTTCCCATTTTAATAGATGCGCCATTATAATGTTCAAGGTATTCAAATTTCTCTTCATAACTAGTCATATGATGTGTATAGCCACTATCAATGATCCAAGTATCATTCTTGCTAACTTTAGAAATAAGTGATGTTTCAACATACCTTTCTTCTTCTTTTGAATCTTCTTTCAAAGCTACAAATACCACCTCAATGTCTTCATCAGTCTCGGTGTCATCATCATCGTCATCTTCAATAAGGTAACATGCCTTATTACATGTGTCTTTATAATCTCGATTACTTCTTCTGTCATACTATCAGTTGCCTTTGTGCTCTCGGTTATCCCTTATGTCAAACTTTCTTTCATTATATATTTCATTACTTTTCTCATCTTCTTTCTCGTTAGGACATCTAGCTATAATATGGCCAATCTCTTTACAATTAAAGCATACCAAGGGTAGTTTTCCTCTATATCTTCCTTTACCTTTCTGCAGTCTTCTAGCCATTAATGTTTCAATCTCATCAGGTTCATCCTCATCACTTTCACTATCACTCTCATTTCTTATCATGTGTTTGCTGCTTGATTTACCAATTTTTAGAGATGACATAAATGTAGATTCAATAGTAGGAACAATACTATTGTCAAAGTTATTCAACTCAAATGAAGTTAGTCTACTGATTAGACTATCAAGTGTAATATGATTACTAGGAGATGATCTCATCTCATGAATTGCAGAGACTCTAATAGCATAAGCAGGTAACAAGGTTCTAAGTATTTTACTTAAAACAATGTCTTCATCAACAATACCTCTTGCTCCTTAGATAGCATTCACAATCTCCTTGACTTAATTGTTGTACTATGATATGTTCTATCCTTCTTTCATTTTCATGTCATCAAACTTTTCTCTAAGACTTTCAACTTTATCCCTTAGAACATTCACATCTCCTCCATGAACTAGTGTAAGCTTGTCCCACATCTATTTAGCAACAATACATGTCTTAACATCTTCAAATTTGGCCTTTGATAAGGAAGAAGCAAGCTCTATCATCATAGTATTATGTTCATGTATTTCTCTCATCTGATCAATAGTCAAAGGTCCAATGGGTAAGATGAACTCATTATCTAAGTAGTATATTGCAAACTCTGCAATCCCTGATAGGTACAATCTCATTCTTCTTTGCCATGTCAAGAATTTGTCTTTGTTCAGCTTTGGCACCTCTCTCTTATACATCTTGTGATCTTTAGCTTAAGTCCTTCAAACTTTTCTTTTCAAGCACTCTTTTCTCTGATACCAATTGTTAGATAACTGAGAGGGGGGGGGGGGTGAATCAGTTAAGTCCAGTTATCCTACAGTCCCAAATACTCCTAGATGTATATAACAAAATTTTCAAACCAATTAATCAACTAGATAAAATATCGACTATGCCTTTTACTTCATATACCGATTACCAGTAAACTAAATACCATGTTTGCCAATCAATCTAGTTATACTAATGTGTAAAGAAAAATAACAATTCAACACATCCATACACATATAACACTTATATTTTTAATGCAGAAACCTTGTTATGAGAAAAATCACCTGGGACCGATAACCCAAAATAATTCACTCTTCTGAAGTGAGCTCAATTAGGATCCAACCATGTTAAAGGTTACAAAACACACTATGAGGTGTGACCTGGTTAGAGGATTTATCACTAATAGTTCTCCCTTGACCAAACATTCACATTGGGGTCAACAAGAAAACAATCAATATTTATTGAATGTCATATTGAAATATAAAGACTGTTAAGTCCCACTCGGTTAAAAGATTTATCTGTAGCAATGGTTAAACTGATACAGTAATGATCTTATTCAAATACAACTTGATTGCAAATTTTTAGATCTATGCTAAGCTCAAAAATACCTCTGATCAATAATCAATTCAATATATGTGTTTCCTCCAACTCTGTTTTGCTCGGTAATTGATTTCTTTATCACTCAGTGTTGTCTACAAAATTGCTCAATTCTGTCTTCAAATAGTTTGATCAGTGTTGCATGAAACCAATCTTTTCACATGAATTCTCCTGCAGTAGACTCAATAATGAATCTCTTGTCTTTTTATATAGACATCATAAACTATTTCATTTCCATCCATAGATTTTGCCTCTTAATCTTTGATTTTGTCACTTTAACCTTCCTCGATAGTTGTGTCAGTAACACATTTCGTTCTCCTTCATTCGATCATCCTTGAATTTTGTCATCCGTTTGATCATCATAATTTTTTTTTATCATTTACCTTAGAATCATAAACAATTGTCCAGCTCATCATCTTTAGTCGATAGTCATAAGTTCCATTTATTTCTTTCACTCGGTCAATACCTTAATGCATCAGTGATAACTAGCTCGATTAACACTATACTTGGTATACACTACACTTTCTTGGTGTATAATAAATTCTTCATTTACCAACAACATGAACTTGTTCATTCTTGATCTTCAATACATAATAGATTCATGTAATACAACCAAATAACTATCATAATGCCATAAACTCATCAATAAGTTACCCAATGAATACCATATCCATATTAATCTCATCCATCTCATCTTCATGTAGATATTTCATTCCTTTATAATTTTCCCTTCTTAAGATGTTTGTAACCATCATGATATAAGAACAGTCAAAACTAGTTGACATCAATGACAATACATTAACTGATTTAATGTCTTACATACACTTTAGTAGCTCGATGATCATCAATCACTGTCCTTCAAATATCCATTCCATTGTCAAACTTTCCCTCAAGACATTCAATCAGTTGTAGTTTATCACTTGGTTATATGGTAAGTAGATTTAAAGTTATGTTTTTATAAACAATGAAAGAAAAATACATTATCAAAAACTATTATCTCCAAAGTGAACATTTTTTATTCTTGATTTTAAAGATTAATTCACATAAAATGAAAATTGTTCTTCTTTTTCTGGTTGGAAGGGTCTCATGGTACTGCTAATGAAAGTAGTGTTTATTTTTTTAACATGAATTACTTAAATCCAAGATAAAACTTGTTAGAAGCTTTATGACTTCTCTATTTGAGTTGCTTCATATGTTCCCTCATTGGGATTTATTTTGTTCTACGTTTATTGTAATATTATTTATTTCTGCCTCATTTTTATCTTCAAAATCTGAAAGTGCATTTTCCCCTAATTGCAAGGTTATTTTTACCTAAGTAAGTCAAAAGGTCTTAATTCATAACCATGCTAATGGATCCTAGCTGAAATAACAACATTTATATGGTGAAATCAGAAAATGTCTTATCTAAGACACAAAATAAGCCCACAACTCCAACACTTGAAACTTAGTTTCAACTTAATGTCAAATTAGAACCATTACTTAATGTCAAAGTCCACTTGGATTATTTCTACTTCATCTTCTTAAGAAAAACTATAAAACATTGATTGTGTTGGTTTTTTTGACCAATAATGTGGCATCTTTGAATGATTGCTTACAAGAAAATATCTCTTAATGAGTAAATTTTTTAGAGTCTGATAAAGAAGTTCAAAGTGTGATCCATATTTGAGATTCACAATTTTGGGTCCTTGGAAAATTTAACCCAATATAAAACATTTAAAGGTTTTAAAACTTGTTCCAATACAATTTGTATGTGCAAATTTGAATGAAAAGTTGTTTTTTATGATTTTGAATGCTGGAAATGTTCCCTACCATTTGTTGCCCATGCTTTCGGCCAATTTCTGCTCATCAAGGATGGGAGGGGGATGTGCCCTTTGTGTCATGTTATGCTAGAAACACCAAGGGGACAAAGACAAGAGGTTTGGGGACAGGGGACACATCCCTGTGAAACCTTGAAATTAATGCAATTTTTTATTTGATTCGACCTTTAACATTTCATGGTTCAGAGCCCAAACTTGAAAAAATTGTATTTGGATTCAAATATAGTCACCATTAGGACCTTGATGCTTTTCCATTTGAGCCCAACTCATTGGACTCGTATTATGTGTCATTGCTGCAAATATTGAAATTTATACAAATTTATAGATGCCAAGAATTAGGAAAAAATGTTATTTCAAATAACATAGTGTTTGGTATTGACTAGATATTTTAAAACAAGCCTAAATATGGGTGTCTTTGCTAAAGATGTTATGTCCAAGGGATGTCTACTTTTTAAATTGTATCTTATGCTTTGCACTTGGACTCAGGTGGATGTGTTGTGCATGTGGGCCATCATGGTTGGGTTTTTGTCTTGTCTTAAGACAATATTTAACTCCTATAGTATACAGTTTACAAATTTTTTTTTTTAGTATAGAAACATGAATTTTTACTTCTAACCACTTAAGATTCCTAAGCATCATCATTTGACTCCAATTCTTTTGGCAATTTGAGGTCTATAATTTGTGCATAATGTTTTTTATTCAATTCGAATATGGTCAGGATGAAATGTATCAAGGTCATCTTCATGATCTAAATTGAGTTGGTAAAGGAAAGAAAATGCATCAAAATAAATTATCCAGGCTTGTGATATATTTTTGTCTTCAGTTTTTGAGCATTTGCAAAGGAAATAGTACATATGAAAATTTGTATTTTTTGATGACTTATGATATTTTTTGTTTCAATTTTTATCTTGCAACACCCCCATTGAAGATAATTGATTTTCAAGGTCTCGATCAATGTGTTGCTGGTGATTCCTTGGTATGTAGCATTACTTCTTTGAAGTTCATTGATTTTTTACTTGATCAAAGTTAGCAACAAGGATGATTTCTCCCATGATTAGTCTTTGAATTTAATTTCAATTATTAGATGAGGTTATTTGTTGCATTTTTCTTAGTTAATCATTTTGAAATAATCCTCTTGGAGGTAGATAAGTAATGTTGTTGAACACAATGCTATAGTTCTATTGGTGGTAGTTCCTACATCACACGCACCCGAAATTTCTTCATCCTGTGTTCTTAAATTGGCTCTTGAATTTGATCTTGATGGTCTATATGCCTCATTTATACTTAAAGTTGAAATGGAATATGTATTAGCATAAAATGTTTTTGGTATTCTTATTTCCTTACTTTTGTCTTAATCATTTGATCAATTATTCACCAGATCAAATAATTGCCAAAATAATGAAGAATACGATCACAATCAATGGATCTTCTTTGAATCCTTCCTCTAGGGCTTGTTGGTTCTCATTTTCTATGGATCCAATCAACATGAGACCAACCTAAATAGGAATATAATTCAATATCCTATTGAAAACCAAAATATCATATTTTTCCAATGGATATAAAATGAGTTATTGAATAAAATAGTTCTTAACCCTTATCACTGAGAGTTTTATCAAAGTTTTCACAAAAGGGGTGAATCTTTCTTTATAGATAATGAAGGGTCATGAAACCTAGATCAATGGAGAGATAATTAATTTTTCCTCACCTCCAAGTTGGTTCTAAATCAAAATACACTCCCATTTTGCAATGGCATCTGACTGTTTGAAGAAAAACTAGGATATTGATAGTAATTTTGCTATGTTTATTGATCAACTTTCATCAAAATTGTACATATTATATCATCCTTGACCAAAAGAGGATTTATATGTCCTTTTAACATATTCCTCAACTGAATTCAACCACTTTGAATTAGGTGGTTGTTAGAGACCCAAATTACAACTTTTGACAAAAAGTTTCAAAAGTTCCAAGCAACTTTTTACAACTTGTGAATTTTTGCTCCAAACAATGACTAAATGACTCAAACACACTCAACATGACCTAAGAAACATTATTTTTATGATTTTACATCCCTATGGCCACCTTTGACAATCTTTGACCAATTTTGACCATGCAGGTCATGATTCACAAAATGGAAACAAAATGGTCCAATGACCTTACTACTAATAGTACTAATAGTTGCTAATTTAAAGTTGTTAGTGTTGATGATGACTACCTATAATTGAATGAAATGTATTTCTTATATCTAAAAAGTGACAAATCATGTAATGTCACATATTCACACTAATAATACATGACTTAGTGCAAACGTATGAGTCTTATTTTTTTTGTGGCCTTTTTGGAAGAGATTGATGGTGCCTATGAAAATCATCATATTTTGTAGTGTTTTTATCATTTCTTATAATATTAGAAATGTAAGAAATTAGAAAAAAATTAGTATTTTATTGAATTTGTTTGGCAAAATTTTGGTTTGAGATGAGACGTTATCCTTAAGATTTACAATTCAGAAAATATCATATGGTTAGTTACAAAGGCTACAATAGAGGCTTGACTAGTAGTTATTTTTATTGGAGTTGTGCATATGATGAGACACTATACTTGATATATGCAAATTACTAGTATACATGGTATGATTGTTCTTTAAAGGGTACTATATCAATGGAAGAGCACCTGCTTTATAAGTAGGAGGATGGTGGTTTGATTCCATCGTGCCCTAATATGACTAAATATATGACTAAATTAGTGACTAAAATAAGGACTAAATAAATGACTAAATAAATGACCAAATCAATCACCAAATCAATGCCCAAATAAATGACTAAATAAATGACTAAATCAATGGCCAAATAAATGACCAAATAAATGACTAAATAAATGACTACATAAACGACCAAATCAATGACTAAAATAGTTTAGTCATAAATTTGGTCATAAGATAAATGACTGGCAATAAACTACTAATGGTCATGTGATCAAAATTAGTCACTTATCTACAATTTTTAGTAGTTTATTTAGTCATATATTGTTGTTTTTGTACTAGTGTCAACAAGTTGTGTTGGGATTCTATACCTTTTGTGCATTCTATCTTTAAACTTACTAAAATAATCATCACTTACAGGTTCAAAATTCTTATCCAAACTATTTATGAATTCACCAGTTTGAAGAATAATGGGCTTGTCAACATCCCATTCTACATTACTGATTGAGGGAAATGAGTTCTAAAAGTAGAATAATATACATACCAATAGCTATCCAAACTTGCATGTGTTAGGCTTCGCAACTCGGATAGTTCTCATGTCTCCTCTAGTTGCCTCAACATAAATTCTTCTAGGTCAAGTTGTAGACACTTCTTCACAACCTTATATGCAATATCTACAACACCGCATGGAACGTTGTTTGGTTTGCTGGACTTAAATTTCTTGTAAGCAATTACATAAGCTCCAAATCTAGTGTCTGGGTCATTAATGGTATTAATATTTATTCCTTTTTCATCCCACTCGACTCTAGTTAATTTCGCGATCTCATTCTTCGGTGAGTTCCTTAGGGATTTTGCTTTGTCACATACTGGATACCTTGTAACCATATGAATCACATCCTCAATGATTTTCACTCGCTCATCTAACCATATTTTTCTATCATGTACTCAACTTAGAATGATTTTGATCCATTCGGTCTTGAACCCCTTTGAGAAATGCAATGCATTTGTTAAATCTTTTACCTCCAAATGCTTGTGCTCATCCTTCAACTTTCCATCCATGCATAGTTCCTGATAGATGTATTGGAGCTCGAAATCACCCATCTCACTAATTTTGTAGTGAATATATGACCTAATGTATTTAACCAATAAAACCCTAGGTAGTATAGATGAAAACATGCCTTTTTCATCAATCTATGTTGCGATCTCTGAATGTAACTTGGAGTTTGGTTCTTCATACAATGTGCTCTTGATCAATGTGACTTTGTTTTCCTTGCTAGCCTTTGATTGAATACATTTTTATGTAGATTCTATTTATATCAATAAATTATGGCTTTGAGAAATATGTGTTCAAGTCACTCGGTTACACTTCGAACCTTCCCAAATAACCTTCAATCACTTTGTGAAACTCACAAATCAATGAATTAGCTCAGAATCTAGTTTCTTGATCTTCGTTCTATTTTACTTTGGTTCGCTCTTCGAATACAATATAAATAATGAACTGGTTAGTCATGTATTTATACCAAAAAATGGTTTTCGACATAAGTATGGTGAAATAAATGCCTTACCAACCACTACTTGGTCAATGAACAATCACTCAGTTTTCTCCATTCTATCCACTTTAGATACTTCATCTCGATTGACACTACCAATACTTGATTGATACTATCTTTGACTACGTAACTCGATTACCTTTACCACTTTCACCAACTAACAATCACTTAGTCTATCTTTACTAACTATGCTCATTTCAAGTTAATAACATATAACAACCTAGTACATCTTAATTCATGTTGATATGGTATTCATGCAATAGATATAAGAAACTGTTGTAAGATATAACTGATTAGAATTTAGTTCCCATACTTACTTGATTGACTTAAGTAGAAGTGGTGAAATCACCTAATCTAAAGGATGAGGTGTCACTGACTATTGTGCTTGTTCCTCCATTATCTTTTGTTGATATTCTCCACATTTGGTTCCTCAGCCTTCTGATTCCATCAATGGTATTTTCATTCATATCTTCATTTGGTTCTAGTGCTCAGTTTTTGTAGTCTTTGCTTAAGTGACCGACCTTGTGACAGTGTAGACATGTCATTCTAGAACTCATCCAATTTTTATATCTTCCTCTCTAGTGTAGTCTCATATAATTTGTAGCAATATGACCATATCTTCCACATGCTATACAATTAGCACATGTGTTATAATCCCAAGTATAAGAATTACCTTGTCTTCTCAATTGATATGTATTGTTTTGTCTCTTTGGTTTCCAAACTAGCTTCAGCTGTGCCCTATATTCTTGTGATATATGACCATGCTTTTTGCAAATACTACAGTTCTTTTCCATGTAGTTCATCTTAGGTGTCTTGTTTTTCTTTGATCTACATTTAAATTCTTGATGTCCATATTTGTTGCGATTGTAGCAATAACCATCAAATTTAGGAATAATATTGGGAGTACCTTTTTCTTTACTTACTTTAATCCTTCAGACATTTATTGTATGACCTGGTTTTCCATAGTGATAACATGAGAGATTCTTAGGTTTTGGATTTGCATAGACATTCCTTTGCTCTGCTTGATTTGATTACTCTCCTTGCTGGGTATATCCTAATCTAGTGGTGTTGTCTTGTCTCCTCTGACTCATTAAGAATTCATCCATCCTCTTAGTGATTTCCTTAGTTTTCTTCATTAATTCATTGTGTTGTTGTTGAATTTTCAATTCATTTTTCATTCTTTCATTTTCTTCCCTTAATTCACCAATTTATTCCAATTTTCTATCAAGCTCATTGTTCACCCAGTTAACTTCTTGAGTTATGATAACCATCTGATTAGCAATTTCAAAGTGATGCTCGGTCAACCTTAGTATTTCAGATTCCTTTTCTTCCAGATTTTTAGTCATTTGTCTTTTGTCTTGAATAGCCATGTTCCTCTCTTGTTCATCTTGTCTTTTATTATTCATAACTTCAATCATTCTCACCATTTGTGTTTATTGTCCAATTTGTAGTGCTTTCAATTGCTCGGTGAGGTGTTGATTCTTTTTAGATAGGTCTGAGATTGTTCCTTCAGATGTATCAGATATACTTATGAATCCTTCAGATAATTACTCAATCTCTTCTTCCTAATACCAAGTGTCATTTTGTCAAAGTGAAAATTCCTTCCTCTTTCTCAATGACTCCCATAACTTTTCCTTGATATCCTTAAGCTTCTCTAGGGTAATCTGTAACTCCAATTTCTAATTTTCAATTATCTTGTCAAGATTGTATCTTTCCATCTCTATGGATCTTTCCTCTTCAATGATTAAACTTATTTAACAAGAGACAAAGCTTTGATACCAATTGTTAGGATTATGGAAAGGTGAGTTATTGAGAGGGGAGGGGTGAATCAGTAACCCTAAATTTTTTGTTCTCAATCCTCAAGATAATAACCTTCATTAATCAATTGTCATATTAATAATAACCATTCATCCATGAACATACTTGAAAAGTAAATTCATCTAATCTATCCAATAAACATTCATGAAGCTTCATAAACTTGACATAAATATTTTGGTATTGCAAAAACCCTTGTTAGAAGGTAAAAATTGCAGTGGGGATGAAACCCACAAAGCTTCACTACTGCAATAATAAAGTTTCATGTTAGGGTATACAAATTTTTGATCACTTCTGATGATCTTACCCTATTAGGAGTAACATTTAAGACCTGTTAAGATCTACCTTGTTAGAGGATTTTAGCAAAACTCTTTAATTGTGCACTCAGTTAAGAGATTTACAATGAGACGACTAAGTCTACTTTGTTAAGATATTTTTTTCTACAATTGTTATAAAGTAACATTATAAATGATCTAGTTGTTGGAAATTACTTTTCTAAATATTAGCTCTGCTTAGCCCTTATTTGATATCACCTTTCTGTGATAGATATCTCCTTCAAATATTGCTCAGTAGCCTCTGGTCTGCTTCTGATAAAATCTTGAATACTTATTCAATACTTAGCATCATAACCCTATCTGATCTTCAAATGTCTTCTCTTGGAAGCCACTTCTCATTTTGTTCATGTAATCTGATGCAGGAGCATCTTGGGTCCTTGGTAATCTTGTGTCACCAAATAGATGTTTGAAGTTTTGTTTGTTGCTTGGTTCCTTCTTTGACCGAGTTGGTTCAGTGTTGCTCAGTTTCCTTTATTTACTGATGTTGGTTGGTTATCTCTTTGACACTCAATTATTTCCATGGCACTTGGTGATGCTTGTCTGGTGCTCGGTTATCCTTGTTTATCGAGTTGTTTATTTTGAGTTCCTATTGAGGCCGACTCTTGCAGTTAATTTTGGTTGTAGATTTAATGCTGGTATCCATCATTGGGAAGTGTGTGGACCTAGATCTAGTCATTCCTTCCATTGATTATGGATCTAAAGGCTGACTTAGTTTGGTAGCCTCTTGTATAAATATATTTGTTTGGTTAGAGTTTAGGGGTCAGTGGAGTTAGAAGATAAAAGCTAGAAGATTAGAGGTTATTCATAGATCCTCGCATGTTAGAGGACTTCGGTACTTGATTGTAATATCTGGCCTAAACCAGGAAGGATATCCTAACATGTATGAATCAATTAAAGTAAATATATGAAAGTTTTCTGCATTCTCTCTCTCACTTGTGTATTTTTTTATTTCCACATGTTGTTCTGCAAGGTGGATCTAGTTAGGGCGTGCCTTTGTCCCCTCTCTCTATCCTCCCTTTTGTCATAATCTAACATCTTGGCAGTTCTTAAATCATAATATTTTGACCTAATTAGGGTTATGTTAGGAATGAATGCAAAGTATTTTGGCAGTCATTCTATAGCAGTTGTTGTTGCATTCATGACTTGGATTGTCATTGATGTCAACACAGTGATATTCTGGATATTAGCAGGAAAGTAGGTACAGTTTTGTTTTGCACACATGTTGTATTGTAGATTGGATTTTGTGCAGTTGATGGTATGTTCTTTGGTGTGTTATTAACCTATGGTTAACAATGCAAAAAGAAATTCATTCATTTGTGAGAGTTATGAGCATTTTGGTGAAAGCAGTGTTTAGACAGTGTTTCTATGAAGCGATGTTCAAAAATCAGAGGATATCTCTTAGCTGGGATGGAATCTAATTTTGTGCAGTTAAAGGGATGTTGGAGACTCATTAATGATGATGTGGTTCATAGCACAAACTTTGAGGATATGTTTGGAGAAAGTTACAGTATCTGGAAGCTGACAGTTTTATGTGAATTTTATGTGTAGCGTGTATAAATTATTATTTTGTAATTGAGGACCAACTCATTTGTAATTATTTGAGTTTGGTATATAAGAAGGAATGTTTTCCTTGTTGTAATGTGTACTATGAAGATTGAGATGCGAATATATGCATGAAGTGAAGAAAAGAGCTAATTCAGTGATGAAGGAAGACTTGTGAGTACAAAGATCTGGAATTGTGATCTTGTGTAGCAGAGAGTGCGGTTTTGGCACAGTGTGAAGGAGGTAATATATTTCATATTATTCTATTGAATAATTCTAAGATCTTTTGGACAGTGGGTTTAGAGATCTTGCCTTGAAGCTTTTTGGGCAGTGGGTCCTTCTGTCTTCCATAAACTCTTAACCGGGTTAGAATCTTTTAATATGGATTCAAAATCTCCTAACAGGGATTTATATGTACTGAATGTATTTCATAAGACTCCTAATAGGGTCCATCCTCTAACAAGGAACTTTCATATTAGTGCATCATTTTGTGGGCATCATTCCCACCGGGGTTTACTCTTTTCAAGAGGTTCCCTAGTCAACATATCTTGTGTTATTGTGCAATTGTGTATGATTATCTTTCTATGGTTGATCAGTACATTAATTATATTGTTTAAAGTAGTTGAATGGATAAATTATCTGATAACTGATTCACTCACCCCCTCTCAGTTATCTTGGGGATCTTTACCTTCTAACAATTGGTATCAGAGCAATAGGTCCTTGAAAGAAAAGTTTAACAACTTAAGGAGATCCATGGCGAATTTCAGAAAAGAAAGCCCTAAGTTTGATGGAGTAAATTTTGACAGCTGGAAAGAGAAGATGAAGACACATCTGTTGTGTTTAGGAACAAGTTATTGGTTGATTACAAAGAATGAGAAGACTATCATTGAGGAAGACAACCTAGAGGCAGGAATTAAAGATGAACTAGATCTATTCATGTGTAACATACTTGCAAGAGAAGCACTTTTGTCAGCACTATCGGAGAATGAATATAGTCAGGTAAGATGTTTGGAAACATCTCATGCAATTTGGAAAGCTTTACATTCTACTTTTGAAGGTGATGAACATGAAAAGAAGGCTAGATTACATAATTGGATTTGTGCATTTGAAGATATCAGAATGATGGAAGATGAATCTATTAGAAGCTATATTGGTAGGATGTCTGAGATTGTAATAGGAATAAATTCTTGTGGAGGTGATAAGATAGAGAATGAAGTGATATGGAAAATTCTGAGAACTTTGACACCAGTATTCAAGCAGACAACGTAGATGATTGAACAAGTGATACCTTGTACATCGAAATTTTCAAGAGAGACTCTTCTTGGAAGACTAGAAATAGCAGAGATGAACTTGAGATTATCAGGAGAGCTACCTATAATGGAAACAACATTCAGTGCTCTTAACATTAGACCTACAAGAAGTACTAGTGTGAATGGAGATTATGCCAGTAGTAGCAGATCTGAGGAAGATAAGAAGATTGAAGAAGGTATTGCATTACTTGTAAAAAGAGAACCATATGGTAAGAAAATCTTTAAATGTTGGACTTGTCAAGAATATGGTCATTTTGCATCTAAATGTCCTAAAAGAGTTAAGAAGTATAGAAGCAACTTTAAACCTAGGAGATCTAAAGAATGTTATTATGCAAATGATGAAGATCTTGAAGCGGGAATTGAAAAACATTTAAGTGACAGTGATAATGATAACTTTGAGGAAATAGGATTTGTAGCAATTAAAGAAGAAAGTTCTGAATCTGATAAAAGGGAAGAAAAAGCATTAGTTTCACAAGTTGAAAAGAAATCTGATTGGATTATATACAGTGTTTGTTCACATCATATGACTGGAGATAAAAGAAAGTTTGTTAAGTTAGATAATTATGATGGAGGAATTGTTAGGGTTGGTAACAATGCACCTTGTTTGATTAAGGGTATAGGATCTATTACTCTTGATGGAAAGACTAACACTGATGATGTTTACTTTATTGATGGATTGAGACATAATCTACTAAGTGTTGGACAATTGGCTGATAAGGGTTATCAAGTTTGGTTTTCTGAGAAAACTTGTGTGATAAAAGATAAAGATGGAAATCTGATTGGAAAAGGATCCAGAACCAGAGGTAATGTATTTTAGTTGAATCCTACTGAGATGACATGTTTGATAACTAGGATTGATGATAGTTGGTTATGGCATAAAAGGTTTTGTCATATAAACTTTGATAATATTGTCAAGGTGAGCACTACACTTGCGGTAAGAGATTTACCTAAAATTATGAAACCTACTAACATGATTTGCAAAGAATGTATGATGGCAAAGTAGAAAAGGAGTTCATTTCCCAACAAGAAGTTCACATTGACAGAGAAGCTGGAGATTGTTCATACAGACTTGAGTGGTCCTACTAGGACTAGAGGATTCTATGGAGAAAGGTATTTTATGATTCTTGTTGATGATTTTACAAGAATGATGTGGATTGCATTTTTGAAAGAAAAATCTAAAGCATTTGATAAATTTAAGATCATGAAAAGCAAAATTGAGAATGAATCTGGAATGAAGATTAAGTGTCTAAGATCTGATAGAGGTGGTGAATTTACATCTAGAGAGTTTAACACCTTTTGTGAAATGAATGGTATTAAGAGACAACTTTCAGCCCCTAGAACACTAGAACAAAATGGTATTGCAGAAAGAAGGAATAGGTCAATAACTGAAGCAGTAAGAGCTATGTTGTTTGAAAATGATTTGGCTAAGACTTTTTGGAGAGAAGCAGTGAACACAGCAGTATACACTATGAACAGAGTACAAATCAGAGTAGATACAAACAAGACACCTTATGAATTATGGTTTGGACATACACCCTCAGTTAAGTATTTTAGAATTTTTGGAAGTAAATGTTATATAAAGAGATGTGATGATATAGGAAAGTTTGATCCTAGAAGTGATGAAGGAATATTTCTTGGATATTCTTTAAAAAGCAAAGCATATAGATGTTATAACAAAAGAACTAAGACTATTGTTGAAAGTGCAAATGTAAAATTTGATGAGAAGTTTAAAATTTAGGAAATAATGCTTGATTATGAATCTGATGGAGAAGCACAACCTCAGCCTAACATTGAAAATGAAAAATTATTTTTTGAAACTAATAGTGATTTGCTGAATGAAAGTCATTTTGAAGAAAATAGAGAAGAAAACAGAGAAAAAAATAGAGAAGAAAATAGAGAAGAAAGCAGAGAAGAATCTATATTCGGAACAAGATCAGTAACTATGACACCTAACAGGTATACTTCAAGACATCACCCTGTTGAGCAAGTTATTGGAAGTTTAGATAGAGGAGTTTTGACTCAAAATAAGGTACATTTATGTTTGATTTCTCAAATTGAACCTAAGACTACTAATGAAGCTTGTGAAGATGAACATTGGATTAATGCTATGAAAGAAGAAATAGAGCAGATTGAAAAAAACAAGACATGGGAATTGGTCCCTAGACTTGAAGACAAGAATGTGATTGGAAAAAAGTGGGTATTCATAAACAAGATAAATGAACAAGGAGAAGTGATAAGAAACAAAGCAAGATTGGTATGTAAAGGATATTCACAACAAGAAGGAATTGACTATGAAGAAACTTTTGCACCTGTGGCCAGACTTGAAGCAGTGAGAATGTTTCTAGCATATGCAACTTACAAGAAATTCAGAGTGTATCAGATGGATGTGAAGTCAGCATTTTTGAATGGTGAATTGGAAGAAGAAGTCTACATTGAGCAGCCTGAAGGTTTTCCTTTGACACAAGAAGGAGATATGGTATGTAAGTTAAAGAAAGCTTTATATGGATTAAAACAAGCACCTAGAACCTGGTATGCAAGATTGGATAAGTATTTATTGAAATTGGGATTTATAAAAGGAATAGCAGATAGTAACTTATACAAAAAAGAAATTGAGAATGGTTTATTGGTTATAGTTATATTTGTTGATGATATTATCTTTGGAGGAGAAGATGAAGCTAGTGACAAATTTGCAGATGAAATGAAGACTAAATTTGAGATGAGCATGATTGGAGAAATGAACTATTTTTTGGGATTACAGATAACACAAAGAAAGGAAGGTATATTTGTAAGTCAGACTAAGTATTTGAATGACTTATTGAAAAGATTTGGAATGGAAGATTCTAAACCTGTTGGAACACCTATGGTAACCGGACATAAGTTATCTAGCAAAGATGAGACACCAGCAGTTGAGAAAAAAAAGTACAGATCTATGATTGGAGGATTGTAGTACTTGACACATACAAGACCTGATATAGCACATTCAGTGGGGATTGTAGCAAGATTTCAAGAAGAACCTAGAGAATCACATTATGCAGCAGTAAAGAGGATACTGAGATATCTGAAAGGAACAATGGATTATGGATTATGGTATGAGAATTCTGATGATTTTACTTTATGTGCCTCTACTGATGTAGATTGGGGAGGTAACATTGATGACAAGAAAAGCACCAATGTTGGAGCCTTTTTTCTTGGAGGAAAATTGGTCTCTTGGCTAAGTAAGAAGCAGAATTGTACTTCACAAAGCACAACAGAAGTAGAATATGTTGCAGCAGCAAATAATTGTAATCAAATTATTTGGATGAAGCAGATGTTGAAGGATATTGGAATAAAGTTTGATGAGCCTATTGTTATACATTGTGATAACACCAGTACAGTGAGTATGTCAAAAAATACTATTTTACATTCTAAGACTAAACATATTGAGATCAAGTATCATGTTGTAAGAGAGAAAGTTGCAGAAAAAGAAGTAAGATTGGAGTACATAAGTACAAAGGAGCAGATAACAGATATATTTAAAAAGCCTTTACCTAAGGATACATTTGTGTATCTGAGAGGTATGCTTGGGGTTATGCCCCAACCTATTTTTGAGAATTGATGCAGATGATTGCATCCATCCAGTGGTATATGAGCCCTATCTTTCTTCTGGATTGGATGTTGGAACTTCCTCTATGGGGGAGTTTATCAGCTGAGTCATGAGGACTCTTGTTATTGTATTTTTCTGAAAAGTGTCTTTCGACATTAAGTTGTTGTTGACTTAGTGATGGAATTTCTATCATTGATGTCAATGGGGGAGAGATATACATGAAAAACATTTTGGATTGTATGAGAGAGCTGAATAGGAAAACGAAGCAAGATTTAATTTGATATTTTGCAGTGATGTTGCAGTATTGGATTTTTGGAACATTGGATGTTTTTCATCTATGTTTCCATCAATGCCAATGGGGGAGATTGTTAGGAATGAATGCAAAGTATTTTGGTAGTCATTCTATAGTAGTTGTTGTTGCATTCATGACTTGGATTGTCATTGATGTCAACACAGTGATATTCTAGATATTAGCAGGAAAGCAGGTATAATTTTATTTTGTGCACATGTTGTATTGTAGATTGGATTTTGTGTTGTTGATGGTATGTTCTTTGGTGTGTTATTAACCTATGGTTAATAGCACAAAAATAAATTCATTCATTTGTGAGAGTTATGAGCATTTTGGTGAAAGCAGTGTTTAGACAGTGTTTCTGTGAAGCGATGTTCATAAATCAGAGGATATCTCTTAGCTAGGATGGAATCTAATTTTGTACAGTTACAGGGATGTTGGAGACTCATTAATGATGATGTGGTTCATAGCACAAACTTTGAGGATATGTTTGGAGAAAGTTATAGTATCTGGAAGCCGATAGTTTTATGTGAATTCTGTGTGTAGCGTGTAGAAATTATTATTTTGTAATTGAGGACCAACTCATTTGTAATTATTTGAGTTTGGTATATAAGAAGGAATGTTTTCCTTGTTGTAATGTGTACTATGAAGATTGAGATGCGAATATATGCATGAAGTGAAGAAAAGAGCTAATTCAATGATGAAGGAAGACTTGTGAGTACAGAGATCTGGAATTGTGATCTTGTGTAGCAGAGAGTGCGGTTTTGGCATAGTGTGAAGAAGGTAATATATTTCATATTATTCTATTGAATAATTCTAAGATCTTTTGGATAGTGGGTTCAGAGATCTTGCCTTGAAGCTGTTTGGGCAGTGGGTCCTTCTGTCTTCCATAAACTCTTAACCGGGTTAGAATCTTTTAATATGGATTCAAAATCTCCTAATAGGGATTTATATGTACTGAATGTATTTCATAAGACTCCTAACAGGGTCCATCCTCTAACAAGGAACTTTCATATTAGTGCATCATTTTGTGGGCATCATTCCCACCGGGGTTTACTCTTTTCAAGAGGTTCCCTAGTCAACATATCTTGTGTTATTGTGCAATTGTGTATGATTATCTTTCTATGGTTGATCAGTACATTGATTATATTATTTAAAGTAGTTGAATGGATAAATTATCTGATAACTGATTCACCCCCCCTCTCAGTTATCTTGGGGATCTTTTCTTTCTAACAGGTTATATAATCATTTAGAAAATATTTGATCAACAATCCATGTGAATAACCTGATTGAAATCTGCATAGGGACCATTACCAATAAATTTGATATCTCCAAGAAATTTTTACCTTGATTTATGTAAACCATTTTCTAGATTAGTATAAATCGTTTGTCTTGTTTTTAGTGTCATTCCAAACTTCTATGTGAATCTTATATTATTTGGTAAAAACTATATCTCTACCTTGGTAAAATACTAATGTTTGGTAATAGGTATACTTGGTTATCATTGTACTTGGTATGCTCGGTAATCATGTGGCTTGGTGTCGATGCTATGTGAAGATTGTGCTTAGTTAACATGTCTTTCTCCTTATGATCTGCTTGGTTACTATACTTGGTTATTTTGACCGACTTGTCTATTTACTTTTCTTTACTGACTATATGTGTGACACTAGTGACAATAATTAATGCAATTAGGTGTAACATACCCCTGGTGGGTTAGCTCATCGGGGGATGGTTTGAGATCTCGAGGACATAGAAAAGAACAATAAAAACAATAAGAAAATAGGGGCCTGATCTAGAACAAAAGAAAAGGTACTTCCATGGGTCCATAAATGTATTTAAATTAGGTCCAAATAATCCTACTAAGGAGGGATAAACTTTTTTCAACATGGGTGCTTCCATTTCAAGATGATACATTTAGCCCCCACTTTAGTGGGAGTGTGAGCCTAACTCAAACTCTTGGTAAAGTATATCAAAATGCATAAGGTGATCTCATCATGGCTAAGGAAAAAAAGATTACATCAAGCCCCCAATATACTTTAGTCCTTGTTAACTCCAAAATCATAACTAGAGAGATATCATGAAATAGAAAACAAAGGAGTGTGATTAACTTGCCTGGTAAGATGTGTGTATCTTACTTTGAACCACACCAAAAGGCATGTTGCAAAAAAATATGGTGTTGGATAGTCTAGCAAGTGTGTGTGCATGCTAGTCAACCGATCAAGGATTCACCCTTAAGAAACTACATTTGGAAAAGAGAAAAACCGCAAAAAGGAAATCCAGGTATAATGATGTGTGTATCCTTAAGGGATTAGAAGAATGAAACTATAGGGATCAAGACTTATAGATTATTAGTAATCTAAGAAGATATCTAAAAGAGAATCAGGCCTTAGGATTGTTTAGTAATCCATAAAGGGATTCAAAGAAGCAAAATTGTCATAGTGTGTGCATGTGCAAAATGTGAGTAGAGTGTATGCAGATGTTAAAGTGATATACAGTGCCTCAAAAAGAGAAATGGATTTAATGGAGCATACATGCATCCACTAGAGACTTTCCACTATGAAGTGCCCCCAAGAGAAGACATATCAAGAGAAATAAGAACATAACAAAAATGAGAGCACAAAGGAATCTACTAACTCTAGGTCAGTATGATCATAACATAACACATGAAATATTGTGTCAAATGAAATGTTATCATTCCCTAAAGGAAGTAGAACTATAAAAAATGGAGGAAAAGCATGTAATAGTCACAAAGAAGAGTCTTTTTGGGCTGGCATCATGGAGACCAAAAAGATTCAGTGCTACCATGTCACAATATCCCAAGCAGACTACACAAAGGCATATTCATGAATAATGACACATTTACAATACAATATATAATGACATATAGAAGAAGCAAGGTGAAAATAGAAGAATGGTTTCAACATTTTGATTCCTTTGGCACCTTGCACCAATAGAGCAACAAGGATCATTTTAAGAAATCTAAACAAAGCATATAACAAGTAACATATCACAGGGGAAACACAACATGATAGGAAAACACACAAAGACTACCATGCTAGAGAATCCAATCAATAACATCACCTGCCCATCACCCCACGCATTCTTGATCTATATTATTTAGGGAATGTGGGAAAATTGTAAGAGAAGCAACATATAACACAGTAGGAACAATTGCCAAATCCAAATAAGGACCATGTTGCAGGTCCCTTTGTTTGATACTAGGAGTGATTGATAACTATTTTGAAAGCATGTTACGAAAATAGTTGTCAAGATCAATAGTCTCAGATTCATCACAATCACTAGCATGCATAGCATTTTTAGCATCAATACGATCATCAAGAGTATCTTCTTCATCAATATTAATCACAATAGAATCCAAAATATGAATAGAATCATCATTTTTATCTATTTGAAGAGTGTTATGATTATTAATGTCCTCCACAAGCTCAAGCATGGGTTGGTCAAAGGAAGGTAAAACATTTTGGGAAGCATGTGTAGGTGCCTTGAATTTAGCTTGACGTTTCTTTTGACGGTCATGGGCATGTTAGTTTATGTTTCATCTTGATAGAGATGGGAGGTGGAGTGGGACTAATCAACATCAGGTTCTTTTCTCCTTGTAACAAGGGAACATAAGGAATCGCACTAGGTTGAGAGATAGGAATAGGAGGTTTCTCAATAGAAGTCAAAGAATCAGACAAAGGAGGAAATGGTAGAATAGGTAAAAGACCACAAGTAGGATCAAGCTTGGGAAACCTCAATTCAAAGATATTTTTATGATTAAAGTCCTGATAAGATTAGAAAAGGTAATCAAGACATGTTGAAGGTGTTGTAGGTAAGGAAGGCCAAAAGAAATCAAGGTCAACAAAGTCTCAAGGCCTAAAAGGATGGTAAAGACTATGGTTAATGTTCTTGATCTCGCCATCATGAGGGAGCTTAAGGAATTTATGGATAGGAAAGGCTATGAATTGCATAGAGGAAAACCAAGGAAAACCAAACTTAACTTGAAACTAATCAAAAGTAGGGATGGCAACAAAGGTAGTATCCAAAAATTTACCAAAAATCTCTATAGGAAAGGATATAGAACCATGAGGATGATAAAGAAATCCATTACAAGTATAAATCCAAGCATTTGTAATATCATAGAAATATCTTTGCAAGTGTTTACTAAAAATATTCTCTTCAATTATAACATTCACCATGGAAGTAGGGTCAATAAGAGTACCATGAGAAAGAGTGATAGCAAACCTAGTAGCAATGTAAATAGGACCATTAGGAGCTTTAATTATTTTAGAATGGTCAAAGGTAATAGGAAGCTATCTACTAGGTTGAGGTTTAGGATGAGGTTAAGGTTTAGGCAGGGGTTCATGCTTAAAAACATGGTTAGCTTCTTCCATATTTTCATCATAAATAATATGCGTAGAAGAAGAAGAAGGTTAGGCAATGCTTTTGGTAGAGTGAGAAGGTAAAGGATTGGTGTAAATATGTAGTTTATGGTTAGGAGGTGCTACAAATTTGTTTCCATGGCTAGCATTGACATCAACAAATATAGCTTTGGAATCAATCAAGTCTTAGATATTATTATTCAAGGAATAAAACCTCTCAGTATCATGGCCAAGATAACGATGGTAGTGACAAAAATATTTGGGATCAAAGGACTTCAAACATGCTCTTGTCTTACTGATAAGCAAGGATAATATCTATAAATAACTGTCACACTTCTTCTCAAGTTTCCTTTCTACAAACCAAAAGAAAACACTAAACTGTAACAAGTTCTTTTCAATCTGTATAAAAATTTCACTAGGTAGCATGCTAGATATACTAGATACTACAATCCTTTTTTTAATCAGATGGTCTATAAGAAACTTCAGTATAAGGGTTCTATCGACTGGAGATAACTCAGCACAAAAATTGCCAATTATGTCAAATTTACTATCATCCACCATAGACTTGATCACATCAAAATGAATATATAGCTTATGATCCCGCTGGTGTAATCACATGTTTATCTATTTCCTTCTCAACTTCCATCTCCTCTGATTTTACTTCACTTTTTATTTCTTCCATTATTTTGGCTGCACTCACCTTTTTGCCAACAACTTCCTCTACACTGTCAGATATCAAAATTGTAACAACTTCCTCTACATTGTCAGATATCAAAACTGTAACAAATTCCTTTCATTTCATACTTTCCTTTATTGTAGAGAGGAACCTTCATGAAACTACCTTACTAGTACAAAACTAGTAACCACCAAACCAATACCTAGTATCTGCTGAAGAGATAAGAAATACACTTTGCATGCTTCTAATTTATTTTCCACTCCTTTCAAATACTTATAAATCAATCTACTGACTAGGGTTTCTTTCCTCCAAACAACATTCTCCTTTCCAGGTAAAGAGACCATGAAATAAAATACCAAACACATGACTAAAGATCCAAAATTGGAATCATAATCTCCTCTAGTGACATCTTTACATTCAACAATAGGTTATATAATAGCGTTTTGCACAAATCCATCTTAACATTCTCATGCAACATTTTACATGTCATATACACAACTACAATAGACGTAGAACCGTCACAATTACAAAATTAAATTTTGTAAGACATGACATGTGCAAGATACCTCACAATGGGATCCTCAATATTGTAAGTTGTGAATGCACATTAATCCATTTTGATCACCGTTAGGGATTCTTCCTCTTCATAACTAATTGAATTATTTGTAAGAATTTCATCATTGCTACACAAACCAGTAATTGATTTAATTACTCCCTTCTTTATGATACATGGTCTATCCAACTTCAATATGTCACCTTGAAATCACTTCAGCATGAACAAGATGAACTCCTTTTTATCACAACATGGTAATTCTCCCAAAATGTCAAGTCATATCTCTCTAACTTTATCCATTCCTTCTTTTGGTAATCCAAACTCCAATTGTTTTATTCTTTCTTGATTAAATTCATTCAGTTCAATCTTCTTCTTCAACTTTCTCTTTATATCAGCTTGAGTAGTGAATTTGGGTGCCATGATTTTTATTTAGACCTCTTTGATAAGGCATATAATGCCATATTTTAGATACCCTAGGATAGCTTCTTCTAGGACCTTTTCCCTTGTTTTATCATATTTTCTCAAAGACTTTATGCTCAGTACTGCTATTATGTGACATTCAGCTACTAGACTTCTACTATGGTTTTAAACACACTTAATATGCTATACTTGGATAGATGTGCTATGATACTTACTTTGAAATTATGATTATGTCTTTATAAGTAAATTAGCTATTTGAATATAAATAATGCATGCATATTTTGGTGTTTATTACCATAAATATCTTTATCCTAACATCTGAAGTACAATGCATCAATATAACAACCATCATCTTGACTAGGTAAAATGCGCCCATGCGCTGGATGCTCGACCCAGTCTTACAATGAACTCCAACAAAAAAACATTAGCACAACTTCAACAAGTGGTTTTTGGGTGATCAAGGTGGTAGCCATCGAGAAAGGACTAAGACAATGTAATGAATTCTCCAAATAAATCTAGGAGAGAGTTGGAAGTTAGATCTGTTGTCGAAGCAACTCTTTCCTCTTTTCTAGATCTATTATGTTTCTAGTTTTATAGTTTTCTTCCTTTTTGTTAGTAGCACTGTAATAAAAGCTCTGCCTATTTCTATGGTGTAAATAGTTAGCTATTAGAAGTTTTCTCTTTAAATAAAGCCCCACTCCTACGTGAGAGAAGAAGGGTGTTATTAGTTTGGTTGCAATATAGTTTCATTCTATTTACTGGTTTACATATATCTCTGTACTCAGTTATTCAATTAATGAGAAAATAAAGTATTGGGATTTAACTTTGTGTAATTGAGTGTTTGGGTACTCATCCAAGGGGGGCCACTTGGTGAGAAATCCATAGTTAGTTAGATTCATTCTAGTTAAGATCATTTTCTTTCATTTCTATTATTTTAGTATTAGTATTGAACTGTTCCTGTAGCCAAAGCCACAGGTTAGTATCGCTTCTTGCAGCCAAAGTGGCAGAGAAACTAAATCATTATATCTTAGTTAGCAAGTCTTCATGTTTTTCTAAGAATCTTCACTTCTGCAATTTCCATCCCAGTATTTTCTTTTCTGCAACTATAGTTTAGTTTCTTTTTAAGCATTTACTTTTTGTAGCCATAGAATAGTTTCCTTCCAACATTTGTTTCCTACAACAACTATAGATTGTGTGGTTGAATAGTAGTTGGTGCATATATTTTGTTGGCCCATTTCAAGTAATACGTCCTTGGGTTGACATATTAAATGAGTTTTTATTAGGAGGATAAACTACTCAGTTGGATGTCCAATCCCTGAGTTCCAGATTATGCTCAATTTTTGATCGTTTATAAAAAGAGATCATTTTTGGCACTGTTGCTGGGGACGGTGCCAAACCTAGTTCTCACTCAGCCATTCTTAGGATTTTCTTCCATTCATGCATTCATTTCTCACTTTGAGTAGAATACATTTCATCTTGAGAAGCACAACAATCCACATCACTTCATACTAGCTGCATGCATAATAGAAGAAGAGACGCTCGAGGAAGGTACTTGCCAAATTAATATATTAACCCATTAGAAGAAGAAGGACCATTTGTTGATGCTACTATTGAACTTCCTAAAAATACATCATCATCCTCATCTTCTAAAGGAGAACTTCATGGTTTCTACAAGGAGCGACTTGAAGCCAATCTATTTACTGAAGCTTTCGCCAATCTGAGATTCCATTATCCTGAAAATCTTGACATAGAAGAAAATCCCTTCCCTTTGATCATCTATTAGCCTCAAAATCCACCTCAACCTTAGCCCATAAATCCACCAAGGATGGTGAATCCCACTACATTTCCTTTTCTTATCACCGACCAGCGTGAAAATAACAACCTCAAGAACATACCCTCTAATGCTCTTCCAAAATTTTATGGTCTTGTGATAGAAGACCCAAATACCTTCCTTTTTGAGTTTGATATCCTTTGTAGGAGCTATGACTACACCAATGATTCCCACTGACTTAAACTCTTTCCTGCAACTCTTAAAGAGTTAACATTACATTGGTTCATGGGCTTAGGACATGATGTTTTTCAAAATTGGGAAGAAATGAAGGCCACTTTCTTACTGAAATATAAGGAGTATTGTAGAGGAAATGACATGCGAGGGGATGATATCTTTAAGATGACATAGAAAGAGGATGAGAGTCTTGAGGATTATGTCTCATGGTTCATGTTCAGCTTACAAAAGAACACATAATACACTCTTAATGAGGAATCCTCGAAGATGCTCTTTCTATGAGGCATACATGATGGATGCATAGAGGCACTGGACCTGATGGCTAGAGGCAATATCACTCAAGATACATGGGCTGCTATTAGAAAGATATGCCTTAACTACTCTAGAGCTATTGGTAAGAAAGGAAGGAGATATAGGTCCACCTTGGGAAATTAAAATGGTGCTAGTGCTTCTAGGACAAAGATAATGCATCTCTTGTCTGAATTCAAGAAAGACATCATTAACAACATGGCCACACAGCTGGACACCATGCAGGCCAGGAAGAAACATGAGGAAGTGAAGGCCATACTGGCTAAATTTTGTCCCCAATGCATACAGAAGAAGAGAGACTGCCAGTGCAAACTAGTTGCTAATATGGAGACTACACAAATGCCAACTAATTATAAACCAATTGAACCAGTGGATGAGCAGATGTTCTTCATCGCCTAGTAATGACCATAGGTGCAAAGACAAGGTATGCTTCAGAACCCTCTTTCATTTAGTGGTCCATTTTATAGTAATCAATGGAAACCCTCCATGAATTATTAAAATCCTCCTTGGAATAATCTCTAGAATTAGTGGAGGAATTACACCAATCCATAGTGGAAAAATCCTCAAGGGAGTTGGCAACAACCCCAAGGGCATGGTAGCCACTAAAGGGTAACTGGAAATAGAATCCATAGTGGCGAGGAGGTCAGCAATGGCCAAATCAACCACAAGGATTACTACCGCTGTCTCCTCAGCCTCCATAGTAGCAAGCACTTTTTCCACCTCTTGCAGCCAATAGTCCACCTCCCAAGCCTACTCAATTACCTACACAATCTTAGCCAAACCCAAACAATAGACCTCCTACACCTCAACAAAATATGTATTCTATTGACCCAATGCAGTACCCAACACAATATCCTACCTATGCCATCACTCTTGATGATATTCACTTGAAATTTGGTACTACTCTACCTACTCTTGATCCTCTAATTATCATAGAAGTACTCTCTATGGAGCCTAACCAAGCCAAACATTCTCCTACTCTAGTAGCCCCTAAGCCAATACCTAAAAACAACTAGCAGACCGACCCCCTTTTCCACAAAGGTTGAAACATAGCAATCTAAAACCTACTAAAGAAGTAGCCTTCAACATCCTTGATCAACTAAAGAACATTAGTTTTCAAATTCCCCTTTTTCAGGCAATCAAGGATGTCCCCACATATGGAAAAGCTATCAAGGAAGCTTGTTTCAAAAATCCTGGCTGCAAGAAAAAGGATCCCTAGATTGTCCATGTCTTGGGTAAACTAGAAGACATTATGCTCGGAAAGCTTACCATTGTTAGAATAACTGAGAGGGGGGTGAATCAGTTATCTAGTGTCCCTAAACAAAATGTATAATTCAAAACAATTTATTTACTTTTTGCTCATCAGTAAGCAATAATAATTATCAGTGTCTGTGCATTTACTGATTACTAGTCTAATACTATAACAGTTTACCGATGAAATCTAACATGAAATATGCAAAGTATGATAACAAACAAATATCACAATCAACACATAACACAAGAGATTTTATGTGGAAACCCTGTAAAGGGAAAAACCACCTAGGACCGGCAACCCAAAATTGTTCACTCTTTTGAAGTGAGGTCGGTTAAGACCCAACCCTGTTAAAGGTTACAAACACACTATCAGGTGTGACCTTGTTAGAGGATTTTAGACTAGAAGTTATCGTCCAACCAGCATTCACTATGGGGTTGACAAGATAACAATGTTCATTCTATGAATGATACATCATAAGACTTTCAGAGTCCACTCAGTTAAGAGATTTAAATTGTATACAATGGTTAAATATGTAACAGTAAAATGACTTGCCTTAATACAACTTCAATTGCAGATTACCGATCAATATTTAGTCCATACAAATCCTTCTGATCAATAATTCACTTCAGATTCAATCCTATATCAACTTACTGTCCATTGGTAATAGCTCTCTATAGCTCGGTAATTGTTCTACAACTTGGTTCTTACTAACCAGTATGATCAGAATGCATGAAAGCTTGTTCACATGAAATTCCTGCAGCTTTTTCTTCTTCTCAGCATCTTACTAAAGAAATTCTGTTCTCTTATATAGATGAGTAAATTATTTTCTTCTCCACCATCAAATTTTGCCGCTTAACCTCATTCATAGATTTTGCCACTTAAAAATTTCTTGATACTTGTGTCAATAACACGTTTCAATCTGCTCTGTTAGATCTTCCTTAAATTTTGTCAGCCATTGATCTTTGTAACAAAAATTATCTGTTACCTTGATGTTATACTCTTGCCAGCTCATCAATCCTATCAGCTAAAATGATTATTTATTTTATTCTATCCTCCTTGGTTAACAAAGAATGCATCGGTGAATACTGCTCGGTTAATACTGCGGTTGGTATACACTACACTCCTCGGTGTATACTAGAAGTGCTTCATTTACCGACATCACTGCTTTGTGTCTTTCAGCTCTATACTTCATTATAGATGAATGCAACATAACAAAGTCAATATCATCAAGTCATAGACACATCAATAAGTTACTAAATGTGTTCCTTATCCTCATTTGTCATGTACATCTTTCCTCATGTAGATTTCTCTATTCTTCATCTCTTTTCACCTTTCAGATGTCTCGATATAGTAACTTACAAGATAAGTGCTGTTAAACTAGTTGAAATCAATGACAACATAATACTGATTTAATCATATTCCATATCTAATCAGCAACTTCTCAATGATCAAGTAATCATAGATTCTTCAATCAGATTCTAAATCAGTTGTAGTCCAACAACCATCCCAAAATATTTAGACCCTACAAGCCCTGTTGTCAAGGTCATTATCAATGGGAAAGCTATCAAAAATTCCTTGATAGATCTTAGATCTGCTATAAATGTCATGACTAAAGATATCATGCAACAACTTGGTATCACCAACCTCAGAACTACACCTACTATCCTGGAGCTTGCAGACAGTTCCACTATAAAGCCTGATGGGATGGTGGAAGACATAGTTTTTGACCTTGAATCATGGTCTTACCCTATTGATTTCATAATCCTTTCACCCAAAGCTACATTAGGGGGCTATCCAATTATCCTTGGCTGACCTTGGCTAGCAACTGCTGATGCCTACATTGGATGCTGCTCAGGGGATATGACCATCTCTGATGGTCAACATGTTAGAAAGTAAAGTCCACCAAGATAACTGACCAAGGGGGGGTGAATTAGTTATCAGATAAATATAAATTTTATCAACTTCAATAGATTTTAACCATGTAAGCAATGTAACCAGCAACCATAGAAAGATATACATGCATAATAACACAATGACACAAGATATGTTGACTAGGGAACCTCTTGATCAAAGAGTAAACCCCGGTGGGAATGATGCCCACAAAATATGCACTAATATGAATATTCCTTGTGAAAGGATCAACTTTTTTAGGAGTCTTATGAAATACATTCAGTACATATGAATCCCTATTAGGAGATTTTGAATCCCTATTAAAAGATTCTAACTCTGTTAGGAGTTATGGAAGACAAAAGGACCCACTACCCTAACAACTTTAGGGTAAGATCACTGAAATCACTGTCCAACTGATCTTGTATTACTCAACATAATAATACCAAAAGATTACTGACCTCAACAATTCAATACTCCTCTGACTGTGCCAAACCACACTAACTCCTTCTTCAGATCTCAATATCAGATCTTAGTACTTCGCATATCCTCTTTCAACAATTTTGATTTCACAATACACTTACATTCTTCACATTCCATATATCAATAAGGAATACATTCCTTCCTTTATACCACACTCAAGTAATTACAAATGAGTCGACATACAAATTACAAAATAAAAGTTTCCACATGTTACATCAAAATTACACAAAATTGTCATCTTCCAATCAATATAATTCTTCACTCGTGTGACCTCAAAGTTTGCATTGTCATCCACGTCACTATCAACATGTCTTCAATTTCTCTCTAACTGTGCATAACTAGATTCCATCCCGATTAGGAGATATCATCGGATTACCACAAACTGCTACTTAGGAACACTGCCTGAATACTGCTTCCATTGATTTGCTCATAACTTCCATGAATAAATGAATAACTTTCTACACTCTTAACCATGATCTAATAATACATCATAGAATAATTCCTCAACTGTGCATAGCTTCATCTTCAATATCCCAAGTGCGCTAACTCAAACACTGTCTGCTTCTTTGCTAATCTTCAGTAGATCACTGTGTCGACTTCAATGACAATCACAGTCATGAATGCAACAAAAACTACTACAAAATGGCTGCTAATACTCCCCCATAGGATATATTCAGCATTCATTCCTAACAATCTCCCCCATTCACATTGATGGCAACATAGATGAAAAACATCCAATATTCCATAAATCCAACACTGCAACATTGCTGCTCTGAAAAATGCTTCAAGTCTTCTTCATCAATCAAATCTTGCTTTGTTTTCCTATTCAGTTCTCTCCAATAGATGGTACAAATGGTTTTTCATGTACACTTCTCCCCCATTGACATCAATGATAGAAATTTCATCATTATGTCAATCAACAACTTCAATGTCAAAAGACACTATTCAGAAAATACATTCACTAGAGTCCTCATGACTCAGCTCAGATACACATACTTCCCCATAGAGGAAGTACCAACATCCAGTCCAGAAGAAAGATAGGGCTTATATACCACTGGACAGATGTAACATTCTGCATTACTTCTCAAAAGTAGGTTGGGGCATGACCCTAAGCATACCTCTCAGATACTCAAATGTATCCTTAGGAAAAGGTTTTGTAAATATGTTTGCAATCTGCTCCTTTGTGCTTATGTATTCAAGTTTGAATTCTTTTTCTACCACTTTCTCTCTTACTACATGATACTTTATCTCTATATGCTTTGTCTTAGAATGCAACACAAGGTTCTTAGACATACTAACTGTGCTGGTGTTATCACAATGTATAACAACAGGTTCAACAAATTTTATTCCAATATCTTTCAGCATCTGCTTCATCCAAATTATCGGGTTACAATTGTTAACTGTTGCTACATATTTTGCTTTTGCTGTGCTCTGTGAAATACAATTCTACTTATTTCTTAGCCAATAAACTAATCTTCCTCCAAGGAAAAATGCTCCACCACTGGTGCTCTTTTTATCATCAACACTGCCTCCCCAGTCAACATCTGTATATGCACATAGGGTAAAATTATCAGATTTTTCATACCACAATCCATACTCAAGTGTGCCTCTTAAGTATCTCAATATCCTCTTCACTGCTGCATAATGTGATTCTCTAGGTTCAGCTTGAAATCTTGCTACAATTCCAACTGAATGTGCTATATCAGGTCTTGTATGAGTCAAATACTGCAATCCTCCAATCATAGATCTGTACTTCTGTTCCACTACAGGAGTCTCATATGTGCTATATAGCTTATGTCTAGTTACCATAGGTGTTCCAACAAGCTTACAGTTCTCCATTCCAAATCTCTTCAATAAATCATTCAAGTGCTTTGTTTGACTTACAAAGATATCATCACTATTCTGTGTTGTCTGCAATCCCAAAAAGTATTTCATCTCACCAATCATACTCATTTCAAATTTAGTCTTCATTTCATCTGCAAATTTATCATTGTCTTCATCTTCTCCTCCAAAGATAATATCATCAACACAAAATACTACAATCAACAAACCATTTTCAATTTCTTTTGTATATAGGTTGCTATCAGTTGTGCCTTTTGTAAATCCTAATTTCAATAAATACTTATCCAATCTCGCATACCAAGTTCTAGGTGCTTGCTTCAATCCATATAAATCTTTCTTCAATTTACATACCATGTCTCCTTCTTGAGTTAAAGGAAAACCTTTAGGCTGCTCAATGTAAACTTCTTCTTCCAATTCTCCATTTAGAAATGCTAACTTCACATCCATCTGATACACTTTGAATTTCTTAAAAGCTGCATAGGCCAAAAACATTCTTACTACTTCAATTCTTGCTACTGGTGCAAAAGTTTCTTCATAGTCAATTCCTTCTTGCTATGAGTATCCTTTACATACCAATCTTGCTTTGTTCCTTACCACTTCTCCTTGTTCATTCATCTTGTTTCTAAATACCCATTTTGTTCCTATAACATTCTTATCTTTAGGTCTATGAACCAATTCCCATGTCTTGTTCTTTTCAATCTGATCTAGTTCTTCTTTCATAGCTTTAATACAATGTTCATCTTCAAAAGCTTCACTAGTAGATTTAGGTTTAATTTGAGAAATCAAACATAACTTTTCTTGTACCTTATTTCAAGTCTGATCTCCTCTATTTATGCTTCCAATAATCTACTCAATAGGATGATTCCTTGATAAATTCTTGTTAGGTGTCACTGTCTCAGATCTTACTTCAGGTGTCAGTTCTTTAGTTACCTCACTGTGGCTTTCATTCAACAAATCACTGTCAGTTTCATAAAACAATTCAGTAGTCTTAGGGTTAGGTCTAGGATGAGTTCCTTCATCTGATTCATAATCAAGCATTCTTTCCTGAATTTTGAACTTTTCATCAACTTTAACATTTGCGCTCTCAACAATAGTCTTAGTTCTCTTATTGTAACATCTATAAGATTTGATCTTCAATGAATAACCAAGAAATATACCTTCATCACTTCTAGGATCAAACTTTCCAATGTCATCATCTCTTTTAATATAACATTTGCTTCCAAAAATTCTAAAATACTTAACTGATGGTGCATGTCCAAACCATAGTTCATAGGGTGTCTTATCTATGTCTACTTTGATTTGTACTCTGTTCATTGTATACACTACTTTGTTCATTGCTTCTCGCCATAATATCTTCGCTAAGTGATTCTCAAATAACATAGCTCTTACTACTTTAGTTACTGATATGTTTCTTCTTTTTGCAATACCATTTTGTTCAAGTGTCCTAGGGGCTGAAAAATGTCTCTTAATACCATTCATTTCACAAAAGATGTTAAATTCTTTAGAAGTAAATTCTCCACCTCTATCTGATCTTAGACATTTAATCTTCGTTCCAAATTCATTCTCAACTTTGTTCTTAACAATCTTAAACTTATCAAATGCTTCAGATTTTTCTTTAAGAAATGCAATCCACATCATTCTTGTAAAGTCATCAACTAGAATCATAAAATACGTTTCTCCATAGAATCCTCTAGTCCTTGTAGGACTGCTCAAGTCTGTATGAACAATCTCCAACTTCTCTGCTATTGTAAACTTCTTGCTGGGAAATGAGCTTCTCTTCTATTTAGCCATCACACATTCCTTGCACGTCATGTTAGTAGGCTTCATTATTTTAGGCAAATCTCTTACTGCAAGAGTAGTACTTACTTTCATAATGTTATCAAAGTTTATATGACAAAATCTTCTATGCCATAACCAACTATCATCAATCTTAGTAATCAAACATGTCATCTCAGTAGGATTCAACTGAAATACATTACCTCTGGTTCTAGATCTAGTACCAATCAGATTTCCATCTTTGTCTTTTATCACACAAGTTTTCTCAGTAAACCAAACTTGATATCCCTTATCAACTAACTGTCCAACACTCAAAAGATTATGTTTCAAACCATCCACAAAGTAAACATCATCAGTATTAGTTTTTCCATCATGAGTAATAGATCCTATACCTTTAATCAAACAAGGTGCATTGTTTCCAACTCTAACAACTCCTCCATCATAATTGTTAAACTTTATGAACTTTTTCATGTCTCTAGTCATATGATGTGAACAACCACTATCTATAATCCAATTAGATTTCTTTTCTACTTGAGAAACTAAAGCCTTTTCTTCCTTAATTTCAATTTCAAAATTTTCTTCTTTAATTGCTACAAATCCTATATCATCATTGTTCTCAGTATCACTTTCACTCAAAGATTTCTCCAAACTAGTTTCAAATTCTTCATCATTTGCATAGTAACATTCTTTAGATCTTCTAGGATTAAAGTTCTTCCTATACTTCTTGACTCTTTTAGGACATTTAGATGCAAAATGACCATATTCTTGACAAGTCCAATATTTAAAAATTTTCTTACCCTCTGGTTCTCTCTTCACAAGCAAGGCAATACCTTCTTCAATATTCCTTTCTTCTTCATGTCTAGGTCTGCTACTACTAGCATAATCTCCACTCATACTGATGCTTCTTGATAAAGTAGGATGAACACTAAGAGCATTGAATGTTGTCTCCATTCTAGGTAAATCTCCTAGTAACCTCAGGTTCATTTCAGCTACTTCCAATCTTCCAAGAAGAGTCTCTCTTGTAAAGTTCATAGTACAAGGTATGAATTGTTCAATCATTTGTGTTGTCTACTTAAATGTAGGAGTCAATGTCCTCAGAATTTTCCATATCACTTCATTCTTTGTCTTTGTTCCACCACAAGATTTTATACTTGCAAAAATCTTTGACATTCTACCAATATAGCTTCTAATAGATTCATCTTCCATCATTCTTATATCTTCAAAAGAACATATCCAATCATGTAATATGACTTTCTTTGCATGTTCATCACCTTCAAAAGTAGACTGTAAAGCTAACCAAATTTCATGAGATGTTTTCAAATATTTTACCTGACTATACTCATTCTCTAGAAGGGCTGATAGGAGTGCTTCTCTAGCAAGTATGTTACACATGAATAGATCTCTTTCATCATTAGTACATGTTTCAATGTTATCCTCATCAATGATAGTCTTCTCATTATTTGTAATCAACTAATAACCTGGTCCCATACATAGTAGATGTGTCTTCATCTTCTCTTTCCAACTGTCAAAATTTACTCCATCAAACTTAGGGCTTTCTTTCCTGAAATTCACCATGGATCTCCTTAAGCTATTAAAATTTTCTTTCAATGACCTGCCACTCTGATACCAATTGTTAGAAAGTAAAGTCCACCAAGATAATTGAGAAGGGGGGGGGGGTGAATAAGTTATCAGATAAATATAACTTTTATCAACTTTAATAGATTTTAACCATGTAAGCAATGTAACTAGCAACCATAGAAAGATATACATGCACAATAACACAATGACACAAGATATGTTGACTAGGGAACCTCTTGATCAAAGAGTAAACCCCAGTGGGAATGATGCCCACAAAAGATGCACTAATATGAATATTCCTTGTGAAAGGATGGACTCTGTTAGGAGTCTTATGAAATACATTCAGTACATATGAATCCCTATTAGGAGATTTTGAATCCATGTTAAAATATTCTAACTCTGTTAGGAGTTATGGAAGATAGAAGGATCCACTACCGAAACAACTTCAGGGTAAGATCACCAAACTCACTATCCAACTAATCTTGTATTAGTCAAAAAAATAATACCAAAAGATTACTAACCTCAACAATTCAATACTCCTTCTTTGACTGTGCCAAACCACACTAACTCCTTCAGATCTCAATATCAGATCTCAGTACTTCGCATATCCTCTTTCAACAATTTCACTTTCACAATACACTTACATTCTTCACATTCCATATATCAACAAGGAATACATTCCTTCCTTTATACCACACTCAAGTAATTACAAATGAGTCGGCATACAAATTACAAAATAAAAGTTTCCACACGTTACATCAAAATTACATAAAACTGTCAGCTTCCAATCAATCTAATTCTTCACTCGTGTGACCTCAAAGTTTGCACTGTCATCCACATCAAAATCACTATCTTCAACTACTCTCTAACTATGCATAACCAGATTCCATCCCGATTAGGAGATATCATCCGATTACCACAAACCGCTACTCATGAACACTGCCTGAATACTGCTTCCACTGATTTTCTCATAACTTCCATGAATAAATGAATTACTATTTATGCTCTTAACCATGATCTAATAATACATCATAGAATAATTTCTCAATTGCACATAGCTTCATCTTCAATATCCAAAGTGCGCTAACTCAAACACTATCTACTTCTCTGCTAATCTTCAGTAGATCACTGTGTTGACATCAATGACAATCACAGTCATGAATGCAACAAAAACTACTACAAAATGGCTGCTAATACTCCCCCATAGGATATATTTAGAATTCATTCCTAACACAACACACTAAGAGTTTGGCCTTGTACCCATCTACCCAACCTCAGATGGAATTAACCTTACCAATATGGCCTAATGTAGGAGAAGAAGCCGAAGTAATTAACTCAGTGTCTCAGTTAATGATGTTAAAGAGAGATCCTTTCCTGTAGCTTCAAGAAGAGGATACATTAATCACCAACATCATGCATAATCAGTATGGATTAAACTTAGATTCCATGGACTGTTCCTTCCATAACTGCTCCCTACAGTCATTGATCCTTGATTACCAATTATCTTCTCTTGCAGCCAAACAACTCTACCACCGATTGCTTCCTCATGAGATCCAAGTTCCCTCATTAACATATGCATCTATGATATAAATGACTCAAAAATTAGAGGTATCTCATGGCCACTTTCTGCATATTAATAGCCAACTTACTCAACAACAAACATCTCTGACTAAATTACTGAAAGACCATACCACAACTTTTGCATGAGATTATGCAGACATGAAGGGCCTGGAACCAAAGCTATGTACCCATAGGATATACCTGAAGGAAGAAAAACCCACTGTTAGGTAGTTTTAAATGCGTGTTAACCCTACATTAAGAGAAATAGTCAAGCCCGAACTGCAAAAACTGCTCAATTCTGGTTTTATATATCATATCTCAGACAACCAGTTGGTTTCTCCATTAGTCATAGTTCCCAAGAAAGGAGAAAAGTGGAGGGTGTGTGTTGAATAAATAGAACTTACAATGCCACTAAAAAGGATCACTTACCCTTCCATTTATTGACCAAGTCTTAGACTCCTTAGCAGACAAGAAGTATTTTTCATTCTTAGATGGGTAGAGTGGATACAACCAAATCAAAAATCTTCCCGAGGACTAGGAAAATACCACATTCATCTGTCCATGGGGAAATTTTTCCTATTTAATTTTTCCTTTTGGCCTCTGTAATGCTCCAACAACTCTCCAGAGGGTAGTTATCAACATTTTTGGTGATATCTCTCATGATCATATGAAAATCTATATGGATGACTTTACAACGTATGACAAAACTTATGACGAGGCTTTGACAAACCTGGGCAAAGTTCTTAAAAAGTGTGAAGAACACAACCTATCTCTGAATAGTGAAAAGTGCTTCATGATGATGCAAGTAGTAGTACTGGGTCATTATATATCTATTTTTGGCATCCAAGTGGATCCTGTCAAAATTAAAGTTATTTCAAATCTACCCACATCAACCAAGCAGAAAGATGTTTGAAGTTTTCTTGGACATGCTAGATACTATAGGCATTTCATTAAGGACTTAAAAAAAATGGCCAGTCCCATGTATTCTCTGGTCACCAAGGATTCAAATTTCCTATGGAGACCAAGTTGTGATGAAGCCTTCTTGTAGCTGAAGTCTATCTTGACTCAAGCTCCTATTCTACGGGGTCCTAATTGGGCTCTACCATTCCACATTCACACTGATGTCTCAGATTATGTGATAGGAGTTGTAATTGGACAAAAGGAGGCTATGGTAGAGTATACCATTTATTTTATCAGCAAAAATTTGCAAGGAGAAAAGTTGAACTATACAGTCATGGAGAAGGAACTTTTGGCTATTATTTATGCTCTCAACAAATTCTTCCATTACATCACTGGCTATCAAATATTCGTGCATACTAATCATGCAGCTGTATCATAAAAAAATGGAAGCACTTCCATTTAAGACTAGTTTAGACCTCTGAGTAGGTAGTTTGGGGTCATGTCAAGCACCTCAGGTGGGTCCCTAGCTTGAATTTGGATTTTCTCCTCACTCTGCCCCTGTTTCCACCTGATTTCTACACTTTTTTGGCATTCTAGATTGAGATCTTGGACCTTAGGGTCAAGGTCAAATATCTAGGTCAAAGTCAACCTTGAATCTAACCTAAATCAAAGTTGACCTCGACCTTGACCCCAGGTTTAAATTTCAAGATTCCATGATTTTTGGATGTCGGGTTTTAGAAAGATTTGTTTTCCCACTTCCGGGTTGATTGTTTCAGACGTCGGAATGGTAAACCCTTAAATTGTATTTAATTTAGGTCCATTTCTAGGGGTTAAGGATTAATTGGAATTTAATTCCCCAATGTTGGCCCCTCTAGAAGGTTGTGCCCTAGATCACTATAAAAGGAAGCCTTCCTCCTTCATTTTGAAGATCCATGATTCATCAAGCACTCTCAAGGAGACCTCCATAATCAAGCAAGGATTTTCAATCAAGGAAGAATTCAAGCCATCCTCATCCATTTAAACATTCAAGTTCTCCATTCAAGATCAAGGATTCAAGCATTCAAGCCTTTGAAGGGATTTGGTTCAAGTATTCAAGATTCATCATTCAAACCCTATATCTATCCATCATGGTGGTGTGATCTTCCTTCAAGATCCTTTGTTTATCTTCAAGATCTATTCATTCTTTCTTCAAGGTGGATTTCAAGCATACATTCATAGAGGTTTTGATTTAAATTTATGGTTTTGATTTACATTGTTGAGTCCAAGCCTTCATATCAATATACTTATTTACATTTCAAATACAATTGCATATCTATTGAGTATCATAGCTTCATTGTTAGATCTACTTCTACTACTTGCTAGCATTCTCTATTTTAATTCCATTATTAAGGTTGATTCCAAACTAGGGTTTGACTAAGGCAAACCCCTCATCCAAACAAAAAAACCAATTTTCTTGTAGGTAGAGATACAGGACAACGAATATCAGATTAGATCTGGATACCCTTTTCAGTGAACTTTTGAAATTCGCGAACAGAATTTATGTCGGAGCTGTTTTAGATCAAGGTCAACTTTCAGTGGGGGTTAAGATTGTACCACGAGATAAGATCTTACCCCAATCATGAGGTCAAGGTTGACCTTGCTCCGAAAGATAGAAGTTTTCTGGGTTTTCTTTGTCTTTGTATTTCTAGGCCGGATCAGGTTGTAGAACATCTTGAAAGTGAGCACAGTCATTAGAAAATAGTGATTTCTGAATCTGTCCCTCTTCAAGATAAGTATTTCTATTTTATTAAGTTTTTATGTCCATAATATTTTCCATCACATATTATATCACAACGACACCACACACAACACATCAAAATAAACCAACAAATAAAATTATCTTTACATTTTGGTGAACTTGCCAAGCTTACCCCCTGTCTTTTGTGGAATTAGATGCCTTATTGTATTTGTGGTTCACTTTACATTTTGGTGAGCCCATGATAGACAACTCTTTCTTTTTTGGTGTTAGATCAGCTTTTGTATTTCACAAATATAAAACAAAAAAAATCATATAAAGAAAAAATATTTATTGCATTTCAGCTACTATGAAGATTTTTAAGATGCTTTGGTGTGTGCTTATTTTCTTTATTGTTCTCCTCTTAGCATCTCTTTACAAAACTTATGATGTTTATGAGAGTATTATTCACTTCATTATGTTGATTACCCTTCATCTTTCACTTGCCTATGCTTTTGTGAAATTGACTGATACTAGTCTTCCTACTTTCAAAACTTTCATTAAAGATTTATGTGGTGGACTTATTACTCTTTTGGATTATGTGAAAAATTGGGTAGATGATACATCATCTCCTAATCTTCCTAATCCTAATCTTATCATCCCTAATTTGGTTCCTAACCTTCCTAATCCTAATCTGATGCCTAATATGCCTAATTCTCCATCTGCTAATCCTAGTTCTTCCCATACTTATGATGGGATTCAAGCTATTGTTTATGATGCAGATGTGCAAGAGTTCTTTGATTTACCTTATCCTTTGATTCATGATGATATTAAAGGAAAGGGTAAAGAAACTTCTTCTAAACCTATTATTCCACCCTATACAACATTTACTCATGAACATGACAAACAATCACCTCCTGTCGAAGCTTTACACGATATGTACACTAAAAGATATAGTATGGTGACTAAACAAGGTTATAAAGGTTTAGGGCTTGGTGTTAATGAGCATGGTATTAAATATCCAGTTTATATAACCCCTAAACAAGATATGTGTGGTATTGGTTGTTCGCAATCTCAATTCAAGATAGTTGATTTTGATCGTCATCCTCCTCTGCATGTTTTTCTCCCTACACCTAAATTAGATTACCCCGATACTCCTCAAGATGTAGCTAAGAAGGTGTATGTTCAGTTGATTAAATCCAAGAAAGAAATATTTAGACCTATGCCGAAAGATACTCTATCCAAGTATAAATGTCCTTTTTATTATATTAATACACATTTACTTGCTGATTGTGTGCATTTCAAGTTATATGTTAGGGAAAGAGCTACTTTAGGAGTTATATCTCACTCTCGTGCAGTGTTACAATTCTTTCATAACTTTGATAGGGAGAAACCCCTTGAATTTTCCATAATATAGCTCTTTTATGCTCTTGTCTTAGGACTGGGGGGCAAGAGGCATGCAATCTAGTCTTCTAGGATCCATTTGGCTCTTGGCATATATTTTATCCTAAGCTTAATTGGTATTCTTTCTACCCTTCTTCCTTTCTTCTCTATGGTTTTTGCATTATGTTTATAATCATCCATATATTTTATCTTATATTCAAGATATATTTTTAAAGACATTTGTTTTGAAAAGGTATCCCTTGCTTTCATCTCTAGGGGGCAAGGTTATTCCTTCTTTCTCTTTGTCTAGGGATCTACTTTCCTTAGCTTAGTGGAATTTGTTTATCTAGCAATATTGTTTCATTATACTAATAGATGTTTTGACCATGGACAACCTTTTATTTATGAGAGATTGTTGTCCTGGGTCATCACCTCTCCTTTATTTTGCAAATTATGTTCTTTATAAACTCTTGCCCTTGCCTTGGTGATTAGAGTTGTTTCCCTCAATTCAAAGATTCCTCTTCTTGCTTGGTAACAGGGGGCTTGATGTTGAATTTTTGTTCCGGCCTCGTTTATCTTTGAAAGATGATATTTTATCTAAAAGCACTCCTTTATGGTGGGGGTCTTGTTGATAAGATCTCTTTCTTTGAGGATCCTTTTTCCATGAGTGACATATCCTTTTCATGATTATCTATACTCTTGGATGTAGGGGTCAATACCCTTCGCTAGGAATATAGTATACATTGTTTTTAAAAAAGATATCTCCTTAGGTTGTCAAGTAGGTATCCTCTTTCTCTTCCTTATCATGTCTAATAGACAACCATGATAAGGAGGGGGGCATATATAGGGTCTACCTTGTACTATAGTTTTTCATTATATGCTAAATCCTTGAAAGGTAACACACATAAGTTGCTAAATCCTGAAGGGACACACATTTTTCAGTTTTGAAATATGCTAAATCCTCAAAAGGTAACACACATAAGTTTCTAAATCATGAAGGGACACACATTTTTCAAATTTTCAATATGCTAAATCCTCGGAAGGTAATGCACATAAGTTGCTAAATCCTGAAGGGACACACATTTTTCATTTCAAATATGCTAAATCTTCTAAAGGTAATGCACATAAGCTTCTAAATCCTGAGGAGACATGTGTTTTATATTCCATGGTGATACAAGAAGGTGGATCTATGGGCATTTCATAAGCCTTCAAAAGATGCATTACAATTTCAAGACATAGTTTTTGGGTGAACTATCAGTTTTGGCCACCTGTTGGGCTCTCCCTCCTTGGTGATTCATGGTAAGGTGGGCATCTTACTGGGTGAGGTAATCACTTTCTCTTATCTCTCTTTTCACTTTCATGCTAGTAGGACTGGATCATGAAGCTATGTTATTTATAGTGTTGTTCTGGTATTTCTTATGTAATCATTTATGCTTTTATGCTAGCTTTCCAAACATGATATTAGCACAGGAAACATTTCTTAGCAAGGTTTCCTTTGCTAGTTGATTTGGGTTTTGTTTCAGTACTAACCCCTTTTTCTTTTGTGTTGTTTTAGTCTTTCTTTGTTTTCACACCCCCGTGCATCTATGTTGAGTTAGAATCCTTAGCCTTGGGGCTTGTGTCCTTAGCTAAGTGTTATTCTATCTCATTGTGAATCCACTTGGATCTCTTCTTTCTTCTCCTTTACCAAGAGTTTGCATTGAATCCATACTCTTGCTAAAGTGGGGGCTAAATGTATCATCAAAAAATGGAAGCACTTCCATTTAAGACTAGTTTAGCCCTCTGAGTAGGTAGTTTGGGGTCATATCAAGTGCCTTAGGTGGGTCCCTAGCTTGAATCTGGCTTTTCTCCTCACTTTGCCCCTATTTCCACCTAATTTTTGCACTTTTCTGGCATTCTAGACTAAGATCTTGAGATCTTGGACCTCAGGGTCAAGGTTGACTTTCTAGGTCAAATTCAACCTTGACTTTGACCTAGGTCAAAGTCAACCTCAACCTTGATCCCAGGTTCAAATTTTAAGATTCCATGATTTCTGGATGTTGGGTTCTGGAAAGATTTGTTTTCCCACTTTCAGGTCGGCTGTTTCAGATGTCGGAATGGTAAACCCTTAAATTTTATTTAATTTAGGTCCATTTCTAGGGGTTAAGGATTAATTGGAATTTAATTCCCCAATGTTGGCCCCTCTAGAAGTTTGTGCCCTAGATCACTATAAAAGGAAGCCTTCCTCCTTCATTTTGAAGATCCATGATTTATCAAGCACTCTCAAGGAGACCTCCATAATTAAGAAAGTATTTTCAATCAAGGAAGCATTCAAGCCATCCTCATCCATTCAAGCATTCAAGTTCTGCATTGAAGATCAAGGATTCAAGCATTCAAGCCTTTGAAGGGATTTGGTTCAAGTATTCAAGATTTATCATTCAAACCCTAGATCTATCCATCATGGTGGTGTGATCTTCCTTCAAGATCCTTTGTTCATCTTCAAGATATATTCATTATTTCTTCAAGGTGGATTCCAAGCATACATTCATAGAGGTTTTGATTTACATTTATGGTTTTGATTTACATCATTGATTCCAAGCCTTCATATCAATATACTTGTTTACATTTCAAATACAATTGCATATCTATAGAGTATCATAGCTTCATTGTTAGATCTACTTCTACTACTTGCTAGCATTCTCTATTTCAATTCCATTATTAAGATTGATTCCAAACTAGGGTTTGACTAAAGAAAACCCCTCATCCAAACAAAAAAACCATTTTTATTGTAGGTACAAGTGCAGGATGACAAATATCAGAACAAATTTGGATACCCTTTTTGACAAACTTTCGAGATCCATGAATAGAATTTCCATCGGAGCTGTTTCAGGTCAAGGTTGACTTTTAGTGGGGGTCAAGATTGTACCCTGGGGTAAGATCTTACCCCAATCCTGAGGTCAAGGTCAACCTTGCTCCAAAAGATAGAATTTTTCTAGGTTTTCTTTGTCTTTGTATTTCCAGGCCGGATCAGGTTGCAGAACATCCCAAAAGTGAGCACAGACATCAGAAAATAGTGATTTCCAAATCTGTCCCTCTTCAAGATAAGTATTTCTATTTTATTAAGTTTGTATGTCCATAACATTTTCCACCACATATTATATCACAATGACACCACACACAACACATCAAAACAAACCAACCATAAAAATATCTTTACAACAACCATAAAATATTTGGCTAACAAACATGTTATCACAGGAAGGTTGGCCTAACGACTTTTGCCATTGTAGGAATTTGACATCACAATAGTGGATAAGCCAGGAAAGTCCAATGTAGTTGGTGATTTCCTCTCAAGATTGTAGAATGCGGATGAACCTCATGTAATCGATGACAACTTTCTTGATGACTACCTATTTTCCATTTCAGCTAAGGCCCCTTGGTATGTTGACATTGCTAACTATTTGGTTTCTCAAAAGGTACCTCCATATTTCTCCTCAAAAGAAAAGAGACTTCTAATATAAAAGACTTTCAACTTTTCATGGATTGCTGATTATCTATTCTATACTGGCCCTGATCAAATATTGAGGAGATGTGTTAGGGAGGATGAGACTTATGACATCCTCCATGCCTTTTATGATGAACCTTGTGGAGGGTATTTTGTAGCCAAAAGAACAATGATGAAGATATTGAACACAGGATACTAATAGCCAGCCCTATATAAGGATGCGGTTAACTACACTTAGAAGTGTGATCGATGCCAAAGGATGGGGCAACCAACTAAGTCTGATCAAATGCCTCCCTTTTCTCAAGTGGTAGTACCCCATTTGATAAATGGGGATTGGATTTTTTTAGGCCCATCAGTCCCTCATCTAATGACAACTCATATATCCTAGTATGCACTGACTACATGACAAAGTGGGTGGCGGTGCGAGCCATGAAGCATGCCCGAGATAACAAGGTAGCTAAATTTTCTATATGAGGAAATATTTACACGTTATGGTGTACCCAAAGAATTAGTTATTGATCAAGGTGCTGAATTTACCTCAACATTGATCACTGCCCTAATGAATGAGCACAATATTCATTATATAAATTCCAGTCCATATCATCCATAGGTGAATGGTTAGGCATAAATCACTAATAGGGAAATAGAGGCAATCCTGACCAAAATAGTTTAGATACATAAAAAGGACTGGAGCACTAGATTACAAGAAGCAGTCTGGGCATATAGGACCACATGGAAGACAACGACTTGTCTCACTCCTTTTGAATTAGTTTATAAGAAGAACATTATAATGCCCATTAAGTTTGAGCATAAAACCTTACATATAATATTACTGCTCAACATTGATCTTCCTACAACATAATGCAATAGGATCCTACAGATCAACCATCTAGATGAAATGAGGAAAGTAGCCCTACAGAAAACTAAAATGGTTCAGTTACAATGCAAAAAGTGGCATGATTCACATATTCTGAACATACAATTTGTTCCTAGTGATTGAGCTCTTTTGTATGACTCTAGATTTTAGGAGACACAAGGTAAACTCATTACACAATGGCTTGACCCCTATGAAATTGAACATGTTTATGCTAATGGTGCAGTTCAACTATCCATAATCGACCCTGTAAGATTCATATTTCCCATGAATGGATACAAGCTTCATCTGTACCATAAGCCAGAAACAAAGGTCAAATTCCTATGATAGTTTGAGATTTCTCCTGTTGCAGCTGAACCCCCTGCAGTAATAAAGATCTTACACATGATGAACCTCTTGCAGTCAATGGACCTCCTCCAGTGAAAGATTTTCCTGCAGCCAAAGGACCTCCTCTAGCTGAAGACTCTCATACATCTGATTAGAGTAATTGCTTCCTCCATTCATCTCTTTGACTATACACAAATGCAACCATAATAAAATTTTCATTCCCCATGAAAATAAATTTTTCCTTAATGATGCAGGAGCATCTTGGGTCTTTGGGCAATCTTGCATCATCCAAAAACATTTCCTATTTTCTGTACCTATAGGTTGTGTGTTTTGTAGTAATTTCAGTTGTTGGTTTCTTATTATGCAAGGTTAATGTGATGATGTGCACCTATTCTTAAACCTTCTCCTAAGAGTGCAAGTCCTAATTCATCTGGAGTTGGGAGTTATCTCCATTTTCCTCGGGTATCATTTTTTCAACCAGTTTTGCATGAAACGTGGGGCTTTTCACGTTGCACAATTTCATATGAGGAAATGGGATCTTGCTAAACTGAGGATTTTTTCTTGGTTCATGTGTGGACCTAAATGTTACTTCACATCAAGTTTTGTTCATTCTTTATTTAGTTTTAGTTTGCTCTTCCTAGGTTGGACCTATAATGTAATTAAAAGCCTGACTGGCTAACTTGTGGTTTAGCTGGCTATATAAGGAGCTTAGGTTGATATAGAAAGGAGGTAGAGAAGAGGGAAGAAGCATGGTTATGAAGATATATCATTAGATAAGAGTATAGGATGTGAGATGAGACTCTATTTTCATAATTTTCTTTGCATAAGGTTGAAACCCGGAAGGCCTCACAACCAGACATGTTGATGGATTTATAATAATTGTACCAGTGTGGTTGCCAGTTTCCTTGCCTTATATACATTGTGTTTTCATTATTTCATGTGAATTATATATTGCTCCCGTGTGTAAATCTGAACATGGCCTGTTGTTAGTTCAAGTTGATTCTAATACATTTGAATCTTCCATGCCCTTTCATCAGAGCAAGTAATTTCTTATGGATTGGATCATGGAGAACCTTATTGGATTGGTTGTAGGGTGGTGGATCTGAGATCTGACCTATAACTTGTAGAAGGTTATGATATTGTAGGAACCTAATTGTCAAGATGGTTCATGGTAGAAGAAATGATAATGCTATCATGGATATGTTGGGATAGATTTCAAGTAGGCTTGAAGCTGTAGAGACACCCTAGAGAAGAGGTGTACATCTTGAAGATGTTAGTGATGAAGAAGAGGCAACACTTGATCCTGAACTTGTACCTAAAGTTGAACAAGATGAGGAAAGACTTTTGAGAGTTTTGTCTAAGGCTAACTCCAGACCTATGGTTGAGGTTTCTTTCTATGATGGAAGACTTGAGACTGATGCACTTTTAGATTGGTTCTCTGAGATGGATAAATACTTTGAGTATGAAGGTACTCCTGATAAGAAGAAGGTTAAGATAGCAGTCACAAAGTTGAAAGGTCATGCATCTCTTTGGTGGGATCATTTGAAAACTGAGAGACATAAGAGAGGAAAAGAAAAGATTAAGACATGGATGAAGATGCTTGGAAAGATGAAGAAGAATTTTCTTCGAGTTGATTACCAAGTTAGTTTGTTGAGAAAATTGCAAAATTTGAGACAAAGGGACATGAGTGTGAAGGAATATACTGAGGAATTTTACAAATTAGATATTAGATCTGGACATGTGGATGATGAAGTTGAAAAAGTGGCTAGATACATGAATGGCTTGAGGACATCGATTCAAGATGAGATCAACTATGTTAAAATGGACAGTGTGGAAGAAGCATACCAATTTTCTTTGAAGGAAAAAGAAAGATTGACAAAAAGACATGATCAAAGAAAGAGAGGAAGAGGTGGCAGATTTCAGAGAAGTAGAGGCAGAACTTATGGAGAAAGTAGTATATCTGACAATGTGGTGCAAGATAAAGGATGGAAAGATGAACCTACTGGTAGAAGAGGTAATTACTCTAGAGGTAGCTATACTGGTTACTCTAGGAAAAACAATAGTGGGAAAAGATAAGATATATCTTGGTTTAAAGGTACTTGTTACAAATGTGGTGAAGAAGGACATAAAGCCTTTGAATGTACTAACTATGGAAAGAAGACAAGAGGTAATGGAAGAAACAATCTGGCTTGTGAAGAAGTTGAGGAATTATCTAATGACCCTGAATAGGGTAAGAACTTGATGCTAAGAAGGATATTGTGGAATGAAGAAGCTGATGAGGAACCTATTCTGAGGAAAAGTTTGTTCAAAACCAGATGTAAGATCATTGACAAATGTTGCAAGGTAATCATTGATAGTGGAAGTTCTGATAATTTAGCATCCAAAGAGTTGGTTAACAAGTTGTAGTTGCAGAGATTGAGACATCCTAAGCCTTACCATATTTCTTGGATCCCAAAGGAGCATAAACTTCTTGTAAGTGAACAATGCCTTGTTAAATTCAAAATTGAGAATTATCATGATGAAGTCCTTTGTGATATTATGCCTATGGATTGTTATATTCTTTTGGGTAGACCTTGGCAATATGATAGGAAAGCTTTGCATGATGGTAGATTGAATCAATACACTATTTGGATGAATGGAAAGAAATAAGTATTGTTTCCTTTAGTAGAGAAGTTTGATGAAAGTCACTATACTATGATTAGAGTTTGCTTGGTTGATGGTAAAAATTTTACAAGAGAAATGAAAGAACAAAATGTTTGTTATGCCTTGATTCCAAGGAAAACTAAGAAACAAGATGAGTTATAACATGCACCTGAGGTTAAACCTTTGTTGACTAAATTTCATGACATCATTTCTGATAATGTACCTGATGGTTTGCCTCCTATGAGAATTATAAGTCATTGTATGGATTTGATACCTGGAACTAGTTTTCCTAATAATGCAGCACATAGGTTGACACCTGATGAAAAGATTGAGTTGAATAGATGAGTGCAAGAATTTCTTGAGAGATGTTTGATTAGGAAAAGTTTGAGTCCTTGTGTAGTACCTATTGTGTTAGCACCAAAAAAGAATGGAGAATGGAGAATGTGCACCGATTCTAGAGATATAAACAAGATAACAGTGAAGTACATATTTCCTTTGCCTAGGATGGATGACATAATGGATAGTTTGACTGAAGCAAAGTATTTCACAAAGATTTATTTAAAGAGTGGTTATCACCAGATTAGGATTAGAGAAGGGGATGAATGGAAAACTAGTATTAAGACTAATGCAGGTTTGTATGAATGGTTGGTTATGCCCTTTGGTCTGAATAATGCACCTAGTACTTTTATGAGGCTGATGAATGAAGTTTTGAAAATATTCTTGAGTAAGTTTTTGATTGTATATCTTGATGACATTTTGATATTCAGTAAGAATAAGGAAGAACATCTTGAGCATATCAGACAAGTATTGCAGAGATTGAAGGAAGAAAAGTTGCTAATTAATTTGAAGAAATGTTCATTTATGAAAGAAGAGATTGTGTACCTTGGTTTTCTAATTTCAGTTAATGGATTGAAGATGGATCTTGAGAAAGTGAGAGCTATACTTGATTGGCCTACACTAGAGAATGTTGGTGAGGTAAGATAATTTCATGGATTGGCAAGTTTTTATAGGAAGTTTGTCAGAAATTTTAGTTCTATTTGTAATGGTATGACTGAAACTATGAGAGGAGATAAAAGGGATTTCAAATGGACACATTGAGCACACAAGAGTTTTAAAACATTGAAACAAAGAATTGCAAAGTTTCCTACACTTGCTTTGCTTGATTTCAGTAAGGTTTTTCAAGTTGAATGTGATGCTAGCGGTAGTGCAATAGGAGCTATTTTGAGTCAAGAAGGAAGACCTATAGATTTCTTTAGTGAGAAGTTGAATGATGCTAAGAGAAAATATTCAATTTATGACCATGAATTATATGCTATTGTTCAAGCTTTGAAGAAATGGAGACATTATTTGATGCCTAAAGATTTTGTGTTGTATACTGACCATAAAGCTATGCAATATTTGGGAAGCTAGAATAAATTTTATTAGAGACATATGAAATGGGTTGAGAGTTCTTACAAAATTTTTCCTTTTTATTGAAGCATAAAATTGGATAGTTAAATAAAATTATTGATGCCTTGAGCCGGAGAAGAAATTTTCTGACATAAATGAGAGTTGAGCTACCTTGTTTTGATGATTTGAAGTGTTTGTATGAAACTGACCTTGATTTTGCAAAGCTTTGGAAAGATTGTAAGGAATAGACAGTGAGTGATAAGTGGACTGATTATTTCATTCAAGAAGATATGTTGTTTAAGGGAGTTCAGTTGTGCATACCTAGAGGATGTATGAGAGAGAACATAATAAAGGAGAAACATAATAGTGGACTTGATGGACATTTTGGGATTGATAAGACTGTGAAACTAATTTTAGAAAGATACTTTTGGCCATAGATTTATAGAGATGTGCAAAGAATGATTAGAGGTTGTAGAATTTGTTAAACAACAAAAGGAACTAGTCAAAATTTGGGATTGTATACACCTTTCTATGTACCTAATAGACCTTGGGAAGATGTGAGTATGGATTTTGTTGTTGGATTGCCCAGAACTCAGAGAGGTAATGATTCTATTTTGGTAGTGGTTGACAAATTTTTAAAGATGGCTCATTTCATACCTTGTAAGAAGACATATGATGCATTACATGTAGCTGAATTATTCTTCAAGGAAGTGGTAAGATTGAATGGTTTGCCTAAAACTATTGTTTCAGACAGAGATACCAAGTTTACTGGTTACTTTTGGAAAACAATTTGGAAGAAGATGGATACAGAGTTGAAGTTTAGCTCTACATTTCACCCTCAGAGAGATGGATAGACTGAAGTTGTGAACACAAGTTAGGGAAACTTGTTGAGATGTTTAGTTGGAGATAAGCTTGCTAATTGGGATTTAGTTTTGGCACAAGTAAAGTTTGCATATAATAATTATGTGAATAGAAGCACTAAGAGGACACCATTTGAGATTGTTACTGGATTTCATCCTAAGGGAACCATAGAGTTGAGAGATTTTCCTATTGAGACAAGAATAAGTGCTGAAGCTGAGGATTTTGTAGTTTTCATGAGAATTTTACACGATGAAGTCAAAAGGAATTTGGAGGATAGTAATCTGAAATATAAACATAGAGCATATAAGAGAAGGAGACATAAATCCTTTGAAGTTGGAGATGAGGTTATGATTCATTTGAAGAAGAATATATTTCCAATTTCTACCTAAAACAAGCTAAAAATGAAGAAGTTTGGACCTTGTAAGATTCTGAAGAAGTTTAACAGTGGATATGTTTATGAAGTGGAATTACCAGAGGATATGGATATATCACCTATATTCAACATTAACGATATATTTGAGTACTTTGAGTCAAATTATGAGATAGAAGATGATGTGGATTATCCTAAGAAGAATAAAGATATTATTAAGGAGATCTTGAATAGGAAAGGACTACATGGAATGCCTAGCTAAGTGGAAGGACAAGACAGTTGAAGATAGTTCATGGATTACACAAGCTGACTTGGATCTTTATGATTTGAGTCATAATATGAGTAGTTCCTGATGTGGACACCAATTCTTTATTTACTCCAAGTGTCTAATGCAGGAAAATCTTGGGTCTATGGGCAATCTCGCATCATCCAAAAACATTTCCTTTATTTGTACCTGTAGGTTGTTTGCTTTGTAGCCATTTCAACAATTGGTTTCTCATTATGAAAATTTAATGTGATGATGTGGACCTATTCTTGAACCTTCTCCTAAGAGAGCAAGTCCTAATTCATCTGGAATTGGGAGTTATCTCCATTTTCCTCGGGTATCAATTTTCTAGCCAGTTTCACATGAAACGTGGGGATTTTCACCTTGCATAGTTCTGTATGAGGAAATGGGATCTTTCTAAATTAGGGATTTATTCTTGGTTCATTTGTGGACCTAAATGTTACTTCACATCAAGTTTTGTTCATTCTTTCTTTAGTTTTGGTTTTCTCTTCCTAGGTTAGACCTATAATGTAATTAAAAGTCTGACTAGTTGAATTGTGGTTTAGCTGGCTATATAAGGAGCTTAGGTTGGTATAGAAAGGAGGTAGAGAAGAGGGAAGAAGCATGATTATGAAGATATATCTTTAGAGAAGAAGATAGGATACGAGCTGAGACTCTATTTTCATAATTTTCTTTATATAAGGCCAAAACTCGGAATGCCTCATAGCTAGGCATGCTGATGGATTTATAATAATTGTACCAGTGTGGTTTCCCATTGCCTTACCTTATATACATTATGTTTTCATTATTTCATGTGAATTATATATTGCTTCCGTGTGTAACTCTGAGCAGGGCCTATTGTTGGTTCAAGTTTAGTCTAATTCATTTGAATCTTCCCTACCCTTGTGTCACATAATAAGGTAGCCATCACATCACATCCCATCACCTTTATGTGCCATATTAATTCATCCATCACATCATCATTGTGCCATTTATTAATTTTTTCTTGGCCCACGTCATTTGATCTTTCTAGATTTGGGCATTTAAAGGTTTTTATACTTCTAGCTCCAGTCTTTCCAAAGTTTTCAAAAGACCTTTGGCATTTGTCCAGACTACCCATTAGATGAACTAAGAGATCTCAATGGGTTGATCATCCAGCCCTGGTTCAATAGAATATGGGGTAAAAGAATATTGGTATAACAGAGTACACAATTATTGGGAAGGCAGTTAGAGTTGAAAGGATTAGGATTTTTTTTTAGGTTACAAAATTTCTCAGTAGCATAATAGGTGGGTGGTTATGACATGAATCAGAAGATCTACATATGTGTTGCAAGATTAGGCTAGCATCCAAGTTTTCAACCAGATAGGATGGATTACATATTTTGTGAGGTTATGTGGTTATGATGAGGCTCTAGCACTGGAATTTTTTGCGGACCTAAAGCAATGAGGTTGCCTGCATAAAAGGATTGAGAGTAGAGGCTTCTGAAGCATCAATTGTGGAAGTTTATGGACTTCGTACTATTGGAGAAGCCTTTCCACATGGGCATAATGCACAAATAGCCCAAGATGAATTTTCTTTGCCCATAGACACTGGACTAGAATACAGTAAATAGGGTGCCAGAAGAACATCTCTACCAGGTGAGTACCCTCAATTAGTAATTCACATTATAATGTACATTACCTGTGAGGGACAATTTTCTTTTTGGCATGCTGTACATTTTAAGCTTTTGAGTCATTCGTGGCATGGTTTCCTAGTAAATGTACCTAATTTTGTTTATTCCCTATTGAATTTGAGTTCTACGGAAGTTAGGAATGGGAGGCAGAGTGTTGTCACCCATCATGAAGGGCCCCATGTATAATTGAATGATGAAGGGCCATGACCTATAATTCAAGAAGGGCAGGGAAATATCCCTGATGAGGCCATTCTTAAAAATGTTGAGTCTACTATTCCAAAGGAGTCTCACAAAAACCCTTCTTCTTTGGGAGATGATAAAGAAAATATGGCATCTGATAATCCGAACCCTAACATAGGGGGTGGAGAAATCAAGGTTCTCACAAATTTCTAGAATCCAAGGGTAGAGCAAAGTGCCCATAAGAAATAAAAGGGAAAAGAAAAAATGGCTGAGTATGCTATGAATGAAACCCATGTTCCTCCTATAGTTACTATTCCTCTTGCAACCACTCTTGTCATAAAGAAAAGGACCTTGTAGAAGTGTCCTATTACACCAGTTGACACCCCACCATGGTGAAGTGTTTGTTTGAATACAAAACAAGAAAAAAAGGACTCACCTATGATGAATGGTTCTACCCCTAATGTTCCTATTGAGGAACCCCTAGAGGAATATCCACAAGAAGACAACCCATTTGCAGAGTGTCATGATGTGATGGAAGAGGATCCTACGACCGAGAATCCAAACAAGGAAACAGAGTCCAAAAAAGAGAAAAAATAAATCACCAATGTGCCTTATTCTTAGTAATAAGACATTCAAGGGAATGATACCTTGGTAGAAATAGAAGAGGCTCCATTGAGAAACCAAGGAAAGGTAACAATCCACTCCCTCTCCATTGACTATTTTACAAAGATGCAATATGAAAAGTCAATGTGGGACCTGAAAAGGGACAAATTGAAATAGGAAATAGGAATAAAATAACATTAAATTCAACTTTTGCAAGGGAAATTAGATTCGATCACAAAAATAATTCCTAAATTTATAGAATGCAGACCACATCCTAGAGTCTATGCCTTGTGTTTAAAAGAGTAGTTTTTAATGTTTAAATTAATGAGGGTCCTTAGAGACTCAAATAGAGACATAAGCTCACCCCAATAATTCATGGCTACATATGAAGAGTCACCTGACTGTATTAGGGACCTCCTATGTGAGCTTTAATTGCACAATTATATTGTTCCTTCCATTACTAATTGGAACCCTCTATTATTTGTCGATGATATTCACCCGTCTGCTCTTCTTTATTGGTAAAGAAATGAAATAAACCATGGGGAAAAACTAAGAAAATACAAGAGAGTTGAGAAATCAATCACACTTCCACTATGTCCAGAAAGTGACTCTCCTCATAGATTATATTGTGATTGGATGGAAATAGTCTTTGGATTCGATGACTCAACACACAAAGAAAGGATCCTAGGCAACCGAGAATAGGTTTTTGAAGAGTTTGAGAAAATCCCGTTATCAGAAGGACACATGGAAACAAAAGGAGTAAGGCAAAGATGAGGTAGGTTAAAAATGACATTAAAGAAGGTAGAGCCTCATAGTCTTGTCAATTTTCAAGCTATAATGCAATGAGTTCAATGGTATCTACACTTGGGATGACAATCGCGACTTGAGAGATGGCTACCTCTTACTTTCTGTCCTCCTCTTCTTTTATGGACATTATATAACTATGTGGATAATGAGGTGGATGAATAGATAGAGTTGAGTTGACATATCAAAATGGAGTGGTCAAATAGATTTTATAGGCATGTATGAACCTTTATGAGTGGCAAGACTTAGGAAGGGGATCTCTGGGTGCTTGCAAAGATTTGAAATGTCTTAGTGCCTAAGGACTGGCATTATTTTTCACAGGGGGAAAATGATAAGGCATATTAATGCCATATTTTGGATACCCTAGGATAGCTTCTACAAGGACCTTTTTCCTTGCTTTATCATATTTTCTCAAAGACTTTACGCTCAATACTGCTATTATGTGGCATTCGTCCACTAGGCTTTTGCTATGGTTTTAGACAAACTTAATATGATACACTTGAATGGATATGCTATGATACTTTGAAATTATGATTATGTCTTTATAAGTAAATTAGTTTTTTGAACATAAATAATGCATGTGTATTTTGGTGTTTATTACAATAAATGTCTTTATCCTAACATCTGAAGTGGAACACATCAATATAGCAACTGTTGTCTTGACTAGGTAAAACATGTCCATGCACTGGATGCTTGACCTAGTCTTACAACAGATTCCAATGGAAAAATATTAGCACAACACTAACAAGTGGTTTTCGAGTGATCAAGGTGATAGTCATTGAGCAAGGACTGAGAAAATGTAATGAATTCTCTAAAGAAATATAGGAGAGAGTAGGAAGTTAGATCTATTGTTGAAGCAACTCTTTCCTCTTTTCTAGATCTATTCTATTTCCAGTTTTATAGTTTTATTCCTTTATGTTAGTAGTATTGCAATAAAAGCTCCACCTATTTTTGTGGCGTGATTAATTAGATGTTAGAAGTTTTATCTTTAAATAAAGCCCCACTCCTACATGAGAGAAGAAGGGCGTTATCAATTTGGTTGCAATATAGTTTCATTCTATTTACTGGTTTACATATATCTCTTTACTCAGTTATTTAATTAATGAGAAAATGAAGTATTGAGATTTAACTTTGTGTAATTGAGTATTTTGGTACTCATCCAAGAGGGCCCACTTGGTGAGAAATCCATAGTTAGTTAGATTCATTCTAGTTAAGATCATTTTCTTGCATTTCTATTATTTTAGTATTAGTGTTGAGCTGTTCCTGCAACCAAAGCCATAGGTTAGCTATCGCTTCATGCAACCAAAGTGGCAGAGCAACTAAAGCATTATAGATTAGTTAGCAAGTCTTCATGTTTTTCTAAGCATCTTCACTTCTACAATTTCCATTCCAGTATTTTCTTTTCTGTAGCTATAGTTTAGTTTCTTTTCAAGCATTTACTTTTTGCAACCATAGTATAGTTTCCTTCTAGTATTTGTTTCTTGCAGCAACTGTAGAATGTGTGGTTGAGTAGTACTTGGTGCATATATTTTTCTAGCCTATTTCAAGTAATATGCCCCTGGGTTGATATATTAATTGAGTTTTTATAAGGAGGATAAAATTCCTCACGCTCAAGCTCTCTACAACTCTTAAAAAAAACTTTGTGCAATGATACCAACTGATTTGAAAATATGCCTTATGGATTCCATAAGTGTACAAAACTGAAAATCCTGCCCGAATTGATTACAGTTGACAAAACCAATCATCATAACCATCTTGTCATAATTAATACATCACCTTTTTTTTTCTACAAAAACAACTTAATTGTAACTGATACCTTTCTAAAATAGGGGTGACATATGATTAATTTATTTAGTACTCCCCTAAGCTACAACTCTTGGCTTAGTTATCGATAGGATAAGTATTGAGATTCGGTACCATTGAAATATCTTCACTAGAAACATCTGCATCTACATCATTACATTTCTTTCTCCAGTCCATATTCTATTTCTGAGATCTACTGAATTCATGACTATTACATTTAGTACTTGTTGGCAAATTGTCAGATTTGTATGATTTAGCATAGTGACCTATTTGTCCACACTTGAAACAATTCACATTCCTTTTTCTGGATATTAATATTTTATGTTTGTATTGACTTGCTTTTTGACCAAATTTGTGACACACATAACAATCTCCATGAAAAATTCTATTTATAATATTCTCCTTCTTCTGATTAGAATCTTGACTTTTCCCCTCATTTTCTTCATGACACTTATTGCATTCACTTCTTTGAATCTTTCTCATCTCATAGTCTATTGCTTTATGATGATTTTTTTTTTCAAATATAACAACAACCATTAAAGGATAAACTACCTTTTAGCATTAGGTTGTCTCACTAGGGTCTTCCTTGAAGGTGTACTTAGAATTTTGACCTTGCTTTCCATCTTGATCTTTACATTATCTTCAATTTATTTTTCCTTGCCTTTACTCAACTAATTTGAGCATTCACTGACAAAACACAAACCTTCTTTGTCTTGGTATTCTTTATGAGAGGATAATAATTGATCTAAGATACCACTACTCTCATATGCCCTTGATTCTAACCTTAGTTTATTTAATACCAGTTCTAGCTTTTCATTTTATTCTGAACTTTTCCTAATCATTTCTTCAAAATTTTCTTCTATCGATTTCCATTCTTCTATTCTTTTTCCAATTCAAACTTTGTGATCCAAGCATTCTTTGACTTGTACCCATCACTGATGATGTTTTACTTTCAATTCTCTCTATACTTCATCTTCAAGTCTGATTCTAGATACATGTCAATAGTGACATCCTTTGATTTTCTTAGTTTTGATAGTTCTTTTTCTAATTCTATAATTTTGTTCATTCATTCTTCCAACTCTCATCTGACTTCCTTGTGCCTTGCCTTGAAAGTTTTAATATGATCTCTTAATTTCTCTATACATGTATTTGCTTCTATCATGTTTTCCTTCATCTCTTCATTTTTTGACTTATTACCTTCAATGTCACACAAAATGATCCAACAATCTTCTTTAGTGTAGAAGCATCCTTCCATCTATTCAAACTTCCAAGATCTCCATCAGGCGATTAAGCTTTATCTACAAGGGACGAGGATCTGATACTAATTGTTAAAAAAGTCAAATAACTGAGAGGGGGGTAAATAAGTTATTCCCACACACACTTATAAAACTTTTCTTTTTTCAGTCAACTCACAATTATCAAATATAAAAACTTTAGATTCAGCGGTTAAGCACATCAAAATTCACATGAAATATATGCAATTAATAACATAGAAACACCGACATAGAGAACACCATCTTTTACATGGAAATCCCAAGTTGGGTAAAACCATGGAGAAACTAATTCTTGTGAAATATGAAAACACCTATTAAGGTGACAATAGTATGGTGATTTTCACAAAGGCTCATTGTTGGGACTACTCACTACAGATACAAAGTCTCACTGTAGATACACAAGGGCTTAATGTTGATATAAATGGGCTTAATACAGATATACAAGGGCCCACTGCTGATATACAAGAGCTCATGAATAGAAATATAAAAGAGATATAATCCACCACTAACATCATAAACTGCTATGCACAAACACACACCTCAAGTAATTATATTTGCAACCACTTCACATATCATCTACACAAGCCACATATACATACATGTATCATTTCCACTACACTTTGGATACAAAATGCTCTTCTTTATTTATACTGGTATCTGATCTCACATTTTTTGGCTTCACACCAAGAGTGTGATATCACCAATGTAATATATATTACATTTACATTCAATTCATAGCATGGGTCCTAAATCTAGGACATACATAAGAGAACACACTACAATATAATCTATAGATAGGTCAAACTTAAGATATTAAAATACACGTTGCATTTATTGAAGCCATCTGAATGCTACAACTAGGACCAAAAGATGGATACACAAAATAGTCATTACCACCAATAGGATTCCAACTCAAATGTGATTGTAGCCAATACACTAATCCACCTAGATAAACCAAGAATCCTGAGATGTCTTCATTCTGAATCTCCCTCATGTATAACCAAAAACTCATGTTACACCACTGAAAGCTAACATGCCATGTCAAACACCAACCAAGATAGCTAAACAATTGGTAAGATGTTTTAACATCAGTGACAACCAATACCAACACTTCCTTACATATTCTAACATAAGTGAATTTAAACAAGATCAAAATGAACAAGCATGACAATGCCGTTTGTATCTTAGATGCTATTTCAATTAATTTGGATGAAGAAGATACTCTTGCAAGTTTCCCACCTTTTAAAATATTATAGACCAAGATAGGGGGATAGGCATTATACTTAACTAGCTCCTCTTATGTGGTAGATTATGTGTGCTTTCCTATTGTAATGTTATTCCCCTATGATGTGTTTCTTGTTACATATTTTTTTAGATTTATTTAAACAACCCTTGTTGCTCCATTGACACAAGGTGATAAAGGAATCACAATTTCGTAAATATTCTTCTATTTGTGTCTCTCTTCTTCTATATGTTTTTACATGTCATTTTGTGCTTGTGCCATTATTTGTAAATGTGCCTTTGTGTTGTCTTCTTGGAATGATGCAAAATGGTAGCTACCTATTCTTTTTGGTCTTCATGATGCTAGCCCAAAAAGGCTCTTCTTCCTAACTCTTACGTGCTTTTCTTTCATTGTTCTTGTATTTCTACTACCTTTAGGGGATGATGACATTTCATTTGATATAATATTTCACATATTATCATATGATCATACTGACCCTAGAATTGGTAGATCCCTTTCATGCTCTCTTTTTTCATGTGCTAATTTCTCTTATTTTTTCCTCTCTTGGGGACATTTCATAGTGGAAACATTTCTTGTGGATTTATATACACTCCATTAAATAAATTTCTCCCATTAAGACATTTGCAATCGCTTTAATGTGGGGGAATACACCCTTCTCTATGTCTCACATTTTGTACACACACATTGTTCAAATGCTATTTTTTAGTTTTTCCCCTAAGGAAGCTTACCTTCCCTTAGGAAAGACTTCCCTTTGGATCCCTTAATGGATACATTTTCCTTAAGGGAATATCCATGCTCTCCTTTTTATCCTTAAGGAATCTTACCTTCCCTTAGGATAGACCAACCTTTGGATCCCTTAATGGATACACTTTCCTTAAGGACACATCCTCCCTCTCTTTCAACTCCTAAGGGAGCACACCTTTCCTTAGGACAATTCATTATTTTCTGGACCCCTTATTGGATACACTTTCCTTAAGGACATGTCCTTGATGTATTGAACAAGCATAACATATCTTTCTAGAACTTTCATTACCATCTTTTGCGGTGCTCTCTTTGTGTGGTCCATAGTAAGACATACAATCTTAGTGGGCATGATGGTCACACTTGGTGTAGTTCATAGTAAAACACACAGTCTTACTGAGCTAAGGTGACCATACCCTTCCTTCTCTCTCTCTCTTTTGAGCGGTGTCTATCTTATCATGGTTTTGGGTTTGATGATGACTTAAGTCACTTGGGGGCTTGATGTTTCCTTGTATCCTTGACCTTGATGAGATCATCTTATGCATTTGATCTACTTTATTATGAGAATGATATTTTCTCATACTCCTACTAAATTGGGGGCTAAATGTACCATCCTAAAAAATTAGGACCCATTAATTGGTTACTTTAGGACATATTAGACCCATTTTAGTGATTTCTAGATCTAACTATATTTATGCTTGATTTCCCACTTCTATCATTTTCTTTCCCCGGGACTTTGCACACTACCCTAGTCCCATATTTACCTTAAACATAACCCTTCCAATACTATGGAAACCTATGTTAGCCTTGTCCTAGGGGTTTTAATTTTAGTGGGCTCTCAGCCTAATATGGGGGTGGTTTATTTCCCAATCGTAGTTGTGGCCGACAACAAGATTGAGTCGCAACATGAGTATAAAAGGACATCAAGGCCTCCCATTCTCACATTCAATCTTTGAGAATATATTATTATGCAATTAAACTTATGGAAAAATAAATCAATGGATCAAGTGCAAGCAAGTCAAGAAAAATTTCAAGTTGTGCAATTGAAGTGGTGGACTCAAGATTTAAAGGAAAGAACCCATTAAAGATATCCAAGTCTCCATCTCTTCAAGTCTTCATTCAAAGGAAACATTCCCTAATTGATGCAAGTTTCTCTCTCATGCCTAAGTAGATGAATTCTCATGCTAGCAAGAAGATCCACAAGAATACATTAATTCATGATCCAAGATTGGAAAGTGTAGATCTATTTCATTTGTGAAGACAACCTTGATTCTACAACACATTTCAAGAAAGCATACAAACATCTTCATGGGTTTATTAGGTCCTAACATCCATCCACGAGGGTTTTACATGCAAGGTGAATACAAACATTTACTTTGTTACAAAACTTCCTTTATGAAATTTCTATTTCATTTCAAGGTTAATTCCTATACATGGTCTTGACCAAGGCAAGCCCCTTTCCACAATTTTTTTCCCTTTTTGATTGTGTGCAAGAATAGGTTGTTGGAGTTGTAGATCCAAAATTTTAGAGTTTCAAAACTAGTCTCAGATCATTCACAAAATTTACCTAATTTTGAATCTCTAGGACAAGGCCAACTTTTTGGGACAAGGTCGACTTGAGTTGACATTGTCCTGGGAATTTGCAAATTTCATAGTTGGGAAATATAGGTATTAGAGTTCACAATATGGAATAGTTTATATTTGTAATAGTTTTTCTATAGTAAAACCTAGATCTAAAGTGTATTTGTTTCCTCCTATCTTTCAAGGTGAGTTCTTTCTTTCCATTTTCCTTTAGCATTTACTTTTATATACTATATTTGATATTATAAGTTGTTAGCATTCACATCCTTATTTATAACATCAATTCCTTCCATACATTTACACATCCCATAACAAACATTCACATCTCTTTAAGGAAATTAAAACCCACAATTCATTTACTCTTGTTTGGATCTTGCATTAGTACCCCTATATCCATCTTGGGTTATGCTAATCTAATTTACTTGAAGGTAAGCCTTTCAAAGGCTACTTACTTTCCCAAATGGACATTACCCACAAAGAAGAAACTTGGTGAGTGATCTATTATTCTATACATAGCATTTTTCACCATTTTATTATGTACAAGTTAATATCCTACATTTTAGGGTCATTCTTGCATTTAAATCTTTCTTTATCTTGCATAGTCATCATTTTAGTTCAAAAAATCCAAAAATCCCAAAATGATAGCTTTCATATCCTAGGGTCAAACTATTACACTTTCTAGAGTCATTTTCCAAATTAGAAGGTGCATTTTCTTAGGACATTCCTATAGTGGTCTTGTGTATTATCTTGAATTCATTGAAATTTAGATCCATGGATTTGTCTACTTTCCTTGTCTTAGGAAATTATCATTTTGGTCAATATTTGTCTTATTCATAGACATCATTGCTAAAATTTATCACTTTTTATCCTACCTTTTGAAGTAAAGATAGTCCACAAAATCATTTGGGTCTTTCCATAGAGGGTTTACCTTCAAATTTTATAGAATATCTCTTAGGATACAATACCTACACCTTAGGAATCATTCTAGACATTCATTCATATATTACATTAGAATCCCAAAATCAAAAAACCCAAAAAAAATTGTTTCCCTTATTGTCTCTTGCATCTTAAAATCAGAAAATCCAATAGATTAGAAACCTTAGTTTGCTAGTTGTGTTACATTTTTTTGCACATACTATTCATAATATCCATGAAAGGGAAGGATGCAATGGACCAAAATAAAGACCCCAATGATGCTTCTACCAACAACTTTGATTTCACCTTGAGAACTTTGACACTAGATTTCAAAAATCTTGAGAAGATGTAGCGTCATGAGAAAACAAAAGTTGATACTTCATAAATCCTCCACCATAAGATAAGTTCACACCTAATAACATTAGGGATAACTATAGATAAGATGATATTGATGATCACTAGTAAATTTTAGCCTAATTTTCGACGTGAATTATCAATTTTTTGATCCACATTGGTTGACCAAACAACCAATATTGTTGTCCAACTTTCTTCATTGATTATTCGACACATTAAATTATTGTCGAATATTCGACTCTCCTAGTGGGTGAAATATCGACTAATCCAATGTCGAAATAAACAAAGGGGTGGTGAAGAATGGATGATATATCTTTGATATTTTTTGACCAATATATGTCGAACATTCGACAAATGGTGGTCGAAACAGTCATATGGTTGGTGTAAATAAGTGACATATCTTTGATCATTTTTTACCACAGTTGGTCAAATTATCAACTGCTGAATACATTGAGAGTTTAGCATTGGCATCAAACTATACAATCATTTGGGTCAAACTATCAACAAATGAATAGTTGAGAGTATAGCATGGACATCGAAGTATACAACTTTTGTGGTAAAAAAATCAACAACATATTCAATGTTTTTTTAAAATAATATGTATTATGAATCTATTAATATATTATTAATGATATGACCATGATATTATTATCAATATGAATATATAGGATGACATGAAAGGGGTCACATGGATGGCCTATGAAGGATGAATGATTTATAAGGTCAATATATTAATGTAACATGGCTTGAAGCCTATTTGATGTAATAAACCTGAATATATATAAGGCATGCCAATGATGTAATACGCTTGAATATATATAAGGAATGAAAATGATGTAATAGGAAGTAAATGCCTAGATTTTCATAGTAGGCAATAAGGGCTAAGAATAGGTCTTAGAATCAACTTAGTGGACCTAACATTGTATTATGGTCCTAAAAGGACAAATTTCAAAGTCCTAAAGTATGGGGAGTTTAATTAAATAAGTTTTAAAATTTAAATATTTGAATAGCAACAGTCAAGTGTACTTGGAGGAAAATTACAAAAACAAGGATTAGTTACATATTTAGAGGATCCAACCACTTTGGATTGGTTAGGGGAGTTAGTTTGAGTCTATGTAAGCCTTGAGAGGCATGAGAGAAGTAAGAGAGTACTATTCAGATTTACATTTGTATGAAATGTACTTTCCTAAAGCAATAAATATTTGAATTCTTGCATTTTTGGTCAACTATTCAATATGTGTGGTCAACTATTCAAACTATGATGCCATACGTAGTTCTAAATTTCAACATGCAATCACTAGCTCTCTTGCACTAATCATCAAAAGATGATCTATCTAATCAGGACTATACTTCCACAAGCAATCCAAAGATACAAACCATTAGACTTGTTATCACTACATACTCTTCTCATGCAATAACCAATACTATTATGAAGAAATAATATTTGTAGCACAATACTTGTAAACAAGACCACTGAAAGATTCAATTTTTATGTTTACAACTAAAATGTATATATCACCAACCAACACTATTGACAAGACAATACATACTATGACATTCATATGAAAAACCTTGTGACATCCGTGTAATACACATATGATTATAATATTACCAATCACTTCTTATACTAGCCATGAATGCATAGTTGTAATACACATATGATTAGAATATTACCAATCACTACTTATATTGACCATGATCACAAAATGATGTCATGTAAGCCATCGAATGGAATAGGGGTTAAGGATGTAACCTTGGGGTCACTTAATGGATCCAAGGTCAAATGAAAAGGTCAAGGACCTATAAGGATATCTAAGTTTGTAATATGGCCATTAATGCCATTAAATCATGTAATTGCACTCAAAGTGAAAAGATGCCAAACAGATGTGAAATTTTATTTTAATACAATTATAGCCTATAAGGCTCATGTGGGGGTTAGTGTGGTTAATAAGGTTATTTTTAAACCTTTTGAAAGTCCTAGGAGGGGTATTAGAGTCACCTTGTCAAGTTGACAACATTGGTTGTCAAGTTGACAACACTATTTAATCATATTTTCTTTTGACAGTCAGTTTAGGACTATTTTGGATATAGTTTAGATAGTTAATAGGGGTACAATTGGGTTTTTGAAGAGTTTGGAGTCTATATTAATGTAGATCCACGTGAGTGGATACATGGTGTGGAGTATAGTGTGTTTAAGAACCGATGTAATGATTCAAATAAATAAACATAAATTATTATTTCAATAGTGAATCTTCATCCTATGGGCATAGTCCTTGATGCAGAGGTGGGAATGGTGGTCTTCATTCTACAAATCATGAAGGACTTCACAAGGGTTCTTCCCAATACCAACTAGGCTACCCAAGGATCATTCCTTTTGATCCAATACATACTATGACCAATTAGAGTGCAAAAAAAATTTGTGATGCCACCACCCACTCTACACCATTGAAAAAATATTCAATGTCACTCATTAATTCATTGGATTCATCCAAGCAAGTTAAACAACTCAAAAATCCCAAACCGGGTGCTTTCTAGGCCTATTCTCCTAGTAGCCCCGCCAGACCAATTTTCCTAAGATCTTGTCAAACTTCTCCAAAAGACTTAGGAAAAAAAATACATATTTGAATACCCTTTTTAGAGTTAGATAACATATCTCAAAACAAAATACAAATCTTTTGGACCAACTATCCCATCAATTACCGGTGCACTACCTATTAGCCCTCTATTAGGCCTCCAAATACAAAGAAAGTGCTACTTGGCCACACTCCAAAACTTCCCCAACCAAAAAAAGAGTTTCCAAACCACCCAAATCAAAGGATTTTCCTATTTTAAATAATAGCCATTCTTGAGTTTTAACACTCTATTCACCAAACCCTCCATTCTAGGTGTACAAACCTAGGGCTTTCTGAACTAGGCTCTCCTACTCACTTCCTGATCCTCTAAATGGGCCCAAAACCTTCACTTTGATATATTTTGACATTCCAAGTCATAATAATGAGACTCCCAATGGGTAAAACTCCCAAAGCATGAGTGGTCCCAACACAAGTGACCCTTCAATCAGCGCTTTCCAAGCAATTAGTGAGTTAAACTTCACATCCCCTGCATATCCTGCATCCAAACACATTAGAAAACACATATTACATGAAAATAGCTCCTTCCAAATTCCATCCCAACTCTAGAAGTGGAGGATCATGCATATTCACTATTTCTTCAAAACAAATGACTATTGTTGATGCTCACTGTTCAGGAACAATCATTCAAATAAGTGGTTAAACACTTTCAAAACTTCACAATACAATTCACATCAACTCAAGAATGAACAACCACACTAATCACATTCATTCCCCTCACGTTTTCAATGAAAGAAGAGTTTTAAGTCTCTCAAAATGGAGACTGTATCCTCATGGGCAGTGATAGGGACATTGGAAAGGAATGTACATTTATTGAATAAACATACAAATTACATTGTTTTCTCCATTCCAATCTTCCTTGCCAGTCTTCCCTTACTCCTCTCTATATATTTCTCATTCTTTTCCATTAAAATATCAATCCCCAAGACCGGTAGATGGTTTAAGTTTGCTGTTAACTGTACACAGTCAGTTATGACTATTTGTCTCTTATTTTGCTATTATATGACTTTTAAGTGCCTTTTGGGATTCTATCTAACACTAAGACCCTTACTAACCCTTACTAACCCTCTCATGAGCCTTTAAGGCTTATTTTGCCAATTTAGGCAACTTACACATTTTTGCACTTATAGTGCATTTCAAATCAACTATTGGTACTATTGGCCTTAATAAAAATATCATTGACCCTATAAGTCCTTAACCAATTAAAATATCTTGGGATCAACATAATGACCCTTAGTGACCCCTAGGTACACTTTGCCCTCACAAATTCCATTAAGGCTTACATAGCTTGGTCCTTCACAAAGGATTCATAATCATTAAAAAAATTTATTAAATGACCATTATTGGTGTATTACAATATCAAATGACCCTTGATGGTCATGTTGTCTTCAACTCTACCCAAGGATCTATCAGTGACCCTGGTGTACTCCTTAGGTCTATCTGTGACCTTGGTTCTCCTGCACCAGTCCTCATAACTAAGAATTCATATGTTTGGATAGAATGTGATCTTGAGTGAAAATGATGTAGAATATTTTCCATGTGTTTTACTTACATGTTCATACACTTATTTCATTGTTTCAATCAGTAAAAAGGCCAAGGAATTTACTGGTGTCCCTAATGGTGCTTGTGTTTGTGATTGTAGACAGTGATTGGGATTGTAGTCCCCTTAATATCTTGATTAAGAAAACAACATTAATAACTTAAGATAACAAAATTAATAAAATGGAAAATATAAGTTACATTAATAACTTCAATTAAATTTCATTCAATGATATTGCAAATGTTACCCCAATTTCCATGTACATGCAAATTTGGCTAAAATCCATCCTAGGGTCTCTATTATTATCCTGCCAAGCATCCCTAAAAATTTCATGATGTTGTGCCTTGTCCTCTGGCCTCTGCAAATTGTTTTACTCCCTGGTCTGCACGTCAAAAAATTCATAAAACTAGCCGTTGGACCCTTAAAGACCCTAAAAGATCCTTTTGGCCTGTTATATTTCTGCATTACCTTTTTTCCCACTTAAGTGATCATATTTCCATGTGCTTTAATATTTCCCTAAGTCTAAGCACCTAGCACTTTAATTTTTTTTCCTAAGTCCTGACGCCTTTTATTTCTAGGCCCAGGCTCTCTAACACCATCTTAATCTAACGATGGACTTAAGTTATCATAAGATTTTTTAGAGGCATGAGATTATGCATCGACCATCAATTATCCTTTGTGACGTAACTCTTCAAACAGGTGGGTCCACTGCTAGGTGTTCATAGGTGGCATATTCTGATTGGTCCACATGCTAATGAGTCATTTCTTATTAGTGGGACTCGAACCTTTCAACAGTCAGAGGCTTTGACATCTGTAGAGGATCAATGGCTGGCGTATGTTCGCAAGGCTTTGTGTTAGAGCATATGATCATGCGATGACTTTTGATCTTACTTTATCTTCAGGCTCTGTCAGGTGGGTCCTCAGTTTCTAACATGCTCATTCGTTATTCGTTGGCCAGACGATAGCTTGGATCTATCAGTGGGACCGTGTTAGAGGGTCTACGGATGTGTCAAAAAGGCAAAGATCTACAGTGGTCGTATGATCTCATAGAATCTTCTGACCCTATGAGATCATGCGACGATTGCCTGATGAGAATCTCTAGATCGTGGGTCTGATGTGCTACCTAGCACTGATGTGCTCACATATGATTGGCTACTGTGTGATGATCAGGATGTGTCAGAAGATCTGATGTGTCGTGGGGTCCCAGTTCTAAAAGGATCAACGACTGGCGTATGATCTGAAAGAATATTCAGGGGCCATGAGATCATGCGCCCATTGTTAGATTGGAATCTAGTTCTCATGGGTCCGTTGTCAGAGTTTGCTGAGGTGTTTGCTGATGTAGTAGCTCAAAATGAATAGAAGATTGACATGTGGCAGAATGGGCCCAAGGTTTGAAGGTATTCTTTGACTCTGCGACTAAGGTTTTCTCTTGTTCACTAAATTTAACTAGGGTCAACCGAAGGATTAAGCTATTCAGCGACTACAGTGTTTGTGTAGTCGCTTAATTGGACCAGGGTTATGCGAAGTTCTTCATGACTTAGAGAGGTCTTTGATCATGTAGTCACTAAATGACTTAAGAAGGAAAAGATTGAGGTGGGGCCAAAATTACAGGTGTGCCGACGTGCTTGATTCTCATTGGCCACTGACTTCCACGGTGGCTTTGACTTGTCAGATGGGTTTTCAAGCTATTTTCAGGTGCATCATAGTTGTCCATCTATCGGGAAGGGTTTCTCATCGATGGTTACATTTTAAAATTTGCCGCTAGCTGTTATATTTCAAAATTCAAATTTCTTGCAAAGGTTTTGCTAAGGTTTTGCTCTTTTCAGCCATGCACGACGTCGGGTAGCTCAGGAAATAAAGTCTCAGGATAGTTGTGGTTGTGAAGATGATAGAAGTGACTATTGGCCGGTGTTGCAAGGTCCTTTGCCACGTTTTCATGATAGGAGGAGCTAGAAAGAGTTGGCGCCACCTTTTGAATAGTACCTCTCCCAGGGAAATATAATCAAATTTGGAGCCTTCATGGCTTAGTGGAGTTGCGGGTGGGTTGGTAAGTCGAGGTTGTTGTGCCTACAGGTGAGCTCAGTACTAGATGGATGCCCGTGAGGAAAGATATGATTTAATCATCGGCATTCTCAGGGATTTTCATAATAGGTGATCAGTACCCTAGGGTTTGATATCATTGTTTAATTTTGTAACCCTAGTTAGGTTTTGACTCTTACCTGCATGCAAGAGGGGATGTATATATTGTATTTTTAGAGCTTTTAAGCTTAGAGTTGGACAATTGTAAAATAATTTCACTTTTCTTAAGGGTCATCTGTGGTATCACTTCTACCCTCTAGCTTATATAGTTGTAAATCTTTCATTGATAATTTAGATATTGCAGAGGTATTTTGTGACATCTTTTCTATCCCTATGCTTCCTTGTCTAAATTATTTCTTATTAAATCAAAGTATATGATATTTTCAATGACAACTTAGGGTTCCTGATCCCTCTTACTTTCTGTAATTATGTGTGTTATTGTGTTTGATCTGATTTAGATATTTTTGTGGGTATACTTTAGCCCCCCTAATAGTCTTGTCTCAATCCTACACTGAGTTGCAGAAGTGAATGTCTGCTTGCAGGTCATAGGTTGTGTCTTATGTCTAGACCCTCCTATGAAACACTTATGCAAGCCTATTCAGTAAGTTGTGACCTACTAGACCTAATCTCAAGGCTATCGAGGACACAAAACCTTGGTAGATAGAGTACTTATCTTCGCTTGATGTGAGTAACTTGTGGGATTATGACCATGAGGAAAGCATTGAGCAATAATGCTTAAGGTACTCTTGAGGCCGCGAGGTCCTAGTCCTTTATGAGGAGCAAGAGGGGTGCTATGAACAAAAGCCCTTACTATGAACCATTAGATAGAGGCCACCTTATTTTAGCCGCTTAGCTTCTTGGTGCAAGGATTGATCCAAGTGGACTTACCCGGATCACCCCAAGACACTCACCATATGTGTTCCTTTGGTTGTTTTTTTGACACTTCCATGACAATGCCAATATCTCTTGTGGGCAACCACTTGGTGTGAGGCAAGGGAGCATCAAGTTGTGGGCCACGTTGCTAAGTAATGAGCCTTGTCCTTCTAGGTAGTAATTGCTTGAATTATCTTCGATAGTGCTATACCAATGTATGTGTGTGTGAAAATTGTACCTGATTTGTAGACACAACACTTCAGTAAAACATTAGAGGTTAGCTATAATTGAAATCGTGCAAAATTGAAAACTATCTAACCAAGTGATTTACTACCTTCTAGTAGGTGTGAGATTGATGTTCTCAGATTGTAATCGAGATCAGTGACCTAGACGACACCTAAATGAAGGATTTGAATGTAATTAATCTATATTTTTGATATTTTCTATGCAATAAGAATGATAAACTGATATGCTATGAATGCTATTGAAAACTGATATGAAATGAATGCTAAATGATCTAACAATGAAGATTCTAACAATGATATGAAAACTATGAAATTCTATGCTAAGATATAAAAACTATGCAATTGAAATTGATCTCACAAAGCTTTGAATTCGCAAGTTGATTCCTCAGCCTCCAATTCTCCAGTGTGATTGTGCAAAAAAATGAGATGAGATATGAAGAGCTGAAGCCTTAATTTATAGAAATCCAAGGCTTTGGAGGTGCATGAGAAAAAGCCATAAATCACTCAAATAACTCAGCTTGCTTTTTGAGTTATTTTTAAATAATAGATAATCAAGTCACAAAAACATGCAAAAGCTAAGCTTTAACTCAAAATAGAGTTTAGCTTTAATTGATAATTGATAGTTGTCTGCTTTTATGATTGTGCATGTTTTATTTATGAATTAATTTAATAATAAAGTGATTTATGCTCAACTTAACTGATTTTTGAAATAAAATAATTAATTTATGGGTTAATTAACTATTTTATCAAACTTTTATTAAAAATTATGTTATTAAATAATGACAACATGCTTTAATTAATTAAATAAAAATTTAATCAATTAAAGATAAGAATTTTGATTCATTGTCAAAATTAAATAATACAATTAATAATAGATAGAATTAAATTTAATTAAACAATTAAGTGGCAAATATTAAATCTAATTAATTAAATATGAAAATATTCAATTAATCAAACTTTAGGATAAATGTGATTTATTGCCAAATAATCATTAAATTAAAGATAATTAAGATAATTAGGAATATTGCTAGGAATATTCCCCGATGCAGAATTTAAGATAATCAATTATGATTCGATGATGTTTAGATGTGCCTTAGGTTAGGACTTCGATGTCGATTTTGTTTGATTTGTTGATGTAGGATATTAATGAACTTATAGCCCATTTTTGGGGTATTGCAGTGTAAACGTTCTCAACATTCAAACAAAATAGTAGCACTCGTAGAATTTTTCTATTTTGATATCACAAGTGCTTGTCTTGGCAAGGTTGCTTTTGCCCTTGTTCCAAGTATTTTATGACATGTTTGATCACCTACTATTTGCAAACTTATCTTTTACTTGTTGTCACTGTCTATCAAACTGAGAAATTGCACTATCCAATCTTTGAACTTGATCAAAACACTTCAAAACTGAGATTTTTATGTTCGCTGGTCAAAGAATCACCCAAATCTGCAACAGTATCGCGCGCCTTACTGAGAAATATCACGCGATAGTTCACGCTTGCTGTCTATCACTTGCTTTTCCTGAAGTCTGTCACTCTGGTATATTAAGCTCTATCACCTGGTATAAGGTGAAGTATCGCTCAGTCTTAGAAGTATCGCCCTGTTTGCCTGAGAACTATCGCCTGGATCATTTCTACTGTCCTGTGATTGCTGCAATCCAGAGCTGCTAAACTTGCATTTTAACCTGTTGTAGATGTCTTTTTCTGTTCTTATTTGAAGCTAGTTTGTTATCTGCATGCTTAGACTTGTTATAGACTGAAACAAATGAGCTAAAACTATTGGATTTGAGCTTAACAAATGCTACTCTTGATCACTTGTCGTATCACGGTTACCTCTCTAGCTACTTGCTTATTGAGCTTCTTGCTCGCTGCTCAGCTTTAGTCAATTGATTGTTGTAAGTGCTTGAGCACTTTTGATGAGCCATCTCTCTATTGTTCTACTTTGACAAGTGATCTTTATTAGCTTTACTTATCTCAAATCTGAGAAACTTTGTCTCATTCTATTAGTTGACCAACATCTCTTTTCATGCCGGTTGCAACTCGGTCTGAATTTGAGTAGGAGAGTCATCCTCTGTTCAATTATACATAGTTACCTTCTCCAACTAGATGCTCACGAGTGCCCATTAGCAACAATAGTTCTAGTTTTGACCAATCTGAGGATTCTAAGGCTACCCTGTGGTACAAAGGAGGTTTCCTCTTTTCAGCATTCAAGACCCCCAAAAACACGGATAGTGTCTCACTTACTTTGAATGAACAAGAAAAATTTCAACACTTGCAAGAATATTTTGAGCATAAAGATAACCAAGCACGCTTAGACAAAGAACACAATCAACAAAGGATGGATGCTACTAGGCGCATGGCTTATAGAGGAATGTCTCATGAGCAACCTGAGACTAGTAACCATGAGCATAGATCTCTTTTTATCAATGGCAACAATGGAAACAACACACCACCAAGATCTCCTCCAAGACCCACTTTTGGTATGCCTTCTTCACCTCCTAGACCTCCTCCCTCTCAACATGAGGTAGAGGCTAATGATGAGATTTCTAGTGAGGATCTTATGAGATTTGAACAAGATGTGGTCTCCCAACGAATGATGCATAAGCTTTTAGAGCATAATGGCGATCAATATTTTCAATATATGACTTTTAGAGGATACAAGCTTCCTCCTAGCTATGATGTCAGACAAATTGTCTGACAAAGAGTGCCAACTGAATTGGAAGTCCTTCAAGAAGAACTGCGTCAAAAAAATCAACGCCTTACCCAAATGGCAATAGAAAGAGAGCCTCCAAAGGTCTCCTTTGTAGAATCAATTTGTGCTCTTCCTTTTGATAAAATTCTATACATGGTCCCATTTCCTAGGGATATTGAGGTTCCCAAATATGAAAAGTATGATGGAAATGGTGATCCCCATGACCATGTGCATCACTTTTATGCTCTTAGCATGGACTTCCTTCATGAAGACACATTTTTTCTATGATTATTCCCTCGAAGCTTAAGAGGACAAGCTTTAGAATGGTTTACAAAGTTTACACCTCCTTTGAAGACTTTTGATGAGTTGGCTATGCACTTCACACAACACTATTCATACAATATCCAATAGCCTATCACTATGATAGATCTTGGTGCTTTGAGACAAAACCAAGGAGAGTTATTTGCTACTTATTTGCAATGTTGGAGGTCATTGTATTCTTGATATCCTCATCAGCTACCCGAAAGGGAAAAGATTGATATTTTTGTCAACACTCTTGTGCCTGAGTTGTATTATGATCTAAGGAAACAACTGTTCTCCTCTTTCAATGACATGGTTGAAAGTGCATATCAGATTGAGGATGTAGCTATAAGAAAAGGGGATATTGTTATTAATAAAGATGCTAAAGGCAATGGCAAAGACAAGAACAAACCTTGGAATAAAAACAAGTATGTTGTTAATGATGGGGTTGTTGATGCTCCTAAAGTTAAAGAGCCTGCTTTCAATCTCTCCAATGCTATCTATGCAGAAAAACAATAAGAAGTTTCCAATGCTCACAATGCTCCTAAACCTCAATATGCAGATAAGCCTAAGAAGTCATTTCGAAAGCGAGTCTATACCAAGTTGCTAGAACCTTACGATGTGATCCTTAAGACTTTGGTTGACAATGGATATCTTACACTTCCTGATAAACCTAGTAATTAGGATCTGCTAAACAAGCTTGATTGGTAGCGAGAGGATCATTATTGTCATTATCACAGAAACAAGGGACATCCGATAGACAATTGTTTTAAGCTTAAGGATGATATTCAAGATCTTATTGAGAATGGCACAATCTCCACTGATGGCTTAACTAAAAATTTTGATCACATAGCTTTCAAAGATCCTCTACCTAAGCATGATAAGGGGGAAACCTCTCAAGCACATAAGAAGAATCATGATGCTAAGATCAATTACATGTATCCTTCTAATACACCTATGATCAACATGGTAGAGCCCATTGAGAGTGTTTTAATGATGAGGTCTCAAGAGGATAATAAAGCCAATCATGGTAAGCCAAAGTTGGTCTTGTAAACACGTGGTAGTTCATCTTCTTGAAGTGAGACACTGAATGCTGTTACTAGGGGGCAACCAAGATTGTCCTTAAAACTGCACAAGATCCCAAGCAAGCTTTGCCTTCCAAACAAGCGGCTCCTTCAGCCACCCCTAGCTATGATCTTGTCCAACATTTGCAAAAGACACCAGCAATGATATCTATCCTTGAGTTACTTCGGTTATCCCCTTCACATAGAGAGATTCTTGATGAGGCTCTACGTACAACACATGTTCCCAATGACATTGATCCAGATCAATTTCAGGCTATGGTCAACCACATTTCATCTCCGCTATCTCTCTCCTTTTCTACAGAAGATGACATATCTATTGCTCACCCGCATAATCTAGCTTTACACATTGAAGTTCTAGTCTATCACACCTGCGTCTGCTAAGTCCTGATAGACAATGGTGCAGGGTTAAATATTGTTTCTTTCAATGTCATACAATAGTTGGGTTTGTCAGAATTTGTTGTGGATTCTAAGAAGAAGATTACTATAAAAGCTTACGATGAAGTGGAAAGATCTTCTAAAGGTCTTGTCACGCTGCCTGTCTGAGTGGGCCCTGTCATGAAAGATATTAGCTTCCAAGTATTGGACATCCCACTCGCATATAACATTCTTTTGGGTCATCCTTGGATCCATGACATGCAGGCTGTTCCTTCCACTTATCATCAGTGCATCAAATTTCCATACAATGGCACTAAAGTTGTGATTCCTGGAGACCATACTGTTGCTATTAATGCTCTTGCTGCTGCTGAAAAATTTGTTCCTCACAATGAACCTTCTGTTGATCCTAGTATGTCTCTACTTGCTGGTGAGAAAACACTTAAGATGATGAGCCTTGGTATGGGTGAATATACGCTGGATTCCTTTGCTTCTATACTTGTTTCTCCTAGGTCATATGGGAGACCTTCTGATCAGATGAAGCCTTCCACTTCTGCTATGACAATCTTTGATACTTTTGTTCCTTCATCCATTCCTTTAGAAGTAGAAAGAGAAGAACAAGCTATTCAAGAGTGGATCTATAGAGAAGATGAGGGTAGATTTTCCCTCCTTGATAATTCCATAAATAATCCCATGCTCAGTAATTCAGACATGGATACAGATGAGTCACCGCTACACACTATGACTCAAATGGGAGATGATCTTCCTTCTACTTCACTTCTTTGGGGAGAAGAATGTATATCTACTGATGATATAGCTGAGGCCTCTATGTCTAGAACCTATGTGCCTAAAGAATCATTGAACTATGATAGACAACATCACAACATTGCACGGCTGCTACAAAGAGGTGATCTCTCACATAATGACATGAGTATCTCTACTTCTCAACATCTTAAGCCTCTTCTAGAAGATTCTTCCATGATAGATATGGATGTTGACGTAGTTCATACCTCTGGTAACCATCCCGATGTAGTCAATGAGTCTCGCGAAGGGTTTGATGGGTTTGTTCCCCGTATTGCCTTAGTAGACTATGTTGGTCCTTCTATGACAAATCTAGATCTAGCTACTTTTGGAGCTTACCCTATAGGCTCAAATTCTCTTGTCACCAGAGATGACACCTCTCACATAAATGCTATTGAACCAATCACTTCATTTAATCTCACATCAACACCTGTTACTTCTTCCACCAGCGAACTAGCAACAAAAAAGATTGAATAAAAAATCAAGCATCACAGTCATCAAGCCAAATGAAAAGAGCAATGGTCAGATGGTGAAAACCACATTATGGCGGTATCTAAACCTAAGAAAAGTAAAAATAAAAATCTGCTCAAAAATAATGATTCTCAAATAAAAGATGACAAGCTGATTCTCTACAAAAAAATGGTGCACTACTTCAAGCATGATCTCATATCTGTTATACTTCAGCCCATTCCTAGAGCTGAGAAAAAAGTTGCTAATGCCTTGGTTACTTTGACATCCATCTTACAAATGAAAAGGCATAAATCTTGCTTCAAGTTCCTGGTGGATGAATTACGCTATCCTGCTTACAAATCTGACACTCCTACCATCTTTTCATATCTTCCACCTCATATCCCTCCTAAAACTTCACCATGCCATTCTTTCTACCATCCCTTACACTTTGCCTTTGTCTCTGGTGACTTGTATAGGAAGGGTCTAGATAGAACACTCCTTAAATTTCTAGAAATAGAGGAGTCAGAAAAAGTGCTAGCTGAAATCTACAATGGCATATGTGGATCACATTCTAATGATCCTCCATTAGCTTAGACATTGCTTAGGGCTGGTTATTATTGGTCAAACTAGTTGAGACCTCCTATCATCATAGTTGTAGCATTTGGGCCTGGGGCCTATTGGTTTTCTACATTAGAGGAAATAGATTCTTGATGCCCGTTTCTATCTGGGGCATTCTTTGTACATATTTTTATTGATCCTGAAAAAAACTCCAAAAAAATTCATATATGATGCTGAAAAAATGCAAAATAAAATAAAATAAAATAAAAATTTGAAAAAGTGCCTTGGTGAAAACTTGGAAACAGGCACCTTGGTAGCAAAAATACAAAAAAAAATTATAAAAAGTTTTGAAAAAATTGCAATAAATCTATCAAGTGGTGAAAACCTGGAAATAGGCACTACTTGAGACCCTCTACACCTATGTTTGTCAGTCTTGTGTGGTGCTCTTTCACTCCACTTCTCGCTTTGCCTCTCCTAGCCTGGAATTGACTCTTGTCTTAGTCTAGGGGGCATACATTGTTTTAAGCTTATCTTGGGTCTCTTTGTGCGTTTGGGTTTCTTAGGCACCTTGCAAATGGTGTTTTTCAACACCACCCTAATTGTGTTTTTCAACACTACCTTAGCGTCGAGTGTTTCTTAACACTTATCAAATTTCCTACTCGCAGTCTAGATGATGCGATATTTCTCACTGGTAGATGCGATACTCAAAGTTTGACTCTATGACCTACACACATGCACTTGACTCACTGAGACTTGCTTATTTTTCTTTTTGTGTTGTCTATGATGATTTCTTTACTAAGTGTTCTCCCCCTATGATCATTTTCGATGATGCATAGCTAGAAGACTGAGGGAATGACAACATGTTTTATTGCTTTTTCTTCTTGTGGATATATTTTGTTGGTCCTACTTGTCATTAAGCATTTATGCTTGTTCCACTTGACATTGGGATCTACAAGGTATTATCCTTGACTATTTCACAAGTGCATGCTTATAGTCATCTTGACTTTCTTGTGTCTTGATGCGAGCATAATCTTGCTATATCAAACTTAGGTAATCTCACTGCACTAGTCATCTTGACCTACATGTCTTTGATGCCTAGGTGGGATTTCCAAATTTCTATCTGATATAGATCATATTCAAATCCACATAGTTACGCTAGTGGGTATTGTATGATCTTGCGACACTACCAATAATGCTTGATGATTAATATTAGATGTCTATTGGCTTCATAACCTTGCAAGTAAACCACTTTTCATGTCGCTTGCATTCTTAAGTTCATGTTAGTTTAGTTTTGCGTCTTGCATATGGAGAGAGTGATGGAGTTGATGAAAAACAACCCACAGCTCCCAAGAACACCTGCACACAAACACCTGTCACAGAAAGAGAGAGAAGCAAACAGCTATGGAGGCCTGAACGCATTGATCCACGAGAGAGGAGAAATCCTTGATGTGCAAAAACAAAAGTTGCAATCAATAATGAAATGTCAGAAAAGGTTACAAAGTATTATGAGATCAATCCTTATGAAGGAGATCAAAAAACCTAAAAAGGTAAAACCCTAGGTTGCATGATAATAATTAATAAAGATAATTAATTATTATATGCCTAAAGTTTAGCTTAAGTCGAAAGAGGTAATAAGTGACTGAATAATTAAATCAATATGATTTAATTAATCAATAAACACTTTATTACTCTAACACCCCCCCTTAAGATAAACTTTGGGAGAAGCTAAAAACCTAGAAAGAACTACTAAAAGCAAATGGGTCCCGGCAACAAAGGCCTGATCAGGTACCCAAGTACAAAAGAGAGTCTCTACAAAGCGGAGAAATAGAGAAAACCACATGGGAAAAACTCTACTCCAAAAAGAGACAAAGCCTAGTCTGAAGGACTGAAGAAGCCTCCAAAACTAGGAATGTTCTAGAAAATAGGAACAAAGATGAACATATACAACATCACTGAAGCATGAAACTGCAAACTCTGTCAAGAAGAAACTGATGATTAGAAGATCCTCCACAGAAATATGACTAGGTAGAGAAGACTGTAATCTGTATGAGTGCCCTCAAATAACACTACTCGAATCAAGAGGCAAACAAAGGCAAACACTTGAACTCGAAGATACAGATGGCATAACACCACAAGCCTGAAGAGCTGATCAATCAAATCTGGAAGAGTGCATCCAAAAATAGGAAAGAAAAGAGTGTCCATATGGTAAGTGATCCATCTCACCGGAATGCATAGGTACCCAGCCACTGCAACCGCCTAGTACATAGGATCAAATACTGAATACATAGCTCACACTATCAAACCAAGGAAGCAGTAGAACCAACAGTAGAAACCCCCCCATACTGCTGACAGGGGAGTAATGACAGGTACACTGAAAAGATCGTCCAATATGAACTGCATGATGAAGATGAATCTGAAACATCGAATGTGCAAAGAGAGTACAAACACATATAAAGATACCTAAGGCTAATGTCATTGGAGGAATGCTCACATGATAAAAGAAGATGGCAAACAAAGGCAAACATCAAACCCCCCTAGCACTTTATAATGGAGTGCAAGTACAAAGAGCACAAACATGTGCAAGATCCCATCAAAGCAAGAGAATGGCACTTTATCTTAGTGCGTGTGCATAAAAGAATGCTACAAAAGTGAAGTATACACTGCTCAAAGAAGATAGAAAGCTGTATCATCATGAACTATAGATAAATATGAGCTATCCCATGTAAAAAATGAGATCCCAGGACCTGAAACAACCAAGATATCCACCAGACTGCAAAAATACAAGTATCTGAATAAAATAAACCTAGATCAGAATCTAGAAAAAATACTCATAGTACTAAAAATATCTCTGAACAAGCTTTCCAACGATATATCATTTTCCAAAAACGGAGTCCGGGTGTGCAAGATAGAGCTCCCGGAGTGCAAACCTGAAGATCTGGCTTTGACAGAGAAAAACACCATCAGAAATATAATACCAGAAAAAATAACCTTCATATCTGGAAAGATCTCGGAATCAGATTTCCGACGATATCTTGTTTTCCAAATTTTGACACCGTATGCTCAAGATATGAGCAAAAAACCAACAACTGCACTAGAGGGCCCAAAGAAGGTGTCTGAAAGATCTGAAGATGGGTGACGTTAGCAAAAAGACATAAAACCACATAAAACCATCAGATCTGAAAAAATCTCAGAAAGAGCTTTCCAGCAATATCTCATTTTCCAAAACCGGAGTCCGGATGCAAGAGAAACGGATCCCAGAATGCAAGAGGTCTGAAACGCCACTATCAAAGAAAACATCTGACTTTGACAGCAAAAAAGAGCATCAAAATGGCAAAATCATAAAACCATACCAGAAAATTCGGATCGGGCTCGGAACCAGCTTTCCGACAATATATTGTACGCCCAATGATGATCCCGTATGCCCGAGATATTGCGAAAAACCGCCCAGGTACCCCTAAAACAGAGCCCTTTTAAAAAAAATCATGCAAATGGGAAAAAAACATTTGCATGCGCTGACGTCATGCTGACGTCAGCGCGGGCCTGGGCTCTAAAATGGTGGGCCCCTGGTCACCGACGTGACCAGGGGCTGGGCAGTGGGTCCGGCGGAGCGGCCGTGGGGCCGCCAGAGGCGGAGCGCTGGCGGGGGCCGCTGAACGCGGCGGAGCGGAGGCCGGCGGAGGCGGCGCCGGGGCCGGGGTCCGCGAACGCAGCGGAGGGAGGAGCGCCGGAGCTGGGCGGCGGCTGGGGCCGCGGTGGCCGGCGGGATCGGTGGTGGCCGCCCGGGTGGTGGCCGCTATGCGGTTGCTGCTGGGCGGCGCCCCCCAAAATCAAAGTTTTTTTTTTTTAATGATTTTTTTTTGAAAATCGTACCCTGCACCTCGGAGTGCGTGCCAAGGCCGTACGGCCCTGGTATGTAAAAAAAATTTGCCTCAGAGGTCAACTTGTCGGAATTGGACAAGTTTTATATGATTTTTGACTATCTCGAGCCTTCCGGACGCAACCGTGAGGTCCGTTTAGGCCAGAAATGTACCCAAAAATACTGATCACCTTGGGATCCGTGCCAGGGCTGATTGCAAAATTTTTTCTCACAGATTCCAACTGTGTCCAAATTGGACAAAATTTATATGGATCTTAGGGTTCTTGGATGCTCTAAACGCAACCGTGAGGTCCGTTTGAAGCCAAGATGACCAGAAAAATAGGTCCCCCCCAGATCTGACTGGAAACCCTCTGTAAATGCAGATCTGACGAACACGGCCGAATCTCTCAGAAAGAGGACAGGGGCAAGCAGATCTGAAGCTCTGATACCATGATGGAGTTGATGAAAAACAACCCATAGCTCCCAAGAACACCTGCACACAAACACCTGTCACAGAAAGAGAGAGAAGCAAACAGCTATGGAGGCCTGAACGCATTGATCCACGAGAGAGGAGAAATCCTTGATGTGCAAAAACAAAAGTTGCAATCAATAATGAAATGTCAGAAAAGGTTACAAAGTATTATGAGATCAATCCTTATGAAGGAGATCAAAAAACCTAAAAAGGTAAAACCCTAGGTTGCATGATAATAATTAATAAAGATAATTAATTATTATATGCCTAAAGTTTAGCTTAAGTCGAAAGAGGTAATAAGTGACTGAATAATTAAATCAATATGATTTAATTAATCAATAAACACTTTATTACTCTAACAGAGAGCTCTCCTTTTCATCTTATGTGGACTTGTTAATCAACTGCACTCACCTTTCACTTCTTCCTGATCATGTCTTTCACTTCTTGTCTTTCATATCCCATCATTTTCCTTTCATTTCAGGATCGAAACCAAAATCTGAGTTTACCTTGATCATCCAAATCACCTTTTCACCCTATTTCACGCAGTTGGTTAAACCTTTTGAGGCCTGATCCTTCGATCTTCACTAGGGCATTCTTCACCTCTTCATCTCCATCTCTTTCAAACTTCTAGTCTTTCATTCACTTTCAATCTCAAGTTCAAATTCTTCCCCTCCGTGGTGTTTTTGGGTTGAGGGACTACTTGGTTCGTGCCTCAGGTCCTATGTGTGGGGCATACTTCACTGCTTGATGGTTGTTCTATTCTTGCATCTTCGATTATGATTTCTAGTGATTTGATCATGTTGCTCTTGCTTCTGCTTTCCCTCTACTTGGATTTTGCTTTTGATCCCGAGGGGGTAGACACATCATATCTTATTAGCTATCTCTTTCCTAAGTGTTCAGTTATTTCACTACCAGGCTGACCATGCTGGATTTGCTATTTTTCTGCACTTCATTCTTTGGAGTCAGAATGCTATTGCTTGCCTTCTTGGCTATCTGCTTGCCTTCTTGGCTGATCTGAGTTATTTTGTGATCCCAATTCGATTTCACATTTCAACTTCATTCTTTGATTGCATGTGTTCCCAGATCGACCACACATTACTCAAAGAGGGGCAAATGTATACACCTAAAAATCATCATCTAGACTATTAGCCCCTTTTGCTAAATCATCAATTGCTTATTCTTGATCAAATCCTAGCTCTATCATTTATTCGATTATTTTCTATGGGCTAACCATTTTATCCTAAATTTTTATTTATTAAAAGGAATATTTCATCCCCTTTTAATAAATAAAAAGCCCCCCTTTTTCCTCTTATTCTAAGTTGCACAAATAAAGCATTATTCTTATTTTATAAAAAAGAGAAAAGCACTTTTTGTCTCATATGGACACAAAAGTCAACTCTTATTTTCCCATTGGAGGATAGTTGTGCACATGGATTGCACCTCTTTTAAGCTCCATCGTTGATTAAATATTTTTCCTCTTAATCCCCATGGTCCATTCCTTCTCATTTCCTTTAAAAGGAGAGCTCTCTTCTTCATTCTAGATCCCCAACTTTTTATGCTAATGTTATGCTGTAGGTTTTCTAGGTCATCTTGGAGCTTTTTGAAGATTTGGAGCATTCTTAGCTTTTGCATCTACATGTTATTATAGTTTCATTTCTTGCATTATCATGGCATTCTTAGCTTAGATTTCCTTTATGCTTTAGATTAATTCATCTAGCTTAACTAGGAGGCTTTGTAATACTTGCATCTTTCATTCTCATAGCTTAGCTTGCATTTCCATTTCTAGCATAGCATTGCATTGCATTTTCATTCTTGATTCTTGAGGATATTGGTATTCTTGCCTTTGTCTTCATTGAATCTCCCATTGCATGGTTTACTAGCAAGGTTATTGGCTTAATAGCTCTAGCTGAGAGCATTCTTAAAACCCTTGCACTCCATGCCTAGGGAGCTATGGATCAATTTTTGAGACCTCATTCTTGAGTGTTCTTGAATGTAATGATTCATAGAAGTGTGACACAATTATAGCACACATACATTTGCCCCTCTTTGACTAATGTGAGATCGATTTGGGATCACATGCAGTCAAAGAATGAAGTTGAAATGGGAGATCGATTTGGGATCACAAAACAACTTAGATGTGAGGTCAATTCGGGATCACATCCGGACAAAACATAAACAAAGGATTCTGGACATGAGGTCGATTCGGGATCATATCCAAAATAAGAGATAAGAATCTCAAGCTTGAGCGAAAGCTCACAAAAAGATAGCTAAATCAAGAAAATCAAGGAATCAATGATTAAAATCCAATAGGTACCGCCCCCTTGAAATTGAAATTGAAATCAGGTAGAGGAGAAGCAAAAAAATTGATAAAGATGATCAAATCATAATGGAATCACAATCAAAGATAAATGATAATAGGATAACCATTAGACAGTGAAAACATGCCCCAGTGATGAATTAAAAGAAAAGAAGTGGGGTGAATGAAAGACTAGAAGTTTGAAAGACATGAAAAGGAAGAAATTTCATCAAAGATCAAAGAATTATGCCTCAAAAGGTCAGTCAACTGTGTAGAAGAATGAGAAAACTTGGAAACGCAATTCAGATTTTGATTTCAAGTCCGAAAATGGATAGAAAATGATGTGATATGAAAGACCAGAAATGAAAGATATGATCAAGAAGAATCAGAAAATGAGCACAGTTGACCAACTAGTCCATGGATGATAAAAAGGAGAGCTCTCTCCATATGCAAGATGCAAAAAATAAACTATGATGAACCTAAGAATGCAAGCTACTATGAAAGTGGTTGACTTGCAAGGTCATAATGCCTATAGAAATCTAATTATCATCATCGAGCATTATTGGTAGTGTCGTAAGATCATACAATGCACACTAGCATAACTATGTGGATATGAATATGATTTTTATCAGATAGAAATGTGGAAATCCCACCTAGGCATCAAAGACATGGAGGTCAAGATGACTAATGCAATGAGATTACCTAAGTTTGATATGGCGAGATTATGCTTGTATCAAGACACATGAAAGTCAGGATAACTAGAAGCATGCACTCGCAAAATAGTCAAGGATAATACCTTGTCAATCCATAATGTCAAGTAAGACCAACATAAATGCTCATGATAGTTAGGATCAACAAAATATACCCATAAGCAGATAAAGAAAGAAAACATGTTCTCATACCCTCAGTCTTCTAGCTATGCATCATCGAAAACTTCTTAGGGAGAGACCACTCATCAAAGAAATCCTCATAGACAGCACACAAAGAAAAATAAAGTCAACATATCTCAAGCAAGTTGATTGTCTAAGTGTGTGTGTGTTGGTCATAGAGTCAGACTCTGGTTATCACATCTATCAATGAGAAATATCACATCATACTAAACCGTTGGGTAAGACATCTGATAAGTGTTAAGAAACACTCGACGCAAGGGTAGTGTTGAAAAATATTGTTTGGGGTGGTGTTGAAAAACACCTATTGTGGAATGCCCCAAGAGACAAATGCACCTAAAGGACCTATGCTAATAGGTACGCCACCTAGACAAAGACAAAGACCAATTCTAGACCAAGTCAAATAAGGTCAAGGCATGATGGAGAAAGGCTAAGTGTCGAGAGCGCATGCTAAAAGACAAGGGTGCAAAGGCCTCAAGTAGCGCATGTTTCCAAGTTTTCCCACTTGGAATCTTTTTTCATTTTTTGATTTTTTTTTTTTTTTTTGTATTTTTGCTACCAAGGTGCTTGTTTCTAGGTTTTCACTAAGGCACTTTTTCTATGTTTTTTTTTTTTTTTTGAATTTTTGAATTTTTTGATTTTTTTGTATTTTTTTCAGGACTTTTTATGCTTTTTAGGATTTTTTCAACATCATATATCAATTTTTTTGGTATTTTTTTGCAATATTTTTTTTTTTTGGAGATACATCAAAGCGTCTATTACTAGATTTTCCCTAAGATGATCATTTTTTCAAGACATTTTTCAATTTTTAGAATTTTTAACAATATACCATTTTTTTGGATTTTTTCAAGATCAATAAGTATGTACAAAGGATGCCCCTAGATAGAATAGACATCAAACTCACAAGCAAGATCACATTGTGTAGTCCCAATGTCTAGCAAGGTGAAGAACAAGAGGGATGAGCCAGCTAGTGGAAGAGATGGAGGAAAAGAGAATGAGGGAAAATGGATGGAAGAAATCTTCAAGCTCAAACTCCTCAAGAGTACCCAAGCTAGGGAAAAATTGTCATATAAAGCACATTTGGACAAGCAATGAAAGGTCAACATAGGATAAGCCTCAAAAGAGTAATGCAAAAGAAGGAAAGGATGCAATCCAAAGGAGTAGACATGCCAAGAGACTACGTAGCATCATGTTTTACTCTTTTTTATTAGATCAAGACCAAAAGGGAAAAGGATAGCGAAAGGCTAGAATGAATGGAGGAAAAAAAATATGAAGGCTAAAACATGAATGAAATGAAAGCAAGACCATCGTAAGATAGCTCACAAGATAGCTAAATATTCATGTATAGGTCAACATTGTCAAGATCAAAGAGAGGATGAAATGGATGAAATATGTAGAAGAACTACGCATGATGCCTGATTGCCAGGTTTTCATCAGGGTACTTATCCAAGGTGCTACAAGGGAGTGATTTTCACCATAGGATGAATTTATTTATCTTTACTTTTTCTACCAAGGTGCCTTGTTTTCAGGTTTTCACCAAGGCACATTTTTAATTTTTTAATTTTTAATTTTTACTTTTTTTGGAAGAAGGCAAGCTCTTTAGATAATGCTCCTTGAAAGGGTAAACCATGATATGCCAAGGATTCAAAATGATATGCTCAAAGATGCTGATAGGGAAAGGAAGATGGGATAGAAAAATGGAGGATAAGGTTTTATGTAAAGAGAGTGAGGTTGGAAGATGGGAGGAAAAGGAAAATGAGGAAAAAGGATAGAAGGTAGAAGAATAATGAATGGAAGAATCGTGAAAGGGTAGATGGAAAGGAAGGAAAGATCAACGTCAACACACACCTTGAAGGGTGGCAAGAGAGTGGAGGAAATGTGAATGAAAGAATATGAGAAGGAATATGGTGAATATTTAGCAGAGGTTGCGATTCAGGTGCATGGAATTGAAGATCATTTTTGCAAGAGATGAAGTGGAAGCCTTTGGAAGCTTGAATGTCAACTTCACTTTTTGTTCAATATTAAACTCTTTCAAGAGAGACTTTGGAATCCATATAGCCTTAGGCTTTTTATTTCCTTTTGATGATTTAGAGAGAATATCTTCAATGATGGATTTTGGAACCCATACTTGCCTTGTAGTTTTCTTCTTAGATATCTCTTTGGACTTTATGCCTCCATGTTGATTAGAAGAGACATGGTGATCTTTTTTTTATGGATTCTTGTATTGCTTATTTTTCTTGTATTGAACATTCAAGTGACTTCCAAAAGACTTGAGACTTGTGGAAGAGGAAGGAGGATATGACAGGCTTAGATGGGTGGATGGATGAAAAGTATTCAAGGGTATGCATCTATGTTGATCTTGAGGAAAGATAGGAGATGGAGGGATGTAAGGACCCAAGATGGATGAAGAATTAGGAGAGTTAGGAGGGGAAAGTGAAGGGACATAAGGGCCCAAGATGGAAGGAAGACATGAAGCCTTTGGTATTGGTGGAGGAAGTCCAAGGATGGATGCGGAAGATGCAAAAGGATAATCAACCAATTCATCAACATTTATATGACAACCAAGGACATCAACATCCTTAGAGTGAGCATTAGGATTTTCAATAAGATCGTGAACATCTTGAATAGGAGCAACTTCTTCGATAGAATTGTTCAGAGCTTTCAAAGACTCGGGAAGAGTAGAAAGTAGAAGCAAACATGGAATGGTAGAACAAGAAGATGGAAGACTTTGATCTTGACAAGTTGCTTTGGATAGCGTAAACATATTATTTTTTTCTTGATTTTCAATAGGCTTAACATTGGAAGTAACAACACCATTTTTAATAACCTTAATGGAAGTATCATCTTTGGAAAGTGCAAGTGTAGTAAGGTTATTTTGATTGTCAATAAGCTCAATGGTGTAAGTAGTAACTTGATCTTGCTTAGGAGATGGTGGAATGAATGCAGAAGAGCATAGAGGATCAAAAGAACCATGAAGCAAAGAAAAGACATCATGAAAAGGATTGGATGACATGGAGGGTTCTTGATCTTGATCTTTCTTTATGTTATTTTCTTTATCATTTTTAGAGTCCTCTTGACATGGAGCCACTTCTAAGGAAAAGTAAGCAGGTTGGGATTGTATGGAAGACTTTGGAAGAGATGGTGAAGGACTAACTAAAGTAGGCATTATAACACATGAAGACTTAGGCTCTTCAGGTTTAGCATTATTGAAAGTATTCATAGCCAAGTGAAGGTTAGCTTGAGTTTCTTTAAGAGGTAGCCCTTGAGGATAACTATAGGGAATCTCATGAAAAGCATTAGGACTTCTATTGAATGAAGGATTTGTGAAAGATTCAGAAGCTTTAGTAGATGTATGGGTATTGGATGAAGTAGGGGATGGAAGGGAACCATCACAAGACAAAGGTTTAGCATTAACATGATCTTTCTTGAGAGTGCAATCTTTTTTTTCAGCATGAGAGTTCCTAGAGGAAGGATTCTTATAATATTTACATTTCAAATCAGCACGGTGCATTTTATATTCCTCAATAGTAGTAGCTGGATTATAATCAAAGTATTGTTCATAAAACTCATCAAAGTTTCTTTCAAAATCTGAATCATACGGATCACCATCACAATCTTTCCAATATGAGGACCCATTTCTAGTAAGCACAAGGACCCGACTAGGAGGACTCTTAGGAATAGAGGTGTCATAGGTATCACTACATTGTCCATCATCATAGTCATCATAGGTGGGTGCGTCACTCTTCATGGAAGAGGTATCATAAGGACTATCACGTTGCTCATTATGGTATGTCTTGTGAAGAGAAGTAAGACTCTTTAAAGAAGTAGAAGAAGAATGAGATCGTGAAGAAGAGGAAATTGAAGAGTTAGTGTAGGAAGAGGACTTGGATAATGAGGAATTCGAATAATGTTTAGAAGAGTCATGATAAGATTTGGAAGATGAAGAATGTGAATAGTGTTTAGAAGAATTGTGATAAGATTTAGAAGATGAAGAATGTGAATAATGTTTAAAAGAATCATGATAAGATTTAGAATGTGAGGAATGATGAGAAGATTTAGAAGATGAAGAATATTTGGATGAGATCATGAGTATGATTCTAGCAAAGGCGTCTGATTTAATCAATTTTTCTTTTATTTTTGTCATAAATTCGTTACTCATGAGAATTTTGGAGGAACAACACTTTTCAAATATGTCAATGAGCTCAAGATCATCTATTCTTAATAAAGGTTCCAAAATCAGATATTTGAGATTCATGGTTCTAGAAGAAGAAGAATCAAGCATAGGAGCAATAGAAGAGATAAAATAGAAGAAAATAGACTAGATAATAAGAGAAAAAGAATCAAGATAAAGAGGAAGAATAATTTCCCATGGGAATAGAATACTTTAGAAGAACATGGAAAATGGAGAAGAAAGAAGACTAAGATTCATCTTATGCAATTGATACCATAACGTTCATTGAGATGTTGAGCAACATGACAACACCTAAGATCTGACCTGGACTGACCAAGGAAGACCAAGCTTCTAAGGAGAACTCACTACAGTAGGATGAAAATCAGTTTCAATATTCCAATTAGATCTTTCAAAATATTTCGTAATGATGATCAAGCACATAGAACAACAATCAGGGAGTTCAAGCAAACAGCCTTCAAGCAATGGGCAAGGGACAAAGCAACCTTGTGCATGAACAGAGATAGTGACTTAGTATTCTACTCCTTAAAGATTCTACTTGTGTATGTTCTTGAAAATGTTTTAGCAGGCACATAGAACACAATAACACCTTAACAAGCTATCTACAAGGATACACATGGCTTTCTAAGAGGATTCCTCAATATACGCAAGGTACATGAGGCCCAAATCCGTAGATGAGAAGAATCCAAAATCACACAGCCGGGGGGAGACGGTAACCCAAATCTCCTCCTTCACTTCTCAAAGGTATAAAGTTATTTGAGGCTTAGCCAAGAGTGATATCAAACTCAATTCCCAAGAGAGGTGTCTTTCGATTCACCTCCCACTATTTATACTCCACCGGAACACAGGAGTTAAGGTCATCCCTTGAGGTGGTGTGTCCCCAAGCAAGCCTTCTAAAAATAAAATTAAGTAATTCACTATCAAAAGTATTTAAAGCACTAAAGATGGAACACTTAACTCTTCAAGTAAATGTGAAGTGAGTCCAAAAGTGGAACATTTAACTCTTCAAGTGAATGTGAAGTGAGTCCACAAGGTGGAACATTTAACTCCTCACACAAACTCAAAGTGAGTCCAAAAGTGGAACATTTAACTCCTCACACAAACTCAAAGTGAGTCCAAAAGTTGAACATTTAACTCCTCACACAAACTCAAAGTGAGTCCACACCTTAGAAAACTAATGAGATCAAGAAAGCATAAAAAGGGGGAAACATTGTGGAACACTTAACGCTCTTTTCAAGTAGACCCCTCCCCTATGTATGAATGTTGACCTTGCATCCAAAGGGCAGAAATGAGGGGCGATTAGAAATAAGTGAGTCTAAAAACCCAATTTAGCTAACAAGATCAATCAAAAGTACTCCAAAGTTGCTTATCAATACTACTCACAAATGAAAAAGGGTTGAATCAATGGAATATTTAACTTTCCAAGCAAACATAGAGTGAGTCCATAAAGTGGCGCATTTAACTCCCTATGTAAATAATGAATGAATCCATGCCCTCAATCATTCAATGAGATATTTGATATTGGAACCAAGAATTACTTAAGATTTAAACACAAGCATTCACTTGCACAAACTTGTATGAAAGTAAATCTATGTTCATTCATTTCCCATTAAGAGCATCAATTGAAATGTATTATATGAAAGCATGTAAACACTCAAGCCAAACACATGAGAGGTTAAATTTTAATTCCAAAATCCAAATGTTGTAGAGATGGAACAAAGTACCTCAAGTCCAATGCTTTGTTTTAAGCAATTTCCATGAAAGCAAGAGCACCTTCAAAGAACAAGACAAGAAAACAAGCAAACAAGATATGCAATGTATATCAAACTTATGCAAACCCTAGGGTTAGATCTGAAAATCAATTTTTAGGAGCAATAATAGCTAGCAAATAATCCAAATGATAACTCATATCATGCATTGAACAATAAAAAATAAGTGCATACTCATTACAAAAGTTTTTTTTTTTGCATATGACGCAGTCAACAAGATCTAATTTTTTTGATATGATTTTGGCCAAAAAAATGGAAATGCAAAATAGAGAACCCTACTAAAAAATAGAGAGCTTTCCAAAAATATAAAATTTTTAGAAAAATCTCTTCAGTTGTGCTCTAGAGACCCATTTTACCAAAATAGACTAGTTTTTGTAAATCAATTATTTGAGCCACTATATTGCACCCAAATTCAAAACATAAAGAATAGACCCCCTGTAGAATTTGAAGAGATTTTTAAAAATATAAAAATTTCTGAAAAATATGCTAATTTGCGCTGAAAATTAAATTTTTATGAAAAATCAAGAAAAAATTATAAAAAATTGAAAATACCTTGGAAAATTCTAAATTTTTTCCTAGAGCTTCTCTAATATGTCGCCAACCTGCAAAAAAAGTTTCAGACCAAAAAACCAAGCCATTTGGGAGATATGTGTTGGGGCTCGAAAACGTTGGTCATTTTGAGGCCAACTGACAGGCACAACAACAGGTGCCTCTGCAATTTTGGTTGAATCTAACCAAGGCTGGTAAACCTAAAATTAATGAGTTTTGCTAAATGACTGAATGCATAAATAGAATAATGTAAAGAATTGCTATGATGAAAAGATAATAAATATTAACTACACCTAAAATAAAGACCAGTGCCTACTCCTTATCAGAAATGAAAACTACGTGTGATTACTTTAATTGATGATTACTGCCAAAGCTCATTTAGTTCCACCTATTAATGACAAAATGATATCTTGAATTAAAAGTATAACTTTGGAGACAAATTTAAATAAATTTATCACTTCAGAGACTGATCAATTAACAACAATAGACTAAAATAGGAAGACAACTATTCAAAAGAAATTTAATTCCCAAAGGACAAACCAATTGAATTCTATATCATTCAAAAGGCATGCTTAGCCATACACAATGGGAAACCAATCTGACATAGCTCTACAATTCCTATTTAACATTGCAATATAATAATCTCAATGAAAGCAAAGATACTTTATCCAAAGTATTAAACCAAAATAGCATAGAGGAACAGATGTTACTGGTGAACTTTGCAATTAAGCCTCAAAAACCACTTGATCTACATATATTGATCCAATAGTTTCCATCTAATTTCAGAGCAAAAGCATCAACCAAGTTTTCCCAATATTTCAGAATGTAATTTCAAATTGTGTGTCGTGATAGCATTGTCTCCATGTTTTACAATTTGACTGATTATAAATATGATTTTCAGTAGTCTCCTGTGAAAGGACATGCCCTTTCATAGGACCTAATCATATAATTAACCCTAAAAATGTACACAACAAACTATAACAATGGTTTGTTCGGAAAAATCTCTTAAATAATTTTGGTGTGCTGTGCATAATAGTTTAGCTTTTAATTTCTTGCACACACAAAATATCCAATATTAATTTATCTCAAACTTAATAAGGAAAATCATTATATATGGAATACATTAATCCTAAAAACTTATATTTTATTTATTAATAATTAGTTGAAAATAAATATCATAAATAAACAAATAAAATGAAAATGGGAATTTAATAATTAAATCATGTGGGATTTATATAATGAGACAAATAAAATCATTACGTTTATAGTCATCCTTCTATTTCAAAATAACACATAATGCTTTTATTTAAGAATATAGTCCACTTAATGAAAAATGTATTTAGCCCTAAAGATGAAATGAATCATTTAGGGCTAATACATTAAGCTTATAAAACTATTACCAAAATGATATAAAATCCTTCTAGTACGAAATAATATTATAATTATGAGAAATATATTTGATTTGGGAATCCGAAAATCTAACTCTCTAGAAATAGTCCTAAAACATACATAAAAGAATTAAATAATTTATAAAAGCTAATAAGATAAAATATTGACACTCTAAAAATTAAGGTAAATAAGAATAAAGAAAAGTTACCTTTTAGGGTTTTGTGCAAATAAATGGCAAACCCTAAAGAAAATATTACACCTCTTTGAAATTTAATAATAATGTTAAAAACTTTTCACTTAGGTTGGTGAAATATATTAATGCTAAAAATTTTGAGTTAAAATGCCAAATGGGAAAGAAAAATAATTAACATTAAAAAAAATACCAAAACCCTAATAAATCAATGTATATCAATTTTAATTTTTATATCATATTTTCACTTTTTAGGGTTTTTTGGGGGGGAAACTACAAATCAGAATAAAATAATAATTAGTTAATCATGAGACATCAAATTTATATCTCCCAAACCTAATTCGTTTTAACATTTAATTCCAAAAGAGATGATGTTTTCTTTAATTTATACATTTATTCACCTATATACTCTTGAAGAATAATGTAGAGTAATTGGTAAGGGGGGGTAGATTTGGGTAGTTAGGTAGGATAAAGGATGGGTCGAGAGGTCGAGGGTTCTACTCCCTCTCCCCATTTTTTCCTTTTTAACATTAAAAATAAATAATATAAAAATAAATAAAAATCACATTATTACAAAAGGAAGAATGATTAAAGGAGAAATTACTCCCTGTGTAAGAGTTGTAATAATTCTTCACCTGCACATGAAAACAAAGATAGATAAATATCTCCTCCTATTCCTCTTGAAGAAAACAAATAGACTAACTGGTTAGGGGGTAGGAGGGTAGATAGTTAGGAAAAAAGGTCAGCTTGAGAGGTCAAGGGTTCTACTCCCTCTCGCCGCCCTTTTTCTCTACCTACTTTATTTTCATTTTTTTTTTTTAAAACTATTATTTATTTCAAATGACTATGCATTAAATAAAATGAAATAAATAAATTAATCAACCTAGTAAATGACAAACATAATATGCATTTTCATTTATTTTCATTTTTATCGAAGGAAATTTATAAAGTATGATAAATATATAGTATACTTCCCTATCGTCTTATTTTTCTAGGAGCTGAAATTCTCGGTATCAACAGTGGCTCTTATTGGGGATGTGCGTTCATATCTGGATGCATCGAGATCCTAGCTATCTCTGGAAAAGCAGACCATAGTGAGAAAAGAAACGTGATGCTTTAAAAGAAAATAAAAAAGATTATATACAAGTTAGGGAATACTTCCTATTTTAAGAGAAAAATGGTTTTAAATATTGACCATGGGTAGGGAACTCCTGAATTACTTCATTAATGTCTTGCAAATAATAAGAATTTTCACCTGCTTTTGAAACCACCATGTAAGGTCCTAACCACAATGCCTCAAACTTACCATGTTTTCCTTTGTCTTGGTCTTTTGCATTCCATTTCAACACCCAATCACCTTCTCTGAAAGGTCTATCTAACACTCTTTTATCATGCAAGGTCTTAATCTATTTTTGTTGATGAAGATTTTTTTCTTGTGCTATTCTTCTCATTTCATCTAACTCTGATAACTGGCTCAGTCAATCTTCCATAAAGTTTACATCCTCCAGCTCTTCTTCTTGAATGAATTTGTATACTGGCAAGAGATTATTCAATGGTAATCTTGCTTGTTTTCCATAAACCAACTCATAAGGAGAAAAACCTGTCGATCTCTTCATTGTTACTCTGTTTGCCCATAAAGCTAGATTTAGTTTAGAGTCCCAAGCCCTTTTATTGTTACTCAACATTCTTCTGATAATCTTCAATATGTTCTTGTTGCTTGATTCTGCCTGACCATTCCCTTGAGGATGATACAAAGATGAATAAGATAGATTTATGCCATATTTTTCACAAAATTCTAAAAATTCTTTAGATCTGAAGCACATACCATTGTCACAAATAATCTTACAAGGTACCCCAAATCTAGTAAGTATATTATTCGTCAAAAACTTAATAACCACCTTTCTTGTTGCCTGTCTTGTAGGTATAGCTTCAACCCATTTTGTAAAATAATCGGTCGCAACCAATATCCATCTATGACCTCCACTCGAAGCATCTGCAATTTCCCTGATAAAATCTATTCCCCATATTTTGAAAGGTTCCTCAGTCTGTAATGGAATAAGGGGTAAAGCACCATTGTATTTCAATTTCCCAAAAAATTTCTAACAGGACTCACACTTTCTAACATAATCATGGCAATCCCTGAACACATGAGGCCAGTAATACCCAGCTTTCAATATCTTATGAGCTATTTTTTTAGCTGAAAAATGACCGTCGCACACCCCATCATGTAAATCTTTAATAACTGACTTGGCTTGATAGGTGTCCAGACAAAATAGGAGAATACCATCATTATTTTTCCAATATAGGTCTCCTTGAATCAACACATATTTTGATGCTTGTAACTTTATAGTTCTTTTCTGATTATCATTTAAACCTTCTCGACATTTCATGTGTTTTAGAAAATATACTATGTCTATATACCATGGACAATGCTCGATACTCATCTCAGCCTCTTCTAAATTTACTTGGTTGATTTGCGCTGCATCTAAATTTGTTTCTGCCATGAGTTTTTCCAATCCTTGTCCTCTGATTAACTTAGTGATTTGAACCTCAATGTCGAACTCTTGAATTTGATTTATCCATCGACATCTTTTTCCTGTAACCTCTGATTGCCTTAAGATATCCTTAGTTGCTGCATTCGGCACGTATGCCACAATCTTGGCTCCAACCAGATAAGGACTGAATGCTTTCACTGATTTGACCAATGCATAAGCTTGCTTTTCATGTATGTCATAACTCAGCTCAGAAGGTTGTAGAGTTTTACTAAAGAAAGCTATTGGTTGCTCATATCCCTCGTCATTTTTCTGTAATAGGACTGCTACTATGGTGTGGAAAGAAGCAAATGAGAATGAAATGGTTTTGAAAAATCAGGTGACTTCAAAACTGGCACTTCCTTGATTTCTTTCTTGATATTAGCAAATGCTTCTAAAGCCTCATCTGTCCAATTTATCACTACACCCTTCTTTAACATCTTTGTAATAGGCTTTATGATTTCTGAAAAGTTTGGGACAAACCGTCTCACAAAATTGATTTGCCCAAGGAAAGATTGAATTCCTTTAACATTTTTAGGGATTAGAACTTTATCAATTGCTTTGATTCTTTCTGGATCTATTCTGACTCCTTCCTTGGAAAGAATATGACCAAGGAGTTTACCCTCAGTTACCCCGAAATGACACTTCTTAGGGTTTAAGGATATTCCATATTCGAGGGCTCTCTTGAAGATTTTCTCTAGATGTTTGCAATGATCTTCCGCCCTTTTGGAATAAGTCATGATATCATCTTGATATATTACCATGATGATATCAATGAAATATTCAAAAGCCACATCCACGGCCCTCTGAAAAGTAGCTCCTACGTTCGTAAGCCCAAAAGGCATTCTTGCATAAACATACCTACCCCATGGCGTAGTGAATGTTGTTTTGTATTGTTCTTCCTTTTTAACTTTAACCTAGTTATACCCAAAAAACCCATCCATCATGGATAATAATTAATTTCCTGTAACCTTCTGCAATAATGCTTCCATGTTTGGTAGTGCATAATTGTCTTTTAATGAAGATATGTTTAAATTTTTGAAATCCACACAAAGCCTAATATCTCCATTCTTCTTCCTAATAGGGACCAAGTTCGAAACCCAAGTGGAGTGCCTAATCGGCTTTATGATACCAACATCCCTCATCTTAACGAGTTCCTCTTTTATCTTAGGAGCCAAGATTGGATTTATCGGTCTCTGCCTTTGTCTAAAAGGCTTTGCATCAGGTTTTAAGGGTATCTCATGTTGAAACAAGTCCTCTCTATAAGCCTTAAGATCATCATAAGACCAAGAAAACACATGTCTATACTTTCTAAGTAGATTAACAATATCGGATCTAATTTTAGGAGTTAACCTTTTACCAATGGAAATTTCTTTAGGAGCATGTTCATTTCCTAGATTTATCTTTTCCACTTCCTCTATATTAGTATTTTCTAATTTGACATTACCATTAGAATCTTTACTATCAAACATTTTTTCTAGTGTAACAAGTCCCTTAGGAATTTTATTAGTTTTAAGCTGAATTACATCTTTTCCAAATAAAGTATCATTTTCATCTATTGTTTCAACATAAGCATTTAAATCAATGAGTTGATCTTCGTACCTTTCCTCACATGCAAGAAACTTTATGATGTCTCTATCATTATCAAAGACTTGCCAATTATGAATGTTATCAGGTATTGATGGCCTTGGTTTGATCTCTATCTGCACAATATCTTCATATGGGATATCATTATGCCTAATTGCTAGGTTAGCCATGAAATCAGCAAGAATATTCTCAGATCTATCTATCCATGTTATTGAAAAAGCATCAAAAACTTCTATGGAATCCCACACTTCATTTTTGTACCTTTTTAGGATATGATTCTTAGTAATAAACTTGTCCGTAATCTGAGATACAATTAATTCAGAATCACCATAAACAGAAAGAATTTTGATACCATGCATACCTGCTATTTTGAGGCCTAGTAGGAGTGCTTCGTATTCTGTAGTGTTGTTAGTACATTCAAACGATAACAAAAAAGAATATTTAAAAGATTTCCCATTTGGGGATACAAACACTACACCTACTCCATTACCATTTTTACTACATGATGCATCAAAAAACATTTTCCACATGAGATCATTATTTTCCTTGGCACATATTTCAATAGGACTAGTATTTTCAATGAGATTTTTATGAATCCTTACCTCAAAATTCTCCATGTCAGTATGGCAAAAATGTGTAACCTGGCTTGGATCAAAGTCTTCGATGATGTAAGTAGATCTTGGTTCTCTATCAATCCTTACAACCCTGTCATTCATTGGGATAGAAGCATAAGATAGATCTAATTGAATATTCCCACCTACCAAGTTAGACCACTATCTAGATAGTAACATTCCATAACTAGGTGGTACTTCTACAACAGTAATGTCTATTTTATAAGATTTTTTAGGACACGAAGGGAACTTAAACTCAACATTTTTCATTATTCCAATAATTGGAACTGACCTATTGTCCATAGCATAACATTTTCCATAAGTAGTATCCACATTCATTCCTAACTCTTTCATTACCCCATGAGGCATAATATTAACCATTGCCCCAGAGTCTAACATACAATTTTTAACCAATTTATTGTTTATCAATAAAGTTAGAAAGAAAGGATCTACTTTAGTAGCATCTTCACTAACAAAAGTTCCTAGGTAAATAATTGGTAATTCTTCATTATTTTTTTGTTCCTTTGCATCTTTTTTAACAACATCATTTATTAACTTGATCGTTTCATTCCTGCAATCAATTAATTTAACTATTTCCATTAGAGGGATAGAAAGTTTCACTTGATATAATGCTTGGGACATAAATGAATTATAGTTTGAAATTTCCTTACCATTTCTCTATTTGTCCACGGGTTTTCTTATCTTCGATGTTTGATCAACATGCCTTTTAGGGGCATCCATCTTTGCTTTTTTTATCTCAGCATTCTTGTTTGAAATTTTGTACATCCCTGCTATTTGTTCATTTCCTGAGTTCACATTCATGTTCCTCAAGTGATACTTGCTAAGCACTTGTTCCATCGCTGCTACAGTGTAAGCCTCTCTTTCTTCTTTTGTCTTCCTCCTAATAACTGGACTTTTATCATCATCTGAGAAGACTTGTTGCTCCTGTTGATATCCAAACCTCCTGTAACTTTCATCTGGCATGTATTCCCCATCTGAATCATCACTATCTCCTGACCAAAAGGGTGTAGATGAAAGACCGTTTACCACGGGCCTATCTTCATATCCCTAGTTTTCCTCCTCCAGAATCTTTTGTGCTATAAGGCATTGATCCTAAGGGTGAGGCATTTTGCAAATCTCACACCATAACTCATCCCCTATAAAATGATTATTTTTCTTGAGAGGATCTGGAGTGTCTTTCTGCTTTTTTAAAGGCTTTCCGTCTTTCCATTATGTATGATAAGGTATGTCCTATAACCTGTACCTATCATTTCTGTTGAAATTTTTGTCATGTCTTCCTGCTTGAAAATGACTTTTGTTTGGTTGCAAATTCTTCATTAAACTTACCAATTCATCCATCTTATCACTTTCATTGTTCTTTTTCGGGGCTGCAGGATCAAATAGCTTAGGGTCACTCCTTTTATCAATTCTTCCGGCAGCTATTCTATTATTTTCAATATTCAGTGCTATTTTGAAATCCTGTTGTAAAGTTGTCGGGTTATGAGACCTTATCTCATAATTCATCTTGACATCAAAAGCTTTCAAATAAAAGGTGATTAAAAAAGAGTCAATAGGACGGATATCTTTTGGGATTTTATTCAACACCTTGTTAAACCTCTTATTAAATTCCTTCACTATTTCATTTGTGTTTTTCCTCATAGTGGTTAATTCGTGAGTTGCAAAGGATGGATCTCTATGATCCCCAAACTCCTCAATAAATTGATCAACAAAGTTCTACCAACTAGTAATTGATCTATCTGGCAAATTTTTGTACCACCATCTGCACCATCCTTGAGTGAGAGGACAAGTATCTTCATACCCATATCTTCGTGAGTAATGTCGTGTTCATAAACAATATTCTTCACATTAATAACATGTTGTTCTGCTATTTGAGATCCATCCCCAGTAAACTTAGGAATGGCAACTTTTAATTTGTTAGGTATCGGATCAGGACAACACATCACATTTGAAAAGTCTAATGGTTTATACCTTTCGTTAACTTCATGAAATCTGGTATCAGAAGGATTCCTATTATCATTATTCTGAAAACATTGATTTTGAGGAACAAAGTTACCTCTTTGCTATTGATTTTCCATTTGACCACTGTGAGGATTTTGATTTGGTATCCTTCCTTGATACTGTTGATATTATTGTTGTGCAAAATTTTCAGGTTGCCTATTTGCACTCACACCATAGCCATCTGGATGTATTGAGCTTTGAGTTTGCTGCGCATGACATTTTTGTGTCTGATCTCTTCCCAGCTGAGGATTACCATAATAAGTTTGCCCCTGTCCCTGTGTGTAAGCTCTACTTATATTATCAATAGGAGCTTTAAAAATTTGTGTCCCATTATAATTTTGTGCATAATTTTGCTTTGTAGAATTCCCCCTATGCTGATAAAAACCAGTATACTCATTTTGCTCATCATGATAATTAGGGATATTATCTATCACTTTATGATTCCCAATATTTGATTCACATTCATTATAACCCCTATGTGCACATGAATTAATGTAACGCGTATCATATATTTGTTGATCCTCAAGGCTGTTTTGCGCATAACCATTAAATGTATTGTTATATTTATTATTTGGAATGTTCATATCCACGTTTTGCGTAATTCTGAGATCATACGGCTACTCATGTTTATGCATATTATTCTCAACTTGTCGTTTTCGATGTGAATCTCCCAACTAGTCCATTCGCTCATGATAATACATGTTATCATTTTGATTATAAATATTATCCTCGATATGTTGGTCATACGAGCCACTATGGAAAACATGATTTGGATACATATTATCACATTGCTCCTTTTGTTGATTATTCAAAACGTGAGCATACTCATTGTATTGTTTATCCTCCCTTTGTCTATTTATTTTGTTTACATGTTGCTCACTGCCTTGATTTTGTGTAGATTGAAAATTTCTTTCGGGCTGCATGTTATAATGCACCTTCTTTACACTATGTGGCTGCTATGTTAAGATGGTATGCTACTCGTGTATTCTTTGTTGGGTATCATGATACCGCTTATCATCTTCCATCTCTTCTTTTCGTGCAAGCAGCGAAAATGTATTCAAGTGATTTTGCTGATCTCTTATGAAACTACTCTGTTGTATATGATATCCGTCTGCATATTTCCCAATATTACCATATTCTTCCTCCCCATGATGCGTCGGCTGGCATATAATATCATTTTTATTTTTAACTTCATACATATTCTTTGCCCGTGCAAATTCAAGCTTTGTTAACTGCTCTTGGGTGCCATTTGATAGGTTATTGTTTTTTAAATATGTACTTCTATTTTGCGCTAGCTGACGATCATCCTCCCCGTGTATTTTATAATGTATATTATTATCATGCCTATCATATGTGCGAGAAGGGTATTTCATGTTCGTTTCATTGCCGGAATCCAAATGCTGCAACCTTCCCTTCTGCACAAGTTTATTATCATTGTATTGCTGAATTTTATCATTTTCGCAATCATTCCTTTGCACAAAATTTAAGTCATTTGGCTGCTCACGCAAGCCTGTAGATTGTTGTTTTTGACTATATATGTCATCTGCTTCCACAAAGCATTGTGGTTGCTGTTCGAAATTTTTCATTTTACTAACACCAATATCACCTTGTTTACATGAATTGTCATGGTGCCGCATTTGCTGGTTGTTATTTCTAAAATACTCCTCCCTACCTTGCATAAATCTGCCACCATTGGGCCATTTATAAACATTCTTATTATAATGTGCATTTAGCATATTCCTTCCCCTACGTAAGAGAATAACTATCATTTTGCCGCTTATTGGCATTTTCTCCAGCTTGTTTATATAAACCCGAATTACTCATACAATGTATTTGTTTGAATTCTCCATCACCCTGCGTGTGAGTATTACATCTTTGAATAGGCACACGTGGCTGCTCATTTATGTAATTGTCAAGCTGATCATTATAGTTATCACCATATTTAAGGTCTTGAATATTGACATATTCCTTTTGCGCATACTTGTGGACATACTGTGGTTGCTGACATGTGTTGTAACATTGCGGATTGCTCCCTATGGTTTGCATAGGGCGTTGCTAGAGCGGCACCGAATATTCTTGGGGTATTTCAATACGCCCACATTGTCTATCATAAACATATTGATATGTGTCAAGAGGCTGCGTATTATTACAAGCCTGCTGCAAATTATATTGCTCCTTCACATGCTTCTTCTTTTGCACAAGTTGATGGGTTAGTCTGGCATGCTCACTTGGATCTGTAGTGTGCTGGTGTTGAGCACTATAAATATGAAAATGGTCTCCATTATATTTGTCAACTTGTTGGCTGTAAATATTATCCAACGTATCATTTACTCGCTGTTCATAAATTCGGTCTTGCATGAGTTTATTAGGCTGTTCATGTTCTTGGTTATGTACAAACTGAGAATTATACATTTGTCCATGTAAGAAATGTAGATCATTATTTTGTTTTTCATGCACTTTAGGATAATATTTATCCTGAACTTGATGATGACTGATATTTTCATCATTTTGATGATTATTAACATGATGGTTATGTGAATAATTAAAAACTTCATTTTCACTTTCATAATCTTTATTCTCACCATTCTTGCTCTTATTTTGCATAGGTAAATGCATATTATTTTGCCAGTAGTGATCTAACTGCATACAGTTTTGAGCCGCATTTTCTTCGCGATCACCTTGCACATTGTCATAATGTCTCTTATTATGATTCTGCTCAAAACTATTAACATTATGATCTAGATACTTATGATTATTCTCCTTTTGTGAAACTTCATCATTGTTGAATAAACTATATTTATTTTCTTTATACTGCATCTTATGATTTTGTTGAAAACCATTATAATCGTAACTGGAATAATTTATATTATTAATTCTTTGCTCATTCCCATTTCTCATTTTTCCACTATTCTGACTATCACAGAAACTTTCATGACTTCCCTTAGTGTCATTCAAATTGCACATAGGATTGTCAAAGATTTTGAACCGTTTATCAAAATCTTCTGTGGTTTTCCCCTCTTTGTTCATCTGCAACATAGGGTTATTAAAATCATTTTGAGTAACATTATTACTATTTTTTCTGTGAGGGGGAGTATACTTTAGCATTCTGATGTTTTGATTTATTTCCCCTTCATCAATCCTTTCTCCTTCATTGATTCATTTTGATCCTCCTATACTTTCTGGAGGAGTAACAATATCATCTGTCTGCAACCCAAAGCATTCCAAAACATCAGCTGGTTATTTTCTGAAATTCTTTGTAAGTCTTTTCTTATCAGTAATAAGCTCAGCAAACTCTCGGATTGATTTTTGTATCCAAATGTCAATTTCATCATCCTCTTCCTCATTTTCATAATTGCACTAATTGACATTTGAGTAACAAGGATTTGCATTGCCTTCATCATTCTGATGGTCAGGACCGAGAAACTATTCGCAAGCAAGTTCCTGACCATCCTTGTCAAGCCGCTTCTTAGGAGACACATACGACATTTTCTTCTTTGGTTTCTTATTCTTCTTCTTTGGTTTCAATTCAAAAAATGAGCTGTTCTTCAGGGATCTTCTTCCTAACATAAGTTTCACCTAATAATGAATTCTAGAGTCGCCACCTCACTTCCTGTGAGGAATTAATAACTATTCTGGATCTTTCCCTAGCAGAGTCACCAAATTGTTGGGGCTCGAAAACGCTGGTCATTTTGAGGCCAACTGACAGACACAACAACAGGTGCCTCTGCAATTTTGGTTCAATCGAACCAAGGCTGGTAAACCTAAAATTAATGAGTTTTCCTAAATGACTGAATGCATAAATAGAATAATGTAAAGAATTGCTATGATGAAAAGATAATAAATATTAACTACACCTAAAATAAAGACCAGTGCCTACTCCTTATCAGAAATGAAAACTATGTGTGATTACTTTAATTGATGATTACTACCAAAGCTCATTTAGCTCCATCTATTAACGACAAAATGATATCTTGAATTAAAAGTATAACTTTGGAGATGAATTTAAATAATTTTATCACTTCAGAGACTGATCAATTAACAACAATAGACTAAAATAGGAAGACAACTATTCAAAAGAAATTTAATTCCCAAAGGACAGACCAATTGAATTCTATATCATTCAAAAGGCATGCTTAGCCATACACAATGGGAAACCAATCTGACATAGCTCTACAATTCCTATTTAACATTGCAATATAATAATCTCAATGAAAGCAAAGATACTTTATCCAAAGTATTAAACCAAAATAGCATAGAGGAACAGATGTTACCAGTGAACTTTGCAATTAAGCCTCAAAAACCACTTGATCTACATATACTGATCCAATAGTTTCCATCTAATTTCAGAGCAAAAGCATCAACCAGGTTTTCCCAATATTTCATAATGTAATTTCAAATTGTGTGTCGTGATAGCATTGTCTCCATGTTTTACAATTTGACTGATTATAAATATGATTTTCAATAGTCTCCTATGAAAGGACATGCCCTTTCACAAGAACTAATCATATAATTAACCCTAAAAATGTACACAACAAACTATAACAATGGTTTGTTCAGAAAAATTTCTTAAATAATTTCGGTGTGCTGTGCATAATAGTTTAGCTTTTAATTTCCTACACACACAAAATATCCAATATTAATTTATCTCAAACTTAATAAGGAAAATCATTATATATGAAATACATTAATCCTAAAAACTTATATTTTATTTATTAATAATTAGTTGAAAATAAATATCATAAATAAACAAATAAAATGAAAATGGGAATTTAATAATTAAATCATGTGGGATTTATATAATGAGACAAATAAAATCATTACATTTATAGTCATCCTTCTATTTCAAAATAACACATAATGCTTTTATTTAAGAATATAGTCCACTTAATGAAAAATGTATTTAGCCCTAAAGATGAAATGAATCATTTAGGGCTAATACATTAAGCTTATAAAACTATTACCAAAATGATATAAAATCCTTCTAGTACGAAATAATATTATAATTATGAGAAATATATTTGGTTTGGGAACCCGAAAATATAACTCTCTAGAAATAGTCCTAAAACATACATAAAAGAATTAAATAATTTATAAAAGCTAATAAGATAAAATATTAACACTCTAAAAATTAAGGTAAATAGGAATAAAGAAAAGTTACCTTTTAGGGTTTTGTGCAAATAAATGGCAAACCGTAAAGAATATATTACACCTCTTTGAAATTTAATAATAATGTTAAAAACTTTTCACCTAGCTTGGTGAAATATATTAATGCTAAAAATTTTGAGTTAAAATGCCAAATGGGAAAGAAAAATAATTAACATTAAAAAAAATACCAAAACCCTAATAAATCAATGTATATCAATTTTAATTTTTATATCATATTTTCACTTTTTAGGGTTTTTTGGGGGGAAACTACAAATCAAAATAAAATAATAATTAGTTAATCATGAGACATCAAATTTATATCTCCCAAACCTAATTTGTTTTAACATTTAATTCCAAAAGAGATGATGTTTTCTTTAAACAAACTGTAATAACAAAATCCTTTGAAGGGCTGACCTTGCTTGGTAAACATTAATCCTGAAAAGATTTCCTTCGGTGACCAAGTGAACTCGGTAACCATAGCGAATTCTGCAACATCCTTTGGAGACTGAGTGAGCTCGGTAACCACTAATTTTCCTTCAATAACTGAGGAGGCTCGGTTAACACTATTTTTTATCATGTTTCCTTTCGACACCCGAGAGATCTCGGTAGACACTAAAAACCACCTAGCTGACCGACTGAGCTTGGTAGACACTGAGAACCACCTAGCTGACTGACTGAGCTCGGTAGACACTGAGAACTGCCTAGCTGACCGACTAAGCTTGGTAGACACTGAGAATGATAATTGATATGACATTTGTGTGACATCAAAGACAACACATAGCTAATCCAACAATGTCTTTCAGACAATTGTATCCAACAATCTCCCTCTTTGGCATTGATGGCAACATAACATGTCATAGCACAATGAAATTTCACAAAGAAACCTAGAGTAAGAAGCATATCCTTAGCTTCATTCTGATTCCCATCATCTTCAAACTTCTTTCTGACTAAGAACTCTCCCTCTTAACTTCTCAAATTATTCTCCTTATAAATTTCTTGAAATGACAACAAACTCTCCGTCTTTGACAACACATGCCAAAGACAACTTACACAGTTTCGGTAAATATCAATGTACCTTATGTACTGATTCATATGCAATGATTCCCTGACTATGTTGCATCAACTGATTGATCTTCAACATGTTCTAGTTGATGCATCACTAAAACTTTATTTAGTGAACCTCGGACACGGGAGTGACCCCTAACTTGCCTCTTAGATACAAGAATGCATCCTTAGGTAGTGGCTTGGTGAAGATATCTGCAATTTGTTCTTTTGTATGAATATATTCCAATCTGATTTCCTTGTCCTGCACCAATTCTCTGACAAAGTGATATTTTATAGCAATGTGCTTGGTTTTGGAATGCATTACTGGATTCTTTGAAATATTTATTGCACTTGTATTGTCAAAAAACATAACAACTGGTTCTTTGATCTCAACCTTCATGCCTTCCAAAAAATGTTTAAACCATACAATATTAGAGCAGTTTACTGTTGCAGCAACATATTCTGCTTCTATTGTGGATTGGGATGTGCAGTTTTGCTTTTTATTAGTCCAAGATACTAACCTCTTGCCAAGAAAGAATGCTCCACCACTTGTACTCTTTCTGTTATCAATGTTTCCTACCCAATCAGCATCAGTAAACACTTTTAAATCCAGATTGCCTCCAAATTTATACCACAAGCCATAATCTTCAGTTCCCCTTAAATACCTCAAGATTCTTTTGATTGCCATCATGTGATTTTATCTAGGTTTAGCTGAGAATCTTGCCACTATACCAACTGCTAAGGCAATATCAGGCCTTGTGTGCACTACATACTGTAATTTTCCAATCATTGATCTGTATAAAGTCTGATCTACTTCTTTTGAATCATCATCTTTGGTAAGCTTCAGTCTAGTACACATGGGTGTACCAACTGGTTTTGAATCTTCCATACTAAATTTCTTAAGTATTTCCCTGATATATTTAGACTGAGTAATGTAGATACCATTTTTGTTCTGCTGAATCTGAAGTCCAACAAATTTTTTTATCTAACCAGACATAGACATTTCAAATTCTTTGTTCATATGCTCTGAAAATTCTTTGCACTGATCATCATTTCCTGCAAACACAGTATCATCCACAAATATTTTTGCCAAAACAATTTTGTTATCTGATCCTTCTTTGATGTATAAATTACTATTGTCATTAGCTCTTTTGAAATCAATTTGAGTAAGATAGTTATGTAATCTTTCATACCATGCTCTAGGAGCTTGTTTCAGACCATACAATGCTTTGTGTAATTTGCAGACCATATCCCTTTTGTCTGGATCAATAAAACCTTTAGGTTGTTCAATGTAGACTTCTTCCTCAAGAATACCATTAAGAAATGCAGATTTTATATCCATCTGATATACCTTAAATCCTTTATGTGCTGCATATGCAAATAAAGTCCTCACACCTTCTAATCTTGCAACAGGAGCAAAAGTCTCTCCATAATCTATTCCTTCTTCTTGAGAATATCCTTTACATACCAATCTTGCTTTGTTTCTTGATACTTGACCATCTTCATTCAACTTATTTCTGAATACCCATTTTGTCCCAATTACATTTTTATCTTTAGGCCTAGGTACAAGAGTCCATGTCTTATTTTTCTCTATTTTCTCTATTTCTTCATTCATAGCCTCAATCCAACTTTCATTTTCCAATGCATCTTTGACATTTTTAGGTTCAAAATCAGCAAATAAACATGTACCTTTTAGTTTACTTCTTGTCATAGTACCATCTGATTTGTTTCCAATAATCTGATCTGGTGTATGATACTTTCTGACGTACTTGGCCAATACAGGTTCCTTGCTTCCTGAATGAGTTACATTGTCATCTTCTTCATCTTCAGGTTCAGGTTGCTCGGGCTCAGTAGGTACTTGCTCGGTAGCTTCAGACTGAGACTCGGTACTTTGTGACTCGGTTTGAACTTCTTGTTGTGACTCGGTTACTATACTGGGCTCGGTAGATGTACTTTCCTTATTGACAGATGTGTCTAGCAGTGTATCAGGTTCAATGTAAACAAATCTTCTGTAATCCTCTAGTTCCTTTTTGCTTTCTTCTTTAGTCTTTTCTGCAAACTCATCAATTCTCACATGTGCACTTTCTATGATTTTGTGAGTAGACAAATTTAGACATCTATATGCCTTACTTTTGCAAGAATATCCCAAAAATATTGCTTCATCACTTTTTACATCAAATTTTCCTTTTTTAGATTCTTTTAAGATGTAACATTTACTACCAAATACTTTTAGGTAACTTACATTTGGTTTGTAGCCATACCATAGCTCATAAGGAGTCTTGAATGTGTCTTTTCTCAGCTGTACTCGGTTCAAGGTATGAACTGCAGTGCTGATAGCTTCCTTCTAGTATTTCATAGCAATGTTCTTTTCAATCATTAGAGTCCTTGCATAGTCCATGATAGATTTGTTCCTTCTTTCAGCTATTCCATTCTGCTCAAGAATTCTCGGGGCTGATACCTATCTTTTGATTCCTCTTTCAATGCAGAAATTATTGAATTCATGGGAGATGAATTCACCACCTCTGTCTGATCTCAAGAATTTTATTCTTTTTCCTGTTTCCTTTTCTACTCTTGCTAAATACCATTTGAACTTCTCAAATGCTTCTGACTTTTCTCTTAAATACATAACAGTCATCATTCTAGAGTAATCGTCAACAAAGAGAATAAAGAATTTTTCTTCAGTATAGCTCTCAATTCCAATAGGTCCACATAAATCAATATGCACAATTTCCAAAATATCTTTAGACTGATAGTTTTTACTTTTAAAACTAGACTTTCCCATTTTACCAATTTGACAATTCTTGCATAGACCAACATTAGGTTTCTTCAAAGTAGGAATACCTCTTACTTTCTTGAATTTGCTTATTTTCATCATGTTATCAAAATTTACATGACATAACCTTTTGTGCCATAACCAACTTTCTTCAATTTGAGCAATAAAACATGAGTATTCACCAAGATCAAGATAAAATAGGTTACCTTTGGTTTGTTTGCCCGATCCTATCAATTTTCCTTTGTCATCCAGCAGTCTTGCTTTGCCATTCATGAATTCAACTTTGAATCCAATGTTAATTAGCTATGCTACACTTAGAAGATTATGCTTTAGTCCTTCAATCCAATATGCATTATCACATATAAGTTCTTTGGTTAATGAAATTCGTCCCTTTTCTTTTATACAACAAGGTTCATTGTTTCCAAACCTTACATTACCACCATCAAAGTTTTCAAAATGTTCAAACTTAGTCCTGTCACCAGTCATATGATGTGAACATCCACTGTCTATAATCCATGTATCATTCTTTCTTATATGAAAGATAAGTGTCATCTCATCTTCATCATTATCAGATTCATCTTTTACAGCAATGAAAACAATTTCTTCTTTACTATCATCCGAATCTTTAGCTAAAAAACATGTTTTCTTACCTTTATCCTTGAATGATTTGAAATTCTTCTTGCCATTGTACTTGTAACCTTTCTTCTCATCTTTGCTTTGCTTATTTGGGCACCTAGCTGCAATATGACCAATTTTTTCACATGAAAAATAGATTAAGGGAGTTTTACCTTTGTATTTTCCTCTGCCTCTTGAATATTTCTTTGCAAGTAATGCTTCAATAACTTCAAGATCACTATTAGAACTTTCCTCTGATTCTTCTTAACTTTCTGATTGGATTTTCTTCCCTTTCTTGAGTGAAAGTTTGGCCTCAAAAGCTGATTCAATATTTTTAGAAGTTGGAACATAGTTGTCATAGTTATCCAGTTCAAAGGTTGTCAATCTTCCAACTAAGGCATCCAAAGTTATATTGTGATTTTCTTCACATCTTCTTTCTTGAATAGCAGAAACTCTTATTGCATAAATAGGAAGTAATGTTCTAAGAACCTTACTTATAACATTTTCATCATCAATTTTTCCTCCAGAAGCTCTGATTGCACTAACACTTGTCTTGATCCTTTCAACATATTTTGCACTGTTTTCTTCTTCTCTCATTTTCATCTGATCAAACTGTCCTCTTAGGCTTTCTGCTTTGGCTCTCTTTACATTGTCATCACTGCCATATATTTTCTTCAGCTTGTTCCACATTTCATGAGCAGTTGTGCCATCTTTGATTTCATCAAATTCTTCATAGCTAAGAGCTGATGCAATGTCTATCATCATAGTGTTATGGTTCTTCTTCTCTGCAATGTCTTCAACAGTTAATGTGCCAGTAGGAATTGTATATTCTTGATCAATATATTTGCATCCTGAATCACCAATGGAAGCCAGATGAAGTCTCATGAGACCTTGCCAAGCTGAAAAATTATTTCTGTTAAGCCTTGGAATTTCTCTTTTGTAAGACATCGTGATCTTTAGCTTAGGTCCTTGAAACCCTTCCTGCAAGCACCAAAAGCTCTGATACCAATTGTTAGAAATATAGATGCAGTAACTGAGAGGGGGGGTGAATCAGTTAACCACAAAAATATTACCACTGATCCCTTAGATATCTTAACAAATTATTTACTTTTGCCACTCGGTAGAAATGTTGAAACTCAATCTTTGAAGTGTGTAATAATTAAACTGTTCTTAAGCATTCATCACTGATTAACATACATGAATAAAGAAAATAACATGAACACAAGAGACACCAGATTTACTGTGGAAACCCAATATGGAAAAAACCACCAATGTAACTAGTTACTATTTTTCACTCTTCTGAAGTGATGCCCAGTTAGAAGCCAACCCAATAAAAGGTTACAAAACACACTGTTAGGTGTGACTTTGTTAGAGGATTTAATCACCTTGCTAGGAGTGGCCTTGTAAGAGGTCTTGAAACAATTCAATAGAATTGTCACCTTGTTAGAGGATTTACAAAATGATTGTTAAACCAACTCGGTTAAGAGATTTTGATATCACTGCTACAATTGTAAGAGAGTAAAAATGAAATGACCTGCAACTGAATTGCTGATTATAGATCTCTATTCTGCTTCACTAGATCCTTACTGATCAAATAAATCTTTGCTGCTCCTCAAGGATATCTAACCATCCTTCAAAATTCGCACATACCTATCTTCAAAATGATTTTTGCATGCTGTATCTCTTTTTCACCACTTGACCTTCTATATATATATACCATTCTAATTAACATTTAGATTGTCAAGTCAGCACTAATAATTATTACAACTATCGGCTGGGATAAACAAACTGTAATAACAAAATCCTTTGAAGGGTCGACCTTGCTCGATAAACATTAATCCTGAAAAGATTTCCTTTGGTGATCGAGTGAACTCGGTAACCACAGCGAATTCTGCAACATCCTTCGGAGACCGAGTGAGCTTGGTAACCACTAATTTTCCTTCGATAACCGAGGAGGCTCGGTTAACACTATTTGTTGTCATGTTTCCTTTCGACACCCGAGAGATCTCGGTAGACACTAAAAACTGCCTAGCTGACTGACTGAGCTCGGTAGACACTGAGAACCGCCTAGCTGATCGACTGAGCTCGGTAGACACTGAGAACTACCTAGCTGACCGACTAAGCTCAGTAGACGCTGAGATTGATAATTGATATGACATTTCTGTGACATCAAAGACAACACATAGCTAATCCAACAATGTCCTTCAGACAATTGTATCCAACATATGTGAGATTAATCTATTGCATAAAAGGAAATCTACACTAAGAATGTCATTATCATGCAACTATGAAAGCAAATATGAAATGAGATGCAACAAAGTCTTCAAAGCTTGGATTGCAAGAGTGTCTTCAAAGAGAGCTCCAAATGACCTAGGAAACTTGCAGCATAATATTAACATGAAAACCTAAGATGCAAATGAGGAAGAGAGCTCTCCTTTTATAAGAAATGAAATGAAAATGGACCATTGAGATTAAGAGGCAAAAGACTTAATCAATGGTGGAGAAAAAAAGAAGCTTGATCCTTGTGCACAAATATCCTCCAATAGGAAAATAGGAATTGACTTTAATGTCCATATGAGACAAAAAGTACTTTTCCTCTTTTTATAAAATAAGAATAATGTTTTATTTGTGCAACATAGGATAAGAAGAAAAGTGGGGATTTTTTATTTAAATAAAAAGGGAGGAAATTCCTTTTAATTAAATAAAGGCTTAGGATAAAGTGATTTTATTATTTAATTAAAATAGATTTTTAATTAATTAAAAGGGAGAATGTTCTCTTAATTAAATAAGATTTTTATTTTTTTCTCTTTTACATTAAATAAGGCTCAAACCTTAGGAAATATTGAATTGATTATGATTTGATCAAGGAAATTGATATAATTGATATTGTTGATATTTGAAAATATTGATTCAGGGATTTGATAAATTGTTGAATGGGGGCCCAAAGTCTAGGCGACCATTTTAGGGTGCATACAACTGATAATGCATGGATCGCTCGAATCAGTGTGAACCCATGGGGACCACCATTTTTACTCTCGGAGGGCTCCACAAGGTTTCAAAAGTCAAATAGTTGAAATGATTTGAAAATGACCCCTTTTGACCTTATATAGGTTTTGACCTAAATTTTCAAAGTGTTCTATTTTGCGTGAAAACTGCACCCCTAGCTAATTTTGACATTCTGAACCCATTTTCAAGATCAAAATCAAAATCTGAGATCATTTACTTTGTTAAAATTATGATCTAAATTTTTGGACCCAAGATGGTCGACTGCTTACATTATCGACCTTCATGACATCACATAAATCCAGAACTTAACTTATTTGATTATCTAACATCAAACTTTTAAAATTTCAACTTGGTCAACCATGGTCAACCCATGGTCAAACCTTGCCAACCTTGGTCAACAAGACCCCTAAATGATGCAGAATGCATCTATAGACGTGTACAATCACTTCTCCAATCGATTATGTTGCTTCTAATCATTCACATTGGCCTTCTCACCAAATTTTGATTTTCATCCCGAAGGAGGCATGGTATTTTATATCATAAACCATATCAAATCAGTCTTTTTCAAATTTTCTTCAATCAAGACAATAACCAAGTTAATTGTTGACTCATCAAAAGTCCTTGTCGCTTGGGGCATATCACTTGGGGCATATGAGATTTATCAAAATCCATATCAATCTAGTGTTTTGTTAATCTTGTAAATTGTATCAACTCTTCGTAACCATTGGTTCATTAGTGTTATTTCCTTGATTCTTTGGAACTGAAGGGTTTGGACTTGGCATCCTTTCAATTCCTTTGGGCATTCAGGTCTGGAGTCAAGATAGTCAATTCCTCGTAATCATATGTTTAGAATCAGGAGTTGTATCACTTTTTCATAATCACCAGTTCATTCTTGTTACCATTAACATCATCTCAATTCTTTGGTCAATCAGGACTTGAATCAACATCTTAAATTTTTCTATCAATTTTTGTCTTGGAAATAGTTTTTCTTTAAGGATCAATTTCTCCATCACATAATTGAGTTTGGATCTCACCAAACAAATTTATCTTTGAACCACTACGCTTTGCACAGTAATTCAAAGAGGGGAAAAATGTAATACCCCAAAAATGAGCTTCAGTACCATTAACCTCCTACATCAACAAATTAATCAAAATCAACCTTAAAGTCCTAACCTTAAGGCACATCTGCACATCAAATCATCAAAACCCTAATCGATCCTATTCTAATTCTACATCGGGGAATATTCTTAATCTATCCTAATTATTCCTAATTAAATATTATTTGGTGATAAATGATATTATTTTATTTATCCAAAGTTGATTAATTAAATATGTTAAATAATTAATTAATTAAACTTTATTTGGCCACTTAAATAATTTAATTAGATTTAATTAAATTTATTGATTAATTAATATTGTTTATTTGACAACAAATCATAATTTTTAAAAATAATCAATTGAATATATATTTAATTGATTAAAATAAAATTTTCAAATTTAATAATATGATTTTGGATAAAGTTTGATTTAAATAATTGATTAACACATAAATCAGTTATTTAATTGATTAAATTAGTTAAGTTGAGAATAAAACACATGGAAAATTAAATAAACTCATAATTATCTATGCATAAATCAGAAGAGCAATTAAACTCAAAAATAACTATTGAATTCAATTTGTTAACTTTCTAAACTCAACATGTGATTGTGAGTTGAAAAGCATATTGAAGTGATCTCAACTTCTAATTTGAGTTAAAAGGTTGATTTGCATGATTTTATTGAGATAACTATTTCTAATTTCTTGACAACTCACCCATCAATTTTGAGTTTAACAGGGAGATATTTTTGGCTTTCCACGAGTTCTCAAAACCATGGATTTCTATATAAAGAGGCTTCAGTCCTTTACAAATGATTATGAATTTTGAGAATTCTTGCATGTGCAATCTGAAGAATAGCAGTGCCATATTGTCGAATTCTTGAGATTGTGCAATCTTTTGAGACTCTTTGCTAACATTGATTTCTATTTTTTGCATCCATAGCGATTCAATTCATCTTTCATCAAGTTTTAGATCATTTTCATCTAGATTACATTGTTATTTTGCATATAAATCCAAAAATATAGATTAAATCTTGCATTCATTTCACAATTTTTACATTCAAATCCTTCATTTAGATGTTGTATTGTCACTGATCTCGGTCATATTTTGAGAATACCATACTCACATCTACTAGAAGGTAGTAAATTGCCTGGTTAATGATATATCTATTTCTTGCTTGTTTTCTGATCATTAATCAATAATGTTATACTAATGTGTTGTGTCTTCTAAACAAGTACAATTTTCACACACACACACACTCAAGTCCTATTCTCTTTGCATACAATTCTTATCATTCCTTCAATAGGATAGTATCATTTTGATGCTTGGCTTGTCATCATTAACTAATGGGTTATTGTCGATTGTCTTTGCTATCATTCTAGATCACTATTTTTTGATCTCATAGTTTATCATATTTGAGAAGACATAATGGTGCTTTTTCTTAGTTCCTTTATCTTTGTTCTTGAATATCCTATGGCTTGTTTTGGGGCTGTTTGATTTTCAAAGTAGGACATTATGTTTCATTGTAAGTTTATTTGAATTGTTGTTTAAATAGTATAATTTAATTTTTTTTTTTTTAGGTGATTCATTATGAAGTATATTAATAGGAAAGTTTTATTATAGAAGTCAATGTGATTTCAAAAGATCCATTTAAACAACTCAAATCTTTAAATATATTGTTTAAGCTTGCTCGACATGTGATACTCTATTTTATCTGAGTTTATTCAGGTGGTCTACTATGTTTCCCATATTTGTGGTGGAGATCATCTTCAAGAGGAGTTAAAACTTGTAAGATCTCGGTCTCTATTTATTTTCTTTGTTCTGAAAGATATTAATCAATTTTGTTGTCTTAATTTTCTCTGTTCTGACATGACTCATATTTGGAAACAACTAGTTTTTAGGCTGATTTGGAGATTTAGTCCTCCATTTATTGCTGGACTGGATTGAGGGTGATTATTTGATAATATCTTTGTGTAATCATTGGCTGTTATTTTGTCTTGATATTTTTGTGTTTTCATTAGTGTTTTGCATATAGGTTTTTTTAATTATATTTTATCCTTTTCTAGAACCATGAGTTCAGAACTTCTACTCCACAGAGAGAATACTCTATAGATATTGGATGATACTTGTATGGCTTTATTCAACCACACTAGCTAATATCATGGTCTTTCCTGTTACTGCCACTTTAAATCACTTCTTAGGAGGATCGTGTAATTACCATTGCATGGTATATGACATAAAGTAGTAATAAGAGAATAGATTCAGTATGCATCAGTGGCAACTGACAAATTTTTTTATTTTGTTATGCATGAAATCTTTCTACTGATCATATGTGCTTTTGCATGCCATTAAAAACATATTAAGCACTGCTATAATTTTAATTGTATCTTATGTTCCAATGCAATTATTAATATTGTATAAGAATTTATTTATAATTAATATTCTTAGGAAAATTATATGGTGAGTGAGAGGAAGAAAATTACCAATCATTTTCTTTGTCAGCAATAATCAGAACAATGGTTTTTGGATATCCAGGCCTGGGATGAGCATCTTAAGAAGGGTTATGAGCAGAGGGCAGTGATTCAAGTGAAAAACTTTGATCCATCCTACACATCGGTAGAAATAGATGTAAGTAATTTCTAACAATATATTGTATGTGGTGTTATTTATGTTATTCAAAATTTCTAGTTAGCCATTGTGCGTTGTCTGGTTATTGCATGGAGTCAGCAGCTTGTTGGGACTGATAAAAATCAAATTGATAAAAATAGTCAGTTGATCACATAATATTACAATGAATGTTCAACTTCAATAATTGACAGAGATAAATTCCAAGCTGACTATTTCAAATTGAAACATTCAAATGATCCTTTATACTGCAACCACAACTGCACCAAACCATTTTAAAAATGGAAGACCATTATGTCAAACGCAAATCTTCAAACCCTGCTTCTTCCTCATTAAAAACAAGTAAGGTCTTGCTGTTGTAGATTTGTAACTGTGTCATCATTATTGGGATCATGGAAATTGTTTGGTCATATTGCACAACCTCACATACTAGGTTAAAGATGGTTTTTGTAGTAAACTACTAGCTTTATTTTTCTAATAATGTTGCCACAAACAATCTCAAAAAGTGGAATATGTGGTTTTTTCTTATTATAAGTTTCTTTAATACGATGTTCATAAATTGGAGACCCATTATTTTTATCAAATATACTGGAACATTTAGAAGGATGGGAGATAAATTATAGATTTACAACATGCTTGGTAACAAAAGAGAAAATGGTGTGTCTGAAATGGGTTCATTGTCAACTCTCTCTACATCCAAGATGTAACTCATATGTTTTTTATGCAATGCTAACTTTGTCACATATCTTTATGGTATTTTAGAAATTCATATCACTTATAGATAAATAATTCCTAGATGAGGAGAAACTTATCAAGAATGCTTGAGGTCTGAATTAGATATTAGCTTCTGAGAGAGGATTAACATGAACAAGACAAAATTTTATTGACATGAGAAGTAGGATTCAGTGGAGTTGGTCATATATTATTACATCTTGTGAACAGGCTAATGTATTTGAGCTATCAACACCTAATGAAGTTATGTTTGCTGTTATACACTAAGTTTGCACCCTTGTTTCAAGCTCTCATAGTCTTGATAACCTAGTATAACATGGGAATCATCTCCAGGTGTGGGACCTATGCTAACTGAGATGAGACCTCCAAGTTCTAGGCTGGTCCCTCTTGGATAATCACCCTAATTTGCTTCTAGACATGAAAAGTAAATCTTTTGAGGGAAAGGGATAGAAGGAATGCTTGGAAAGGGAAATGACTTGAAAGCAAACTACCTACTAGGTGATACACTGAAAATAGGGTTTGGATCTCAGTATAGAGGAATGGAATCAATGAAAGGCTTAGGTCTAGTAGGTCACAACTTACTGAATAGGCTTGCATAAGTGTTTCATAAGAGGGTCTAGACATAAGACACAACCTATGACCTGCAAGTAGACATTCACTTTTGCAACTTGGTGTAGGATTCAGACAAGACTGTTAGGGGGGCTAAAGTATACCCACAAAAAAATCTAAATCAGATCAAACACAATAACACACACAATTACAGAAAGTAAGAGGGATCAAGAACCCTAAGTTGTCATTGAAAACATCATATACTTTGATTTAATAAGAAATAATTTAGACAAGGAAGCATAGGGATAGAAAAGATGTCACAAAATACCTCTGCAATATCTAAATTATCAATGAAAGATTTACAACTGTATAAGCCAGAGGGTAGAAATGATACCACAGATGACCCTTAAGAAAAGTGAAATTCTTTTACAATTGTCCAACTCTGAGCTCAAAAGCTCTAAAAATACAATATATATATCCCCTCTTGCATGCAAGAAAGAGTCAAAACCTAACTAGGGTTACAAAATTAAACAATGATATCAAACCCTAGGGTACTGATCACCTATTATGAAAATCCCTGAGAACGTCGGTGATCAAATCATATCTCTCCTCACGGGCATCCATCTACTACTGAGCTCACTTGCAAGCACAAAAACCTTGACTTACCAACCCACCTACAACTCCACTAAGCCATGAAGGCTCCAAATCTGATTATATTTCCCTAGGAGAGGTACTATTCAAAAGGTGGCGCTAACTCTTTCTAGCACCTCCTATCATGAAAACATGGCAAAGGACCCTACAACACCGGCCAACAATCACTTCTATCATCTTCACAACCACAACCATCCTGAGACTTTATTTCCTGAGCTACCTGATGTCGTGCATGGCCGAAAAGAGCAAAACCTTAGCAAAACCTTCACAGGAAATTTGAATTTTGAAATATAACGGCTAGTGGCAAATTTTAAAATGTAACTGTCAATGAGAAACCCTTCCCAATAGATTTACGGCTATGATGCACCTAAAAATAGCTTGAAAACCCATCTGACAAGTCAAAGCCACCATGAAAGTCAGTGGCCAATGAGAATTGAGCACGTTAGCACACCTATCATTTTGGCCCCACCTTGAGCTTCTCCTTCTTAAGTCATTCGGTGACTACGCAACTGAAGACCTCTCTAAGTCATGAAGAACTTCATATAACCCTGGTCCGGTTAAGCGACTACGTGAACACTGCAGTCACTGAATAGCTTAATCCTTCAATTGACCCCAGTTAAATTTAGCAAACAAGAGAAAACCTTAGTACCGAGTCACAAAATACCTTCAAACCCTGGGCCCATTCTGCCACATGTCAATCTTCTATTCATTCTAAACTGCTACATCAACAAACACCTTAGCAAACTCTGACAACAGACCCACGAGAACTGGATTCCAATCTAACGGTGGATGCATGATCTCATGGCCCCTTAATATTCTTTCAAATCATGTGCTAGTCGCTGATCCTTTTAGAACTAGGACCCCATGACACATCAAATCTTCTGACACATCCTGATCATCACACAGTAGCCAATCATATGTGAGCACATCAGTGCCAGGTAGCACATTGGACAGTCGTCGCATGATCTCATAGGGTCAGAAGATTCTATGAGATCATACGACCACCGTAGATCTTTACCTTTTTGACACATCTGTAGATCCTCTAACACGGTCCCACTGACAGATCCAAGCTATCGTCTGGCCAACCAATAACAAATGAGCATGTTAGAAACCAAGGACCCACCTGATAGAGCCTAAAAACAAAGTAAGATCAATGGTCATCGCATGATCGCATACTCTGACACAAAGCCTTGTGAACATATGCCAGTCATTGATCCTCTACAGATGTCAGAGCCTCTGACTGCCGAAAGGGCCCGGTCCCACTGACAAGAAATGACTCATTAGCATGTGGACCAATTAGAATACGCCACCTGCACACACTTGGTAGTGGACCCACCTGTTTGAAGAGTTATGTCATAAAGGATAATCGATGGTCAATGCATAATCTCATGCCTTTGACAAATCTTATGACAACTTATGCCCATCGTTAGATTAATATGGTGTCAGAGAGCCTGGGCCCAAAAATAAAAGGCGTCGGGACTTAGGAAAAAAAAATTAAAGCGCTAGGCGCTTAGACTTAGGGAAATATTAAAGCACATGGAAATATGATCACTTAAGTGGCCAAAAAGGTAATGCAGAAATATAACAGGCCAAAAGGATCTTTTAGGGTTTTTAAGGGTCCAATGGCTAATTTTATGAATTTTTTGACATGCAGACCAGGGAGTAAAACAATTTGCAAAGGCCAGAGGACAAGGCACAACTTCATGAAATTTTCAGGGATGCTTGGTAGGATAAAAAAAGAGACCTTGGGATGGATTTTAGCCAAATTTGCATGTACATGGAAATTGGGGTAACATTTTGGTGATTTCTGTTGGATGTTAGCCTACTAGACATAGATTAGTGGCCTATAAACAATCCATTGGGCATGTGGTCACTACAGGAACACAAAACTTTGACAGAGACAAACTTGTGCACAAGCACTTCTTGGAAGGTAGGAATCTAACCTAGAAAATAGGGAAAGAAAGTAGAAAAACACATAATTACAATAATTTATAGAGAGGGATTAACCTCAAAGCAGGGCTTCAAGTGGAATCCATTTACTGAGATTGGCAAGGCAACTCCTTCAAGATTTGATAGTTGGAAAGCATTGGATCCCTTGCACTCTATTATAACAAATGGTCTACCCCAAAATGAATCAAATTTGGTATGTCTGCCAAGCTTGGATCTGAAATCATCCCATTTGAGAACTCATCTCCAACTTTGAAATTCCTAACCCTGGCTCTTTTGTCAAAAATCCTCTTTGTTTGAATATGATGGAATTTCATATGCTGCATTGATTTGTCTCTGATCTCTTCCAATTCCATCAACTAAGCATATCTGACCTGCAAGGGGTCTCTTTCTTCAAATAGGGCATACTGAGTAGCCAAGTCTAGAGCTAGCAATTCAACTGAGATAGACAACATGGCCTCTCTACCATACACTAACACATAAGGAGAATTCCCAATGATCTTCTTTGGAGTAATTATGTCTAGCCATAAGGCAAACCTTAGTTTAGTATGCCAATCCCTCTGGTTGTCTTGCAGAGTCTTCTTGATTATCCTAATCAAGTTCTTGTTTGTTGATTCTGCCAAGCCATTGCCTTGGGGGTAGTAATTTGAACTTGTATTCAGATAGATGTCATTCTTGACTGCCCACTCTAAGACTTTGAGGCCTATGAATGCTAATGCATTATCTGAAATTATTGAATCTGGAATGCCAAATCTATGAATTATGTCATCATAAAAACTCAACATAGCATTCTCATTGGCTTATTTTAATGCAACTACCTCTGTCCACCTGGTGAAATAATCTATTGCAGTGATTATCCATTTATGTCCTGCACTAGATGGAGGATTGATCATGCCAATGAAATCTATGCCCCACTTCATGAAGGGCTGCTCTGTTCTGACTGGTTGTAGGGGAAAGGCTGCAAGCCTTTCTTTTCCTACAAGCATGGCACACTTGATGCATTTTCTCACATACTCATGACTATCCTTAAAGATAGATGGCCAATAGTATCTGGCCCTCATGATTTTAAAAGTAGTAGTCCTAGGAGAAAAGTGACCTCCAGAAAGTCCATCATGAAACTCAAATAGGACATCAGCTATCTTTTCTGAATCTATGCATCTCAAAAGGACACCATTGTGATCCTTTCTAAAAAGAACTTCATTTATCAGCATGAAAGGAACAGATTGTAATCTATAATACCTCCTCTTTGTTGAATCCAAACCTATAGGACATTGTCCTATCTTCAAATAATTGATCATATTAGGCAACCAGTTTGTATCCTTGGCTTGTTCTTCTTTAGAATGCACCACCAGAGATGCATCTATTTGCTCTGATTTCTTTGAACTTTCATCCTCTACCAAATGTTCACAAAGACCTCTTCCTCTAACCAGCTTGGTAGTTTGAATATCTATGTCATATTCCATCACCTTGGTGATCCAACCAGCTCTCTTCTCATTTAGGTCCTTGGAAAGCAAAAACTCTTTGACACTTGGATGAGTAATTTTCAAGTGTACCTTGCTATGGGTCAAAAAATATCTAAATTTTTTAAGGCTCTTCACCATAGCAAGTACATGTTTCTCTATAAAAGAGTATCTATGTTCATACTCCTCTAAACCTTTGCTAAAGAAAGTAATAGGCTGCTCCAATCCATCTGAATTTTCTTGGGTCAGCATTGCAGATATAGCATCATGACCTCCATAAGCATAAAGGATAAAATCCTTACTAAAATTTGGGTTTAGGAGAGCAGGGGCTTCTGTTAAGGCCTCTTTGATAGCTTGGAAATTGACTCTCCCTTCTTTGGTCCAACTAAAAGCTGAACTCTTCTTTAACATGGCTGTCAAAGGCTTTAGTAAATCTACAATGTTAGGCAAGAACCTCCTAACAAAATTAATCTTTCCTATGAAAGATTGGAGACCTTTCTTGTGATGTGGTAGGGGTTGCTCTAGGATAGTTGTAATTCTCTCAGGATCCACTATAATTCCCTCTTTGGATACTACATATCCCAACAATTTTCCTTCATGAACTGCAAACACACTCTTCTTGGGATTAAGAGATATCCCAAATTCTCTACAACTTTCAAAAATCTTCCTCAAATGTTTGATATGGTCTGCTGCATGCTTAGAATAGATAGTTATGTTATCCAAGTAGACCAGTACAAACTTGTACATGAGGCTTTTAAAGGCCATATCCATTGCCTTTTGAAATGTAGCACCTGCATTTGACAAACCAAAGGGCATCTTTTGATAAGCCATGGTTCTCCACTTGGTTGTAAATGCAATCTTATATTGATCCTCTTCATTTACTAGGATCTGATTGTATCTTGAATAGCCATCCAATAATGAAAATCTCTCAGATCCAGAGACACATTGTAAAATTTGTTCCATGGAGAGCAGTGGATGGCGGTCTTTTAGAGAGGCCCTGTTAAGATCCCTGAAGTCAACACATAACCTCAACTCCCCATTCTTCTTCCTGATAGGAACAAGGTTGGAAACCCAACTAGTATGCTTAATGGGGTAGATGATACCACTTTCTATTAGTTTGAGTACTTCTTTATGCATAAGTGGCTCTAGCTTGGGATTAACAGGCCTTTGCTTTTGTCTTACTGGTTTAGCATTTGGTTCTAACTCAATAGTGTGCTGAGCAAGGGCTAGATCAAAACCTTTGAGGTCTTCATACTACCATGCAAAAAGATCACTGAATTCTTTAAATAACTGAGTGTAAGCTTGCTCCTCCAATTCAATGTTCACTTTTCCAAATTGTAAGCTCTTACCTGGTTCCAACTCTAATTCAACACAATGTTCTTGTTGGACTACCAGGCCATCTTTATTCTTCTTGACTTCATCATCTTTGTTGAAGACATTCTCTAATGTAACAAGACCTCAAGGCATCTTATTAGACTTAAGTTGTATCACTTGATCACCATAATTTTGTGATAGCCTATCTTGATTGTACTCTGAAAAAGCATCTTCTTTAAACAAGAATTGCAAAATTTGTTCATCATTGTCAAACACTTGCCAATTGACATCATTATTAGGAATAGAAGGCCTGACAATCACTTTGATATGTTGTTGATCCATTTCTTTCAAAATGCTATTTGGAATGTCATACTAAGATCCAACAGTAGCTAACCTATCTGCATTTTGATTTAGCTTCCTAGGGATAGCAACAATATTGAAAGCACAAAAATCTTCAATTGCATCCCAAACTCTATGCTTGTATGCTCTCAAGGTGTCATTTTTGGTTGCACTTATCCCTCTTACTTGGCTGACAACTAATTCACTGTCACCATAAACTTTTAAGGTCTTAAGCGCTCTTTTTCTAGCCCACTCTAGTACATTGACTAGACTTACATACTCTACAGTGTTGCTAGTGCAGGCAAAACTGAATCTAAAAGTAGTATAATACCTTTCTCCTTTTGGGGACACTAGCATAGCACCACCACTAGAACCATGTCTACTTTTAGCTCCATCAAAAAATAGCTCCCAAACTTGATTATTCTGATCCTCTGAATCAGTGTCTTCTTTGAAAAGGCTTGGTTCTATGACTCCACTTTCTTGTATCAAATAACTTCCCAAACCAAAATCCCAAACAAGGCTTTCTTGGGCCTCTGAAGTTCTTTCATCTAGTAAAATATCAGGGATACTTCCTATCTTTGTGCTTGCTTCACTAATAGTTTGGAAGTCACTGTCATCAAATATAGGGTAGTTTACATTGATGGCATTAGATACATATGGCTCTATATGGTGTGCTGCCAATGGTTCTGACTTAATGGTGACCTTGGTCCCATACCTTGTATGAAATAACATGTGAGACCAGTCAGAAGATAGGTAACCTCCTATCTTGGCTGTAAACTCCCTTGAAAGACATATAGCAAATAATGCAGGGAGATCTATGATGTATATATCAAGGAGGATGGAGAAATTAGGACTAGCATGTAGGATTAGACTAGTATCCTTGGCCACACCTATATTATTGACTAAGGATCCATCAAGTTGTGTAACCTTCTTTTGAAAGGGTTCATATTTTAATCCTAATTGGTCAGCTACTTTCTTGGGCATTACAGTGCTAGTAGCTCCACTATCTACCATACAATTATGCACTAAATATTTTCCAATAATTAAAGATACATAAAAGGGAGGTGGCTTTGAATTCCTAACTTGTGTGGCATTGCCTTTGGAGTTTCTACTTGGAGCCTCCTTTTCTTGATCAATGTTAACCAACACTGGCTTTGTAGCTTCTTTTGCAGGTTGAGGAGTTGCTACTTCCGTCATGGCCTTCTTCAAGATCTCAGGTTGTCCTGGAAGAGCCAAAGAGTCCCACATGGACATGGTAATGTTCACCTTCTTCATGTTGTCTACAATATTAAATGGTGTCATAGTGTGTACTCTTTATTGTGCTTTCACTATGATGGGCTCCACTTCTTTGGAATGTTGGCTCTCTTTGCTTGTGATGATAAGAACCTCCTTAGGTGTGATGGGAGTAACTTGCTGCAGTGGCTCTATAGATGTAGTAGCTTTAGCATTAGAATCTTCTCTTTCCATGTCTTGAGCTCTCCTTCTTTCTCTTGTATAAGCAACAAAAGCAACTTCATCATTGACTCCATTGAAGTCTGGCTGCTCCCAATTGAAAAGAGCAGTCTCTTTTTCTTGTGACTCTTGTTGGGGAACTGACCCACTGGATGAAGCCTTTGATTGAGCTTGTGAGGCATTTTGAACCATTAGAGCTTGGTTCATCCATCCATTTGAACATGTAGCTTGATTATGAGGCTGATTACAAGGAAAACACCATTCATTATCCATAGCCACATTATTTTGACTAGGGACCATATCCCTCACTATATTTGTAGAATTGAGGGGTGCAGGGTTATATGATTGGAATGGACTCTGATTAAAACTTTGTCTTTGTCCTTGATAACCTCCTTGGTATGGTGGCCTATTTTTTTGATAAGGTTGTCCCTGATTTTGATATTGCTAATTAGGACCTTGGCCTTGTGATTGAAATGGTGGTCTGATTCCTTGACCTTGTTTCTTCAAATTTGTGACCTCTTTAGTCAAGGTCTGCAACAAGTTTGTCATCTCTTGCTAATTCATTTGTTGGCTATCCTTTATCTCTTGCAGCTCTTGAGAGAAACTTGTTCTTAGCTCTTGACCACTAGTACTGGCTTGAGGTGCTAATATGGTGGGAATAGGGGTAAATGGGGCTACTTGGGCAGGTGCAATGGGTTGAAGGCTAGGGAAGATGAGCATGGGTGGCCTTCTAGCAATCATGCCTACTTGGATTAAATAATTTTTAGCCCTGACAGCTATGTCAAAAGCCTAGGGTAAAGAAGTACCGCCCATAGACTGGATCATGACATAAATTTGACCATTTAGACTTTGTAAGTAGTAAAGGAAAGCATGGTCAGCTGATGGTCTCACAGAGACTGGAATTCTATTCCATGTTTTGAGGAATCTACTATTGTAATCTGTCATTTGCTGTTGAGGGTCTCTCTTAATAGTTGTTAACTGCTCAACTAGAGACAAGTTATCTAATTTATCCTCAAAATGCTTGCTTAATGGATCCCCTAATTCATCCCATGAAGTAATAGAACCAACAGTTAAAGTTCTAAACCATTCAAGAGCCTTACCTTTTAGAGAGGCTGCTAATAATTTTGTGGCCACATCTTCTTGGGTTATGTTGTGTATACTGCAAATGGTGGTCACATCTCTTATGTGTTCAAAAGTAGTTGTCCGCCCTTCACCTGTGAAATCAGGTATACTCTTAAGTGCCACCAAGGGCACATCATGATGTTGAACAAAGGCTAATGGACTCCCTTGGTTGAAAGGTGAAAAAGAAAAATGTCTAGCCATTGCAGGAGTTGGAATCTAAAGATTGACAACTATATGGGATGTATTTGATGCTGGAGTTAAATCTTCTTCTAGATCTCTAGTTAGAGATCTTCCTATTCTTCTGGAATGAAAGGGAAAAGGTCTCCTTTCTAAGGTATCAGGAGGTGTAGACTGAACTCTCCTTGTAGGGGATGTTCTTTGAGTTGTCCTACCTTTATGACTTCTTTTTGAGGGCAACTCTAAAAATTTAGTGGGCTTTGAGCTCCTAGTCGCAATCTTTCTCATAAACCTTGAACAAGCTTGGCCTGGATCTTTGAAATCAGTGGAGTCGCCAAATATACTTGATAGAACAACTTTTAAAAATTTGTATTATGCAATCTATATATCAGAGATAACATAATCTTCAAACAATGAACTTCTTGTGTGGTCCCACTGGGCATGCTAGAATTGTTATACACTAAGTTTGCACCCTTGTTTCAATCTCTCGTAGTCTTGATAACCTAGTATAACATGGGAATCATCTCTAGGTGTGGGACCTATGCTAACTGAGATGAGACCTCCAGGTTCTAGGCTAGTTCCTCTTGGATAATCACCTTAATTTGCTTCTAGACATGAAAAGTAAATATTTTGAGAGAAAGGGATAGAAGGAATGCTTGGAAAGGGAAATGACTTGAAAACAAACTACCTACTAGGTGATACACTAAAAATAGGGTTTGGATCTCAGTATAGAGGAATGGAATCAATGAAAGGCTTAGAGTGGGTTGGAAGAGCCAACAAAAAGCTTGTCCCCACTTGGGTCATTCCTCTTGATTGCTCAAGAGTAGGCCCGCTAAAGGATTCTAAATCTAAACAAAAAAGTGGATCAATTCTTGAGGTTCAAGGTTTTTGGTTCACCACAAGGGTGAAGAGCATACTCCCCTATCTCAAAAACTTCACCCAAACACACCAAGCAAAGATTTAGTTACCCCCTTGCTTTCAAAATCTCAAGATGGGTCAAGATTTCTATTTCACCACAAGGGTGAAGAGCATACTCTCCTACCACCTCAAAATTCCTACAAAAAGGTATTAAGTGCCTAAGAAATGAAACAACTAGTATATGCCGCACTCAATAAATAAAGCAATTAAACAAGCACTTGACTTGGTTTTTATGCTTAGGGTAGCCCTGCAAAAACCATTAGTAGCCCTCTTTGACATGCATTCTTTTGGAAAAATATCTCAAGCAAGTGCACCTACAACCACAACTTGTTAGACCCACAAGGGTTAGGAAAATCTAAAATCTAACAATGGTTAGCACATGCAAAATTAGATAATTTGCAAAAAAAATTGATCAAATGACAAAATCTGAAAATGAAACCATCATGGTTGGATTAGGCATGAAAAGACCTTTCCAACAATATATCACACTTTGATTTTCGATACCATTTGCAAAAATTTCTCAAAAATGGGCACCCATTTTCTAGAGGCACGAATTTGAAAATGCTAAAATTTTTAGAAAATTTCAAAAAGTTAGCAGCGAACCCAAAACTTGCAAGATAGATAAAATAACTCAAAAATAGCTCACTGCCAAGTACAGGCAATAGTTACAGACACCAAAATTATCGTGCGATACTTCTCAGTATACTGGGGCGATAATATTAGTCTGTGCGATACTTCGCTCGACACCAAGTGATACTTCACCCTAGACTAGGCGATATTCTCTGTAATAGCCAGGTGATACTTCTGACAGGTGAAGTATCATACGCACATACAGAGAACTATCATGTGATACTTCTGGAAAGTATCGTACGATAGTCTGAGACAGAAAAACAAAGACCAAAAATTAAGCTAAAAACTTGCCAAAAAATTGATGGAAAATGATGAAAATGTAGAAAAAGAAGGGACAAAGCTAGTCTACTCTGCCTCACGGTGGGCGCCAAAAATGTGTGCTATAATTGTGTCACACTTCTATGAATCATTACATTCAAGAACACTCAAGAATGAGGTCTCAAAAATCGATCCATAGCTCCCTAGGCATGGAGTGCAAGGGTTTTAAGAATGCTCTCAGCTAGATCTATTAAGCCAATAACCTTGCTAGTAAACCATGCAATGGGAGATTCAATGAAGACAAGGGCAAGAATACCAATATCCTCAAGAATCAAGAATGAAAATGCAATGCAATGCTATGCTAGAAATGGAAATGCAAGCTAAGTTATGAGAATGAAAGATGCAACTATTACAAAGCCTCCTAGTTAAGCTAGATGAATTAATCTAAAGCATAAAGGAAATCTAAGCTAAGAATTCCATGATAATGCAAGAAGTGAAACTATGATAACATATAGATGCAAAAGCCAAGAATGCTCCAAATCTTCAAAAAGCTTCAAGATGACCTAGAAAACTTGGAGCATAATATTAGCATAAAAAGTTGGGTATCTAGAATGAAGAAGAGAGCTCTCCTTTTAAAGGAAATGAGAAGGAATGGACCATCGGGATTAAAAGGCAAAAGATTTAATCAACGGTGGAGCTTAAAAGAGGAGAAATCCATGTGCACAAATATCCTCCAATGGGAAAATAAGAGTTGACTTTTGTGTCCATATGAGACAAAAAGTGCTTTTCTCTTTTTTATAAAATAAGAATAATGCTTTATTTGTGCAACTTAGGATAAGAGGAAAAAGGGGGGTTTTTTATTTATTAAAAAGGGATGAAATATTCATTTTAATAAATAAAAACTTAGTATAAAATGGTTAGCCCATATAAAATAATCAAATAAATGATAGAGCTAGGATTTGATCAAGAATAAGCAATTGATGATTTAGCAAAAGGGGCTAATAGTCTAGATGACCATTTTTAGGTGTATACAGTATGCACCCTAAAATGGTCGCCTAGACTTTGGGCCCCCATTCAACAATTTATCAAATCCCTGAATCAATATTTTCAAATATCAACAATATCAATTATATCAATTTCCTTGATCAAATCATAATCAATTTAATATTTCCTAAGGTTTGAGCCTTATTTAATTTAAAAGAGAAAAAAATAGAAATCTTATTTAATTAAGAGAACATGCTCCCTTTTCATTAATTAAAAATCTATTTTAATTAAATAATAAAATCACTTTATCCTTAGTATTTATTTAATTAAAAAGAATTTCCTCCCCTTTTATTTAAATAAAAAATCCCCACTTTTCTTCTTATCCTATGTTGCACAAATAAAGCATTATTCTTATTTTATAAAAAGAGGAAAAATACTTTTTGTCTCATATGGACACTAAAGTCAACTCCTATCTTCCTATTGGAGGATATTTGTGCACAAGGATCAAGCTTCTTTTTTTCTCCACCATTGATTAAGTCTTTTGCCTCTTAATCTCAATGGTCCATTTTCATCTCATTTCTTATAAAAGGAGATCTCTCTTCCTCATTTGCATTTTAGATTTTCATGCTAATATTATGTTGCAGATTTTCTAGGTCATTTGGAGCTATCTTTGAAGACACTCTTGCAATCCAAGCTTTGAAGACTTTGTTGCATCTCATTTCATATTTGCTTTCATAGTTGCATGATAATGACATTCTTAGTGTAGATTTCCTTTTATGCAATAGATTAATCTCACATAGTCTAAATAGGAGGGATTGGTCACATTTGTTCTTTCCTTTCATAGATTAGTTGCGTTGTACTTTCATTTCCATAGACTAGATTGCATTCTCATTCTTAGCTTACTTGCATTGCATTGCATACATTTAAATTTCATTAGAGATATTGACATTGTTTCCCTTGTCTTTGATTTGGAATCTCTCATTGTGTGGTTGACTAGCAAGGTCATGAGTTCATAGCTCCATGCATAAAGAGCTATGGATCGATTTGTGAGGGCTCATTCTTGAGTTTCCTTGCATGCAATGATTTATAGAAGTGTGACAATATTTTAGCACACATCAGTGACCTAGATAGTATGTGAATCCGGTAAGTGGACCTCAAAGCCTCTTTTGATTCATTTCAACACATTTTTCATATGCTTTTTAGGATTTTTCATAGTTTTTTACGCATTTTCAATTTTTCTTCATGGGATGTCGTATGACATGTGGTAGTGTGTCATACAACATTTCATGTCCAATCCAAGTTTTTTGTGCATTCCTGTATAGTGTCGTATGGGAGACACCCATCTCTTGTACGACATTTTGTCATGTCCTTCAGTTATCTTATGTCAACTGCTAGAGTATCATGTGACCATCAAATATCATATGAGTTGTTGTATATTATCGTATGACATTTGACACCAATTTTTGTTTTCTAAAATGTTGTTGGAAAATAGTTAGCATTTTTGAGGCATTTAGTGATTTTTTTCAAAACATTTCTTTTCTCACCTAGATTCTATAGCCTTTAATGCACCTTCTAAAATGTTTAATTTCTCATTTTACATGCATTTATCACTATTTTGAAATGAGTTACGGATGTCGTGCTCATTTTTATGTTCTTTGTAGGTGAGATACCCTGAGGTCAATGTTTGTGGCTCTCATCTAGCTACCCAGAGATTATGTTTGGTGCTTCTAGATCTAATGAGGGTCCACCTTGCTACATGTGGATTTGAGTATCTGATAAGTTTAACTGATATCCAGGTAAATCATGGATTGATCACCGCTCTTGTAGAGATATTCCATTTAGAGAAACATACATTTCATCTCCTGACAGGGGATATTACTGTTACCCTTGAGGACTCTACCGGATTCTTCAGATTAGTTTTCATGGACCATGCCCAGACTACTTGATTTTTGGGAATGTAGGATTGTAGGCATTTAGGAAACTATTCAGAGCAGACAAGTAGATTTCTCAATAGATACCATGGGAGGTATTGGTTTAGCGCTATAGGCAAACACATAGGCTCGAGTGCATCATCACTAACATGATCAATTGTATTATCATGTTTGACCTTCAGTAAAATGGTCTTTTGATGGGATGGGCCCCTATGGTGTAGCGGCTTATGGCACGTCCTACAGAGTTTGGTTGGGGTCAATGCTTGTTAGCTCACATATTTGTGAAGATGCATGAGATAGTCTACCATGAGGGTAAAAATTTCACTTCAGGTGTGATACTTCTTCAGATTTGGGTATGGGAGCATATCCCCATCTGTTGGCCAATATGTGGTGATGAGAGGAAGGAGCAAGAGCCTATGATATACATGTATTCAAGTTTCATCACACAAGTGAGGATGGGCCTGATAGAGTATTGATGTTGTGTACTAGATTATATGACTGTGGTCATTTGGTGACCATACTTACAGGTTGAGGTGTGGCCGACTATGAGGGCTCAATTTGGATATTTCTACCAGAGAAGGATATTGATAGGCCACTCTACCAGTGTGCTAGAGAGATTTTTCATTACTTAGGTTTGGAGGTAGTATGGCCTCATTCAGGATGTCTCACAAGAGTTCACCACCTATGCCCAACATGTCAGAGAGATTAGACTGGGGTGGGATCCCAGGTTGTCCTTTGCAGTATGTAGTTTGGAGTATAGCAGACTCCAGAGTAGGGACTAGGATTACCGATCATAGGTGATTAATACAGGAGTGACATATACCTACATGATATACCTAGCATAGCATCCCTTTAGGTAGTTCTTTGATTTGACTGAGATGATTCCTATGACGGAGGATGCAAAGGATGTTACAGGTGCTTCTTAGGGGAGATGATAGAGGAGGTAGGAGTTTCAAATCCCCATGACTCAACTAATTCTTCCTATGCAGAGAGTGGTATGGATCCCACCATGACCAACAAAAGATGTGAGGCCTACCCCATTGCCATGAAATGTATGTAAAGGAGAAACATTCTATTTTCTATGTAAGGATGGGATGTTTACCCATTTTCTTTCAAAAATTATGCCCTTTTGTAGATAGATGTGAAAACCAACCAGGGGCATTTTTAGGTCAGTGGATTTGTTCCTAAGTGCAAACTATTTGTGCAGAAATGATACTCTAGGAGTGAGGGTGATTCTTTAGGAGGTATAGGTAGCTCAGTAGTAGTGGAGGAGGTACTAGGTTCACACCAAGATGCACTGATGCATGAGGTGTAGGAGGCACCCAATTTTGAATTAGGTGCTGAGGTTCGATACTATAAGGTACAGATAGATGTAGGTGGCAGCAATGAGATGATGGCTGAGGAGGAGGTAGTTGTTGAGGTAGACCTTGGTCTAAGGAAAAGACCTCAGGATGTCATACGCTGGATATGACACAAGCTTATGGACCAGAGATGACATAGTTTATCTTTGGAGATCCAACTTAGGGAGTGAGATGGGTAGCTGCATGAGTCACTGGTGGATACTTGACAATTGTAGGCATAGGTGATTCATTAGACTAGCTGGGAAACTTATTATGTATCTACTTACTATTCGATTGTGCCACCTGGGTAGAGAGTGACTGCCTATTCTCAATATATGTTGGCATCTGAGGGAGCTAGAGTGCCACGTGCTGATCCACCGCTAGATGCACCAGCAGGAGGAGGAGCAATGCTTGATGTCGAGGATTAGGTAGAGAGTTGATAGACTTAGTCAGCTCATTTTTGACATTTTGATGTACTTGATAGCTCAATGAAGCTCATTCTTTTGTATCATATGCACATTACACACCCCATGTACTATATCAACAATTATATATATGAGATCATTCATATTTGGTTGTGACTTTAGAGAACTTGTTATTTCAATTATGATGTTTATCATGTGATGCAAATGTATGCAATGTTTCTCTTTTACTTTTGAATGTATGATTATGCAATGTGAAATGAAATGATATATGTTAGATTAATAATGAAAATGTATGGCTTTATTTTTATTTGATGGATGCATGTGTATTTATGCAATATATATATGAGATGTTTATGAAAATGATATGATATGCAGTGATTCACATGATATGTTTGTAGGTACATGAAGAGTTCAAGTGCTTAATCATTGTCAAAAAGGATGTTTAACCCAGAATGATGACTGCTTCTGATTGGATGAAGGGACCTTCACGTGACACTCAGTCCTTATGTTGTGTTTAGTGAAAATTTGGAGAATAGAAAATACCATGTTGGATTTAAATCATGAAAAAGATGCAACTAGACTAAATGCAAAATTCAAATGAAATGCAAACCTAGGACTTAGTCACTGATCATTTGTTAGTCTTTATCATCACTGAATATGTTTAGGTAACACCAAATAGTCGATACAATTTCCATTGGTTAGAAAGCCATGAATATATGAATATTGATGTTTAGTCAGAAATATCAGATTATATATAAGCACCAAGGCACAAGAGCTAGGATGACTTGAATATCATGTCCATTTTAATTTAGCAATTTTTATAAGCATTAGAGCATAAACACTGTGATGACCTGAATATGCCTTGCATACAAACACACCAAGTAGTTGAGAGATCATTTTGATTCCAATGTGAACTACCCATAGTGATCCATTATCATTCACATCCTTGGGTAATGTTGCACTTTACAATAGAAATAAGAAATCACTAAAAAAGACAAAGTTAGATCAAACTTCCCTAAAGCATCTAGGTATCAATGGTTGAGGTACACATGGCCATCCAATTGTGATGGAGGCACTTATAGTGGATACCAATTCGATCCAGAGTTTTCAGAGTAATTAGATTTTCACTTTCAAATAGAAAAAAAAAAGATTATGCCCCTGGTCATCACTCTCTAAATCTTGTGAAAGTACATCATCAATGAGATCAAACAGACATAATATGCAAAAATCTCAATGTGAATCAGTTAGCATACAAAAAGATTAAAGCATGTCGCAAAGATTGTTTCATTATAGCTATGTGTTTGTTTGTGTTGTTTTTAGGTGCAAAATCCTTTTCTGGCAGGGAGATAGATAAACTGACTCAGATATAGCTTTGAAGGACCTTGACTAGATATATGACTCACTTGAGATACTCAGGACCATAGGATATGATGCTGGTTGCCCCCAAGTTGGAAATGTTGATAGGATGTAGACTCTTTGTTGTTTGGTGCATAGACTAACTTTATTGAATTGCAAGATATGTACAAACTAAAGTAGAATAGAAAGTTGGGAAATTCCAAGATTGCTTTGATAGATGGAGCATTTTGATACAAGTGGCACCCGTTTGCCGAGTTTTCACCATCTTGGCAGAGATTCTATTTTTTCTACCAAGGTGCCTGTTTACCAAGTTTTCACCAAGGCACTTTTTCTTTTTCTTTTTTTTTTGTGTTTTTCATCTTTTCAAATTTTTTTTTATATTTTTCCATTTTTTTGATTTTTTTGTTGATTCATCAAAGTGCCTATTTCTAGGTTTTCACCATGATGATAATTTTTTAGGACTTTTTCTAATTTTTATACTTTTGTTTCAGGATATTTTCCACATACTGAATGTCTTAGGCATAGAATTTCTTTAGATGGAGAACATTGAGAGGTTCTCAGAGCTTTTCTCCTTCAGTTGTTGAGAGTTGATAGGATCCTAAGCCAAAAGCAGCAGTGATAACAAAGGGCCCCAGCTAGTTGGGTTCAAACTTCCCCTTGTGTTCTCGATGAGATTGATTTTTAGTATTCTCTCTCAAGACTAGATTGCCAACCTGAAATTTTTTGTGTCTGACCTTTTTGTTGTAGCCTCTAGACATTCTTTTCTGATAGACTCTGAGATGATCATACACAACTTGTCTATTCTCATCTAGTAGTTAAAGTTCTTGTAACATAAAAACTCTATAATCATCATCAGTTACTAGACCATGCATTCTGATTCTGAGTGATGGTATTTCAACCTCTATAGGAAGTACTGCTTCAATCCCATATACTAAAGTGAAAGGAGTGGCCCTAGTGGGAATTCTAATAATTTTTATGTAAGCCCAAAGAGTAGGATTTATCATTAGATGCTAATCTCGCCCTATTTTGTTGACTTTTTGGTGCAAGATTTTCAATAAGTTCTTATTGGATGCTTTAGCTTTTCCATTCCCTTGTGGATAGTAAATGGATGACCAATGTTGAGTGATCTTAAATTTAAAGCATAAGGAGTCTAGGTCCTTGTTCTTGAATTAGCCTCCATTGTCTGTGATGATGGAATGTTGGATACCATACCAACAAATGATGTAGTTCAGAATGAACATTGAGATTTTTTTGCTAGTTGCTTGTGTTAGAGGAACTTCTTCAACTGAATTTGTGAAGTAATCTATTATTGTTATGATATGGGTGTGACCATTTGAAGAATGTGGATATATTGCTCCTATGAGATCAAATGCTGATTATTGAAAAGGCCATTGTGTTGTAAAGGGAATCAAATCTCTCCTTGGCACGTGAATCAAGTTACCATGGACCTGGCATTTCTAACAATTCTTAGCATATTGCATGACCTCTTTCTCCATATCTGACCAATAGTACCCTACCCTAATGAGTTTTCAAGCTAATGTTAGACTGTTGGAATGTGATTCACAAATACCTTCGTGGACTTCCTCTAATGTGCATTGTGACTCTTCATGTTCTAAACATCTAAGAAGTGTACCATCCTGACTTCATTTGCATAGATCATTACCAATGATGACATACCATAATGCATGTCAGATAAGGTAATGTTTTTTTATGGTGGTTAAAGGTGTCAGGAATGATTTGGTCTTGAAGGTAGGAGTAGATGTGTTTATAGAGGGAGGAATCATGGCGAACAATGGTGCAGATCATGTGGGTTTCTGGGAAATCATAGGCAAGGAATGACAATGCTTACACTAGGAACTTGTAGCGTAGCTCATGTTCGAGCTACTGTAGAAGAGATGATAGTGTTGCCATGGTGTTAATAGCCTTGTTCTCCATTCTAGGTATCTATTCAATTGTGACTGAAATTAAGTACTTCTTAAGATCATCTACCATGCATCTATATGGATTGAGCTTTTCATCTTTTGTTTGATACACATCATTAACTTAGTGTATGACTAGTTGTGATTCTCCATGAATGTGTAATTCTGTTATTCTCCATTCAATTTCTATTTTTATTCCGTTTAGCAAAGCTTCAAATTTAGCTATGTTATTGGTGCAAGGGAACTTGATCCTGAATACTATTAGAATGGAGTAACCCTGAGGTGTGATGAATAATATAATAGCTCTGGATCCATTTTGGGTATAAGATCCATTAAAGAATAAGTGCCATGATCTAGAGGATATGTGCATGATAGAGGAATCAAGAAATTCCATCTGCATTGGTTGATTATCAAACAATGGAGCTTCAAGTAATTGATCTATGATGACTTGTCCTTTGATAGCTTTTCTCTCAACATACTCAATATCAAAGTCTCTCAATAGCATCACCCATTTTGCTAATTTACTCGTGAGAGAAGCTTTTCTTAATAAATATTTCAACGGATCAATCTTTGGTACTAATTGTGTGGTATGAGCTAACATGTAGTGCCTTAGTTTCTATGATGCAAAGATCACATCTAGACATGCGTTTTCTATCATAGAATAGTTCTTTTCATAAGACACTAATGTTCGGCTGATATAGTAGATAGCTCTTTCCCATTTATTCTCATCATGTTGTGCCAACAATGCCCCCAGTGATGTATCTGTTGCAGAGACATACAATATTAATGGCTTCCCTTGAATAGGAGGCATGAGAATTGGTGGATTTTCCAAGTATTGTTTGATGTGATTGAAGTTCTTCTCACATTCTTCATTCTAGTTGTAAGTCACACCTTTATGCAATGTTTTAGTGAAAGGTTGTGATATGTCAGCTAACTAAGAGATGAAGCACCTGATGGATTGGACCCTTCCTTGTAGAGTGCACATTTGACTTATGTTCTTTAGAGCTTGCATCTCCATAATTTCTTTGACTTTTGTTGGATCTACTTCAATACCTTTCTTTGAAACAATGTACCTTAGAAGCTTCCCTGAAGTGACATTGAAGGTACATTTCTTAGGATTTAGTCAGAGACTAAATTTTTCCATTCTATCTAGTATTGTACTGAAGTCAGCTAGATGTTTAGATCATCTCATTGATTTAGCCAAGGTGTCATCAACATAGTCCTCCATGTTCTTATGCATCATATCATGAAAGATAGACATTGTGGCTCTTTGATATGTAGCACTAGCATTCTTAAGACCAAATGGAATTACATTTGAGCAAAAAGTACCCCATGCATAGGTGAAAGGTGTCTTCTCTTGATCTTCTATAGCTATCTTGATTTGATTGTATCCAGAAAAACCATCCATTAAAGAGTACATTTCAAAGCCCACACTCATGTCCACTATCATATCGATGTTTGGTAGTGGAAAATCATCCTTAGGGCATGATTTTTTTACATCTATGAAATATGTGTATGCTCTGATAGATTTGTCTAGTTTTGATACTGGAACTATGTTTGGGATCCACTCTACATAATCTATGACTCAGATAAATCTGGATTTAAGCAGTTTCTCTAGCTTAGCCTTGACAAGGAGTGCAACATGAGGATGCATTTTTCACAACTTTTTCTTGATTGGTTTAACTCCTGGAGCTATAGAAAGATGATGCATGATGAGATTAGGATCTAACCCTGGCATATCTAAATATTTCCATGCAAAGTTGATCTTCTTCTATGTTAAGAATTTGGTAAATGCCTATTTTTCTTCTTTTGATAGAGATTGTGCTACATGGATTAACTAAGGTTCTTCTATTGTACCTAGATTGATAGACTAAGTTGGTTCTATCAAAACTAGAGATGTATCATGTAAATGACTCAGAAGGACATCAAATATCTCATCCTTAGGTACCTTAGAGAGGTTTTCACCTTTAGATACATCTTTTTTTTACTATTTTTGGTTCTGAGACTGCCACATAGTGGTTTTCACCCTCATAACTCTTTTTCTTTTTCTTTTTATTCTTTTGACTAATATATTTGATATCTGACTTTGTCATGTTGATGCTAGGTTCACTGATGGAAGTTTTCATGGGTTCAACCATGTTTAGGTAACATGTGAAAGTGTAGTCGATTTAGAAAGTATGGATATCTTGGCTTAGGTCATTAGATGTTTGGTCTATGAGTTTGGGATGTTGGATAGTAAGCGTAGGAAAGGATTGGCTAATAATGTTCACACATATGGTGTTGTCATCATTAGTCATGATCCAACTCTCAAATTTAAAGGTGATATTATGACTCAAGATATTCAGTTCATTAAGTCTTTCAACATCATAGTTGGATCCTGCATTAGTGATAAGTGAATCAGACTCACGAGGTCTATCATTTCATTCTAGACTCATTTCTAACATAGGTGCATATTGGTGAATGACATCCACATGTTTATCTATTATAAGCTCATCTTCATCTAGTTTTGGGACAATTCCCCATTCATAGTCATTAGATTCTTTGTCAGGATCTCTAGGAAAGTCAAGAACATGTGTAAAGTCAGGATGAATTCCCCAAGTAGGGTTACCTTTAGAATTTGAGTAGAATTCATACTCATGGGAATCTGTCTCATAATCACTAGAGTGTCCTAATTGTTTAGTTATGGTGAGAGATCTCTCTCCTTCTTCTATTGTAGTAGTAGGTTCTTGTGTGTCTACTACATTGACTTGTTCTTTAGGTTTCTTTTCCTCATTAAGAAGGTCTAATATATATTGAGGTATGCGCTCATAAGGAAAAACATCCATGGCATCTGAGTCATCATTGTTTGAATGATTTTCTTCTATTTCTTGAGCATCCATTTCTAGTTCTATCTGTCCTATGACATGAGTAGAGTTTCCTCTGAGATGGAAAGGTTTCTTCTAATAGCCTATGCCGATTGTATTTTTGTTTGTCTTTCCACAGTTTTCAATGGGTTTGATGATTCCTTTTCCCCTTATCCCTAGAGGTCCTTTTCTAGTGTATCCCATTTTAGACATTAGCTTGTGTCTTGGTTCATAGGATTTTGAAGGAAATTTGAGTGATTTAGAGTCACATGCTTGAACTGTTTGTGATTGAGTTTCATCTTTGTATAACTAGGCAAGCACAACGTCTTCCTCATCAGACTCTTGTTTTGACACTTTCTTTGTGATGAAACTCCCATTAAAGATAGTTTGTGGTTCTTTAATTGCAGGTTTCATTTTCTTCGAGGGTTCTCCATAAGACTTAGGTGAAAGCGAGAGGGATGTGATAGATAGGACCGGTTCCATAGTGTATTCCCCCATGCCTGTGTATTTGATCTTAATTTATTTTTCTATGTCTTCCATTTTAGATGTAGATGCTATATCAAATTGTTTGGTGGAAGACTCTCTGTTATGTGGGACCAATTTGTCTACACTTTCATTCAAAGAATTGCATGATGCTGACATGTTTGCAGGTGTAGTGACCTCTACTCCATTATAGGGAATTTGATACATTGGTGGTACGTTGATGGAATATCTTACATCTCATGAATCTAGGGCCTTCCTAAAAGGATGTTGTAGGCTAGTGGGAGATCTAGTACTTGACAAGTGATATCTCTAATGATAGGTCCTGTTCTGATAGGTAACACAATGACTCCTTTTGAGGACCTTTCTTGTTCATCATATTATTTTATGGTTATCTTATTTTTAGGATCAATAGTATCTTCTGACAATCCCAGTTGTGTAACCAGTTTATAAGAAGAAATGTTTAAACCAGCTCCCCCATCTATCAAAACATGCTTGACATGATGATTTTCAATTTGGACTTCAATGTGCAAGGGCTGGTTATGCGGGTGCCTTAGTGAGTTTTCATCTTCCTCTAAAATGGAAATGTATTGAGGAGAAGTTAGGTGACTCACCATGGTTTGAAGTTGATCAAGATCAAGATTCTCTGGAATATTGGAACTAATAAGAGCCTTGTCTAGGACAAATTGATGAGTAGTAGAGATTCGAAGCAACTCAAATATGGAGATTTTGGCATTAGTGTACTGTAGTTGCTGGATGATGTTGTAGGACATTGTTTTGGAATCTTTAGAATTGGAATATTTAGGTGCAATCCTTTGTTTAGATGCATATGCAAGATTGAATGACACCTTCAGGGCATTTGATGAACCTGAGTTTTGTCCTTGGAGAGTTACCTGAGCTTGAGATCGTGTGACTACATTAGCTAATCTGTTGTCTCTATCCTTTTTGACAATGGTGATGACATTGTAGTGCTGAGACACACATGGCTCTACCATGTTGATGACATCATTATTATGAGAGTAAGTGTAATTGACTTTAGAACCCATGTTTGGTTTAGAAGATGAATCTCCTTGAGTGTGTTTCAGAAAAGGTTCCGTGAATGCTGTATGATCATTATTGGATTTATGGTTGTCAATCAAAATTTCTATAGCATCAATTTTGTCTTAAATAAGATGTTTTAGATGCATACAGTTGTTGGTTTTATGACCCTTGTTTTGATGGAAATAACATAAATTAGTCTCTTTCCACCATCTAGGTTTGACTTTGGGGTCATATGGTTTGATCTCAGGTAATGTGATGATATTGTTTTCTAATAAGGTTTTCATGGTAGATTCCAAGGACTCATCGAAAAGAGTGAACTTGTGCTTTGGTTTTGTAACCCATGGTTTATAGTCACTTGAATTTTTAGCAAGTTCAATTGTCTTCATTTTTGAAGATTTTATGGCTTGAAAGCCAATCGTGAGATTAAATGCTGGTGCTTTGGATGGAGCATTGATGTGATCAACAACACCATCTATGATAATGTTTTTTTTTTGTTCTAGAATTTGACTTTATCTTTTGTGTTGGAATTGGAACCTGAATCATACTTGTTTTCTTTATGAAGCGATATGTCTCCCCTACGAACAAGTACATCCTCTATTCTGATGGTACTATCTACCATTTTGTCAAATGAGGTATGATTTTGTATCTGGAGATGATAGTTAATTTCTAGGATCAGGTTATTGATGAAGATTTCTAGTTTCTCCTTTTCTGGAATCTGTCAAGCATAAAGTGAGAACTTCTTTCTCCAACGTTTGAGGAAAGTTGAGTGGTTTTCCTGACTTCTATTTCAAATTGTAGATATCGATCATGGTGACCAGATGTTGGATGTTGTAGGAGTATTGTTGATAGAACATTTTGATTAACTCCTCAAAATTTTTGATGGTTGGAGGTATTTTAGAGAACCAGTTGATAGCTTCTCCTCCCAAAGATCATGGGAAGAGACACATTAAGAATGTTGGTTCATGCATGAAATCCATGAATAGAGTGCAAAATTCCCTGACATGATCTTGAGGATCTGAATTTCTCTCATATTTTTCATATTTGGGTGGTTCTAATCCTTTAGGAAATGGTGGCATGTATAAGCTCCAATCAAATAGAAATGGACATAGGGCATCCATAGAGAATTCTTTAGGTTCCTTCTCTTTTTCCAGCTTGTTAAGTTTGACTTGCATGGCATGCATTTATTTCATCATAGCTATGATAGGGGTTTTTTCCTCTTGTGTGATGATATCTTTGACATTAAATCTTGGAGGAAGCTTGGCTCCTTGCCATTCCAATTCCAGGAAGTATGTCTATTTGTCTTCTTGTAAGAAGTGTTTCATCATTTTCTTAAAGAGATCATCATTATGGTATTATGCTATTTTAGAAGGTGTGGGTTCTTGATCTCCACTATGCTCAGAGTCGTGACTCTGTGATATTTAGTTAGCTCTACCTTGAGACATGGTAGCTTTTTGATTGAGATCTAGTGTTGATGCAAGAGGGGTTGTGTGGCCTCCTTTTAAGCACAAATTGCGAAGGGTGTCTTCTTTGTAAAGATTGGTATCGTATGGTTGATGAAATGTCTAAGAAATAAGAGAAGATGAAGGTGATGTCTTTGGTTCTTCTCTTGGTTTTCTATGTGAGGAAGCTCTAGTTTCCACCATTAACCTTAGATGAATCTTTAGAGAAAGATAAGACAATTGAGCGATAATTTGATTTAGGAGATATCGAGTGACACAACCTTGTCAAGATTGGATTAAAAAGATTGATTGGACATAAATAAAGGATATTGTGCCTGAGATGTATGGGTAGATGCCCAAAATATGGTGGACACGAATTCAAAACACTTAGCCATTTTGGAGATATTGAATCAAGATTATTTTGACAAGGTTATTGACACAAGACGAGATGTGATTCAGACTGATCATTCAGATGACAAATCGAGCTCAATAGGTCACTTTGGGAAAATAAGATGGATTTTTCTCTCTTCTCTGTACCTAACATAGGGGATATTTTGAAATATTTTTGATAATAGTTGATGGTTGATAAAATTTTTGATAAAATTTTGGATTTTTTGGCAATTTTGTGGAAATTGTCACACGATAGTATGTAGGCTTGTATGACATAGAATGGGGTCTGGCATGACACTTGTGGAATCTCATAGGACAATTGAAGCTAGGGAATATTTTTTCTTTGGATTTTTGATAACTTTTTTATGACACTGTATGGCCTCCCGCACAACACTTGGGGGGTTCTGAAATGACACTTTCAGAATCTAGGCAATTATCGTATGACAATTACAGTGTTTGGATGACATTTGACACTAGAAAAGGATTTTTGCTTCAATTTTTCCAAGTTTTTCAAGCTTTTTGGTATTTTTGGTCTCAATTGGTTTGCAAATTTCACTGTTTAATTTTGAAGATCTATGTATTGGATTGTATGAGGGTGTTTAACATAGCGATAGGCTCATAATCACAACAAACATATGGGAACTGACTCAATGAATCAATCACACCTATCTTACCCTAGCTAGGAGAAGAGAAGTATTACTTTCTCATTGACTTAGGATCACACTCAATGAATCCTCAAAATATGGCGGTCCAATAGCATGCAATGGATGTTGGAGTGCATATCAGCCAAGTTCAAACATCAAGGAGGGCTTGATATGATGAGTTTCTTGGGGTGATTACTATTCACCTTGCACAAGTACTAAAAATCCCTCAAAGGTAGATTGGTAGAAAACTAGCTTAGTCTTTTAATCAAGGCATCCATTCACAACTGTCTCCCATAGTCCCAAGAAGGATTGAGGTGTATAGCCCTATGAGTACTCTGACCCGTGTAGTCTCACAAGAAAGATTTAAGCGACTCCACTCTACAAAAAATCAAAGCATGTTCATGGAATGAATCCAAGGAACAAGTACAACTATGTCTTCCAAGGCTTTAACCTCAAGGACGCGTTAAATTTTATAATGGGGTGGAAGAGTCAGCTTAAGACTTGTCCCCACTTGGGTCATTCCCAGGAGTTTTTTACCCCACCGATAGACCCTCTAAAGGTTTAAAGAAAATGTGAGGTTGGGGACCACATGATCTAGGTTTTTGATTCTGTGAAAGAGAAGAGCATAATCCCCTAGCCTTGTCCTTTTCCCTATCCAAGACACGCCAAGAAAAATTAATCCAGAGATAGTATGCAAACTGGTACTAGGGAAGATACCTTCTGGGTTTCTGATTCTCCTAAGAAGGAGAAGAGCATAATCCCCTCAATATTTTACTTAATGGAAATAGGTGCACGCACCTAATTAACTAGGTGCCTATGAAAATAAAATACTAATAAAACATAATATTTTCTCAAAGAAGATTCAGGAACCTGCAAAACCACTTGTCAGAAATCTTTTTTGATTGAGCGTATTTGACATGCGATCCTTTAAGGGTTTCTTGCAAAAGAATGGCTTAGAGGAAAAGTTAAGACGAGGGGTTTTTATGCTTTGGTCTTCATCTCACGTCCTGCAAAAATATGTTAGGTTGTCAAAATAATCATATACCAGGAAACAACAAATTATCAGAGTCACCCGTCAGTTAAAATCTCAAATCAGAATCTAAAAAACTGATAAAAAACACCATATGATAATTGAAATCTGGCATGAAATGCCGTATGATAATATACTTGTTCCCATACAACACTTCAAATACTATACGACACTAGGTACCTATGCATATGACAATTCAAGTTCAATATGATAATATATATCAACCGGTATGACACTCTAGAAATATCATCTGTTGTACGACACACATAAGCTTTTGGTACAACAATCTACAAATGTCATACGAGATTGTACAGAAAAAAAATACAAATCAAATCTTGAATAAGGAATGTCAGAAAATGGAAAATTGAAAAATGTAAACCCTCTATCGGGTCCCACAGTGGGCGCCAAAAATGTGTGTGTGAAAATTGTATTTGTTTAGAAAACACAACACATCAGTAAAACATTATTGATTAATGCTCAGAAAATAAGCAAGAAACATATATATCATTAACCAAGTGATTTACTGCCTTCTAGTAGATGTGAGTATGGTATTCTCAGAATATGACCAAAATAAGTGACAATGCAACATCTAAATGAAGGATTTGAATGCAAAAAATTGTGAAATGAATGCAAGATTTAATCTATATTTTTGGATTTTCTAGGCAAAATAACAATGTAATCTAGATGAAAATGATCTAAAACTTGATGAAAGATGAATTGAATCTAACTATGGATGCAAAAACTAGAAATCAATGTTAACAAAGAATCTCAAAAGATTGCACAATCTCAAGAATTCAACAATATGGCACTACTATTCTCTAGATTGCACGTGCAATAATTCTCAAAATTCACGATCGTTGTAAAGGACTGAAGCCTGTTTATATAGAAATCCAAGATTTTGAGAACTCATGGAAAGCCAAAAATCTCTCCCTGATAAACTCAAAATTGATGAGTGAATTATCAAGAAATTAAAAATAGTTACCTCAATAAAATCATCCAAATCAACTTTTTAACTCAAATTAGAAGTTGAGATCACTTCAATCTGCTTTTCAACTCACAATCACATGTTGAGTTGGAAAGTTAACAAATTGAATTCAATAGTTGTTTTTTAGTTTAACTACTCTTCTGATTTATGCATAGATAATTATGAGTTTATTTAATTTTCCATGTGTTTTATTCTCAACTTAACTGATTTAATGAATTAAATAACTAATTTATGGGCTAATCAATTATTTAAATCAAACTTTATCCAAATCATATTATTAAATTTGACAATTTGATTTTAATCAATTAAATAAATATTCAATCGATTATTTTTAGAAATTATGATTTGTTGTGAAATAAACAATATTAATTAAGCAATAAATTTAATTAAATCTAATTAAATTAATTAAGTGGCCAAATAAGTTTAATTAATTAAATATTTAACATATTCAATTAATCGACTTTGTATAAATAAAATAATATCATTTATCAACAAATAATATTTAATTAGGAATCATTAGGATAAATTAGGAATATTTTAAGAATATTCCCCAATGTAGAATTAGAATAGGATCGATTAGGGTTTTGATGATTTGATGTGTAGATGTGCCTTAGGTTAGGACTTTAAGGTCAATTTTGATCGATTTGTTGATGTAGGAGGTTAATGGTAGTGAAGTCCATTTTTTGGGTATTATAGAGTGTACCTAGGGAGGGGTACTTGTCCTTGAGGAATATGACTTATGAGAGTGTTTGGCCATTGGATCTACATTGAAGGTAATGAAATTTAGTGAAGACCTTGGGAAAATAACTAGTAAAATAACATATTGACTTATTAGAGTGAGGTTGAGGGATGCCTCTGCATCAAAAGGGGCATTGAACCATGTGGAATAGGACTAGTAGGTGTTTTTGACCATTGAATCTCTGTCATTGGTTTAGTTTGAAATTCACTTAGTTTTGAGGATAGTTTAATATTCTCTACTTAACAAGGCCAACCGTGTGAAGGTGGAAGCTCATTTGGCCCCTTCCCCTCCCTAACATCACTCTAAATTACCCATTAACATCTAATAACATTCATTCATCCATTTTTGAAATATAACATTCAATCATTATAATCACATAACATTCATTAAGACATAAAATTCATTAACACACAACATTGATGAATAATTCAGTAACACATCATTCATTAACATTTACTAGTACAAAATTACATCCATTAAGACAACATTCTTTTGGTAGCAAAAAATGTTAATTACAATCATTTCTTTTTTTGTTTCTTGCTCATTTTTTTAAGGTAACAGCTAAGAAGATCATCAATATCCTCATCATTCCCCTCCTCTACCACTTCTGATCTCAACACATGTCTCCTCCTCATGTGTACAGGAAGAGGACGCTGCTGTGCCAAAGGGGGGTCCATTGCAATAACAACTACATGGGTTAAATTCACACCATTTTATATTAGTGTTTCAAGTATTTCATTAATTAAAAGTACTATAAATCAAAAAATAAATTTAAAAGAACAAAACATAGATTTTATTTACTTGACTGTGCCACATCATCTACATGGTGATCACTTTGAATGTCCTCCACTCGTTCAACATGACGTTCTGTATGCTCTAAAATATACACAAAAAAGTTTACACCAATTTAAATTTAAGATGTTAAATTGTATTAATAATTACATAATTAATTTTCAATAGCAAATGAACTCCTCCAACAACATTGCGATGCACATCAGGGCCTTCGTCATGTGATGTAGGTTTTGTGTTAGGATTACAAGGTTGCATTGCAATGTCATGCACATTATTATCATTGTTTGATTTTTAAAAACAAAAATAGTCAATTTATGTTCAAAATTAACATCAAATAGATCGTTGCTCAAGTATTCAATTTCAAATATTTTTCATTTGGCATATTTACCTATTCAACCAATGTAGAAGACTCTTGGTTTGGGCTAGTGGAAGCTTGGCGTAGGTGTTCAACCACGACTTGATAGCCTTCCTTGAAGACAATTTTTTTGTGTTATGTTGTGACCTCTAAATTAAATTTTGAGCCCTACATTTTTTGATTAAAAACAATTATTTGCAATTTATAAATATTTTGATTTGGAATTTCATTTACTACTACTTACAATTCGTGCTTGAATTTTTGAATAACCACTAGAGCCAAGTTTGTGCTGGCCAATCTTTTGAAGTCTGGCCTTTGTAGCCTTTGATGTGTCCTGCAACCTATGAAAAGTTTGAAATATGTTAGATTATATAGATATAAAGATCACTAATTAGTACATAATTACATTCTACTAGTAGTTAATACTATCGCATACCTTCTTCTCTCATTTGCTGGTGTAATTCCTCTTTGAGTATCCCCTTTCTCCTTTGCATCCAAAATGAATTCATTCCAATGCCTCATTGAAATAAAGGGAGGGTGCTCGTACTTTGGGTTCTGGACGAGACTCCTTCTATATGAGTCCCTCACAGTCTTAAGATGTTTGGTAGCTTTTTCTAAAATTTTCTTCTCCTAAAAAATGTTACTACCAAACTCATGCTCTAAATCTTTTATGAGCTGATCTTTTAATTTTTTTTCTAGTAAGTTCCACCTTTTAAGAAAAAACACAAAATTGTTAGATAGAAAAATTAACTAAAATTGCATACCTTGAATATAGTAAAAGAAATAGAATGAAAGGAAAAATATTGTACCAATTAATGATATGAAATAAAAATAGTGGGATAGGGTTAGTTCACTTATGATGTTCCACCCTTGTACATATGGTGGGCCTGACTATCTTCAATGTCAAGTCATAAAGCATCTTATAAAAATAATTATTTCCTGCAAAAATGTCATGGGATCATCAATCCAAAACTTGTTATGAATAAGTAAATTACAATTATAATATAAATAATAATAATTTTAAAGTACTTGGAAGCTTAAGATATTTTAATGGCATCAATTATTTATCATCCATCAACAATGATGTTTGCATAACTCCCGTGCTTGAAACATGGGTAGATCCAAGAAATGATGGTGAATTATCACCAATACAGGTACTCTAATCTATATCTAGCATAGCAGCCACCGGTGTATCTCCTACTGCACAAAATTAATCCACTATGAGATGCACCCAAGATTAAAGTATAAATTATCAAATCATAATTAACACAAAACCAAATATAGAAAAATAAGGATTTACAAGGCATAGACCATGAAGGTGTTGATGTTTACATGCTCCTTGTTGTCAACATTGCACTTGGAAAACTTGGATGATCGGTCGACCTTCTAGGAGGAGTCACTTGCACTTGATGTCCTGAACAATACATTATTAGCAAAGACATTCTGAAATAATAAAAGAGTAGTTTTCAATAAAGTTTGAGTGAATATTTTCTTAGAAATTGTGAATTAGTTGTAACTATACCTTTTCCTACAACTATATCTATGGTATCAGTAAGTCCAATGAAAAATGTACACTTGTAATTAGTAAGTCCAATAAAGTTTTTGAATGTTCCAAAGAAAAAATTCCTTTTAACTTGTTAAATTAAGGATTATTTTACCTAAGGTGGGAGTTCTTCTAGTACCAGCCTCATTGTGATGTCCATGACTAGGTACTTGATCAAACAAAAAATCTTGTAACAAGAACACATAATGGGTGGATGGAAGGTTGAGAAATGGAGTGGAATGGAAAGAAGAATGTAGAAAATGAATGGATAAAGAAACTTCATCCAAAATGAAATTTTTATTATGATCATACCCAATGAAATTTAGGGTGGAGCTGCAGGAAGAAGGTTGGAACCTTCTACTATAGGAAGTACTACCTTTTGTGAGTCTAAAGTATTATCATGGAATTGTTGTAGGAAATGATCTTTTGTTTGTGGCTGATGGTATAGACTAATTCTATGACCATTCAATAATAATTTGACATGAACATGATCAATGGTGCATAATTGGACCACTCCATTGTCAAAGACATGATCAATTTCATAGGGTCATAGCCACCGTGTTTGTAACTTACTAGGTATTTATTGGAAATGTAAATCAAATAGAAATGCCCAATCACCTACTGAGAAGCACTTGTTCTTGATGTGTGAGTCATGCCAATTATTTCTCTATTTCTGGACTATCTCTATTCTCTCCAAGGAGGATTTCCTCATTTCATCCAAAGAGTTGAGGCGAAGAAGGCGGTCACACTGTATTGTAGGAAGATCAATGTTGAGCTTCAGGGTAGTTCACACTTATTTATGTTCAAATTCAATGGGAAATATAGCAATTTTTCCATAGAGGATTTCAATGTAGCCTTAGTGGGACATCCATGGAGTGGTTCTCTAGACTCCCTCTTGGGATTAAGATATGGAATGAACTAACTGAAAAGTTCATATCTACTATTCATACAACATTGTCATGGAAGTAACATTGATGGATCTCTGCATCACCAAACAAAAGAATGATGAAAGATTGCCTCATTCCTACACCATTGGAGAAATGTTTCCTCTAAGGCATCTTTAAATTTACCAACCAAGGAAAAGATCCACATGTTCATAGAAAACTATCAATTAGACCTAATGTTTGAACTACACTCCTAGAATATTGAGTCCTTCAAAGAGATAGATGAAAAAGGGTTGAAAGAAGAAAGATCCCTCACTTTGAAAGGAATACTTAAGAAAGAGATCAACCATTCAACACCTTACGAAAAATCCAAATACTAGTCCAAAAATAAAAAATGTGACAAACAATGGTGTTATGGATGCAAAGATGACACAACACATCCTACATATGGAAACAACAAAACCTCTCCAACATACCCAACAAATACAAACTACCCACAATATTAACAAAAATTCTCCTAGAGTAAGTACCAAGAAAGGTCAGGCACTAAATGAGTCCATTCAACAAAGTTTTCCAAGAAGGAACTTACCTCCACATTGAGAATTTATGCCTCTTATAAAACCTCTTGAGGATATTTTAAATAAATTGACATAGTCCCATTCAATCACCCTACCCTGGATAAGACATTAGGAAGGTCCCGATCAACCAACATGGTAGAATGACAACACTTACTATGATTATCATAGAACTAAGAGACAATGAACAACTGACTGTATACAACTGAAATACCTTGTCCAAGATTTCATCAACCATGATGAAATTGAAGTTTCCACAAATTATAGCACCACTAATGAAGACCATAAGATCTTATTAGAACCACTAATAGATCATGGAATAGGAAAGGCCTCTACATTAGGAATGAAAAATTATTCAAAACTGACCTACACCAAAGTAGACCCCAATTTGACCATAAAAACTATCACCATCTGAGGTCTAGACACAAGTTGTTATATTACCACCCACTACTCCAAAATAATAGTATAAGAAACCACATCAAAAATTGTTGTAGCAAGTAAGTCGACCACCCCACCATTAGGTCAATACAATTTGATAAACCATCTAAAGAAGATTCGAGCACAAATATCCATCTATGAACTTCTCTGCATTTTTCCAAACTACAAGGTAGTCTTAGATACAACCCTACAATAGTTATCCATCCCAAAAGACATAAAAGTTGATGAGTTTTCAAGGCATGGTTTGATATTTTTCCACAAAACATCATGTCACTTTCATAGAAAAGGATCTTCCTGTGCACAAACTATCCCACAACAACCTTTTTATATCTATAAGTCTTCATATATCTCCACAAAATTAGGTGAGTCTTGATAGATGGAGGAGTACATCTGAATATTTGTACACTAAAAAAGGTATAAACATTAGACTACACCGAGAATTGTGTAGATATCACCAAAAAGATCATAATAAGAGCCTATGATGATGAAGTACGTCCCTCCAAGGGCATCATAATCCTCCCAATTAGGATGGGTCCAACAAAACAAGATATTGCATTCTAATTACTATACTTAGAACTAGGCTATAACATACTCCTAGGGAGACCATGTATTCATTCTATGTAGGTGATACTATCTACTTATCGTTAGTGCCTTAAGTTTCCTCATAGTGGAGTTGAAATCACCATACTTGGCAATAGAGATCACTTTTTGTACTACAAAAATATTAGAGGATCTATTTCTAATAAGGTACCTAACAATTAGGAAGCATTAATTATTTCCTTTTCTCAAAATATAGATCCCACAAGTCTTGAAAAGTTATTGGCAGAACCTACATCAGAATTAAAGATCTAGGTACAAGAAAAGGGACATGGAGAATATACCTTTGTAGACTCTTTATGTGTAGGAAATTTATCTAGCTCACCTCTCTCATATAGAAAACCTAAGAAACCCTTAGAGAGGAAGCAACAAATGACAATTATCTATCCACCAATAGTTTTTGTAAGACTGGGTGATATCATTAAGCAATCATTGAGGATAACTTATCTTCTTGGTGGTATACAGATGAAGAACTCCCTAAGAGAAAAATTCTAGTGCATAAATATGGACGGGTGTACACCAGTGTTCAAAAGCAAGGGTATAATGGGTGATCTAGCCTAGGAAGAAATGAACAAGGAATTATGGAGCCAATTTCTCCTATCCAAAACCTAAGGCATCATGGTTTAGGTTGTAGACCACCTGTAGATGATATTTTGAATATCCTATTTCCCATTGATATTAACATTTGTGTTTACAAGAAAGTCAAGACATTTAAAGAGTCACTACCATTTCCTGACTCTCTTTAAAAGATAAACCCATATATCAAAAAGGATGGATTTCATAATTTTGGAACATATTTGAATCCTCATCCCCATCCCTTTCTAATACTCATTAATTATTAACTAATTCATAAATAAACATAATAACCAAAATCTCTATATCCTCCTTCTAAACCAAGGGTAACATATCCTTGGCTTACCTTAACCTTATTGATTGGGAGTAACAAAATCCACCAATCGTAGATGTCTTCTAGAATGATTAAGCTATTGTTGAATTCTTTAGACTAAGACAAGGCATACCTATAGGAGACCACAAGGAAGGATTCAACATTAAATTAGGAAAAAACATCATACTTTGGGGACTTATATTAATCATCTAGTTATAAAATCTAAAATAAAGAAAATGTACGGCTCTTAGGTGAAAACCGAAAGGCACCTTCTAACTACAAAATAGTAAAAAAAAATGTATTCAAGGGTGAAAACCTTTCTAAGGCACCCAAGGATGGAGAGATTGAGATATTCCCATTAATGAAGAGTAGTTACCACTTCTAGCAGATAAAAAATAGAAAATCAACATCAACACTACAAAAACACAAAGATTGAGCCACTTGGTAGTCATTAACACTAGAGGAAAGAGAAAAATTCATTTAGTTCTTCAAAGATATACAAATCAAATTTATTTTGTCATACTCTGACATGCCTAGATTAGATCTGGACATATTTCTCCACCATCTACCACTAAAGTAAGGGGCAAAGCCATACAAGTGGAAACTCTACAAGATGTATCCAAAGATTGTACTATTGGTCAAAGAAGAATTAAAGAAGCTACTTGATGCAAGCTTTATAAAACTTGTAGACTATGTTGAATGAATCTCCAATACGGTACTAGTATCCAAAGCTAGTGGAGCTATAAGAATCTATACTGACTTTTAGGACCTAAATTTGGCATATCCAAAGGATGATTTTCCCTTTCCAAACATTGACATGATCGTTGACCTTACTTTTGGATATAAGATGCTATCCCTCATGGATTATTTCTCTAGGTATAATTAGATCAAAATTGCACCAGAAGATCAACACAAGAAAATATTCACTTGTGCATGGGACACCTATTGGTTGTGTGTCATGCCTTTTGGTCTAAAATTTTTCAGCACCATGTATCGAAGAGAAATGACAACAATTTTTCATGATATGGTGCATATAACCATGGAAGATTACATTGAGAGCATATTGGAAGAGTCCCTGGAAAGGTATATGTATTTATCTGTATTAGAGATACCATTTGACAGGCTTCAGGAATATAAGGTCTACCTAAACCCAAGGAAATGTGTCTTTGGAGTCACATAAAGAAAGTTGTTGGGATTTATTATTTCCCACAGAGGAATAGAGATCGACCCTGATGATGAGCCTAGTTTATGGCATTTGGTTTATGGTTTTCTAGTTAAAACTTGAGTATTTCATGGGTTTTTCATAGACACTATTCAGACTTTTTATGTTTTGATGCTGTGTATGTGTGTATTTTGATACTCTTAAGATTAAAAGAATATGCTAAATATATATGTATTACATGGTTATGTAGAATGAAATATGGTATTCTTTCCATTCCTCATTAATGGGGTAGTGTCTCCTGTAGCCATGTGATGAGGACAATGCTAGAGTAGGAAAACTTATTGTGAATCTTTATCTTCGGTATGTGTTGTGGTTTTTGTGTGCACGCTAATATCTTGCAAGAAAGGATGAGCCAGCGGGCAAATAAGACTCAACATCAATCGATGAAGTGGCATCATAAAGACAAATAATTGTTTTCAAGGTTCATAATGATTCCACCATTTCCAGTCGGTAGCGGTTACTGTTGCAGACTGGGTCAATTCAACTTGTAGTAGTTTTGGAGGAAATCCAGTAGTCATGCATTCCTATATACCTATGTAGTTGAATACAACTTACTCCTGCATTAATTGATGCTTTTTCTTTTGTACCTAGAAAGTTGTTGTAAGTATTAGAGAATCCTAGTCTTTAGGAGTTCTATTTTAAGTTGTTGATAAATAAGCTGGAGTTCGAGATTCTTGGTTAGCTAGCTTTTTAAGAAATCCTTTTTGCAATCTAGGAAGTAGTGAATACAACTTTGTTAGTGCATCTTGTAATTATGTTTATGAATGAATGACATTTCCAGATCTTAACCTTTGAGTTTCTAGTCCATTCACTCTTCCGTGGGGGCCCACATGGAAGGTGAAATTAGTTCATGATTAAGTAGGAATTAGTCTTAAGCTTTCTTGAAATATTTAATACTCTGTTGCTTCTACAACCACTTGGTAATAGAACCATTGGTTGTTTCCTACAACATATATGCATAGCTAGTTTACTGTTTAAAGCATTATTTTAAGCTCTAGGTTAAGTTGTTGTTCTGATTCTTTATATAGATTTCCTGCAGTATTTTCATTACTTAAGTTGTGATGACTTTAAAGAAGGACTAGAGAATATACTTTACAAACATCATTTCTATTAGGAATGAATGCTAAAAGTGTTTGGCAGCCATTTTGTAGCAGTTTTTGTTGCATTCATGACTATGCTTGTCATTGATGTCAACACAGTGATTTACCGAAGACTTGCAGAGAAGTAGACAGAGTTTGGATTAGCACACATGGGTTATTTTAGTTTGAGCTATGTGACATTGAGGATATACTCTTTGATATGTTATATGTCTATGGTTAAGATCACAGATAGTAATTCATTGATTCATGGAAGTTATGATCATTTTGGTGGAAGCAGTATTCAGGCAGTGTTCCTGAGTAGCGGTTTGTGGAAATCAGATGATATCTCCTAATCAAGATGGAATCTAGTTTTGCATAGTTAAAGTGAAGTTGAAGACACATTAATAGTGATGTGGATGACAACATAGACTTTGAGGTCACACGAGTGAAGATTTATTGTATTTGGAAGCTAACAGTTTTGTGTAATTTTGGTGTAGCGTGTGGAAACTTTTATTTTGTAATTGTATGCCAACTCATTTGTAATTATTTGAGTGTGGTATAAAGGAAGGAATGTATTTCCTTGTTTTAATGTATTAGTATGTAGTTTTAATATGAAAGTGTGTAATTATGATATGGTAGCAGTGGTTGTGATGCTGTATGCATGAAGTGAAGAAAAGAGCTAAGTATGAAAGCGAATTTGTGAAGGAAGACATGCAAAGTACAAAGATCTAAAATTGAGATCTGATGTAATAGTGAGTGTGGTTTGAAATAGTCAAAGAAGAGGTAACATATTATTCTATTGAGTAATGCAAAGATTATTTGGATAGTGTGTTAAGTGATCTTACCCTGAAGCTGTTTGGGTAGTGGGTCCTTCTGTCTTCCATAACTCTTAATAGATTTAGAATCTTTTAACAGGGATTCAAAATCTCCTAACAGGGATTCATATGTATTGAATGTATTTCATAAGACAACAGAGTCCATCCTCTCACAAGGAATATTCATATTAGTGCATCTTTTGTGGGCATCATTCCCACCGAGGTTTACTCTTTGATCAAGAGGTTCCCTAGTCAACATATCTTGTGTTATTGTGTATGAATATATTTTTATGGTTGGTAATTATATTTATTATATGGTTTAATGCTATTGAAGATGATAAAAGTTATAATTATCTGATAATTGATTCACCCCCCCTCTCAGTTATCTTGGTGGACTTTACTTTCTAACAATTGGTATCAGAGTAGAAGGTCCTTGAAAAAGAAGTTTAATGGCTTAAGGAGATCCATGGTGAATTTTAGGAAAGAAAGCCCTAAGTTTGATGGAGTAAATTTTGACAGCTGGAAAGAAAAGATGAAGACACACCTATTATGTTTAGGACCAGGTTATTGGTTGATTACAAAGAATAATAAGACTATCATTGAAGAGGACAATCTTGAAACATGTACTACAAAAGAGATAGATCTATTCATGTGTAACATACTTGCAAGAGAAGCACTTTTGACAGCACTTCCAGAGAATGAGTATAGTCAGGTAAAATATTTGAAAAAATCTCATGAATTTTGGAATGCTTTACACTATACTTTTGAAGGTGATGAACATGCAAAAAGAGTTAGATTACATAATTGGATATGTGCATGTGAAGATATAAGAATGTTGGAAGATGAATCTATTACAAGTTATATTGGTAGAATGTCAGAGATCATTACAGGTATAAAATCTTGTGGAGGAACAAAGACAGAGAATGAAGTGATATGGAAAATTCTGAGGACATTGAATCCTGTATTTAAGTAGACAACATAGATGATTGAACAAGTGATACCTTGTACAACAAACTTTACAAGAGAGACTCTTCTTGGAAGATTGGAAGCAACAGAAATGAACCCAAGATTATCAGGAGACTTACCTAGAATGGAGACAGTATTCAGTGCTCTTAGTGTTCACCCTACTTTGTCAAGAAGCATCAGTGTGAGTGAAGATTATGCTGGTAGTAGCAGATCTAGAAATGAAGAAGAGAAGAAGATTGAAGAAGGTATTGCCTTGCTTGTGAAAAGAGAACCAGACTGTAAGAAAATATTTAAATGTTGGACTTGTCAAGAATATGGTCATTTTGCATCTAAATGTCCTAAGAGAGTTAAAAAGTACATAAGCAATTTCAAACCTAGAAGATCTAAGGAATGTTATTATGCTAATGATGAAGATCTTGAACCTAGTATAGAAAGAACTTTAAGTGAAAGTGATATTGAAAATAATGATGACATAGGATTTGTAGCAATTAAAGAAGAAAATCTTGAAATTGATGTTAAGGAAGAAAAAGCCTTAGTTTCTCAAGTTGAAAAGAAAGCTAATTGGATTATAGATAGTGGTTGTTCACATCATATGATTGGAGACATGAAAAAGTTCATAAAGTTGAATGAATATGATGGAGGAGTTGTTAGAGTTGGAAACAATGCACCTTGTTTGATTAAAGGTATAGGATCTATTACTCTTGATGGAAAGACTAATACTGATGATGTTTATTTTGTGGATGGATCAAAACATAATCTTTTGAGTGTTGGATAGTTAGTTGATAAAGGATATCAAGTTTGGTTTACTGAGAAAACTTGTGTGATAAAGGATAAGGATGGAAATTTGATTGGAACTGGATCTAGAACTAGAGGTAATGTATTTCAGTTGAATCCTACTGAGATGACATGTTTGATTACTAAAATTGATGACAGTTGGTTGTAGCATAGAAGGTTTTGTCATATAAACTTTGATAACATTGTGAAAGTAAGTACTGCACTTGCAGTAAGAGATTTACCTAAAATTATGAAGCCTACTAACATGATTTGCAAAGAATGTGTAATGGCTAAACAGAAGATAAGTTCTTTTCCTAGTAAGAAGTTTACATCTACAGAGAAGCTGGAGATTGTTCATATAGATTTGAGCGGTCCTGTTGGGCATTTTTCAAGTTTTGTGAGGTTTTCAGTTCCAAGTTGTGGTTTAATCCTTTTGCAAGTTTAATTTCTGGGGTTTAGGTTTTCAAAAATCCATCAAATTTGTTATAACCAAGCCTGAAAACCCTTACCCTAGGTTTTTCCCTTTTGAGAAATCTTGTTTCTTCATGTAAACCCTTAAGTTGCCCTAATTCTTATATTTCATTGTTACTTTTTGGCCAGTTAAGTGTTTTGATTATGCGTGTGATTATTTCCATCAAGTGTTCACTGAATCACGTAGTATTGTTTCATGTCTTTGAGTTATTCAGCAAACTAGCAAATGAGTAAACCCATGTTGTATGTTTTCTTTATTCGCTAAGTCTCCAAGTTGTTTAGCGGTTACCTCAACCTTTGCATGAACCAGTGAGTATGTGGTTTCCTATTCACTTATTTCCTGGCAGTTTCCTATTAACTTCTAGTGACCTAGCGTGGTGGTGTTCTCTCATTCTCAGAATCAGGTGGTTAAGACTTGTATTATCTAGTGATCTGGCAAGGACCATTGATTATCCATATGATCGACAGTTATGATTTAATTTCAAAGTATTTGGGTCCTACATAAATTGATTTGGTGATTCGATGACTATGTTATAAGTTCTATGTGCTCTAAGTTTGGCGGCATTGACTATTTGGCTTAATGGATTGGACAAATGTGGTTTTCCCTATTATTCACATGATCTTGTAATATGTTGGCAAGGTTCTAAATCTTCTGGTGATTTGGTGAATGAGGTAGTCACACATTCTCTTAAAAGGTTGGTTATGATGAAAGCTTTTCAGCGAATGGGCGAATCAAGTAGTCAAGTAAGTTTTAACCCTTTGTTCGCTAAGTCTCGTAATCAAAAGATGATTGTCTTATAGTCTTAGCAAATTAGCGATGACCGTCAATTGAGGTCACGATCAACGGTTGAAATCGAAGTCTCAGTTTGAAACAGGCAGCTGGGAAAGAATTCAATGACTCAGAGGGTAAGCTTGTTCGCTAGTTCTCCTATTAAACATGCGGTTAAGGCTTCCATTCAACAAATAAGCGAAGCCTTCGATCTCCAAGTCTTAGAATAAATTAGCAGTCAACTGAAACATTAAGAGATTTAGAGATAGCGTTGTCGCTAATTCTCCAAATGGTGACTATGGTTAGTTTCTTGGGCTAGGTTTTTCTTTGTTCACTGAATGGAGGAAGAGTTAAGAAATTGATTTCAAGAATCAGCGAAGCCTTTGGTTGCTAATTCTCTAAATGTGAGCTAGGGTTATCTTTTCATTTAGTGATTGCGAGAACCTTCAGTCGCTAGTTCTTTAAAATGGGCTCATTTAAAGAAAATAATAAAGAAAGGTTAAAGGCTGTTGCCATGTGGATAAAGTACACCATTGAGTTGGAGAAAAAGAGTTGGCCATCCAATCAATTTTAAAGGAGAAGTTTATCACGTAAGTAGGGTGATAGAGTACCAAATTGTAATCATTTCCTTTTTGCCTTGTTTTCAAATTTTTAAATCTATCTGTCAACATCTTGACATCGGCTAGCACTAATTTGAAAATTGGTGATATGTGAATTGAATGCGAAAGTAATTGGTGGTAGATTTGCAATGATTTTGGCAATTGTACACATTCAATTTGCATCAATAAATAGTCTAAACTCATTGTTTTCTATGTTTGAGATCATTTGAAGAGAATTGTGTTTTCTAAAGCAATCTTTGAGTGCCAAGCAAATAAAGTTTGTAGAGTTGAGAGTGATTGTGCAGAAAAAATGAGTCAACCAGAGCTGAGTGTGACTTCTTCCAGTGGTGAAGCCAAAATGAAAGGTGGTGAAGATAGAAACAAGCCAAATTACTCAGACGAGTTTCTCAAATTGTTGCCTAGTTCCAGTCAAAACAAGAGAGCTCCTGATGATGTCTTTGAAGATGTTCTAGGTCATTGCATAGATCTGGTCACACCATCTTGTTTAGGTTATACTATCTTCAGTTATTTTTATCGAAATAGGAGTGGGCAAGTTCCTATTTGTAATGTTTGGGCTTTGGGTTTAGGGAAATTGATTGTCCTTGATGTGTTTTTAGATGTGGACTTAATTGTTGCATTGGCTAGGTTGTATGATCCTATCTCCAAAACAATTGGGAAGGCATACCAATCACCTTTGGTTACTCTTGATAGGGGTTCTTTCATGAAAGCTTTTAGTTTTTATACATCTTCTTCTACTGAAATTAATTTGAGCTAGGAGAGAGAGAGAGGTATACAAATAATATAGGGTCAGTAAAAGACAAGATGGTGAAGCATATCCCAAAGTAAGGTAAATATATAGCTCCCCTCCCTGCTAGCATGAATGCCCCTTACCAGTTTAAATCCCTCCATTACTATATGAAGCAGACTTGTTATGGGTTGTGTAGAGTATTGGGAATAGATGGGGATGAAGAATTTTTGCCAGTTGATCTTTTGATGATGATTTTAGATATCTAGAATTCTCTAGTAAACACAGATTATGACTACATCTATTATGTAATCAACAGGATGCATGAAGGGTTAATGTCTATCAAAGAAAGTAAGAATGTAGTACCTCCATATTTTTGCTTTCAGTTTTTCAGATGCCATACTCTTTTAGGCCACATTGTTGTGTGCAGATTTTATTATGTCAGTGACTATTGATGATATGGATTATGGTTTTGATTATGTCATATGATGTCATGTTAGATATTGATATTATCATGATGAGATGTTTCATGTTTCTATTGGTTATGATGTACTTACCCCATACTGGCATGTGTATGGTGCTCATATGTATGTATCTATTTTATGTGTCTTTATGATAGAGGGCGGAGGTGTAGTTACTCACTTTGTTGAGATCCACACGACTGACCATACCCTACCATTGTTTGTTATATGTTGTATGTACATGCTTTGATTTGTGATGATAGGTTTGTAGGTACAGGGCATTGTCTTCCTTGAATTGGCAGGAGTGAGTGTGCCCAAAAATATACTCGTCTCAATGGTAAAGAGGGGAGGTTACAGATGGACCCAAAAACCCTATCCTAAAACCATTTATCCTAATTGTTGGATAAGTATCTGTTGACTACCTTATCCGAATTTGTCAAGGTGACAAAGTTCGTGGATTCCATCTTTTAAATTAGTATGTTTATTTGATGGTCCTAATTTATTGATGTTTGTATGTGTGATTTTCTATAGTTATAAATTTAATATTATATTGGAAAATAATATTAAGTTTATTTCCTATGTTATTTTATGATCGTTAATTAATTAAAAATCAAATATTAGGATATTTGATATTAATTAAGTAATTTTGTGAAAATATATTTGAAATTGTCCTTTAGTTATTAAATTAATATTTATAGCATGATTTAACGATGTTAGGAATTTTAAATTATTTAATAATAGATTTTATTATTAATATGTGCTTTATTTAGTATGAAAGTGATTGGTTTGGGAAAAGTGACAACTTGTCTTTAGGAGACTAAGTTGAGTTGTGCATAATTAAATTAATTTTATTTTATTAATTGGTATTTTCTCTCAACAAAAGAGAGAGAGTTGGATTAGAAGTTCTATGTGTGAGTCATCTAGGGTTTTCTTGATTGTTGGAGTTGAACCCCTAATAGGGGGATTTGGCATTCATTTTGGTTAATCAGTTTTGTGAGAGCAATTTTGGAGAGAGCTTTTGGGAGCTTTATGCTTTCTTTGTGTTCTTGAGCTTTTGGAGATTGTGCGTGAATTCTGGGTGAAGATTGCTTGCTTTGGATTTGGGAATTTCTTGCACTATGACTCAGAGCCTACAGGTTGATCTTTTCTATTGGCAGTTCTGGGTTGTACTCATCTCATAGGCATTCTATTTCAGTATCTAGCATTGGATTGAGGTAGGGTTTGAATTGATCTTACTGTAATTTCATTACAAAATTATCATTATTTAGATGTGCTCAATTTGATTTATGGATGTGGATCTGTCTTTCAATTATGCTTCATTATGGGTATTAGGAAACCCTTTGAATTATGTCTTTTATTTTATTTTGTGACTTGGCACAGTAGTGTTATGCTTTCAAAATTTCGGGAGAAAATTCATCCTAGGGCATTTAGAAAATGAAAAATGAAAATCTCTATAGTTAGTTCTATAGTATGAATGAATTAAATTAATGGGTTGTTGTTAGAAAATCAATTTGGGTGAAAATTCCTTAATCTGGAAAAAAAATCACTTTCTTTGTGTAAAAATATTCAGTCAAAAATATTCCAAAAAAGACAAAAAAAATTAGTGCCCTTTATTCTAATTGGTTGAGGTTATAATCAATATTGTTTAGAGGAAAACAAACATTAGAGGAAAATAAATTATGTTTCCCCAAATTTGTATCTTGCCAAATTTTTCCATTTCTGGAAAAAGAAAGTCGCAGTCTGTCATTTCCATTTTCAGAAATGAGCAGTCCTGTCAAATCAAGAAATTGGCATTTTGTTAGTATTTTATTTATCAAAATTAAAATGGGTTATAAGAGATATAAATATCTTTTAGGTGAAATTTTTATACTATTTAAAAAACTAGCAAAGTTAAAAAATTTTAATTGAAAAGTTTTTATTAAAAAAAAACTGTTTTGAAAAAAATTGATTTGAATGGGAAGTGGGGGCCACCGCATCCCCCACTATCCCCGAGGATGATAGTCCCCTGCCGAATGGTACTCAAGGTACCATCGACAGGGTGTACCCTATCGACGGTACTTTGGGTACCGTTCGCTGCAGTGGCCCCCCTCACTCTGCGCAGTGCCTCGAAATGAGGTAAAGCATTTTCTTATTCGCTTTTTAGTTTTTATTAAAACGGTTTTATTTATTTTTAAAACAGTCATTTTGTTATATATTTTATTTTAATATAGATTAATATCATTTTTATGTATTATTTAAAGATTAATAAATTTTATTTTAATATAAATAAAATTTATTTATGTGATTTTAGTGTGTTAATAAATTGATATATATTATTTTTAATTTGTTAGATGATTAATTTATAATATATATATATATATATATATAATTTGTTAATGGATTAGTTTCTTTCTTTATATATATATATAATTTCATTAATGAATTTCATAATCATTATAGGCAAATTTTGTTAATAAATTGTGGAAAATGGTTTTTATTAGATAGTTCTCATAATTCTGTCTAATCAATCGAACATATGAGTGATATTGTAGGGTTTTCAAACTTAAACTTGCAAACTTAATTATTTCCATTCATAGAATAATATTTTGATTATTTTCTATCGAAATTGGGTATTTCCGTTAAGATGGATTCTATGACACTTTTTAGGTAAATTGACTTATGATATTATTGGACATGATTATTGTGAAAATTTTCTAGTAGACCCTTTTCTTGAATTCATTTATGATGAATATGGAACATATTGGATTATGATTTTATTTCAGTTCAAATTGATGTGATTGTGTATTCTTCGTGTCTTCTTTTACATTTGGTATCAGAGCAGAGTTTCTACACTAGGAACTCTAGGTATGTATGCTCATTAGGTTTTTCTGTGTATAGTTTAAACTTGAAACAAAACTTAGACATATAACATATTTGTTTTCAGACTATAGCTTTATGATCATATTATCTTGGTTTATGTTTTGATCTATGTTGTGAGATTTTGTTGGTTTCTTTATGTTGTAGGAATCATGCTTTAAAATAGAGCAGCTAGAGGCCAAGGTAGAGGTAGGTCTGGCAGACGTGGAAGGGGAAGGAAACCTAGCCCCTCCACCAGTGTTGAGCAAGTCAGTAACCATCAGCAATCAAGAGATGAACAAGGAGATGAGCATCAGGGAGAGTCTGATGGGCTCGATACTAGACAGCTCCTTCAGGCTATCCTTACTAATCTTGGTCCTAATCAGGATAGAGCAGATCAGGAAGGTTCACATCATTCTCAGAGGAATGAAGGAGAGAGAGAGAGGGCTAGATCCAGGAGTCCTCTAAAGAGGAAATTTACTGTGGATCCTTTAGTGGTAGCAGCAAACCATATGCGGGATCTTATGAGGGGATGACCTATTCCCTTTGATGGAAAGGGTATAGGTCTTGAGGCTGAGACATGGTTGATAGCCTTGGAGTGAAGTTTCACCATGCACCCATTTAGCAGCAACACCAGAGCTAGATATGCTATGACACAACTCCCAAATTTTGCAGCTATATGGTGGAGGATTGAGGAGGAGAAGCTGGGTCTTCGGATGGACACAGTTACATGGGAGTTGTTCTTGGAACATTTCCAAGAATGTTTCTTATCTGATCAGTGGAGGAAGCAGAGGACCGATGAGTTTCATAATTTGAGATAGCTGACTATGATAGTGAGTGAATATGAGTGCAAATTCTTTGAGCTCAAACAGTATGTTAGATTTGGACATGACATAACTTTACTGGTACAACACTTTGTTAGGGGGTTGAATGCTTGCATTATTGGAGAGGTCTTACTCTTTGAGCCTAAGACCCTCAGGGAAGCGGTTGTGAAGGCTACACTCATAGAGGCTAACATAGCTTCGAGCCATGGTTGGTATTCAGTTGCATCATTAGGTGGACCTTCAGGTTCAAGTTATAGAGGGAATCAGTCTCACGGTGGTGGGAACTTCAAGAAGTCTTCAAACTTCTATAGGGGTAATCAAAACTAGTAGCAGGTTAAGTCACCTCCACCTCCTTCTACTCAGAGTGGTGGTTCTCATTCTAGGAACTTCTACAATGGCAAGCACTTTAAGCGTAATCAGACTTCTTAGCTAGCTCAGAGTGCTCAGCAGAGTGTTAGCAGAGGCAACTTCCAATAGTCTAGTGTGCCTTCTAGTGGGAAAGGCAATTTCAGGAGCATAGGTTGTTTCACTTGCAGGTAGTTTAGACACATTGCTACGAATTGTCCACAACACCCACCTTAGTTTTCCTCACAAAGATCAGTGGCTTCTAAGCCCACAGTGGGTGATGCAAGATGAGGTCATAGAGTGTTTGTAGCATTAGATCAGTAGCAGGTAGATCATCAGGGCACAATAGTTGAGACTATAGGTACTATTCGAGACATACCCATCTCTATTTTATATGACTTTGGTGCTACTGATTCTTTCATATCTCCACATTTAGTTGAGTGTTGTGGGTTAGTGGCTACAAAGCAAGATAGTAGTTGGCAAGTGGAATTAGCCTCAGGAGCTAGGGTTGTAGCAGGATCTTTGGTTCCTAAATGTGAGCTAAATTTGGGAAAATTTACTACCTCAGTAGATCTACGTGTGATTCCTTTGGGATCATATGGGGTCATTTTAGGTATGGATTGGCTCGGAGCTCATGGAGCTAGCATTGATTGTAGGAAGAAGACCATCAATTGCAAGGATGATGAGGGTAAGGAGTGTCAGATAGTGGGTATTCCATGATCTATTTCTCTCCGAATGATTTCAGCTATGCAACTTAACTGTTGTATGCGAAAGGGTTGCCAGATGTTTGCGGTGACCTTGAATGAGATTGATGAGGAGGAGAGCAAAGAAAAGACCCTAGATCATCCTGTGTTGTAGGAATTTGTTGATGTCTTTTTGAAAGAGATTCCTAGTATGCCACCTAAGCGTGACATCGATCTTCAAATCAAGCTTGTTCCAGGAGCTGAGCTTATCTCTAGAGCTCCACACTGGATGACTACGCATGAGTTGAGTGAGCTTAAGCTTTAGCTAGAAGAGTTGTTGGCAAAGGGGAGCATTAGACCTAGTGTTTCTCCATGGGGAGCACCAGTCCTCTTCATTAAGAAGAAGGATGGATCTTTACACTTGTGTATTGACTACAGACAGTTGAACAAGGTAACGATAAAAAATAGATATCCTTTGCCACACATAGATGATCTATTTGATCAGATTAAGGGAGCCAAGGTGTTCTCTAAAATTGATCTAAAGTCAGGGTATCATCAGCTACAGATTCATGATGCAGATATTCATAAGACTGCATTTTGTACATGATATGGGCCTTATGAGTTCACAGTAGTACCCTTTGGCTTAACGAACACTCCATTAGTGTTTATGTGCTTAATGAATGGAGTGTTTTGTGAGTACTTGGATTAGTTTTTTTTGGTTTTCTTGGATGACATATTGATTTATTCTAGATCCATAGAGGAGCATGAGGAACATCTTAGACAGGTTGTATAGTGTTTGAGGGAAAATCAACTCTATGCTAACGTAAAGAAGTGTGATTTCTTTCAGATAGAGATTCAGTATCTTGGTCACATGATTTCAGGAGAAGGTATCTCAGTAGATCCTTTGAAGATTCAGACAATTGTGGAGTGGCTAGCACCCACTAATGTGTCTGAAGTCCGTAGTTTTATGGGTTTGGCTAGATATTACCACAGGTTTGTCAAGGACTTCTCAAGGGTTGCACATCCTATCACCTCATTGCAGAGGAAAGGGAAGAAGTTCATTTGGATAGAGAAGTGTGAGGAAGCTTTTTAGAAGCTTAAGGGGTGTTTGACTAGTGCCCTAATTCTAGCAATACCTGATCCAGCCAGAGATTTTTTTGTTTGCACTGATGCATCATTAGAGGGTATTGGAGTAGTCCTCATGTAGGAAGGATGAGTGATTGCATATGAGTCTCACAAACTCAAGGATCATGAATTGAATTATCCTACACATAGTCTAGTTATCCTACAAGTGTCGGTTGCCTCTGGATTAGTGAGTCATACCTTTTCACTATACTTGTTGACCTTGAGTTAGTAAGCTATCAAGATCCCTTTCTTAGTGATATTTCTTGATTTGTCTTGATTATGCATTTGGGGTCCAATGTTATCTCCTTAGCATGGTGGGGTAGACCTTTATGGTTCTACATGGACGGGTGGTAGTGATTCTTTATCATTTGAGATTTGACGTCCTGGTGCCGGTGCTTGATGGTGTCTTGTAGTTGGATTCCTTATGTTACTTCATCTTTGATGTTATTTATTTATGTATTCTTTATGGTAAATCTTGTATTAGAGTATCGCATGTGATACCTAATTTGGATCTTGTAATTTAGTTATTAGAGTGATTACTGCATACCTTGCAACATGTGCAATGGATGTATGTTTATTAGGATTTATGAATATTCATGAAATGTAATCATTATGATGTAATTGTTGTATTTAATTTATGGAATCATTTGTTGATGTTATTTAATGAGTTATGTTAGAAAGTAATACTACGTCATGGGATCCATTAGTTTTGTAACCTATGTATGTGATGTGTGTTATGTGAGATAATGGTTAATGCATTCATGTGATTGTATATCTTAATTGTAAACTTTAGAAAAAAAATTTATTCACCTAAACTTAGTATCATGTTCTAGGTTAGTTTCTTTTGGGTTCCCTTGTGGGGCGTTACAAAGAAGCCCATCAAGTTCTTGCATTACCTATCTTGATGCACTTAATTCTATTTTTCAATATCAATAGTTTTGATTTGAATATGCTGAAACCAAGATTCACCTTCCAAGATCAGCATAATCTAGTGCAACTATGGGTAAGGGTATGGAATAGTACTTCAAATGAGTGTGATTTTTGCATTTTCGAGAACTTCATTATTTTTCCTATTCTAAGATGGTTGGGCATCAATGTTACAAGGTTACCACCTAAGGTTCTAAGGCTGCTAAGACCTATGCAATTGGAGGAAAAATGGGAGGGAAACCATAATTGGGGTGATTTCTACTTTGGGGAAAATTCTACAATTATAAGAGTTTATGGTTTCCCCCAGCCCCCACATTTGTTACCAAAATTTGTGCCACCAAGAGTTGCTTCTTTGGAATTTGTTTGGCAGTTGATGTGGATAGACAGAGAACTTTTGGCCCCTCATAGGAAAGGTACTTTCACACCTAGGCAGTTCAGAATTAGTGATTTCTTGATTGGTAAGAGGGCTTTCCCACAAATTACCACCTGGCTAAATCAATTCAAGATGGTATCTGGTATTTGTAGACATGTGGACCCTAAGGACTTCATTAAGACTACAAGGTTGACACTAATACCTAGTATTGGTGTCAACAGAGAACATGGGGCCTTGATGAGGAGGATGTGATTAGGAATATTGTGGAGAAGGATGAGGTCACTAGAAGATGGAACAAGTTTTTTGACCTGAAGGATTTGCAAACTCAATTGAAAGCAACCCAAATTCCTTTTGACGGTTTCTTCCCTAACCTTACCTACTTAGAAAGAATTAAGATGATGATAGAGATGCATGACACTCTATTAAATCAATTGGAAAAGTTGCTTGATTTGAAGAAAATAAAGAAAAAGAAGGATTACTCATCTTCTAATTATGAGGAATTCTCTGATGGATCCCAAGAAGGAGATAGCCCACCATAAGTTGGAGACTTACCAGTTATTGATCTTATTAAAGACCAATCAGAGGCAGAGGACCTTCCAGAACCACCATTGAAGAAGTAGAGGTTTGAAGAGGGAGAGCCTTCTAAGAAGAACAAATAGAGAGGGGGGATTGATAAAGCATCTGCTCTTGTATGAGGTGATAGGGCTTACCATCACCAATTGAGAAAAACAATAAAGGCTGGCAAGATGGTGGCCAGTAATGAAGGAGATGAAGAATAGTCCTTGTGGTTAGGACAAGATATTAGAGAGGTATATCGAGAGGAGTTCTTAAGTGATGACCAATTCATCAAGAGTGATGAATTTAAGAGTTTTCTTATCTAGAAAAAGAAACAAGATGTGGCTAAGGCTATGCCCAAGGGAGTAGAGCCAAGTGAAGAAACCATGAGAGCATTAGCCTCTTATGATCCTAGCCTTGAGGCTATAACTATAGATGAAGCCAGAGAAATGGTTAGATCAAGTGGAATGCTTCTAACTCCAGGATGGGATTTGACCTCTGCTTTTATCATTGATCAAATAAGAAAGTGACCATAGGGAAGTCTATCCTATGAGGTTCATATTGGTGAAATGATCAGAGGAAGTGGCTATGACCCTAAATCCCAGGCTGTTGCAATGTGGTCTATGGCCCCTAAGACTCAAAAGCCATCTCTACTAAGTATAGAGGATCAGATGGAAGGGAATAAAATCATATGGACTATACATAATACAATTGATCTTGAGGTTTCCAAGGTAGTGACCCATTTTGCTAACTTGAATGAAGCAAAGACAGCTCATTTGTTTGAAAGGTATGCAAAACTATTTGAGAATGTAAATGTAATGGCCAAAGATAGGGACTTGAAAATGATGAAGATCAAGCAATTGGAAGATGAGTTGGTTGAATTGAAGGTTAGGCTTGAAGAAGCCTCAAAGGTAGTTCTTCCCCCTCCTCTGTAGATTGAGGTCCCTATTTAGACAGATGTAGAGGTTCTTGATAAGCCTGCTGAGGACTTAGAAAAAATAATACTAGATGCATCCTTGGATACTATAGCAAGGATTGTGCAATATAGGTAGGACAAAATAAAGGACAGGATGGAATTAGTCCATCAATTAGTTAGTCTATTACACTAGGCTAGTGGAAAAGTGAATGAGTTTTTGACTACTTTGGAGCCACTCTTTAGTGCATGGTCAGGGAGGAGCTCACTGTTTGATAAGCTTGATGATTTTCAAGAATATAGGTATGATATTCCTAAGGTAGTAACTGAGGTTTTTGAAAAGATTGGTTTAGTGAGTGTTGTATCAAAGTTCCTTAAAGGTAAGTCTAACCAGATAGCAACCAAGTTGGCTATGTTTGATGGGAATAGCAGTAAGTACTTGCCTCCAATATATGATAATGGTGGGGGTATTGTTAGTATAGATGAGTGGAAAGCATCGATGGATCAAATGATAATTAAGTAGGATGCTTTCCTTAACAGTGACAATGCTTTGGATTTAGAAAGATGCAATAGTATAATTGATAGCTTATTTAAAATTGAAAGTGATTGCATACAGTTTGTAGTAGAGCCTAAAAGTGTAACTAATTCCATGTGGGATTAGCAGATTAAATCACTATAGGAATTGTAGGCTTACAATTGGCCATCTGATGATGATGTGGCAGCATGGGATAAACTGATAAAGAAGAAAAAGAAGAAGCCAGCTACCCAGATGACAGAAGAGGAAGAAGAATAGGGTACATATGGAACCTATTCCAGAATTCAAGGGAGTGCATGTTTCAAATAGAGGATGATGTAGGTTAGCCATATGGTGGTCATCATTCATACAAAAAATTATGTAACTGCTTTGAAATATCTTTAGACAAAGGTGCCACTTGTAAAATTGTTAAGTAGTAGAGAACTATTTTTTGTTGTTGTAGTCTCAATCTTTTGATTTGTACTATTTTGTCTATAGTGCAAGTCTTTTTGATAGCCATCCAAAGCTTGTTGCATCCTTTTGAGGATTCCAAGATGGCTATGGGTATATATAGCAATTTTTTACTCTTTTCAAGGGGTGGTTAATACATTTTGTAAAAGTTCTGAGATATAGAACCTTATCTCTGTAGTCATGGTGATACTGTACTAATAGATTTTGAATGATAATATAAAGATATTGGAACTCTATTGTTACTATTTTTTGTCTTTGTGTATGGACACTTTAGTTTTCTTATGCATTAAATTGTAAGGCTTTTCAATGCATTGTTCACAAAGTGAATGTAGGGGTTAAACTTAAGTTCTTTCAAGGAAAGAGTAAAATCTTAAGGGAGGTCTTTGTGAATTAATTGTCCATGTATGAATTTGATAGCAGATGTAGGAATTAAAAGAATGGGATGCCAGACATTTCATTTGGATTTTAGTATATTTGTCTTGATAGAATTGTGTGGAGGTAGGGTTTGACTCTGATGCCCAAATAGATAAGGCACTGGTTTAAGATATATTTGCATCTATTGCCACCAGAAAATATTGATAAATGATTTCAATTTACTTTTGTTGCTTGTCCTTGAGCTGACACATTTATGACAAGTGCATAAATGTCCATTCTAATGGAAAAGCTTATAAGAAACCCACCTGAGTTTATACTCAAAGTGCAGAAGGTTCTACAACCTTAATACCTTAGTGCTTGCATTTTGTTAGATGCATCTATTGGGATAATTGGAGTTATGGTTTTGTCAGATCATAAATCATTTGCAGATTTGAGCACTAATAGGTCCTACCAGGACTAGAGGATTCTATGGATAAAGGTATTTTATGAATCTTGTTCATGATTTTAAAAGAATGATGTGGATTGCATTTCTTAAAGAAAAATCTAAAGCATTTGATAAGTTTAAGATTGTTAAGAATAAAGTTGAGAATGAATCTAGAATGAAGATTAAATGTTTAAGATCCGATAGACATGGAGAATTTACTTCTAGAGAGTTTAACAAATTTTGTGAAGAAAATGGCATTAAAAGACAGTATTCAGCCCCTAGAATACTTGAAAAAAATGGCATTATAGAAAGAAGGAACCGATCAGTGACTGAAGCAGCAAGAGTTATGTTGTTTGAAAATAATTTGGAAAAGATATTCTGGAGAGAAGTAGTGAACACAACAATATATACAATGAACAGAGTACAAATCAGAGCAGACACAGATAAGACACCTTATGAATTATGGTTTGGACATGCACCCTCAATTAAGTATTTTAGAATTTTTGGAAGCAAATGTTATATAAAGAGAGATGATGATATTGGAAAGTTTGATCCTAGAAGTGATGAAGGTATATTTCTTGGATATTCTTTGAAACTTAAACCATATAGATGTTTCAATAAAAGAACTAAGACTATTGTTGAGAGTGCAAATGTTAAAGTTGATGAAAAGTTCAAAATTTAGGAAAGAATGCTTGATTATGAATCTGATGAAGAAGCTCATCCTAAACCTAAAACTGGAACTATTGAATTGTTTTATGAAACTGACAGTGACTTGTTGAATGAAAGCCACAGTGAAGTTATTGAAGAACCTACATTTGAAGAGAGATCTAAGACAGTGACACCTAGCAAGAGTTTGTTAAGGAATCATCATTTTGAATAGATTATTGAGAGCATCAAAAGAGGAGTTCTGACTCAAAATAAGGCACAAGAACAGTTATGTTTGATTTCTCAAATTGAACCTAAGACTACTAATGAAGCTTGTGAAGATGAAAGTTGGACTAATGCTATGAAAGAAGAACTAGATCAAATTGAAAAGAACAAGACATGGGAATTGGTCCCTAGACCTAAAGACAAGAATGTTATTGGAACTAAATGGGTATTTAGAAACAAGATGAATGAACAAGGAGAAGTAGTAAGGAACAAAGCAAGATTGGTATGTAAGGGTTACTCACAACAAGAAGGAATTGACTATGAAGAAACCTTTGCACCTATTGCAAGAATTAAAGCAGTAAGAATGTTTTTGGCATATGCAGCTTACAAGAAATTCAAAGTGTATCAGATGGATGTGAAGTCAGCATTTCTGAATGGAGAATTGGAAGAAGAAGTCTACATTGAGCAGCCTGAAGGTTTTCCTTTAACTCAAGAAGGAGACATGGTATGTAAATTGAAGAAAGCTTTATATGGACTTAAACAAGCACCTAGAACTTGGTATGCAAGACTGGATAAGTATTTGTTAAAGTTGGTATTTATAAAAGGAACAACTGATAGCAATCTGTACACAAAAGAAATTGAAAATGGTTTGTTAGTTATACTTATTTTTGTTGATGACACTATCTTTGGAGGAGAAGATGAAGCTAGTGACAAATTTGTTGATGAAATGAAGACTGAATTTGAAATGAGTATGATTGGTGAAATGAAATACTTTTTGGGATTATAGATAACACAAAATAATGATGGTATCTTTGTAAGTTGGACAAAGTACTTGAATGACTTGTTGAAAATATTTGGAATGGAAGATTGTAAACTAGTTGGAACACCTATGGTGACTGGACATAAGTTATCACTAATAAATTTGGCATCGATTTGCAATGGCTATGTGTCACAATTGAGATAGCCATGTGTTGCAATTGCGACAGTAATAGACATCACTATTTTTTAGTCGCAAAATATGACGTCTTTCCTTTTCCATCACAATTATGACTTCAATCCATCGCTATGCAGCCCCTTCATTGTGACATCAACCCTGTTGCAATTCCTTATATTAGCGTTGCAATGGCGATGAATACCATAGTACTTAAGACGTGCTTGCCTGATATTGCGATGACATTTGGGGCGTCGCCAATATAGGAAATCCATCATAATTCTATTTGTAACTGTCACAAGTGTGACGTACACCCACCAAAACTACAACGGCATTTGGGCGTCGCCAATATAGCAAATCCATCATAATTCTATGTGTATACGTCGCAATGGTGACAAAAACCCAAGCAACTACGATGACATTGGGGCATCACCAATACAGTGACCCCATCATAATTATGGAGGTCAGAGTTGCAATTGCGACGGATTCAAGATAAAATTTAAAAAAAAAATGGATTTGCAGCAATGCCTTGGCTGGGGCACTTTAGAGATGAGAGTTTTTACTGTAGGGAATTACCGGAAGCATTGAAAGGGTGGGAGTGGCTGAAGAGCAAGAAAATGCTGAGGAAGAAGTATATCCATGGAGTGAAGGTGTATAACTCTATCACTGCTCCATATCAAACTTTAAAAAGGTCTAAATTTTATGGCCAAACTTCAATTACTCTCAGTGTGCGAGGTAACAAAGTGTTTGCTTCTCTGACACCAGGCAGAGTTATTGAAGATGCTGATTGGTTGAAGAAAGTGCAAGAGTATTTTGATGGAAAGAAGGATGATAGTGCTTCTGCAAGTACTACCTCAGGTAATGTTTTAATATCAGCTTTAAAGGTTTATATGTGAAAATCAATGCTCTCTCAAATTCTTTGTTTAATTTTAACTTTCATATTTATGATGCTGCATCTCATACATATAAGGGTGATTATGTATATATCTATTCTTAGATTGTTGGTTTTAATTGTAAGTGTGCATAGTGTGGAAGGCTCAAATATTTCCCATTCAAAGATGATAGCTTCAGACAGATTTCATCAAAACATTTATAACACAGAAAAACTAGTTACTTATTAGAAAATATATTCACAATATCCTCTAAAAATCTCACATACTTTCTTCAAAACCATAATACTGATAATATATTTGATAACCATACCAATGAATACTTATAATTGAAATTTCCCCCAAAAAATTGTGTCACAAAAATTGAAATGAAAAACTAGATTCATTTCCATTATGAAAATAAAATCCTTTTATCTTCATTCTCTTAATTTTTACTTATACACATACCTAATGCCTCTACCATAAGAATGAACAAGAAAAGAGGTAAAAATAACTATCTTTCCTAAATAATCTAGAATATCATAAGAATCCCATGAAGGCATCATTGACTAGAATACAAATAATTTTTTGTTTAACATAATAAAAAATATGACGCAAGTGTGTCAAATAAAATTTTTGGACAACATTTTATCATATAGGAACACTGAGGGTGAACATATAGAGTAGTAGACGAAGGTAGAAAAAGGATAGATAAGTGAAAGCTACATAGATGAGAACAAGATATAATAATTTATCTAAATGAGAAGCTATGGTTAGATGATAGGAAGAATATTTTATAAAGGATAAGAATTGTACTATTTTTGATAATTTATATTTTCATTTGGGAGCCTAACATACATGGAGGCATCCACTACCAAGGAAGGTTGAAGGCGCTCGAATTCTAAAAGAATAGGGGAAATAAATGTAGGCCCTATAATATCATTATTTGTATAAGAAATATGTATGAATTGATTTTCAATTTAATGAAAATTAAATATTTATTTTAATGCTAATAATTATGGTGTATGTGTTATGTAGCTTTATTTTAATGAATATTGGGGTTCATTCCTCATTAAAAGTTCAATTGCTTACTTTATCTTAATAGGTGATTCTTTAAATGCACATTATCAAGGTGATTCTTTATATGTAGATTATCAAGGAGAAGATATGTGTATATGGGTGTTATTATTTTCTTATAAAACTAGTAAGGTGACTTGTTTAACAATATTTTACTTGCAACAATATTTGGATGTTTGAATACTACTCTACGTCCTTGATGTCTTCAAATATTCTCACTACTGTTCCACTGCTGAAACTCACAGCAAAATAAGTCTACCTGTAGTTTTCCAGTCTTGATAGATGGGAACCTACCCAAAACAAAGGCATTTCTTGTAGAATAATCATGCTCTGTTGACTATTTATCAATCTTTATGAATGGTAATCTTTGATTAGTTAAGAGTAAAAAATAAATTTGATAAAGCGTGACGGTTCAATTAAAATGTAAGTGTTTATGGACAACATAGATGAATTTAAGATGTTATTAATGTGGTCCTATCTGGTTAGCATATTTGCTGCTGAATTACATATTTCTTAGTAGTAGGCCTATTGGGAGTGAATTGATTGAGCGACTTGATTGGTCTTTCTTTTGTGCTCACATGAATACCTAACCAAACACATGCTACGTCTGTCACTGAGCTTCTTTTTGCCTCTGAATTTAGTAATGTTTTTGCAAGACTTCAAGCTCTTTCTTTTATCATCTAAAGATGACAAGTGTCAGTGGAAACAGAGATAAAATGGTTAGAACTGTTTGAGTTTAGGGTTTCACATTTTTATGCTAAAATTTGAGCAGATGGATTCATTTCGCAAAAGTGCAGCATTCATGAGATTTTATGGGAGCCACCAATATAGGTGCACTGCAAAACAATATCGAGGAAATTTCCCCAATTGTGAATTTTCCCTTTTTAAAACATCGAAAAAACCAAGGCAACTAGAAAAAAATAGTCCATACAAAATTTGGATCTGTACCAGGACAAGAGTTTATCTTTGTATCTTAGACATGATTTGGCTCTTCTCGTTCATAACTATGCTCTAATCATTTGTAACTGAATAGGATGATCCCATAATGCTTGAAACAATTTTTTTTTAAACATGAGGGGTAGCTATTTTACATGTGAATAGCATCTCTAGGGAAGACTTGTATTACATGGGGTTTCATGTCTTGACAACATCCATGGCATTATAGGAAGGTTACTAATCTAGTGAAAATAAATTCACAATCCTAGTTATATCCCTATTGAATATAATTCTTGAATTGGAAACAGCTTAAAAGATGAACTGAAATATCATTTCATATTATTCTTATTAAGAATCATAACAGACTATTAATAATATAGTAGATTCTAGTCAAGTCTAAAGGAATGGTATACACAAGAAACAATCACTTTTTTTTTTTCTATGTATGACAATAGCACCCACCCAATAAAATTTTAAACATTCTTAAAATTTTAATACTATAAATTTTATGAAATTTGATGCTAAAGAAAATTGTATCCCTCTAATCCATTTTAAATATTAAAGAAAATGAATAAAACCAACAAATGTTCCCAAAAACAAGGAATCCAAAATAATATTACACCTTGAATCAAAATTACTAAATTCCATATGGTAAACAAACTTCAGTACTCGGTAAAATACATAAATAATAAAGATCGATTAATTGATACTTTGGCCTTACTAGTGTAAGTTCCATAAAATATTTGAAAGTCAATAAAAAATGGAATGCTACAACAAAATAATGTAGAGCGAGACATCTATAGACATACCAGATACTCAATAGGGCATTGCAATTGTATGTCCTATGAGGTCAGTGAACTACTGAGCTACATAACCTGCAATGAAGTAAAAGTACAACAAACCCCAAATAAGCTTGTATGTCAACTTAGTGCTGGTATAAAAAACATCCATTACATGACTGTTTATCAATAGAACTCTATAATTAACATTTGGTCAAAATATGTGTAATAAACATTTAGGCTTTATAAATCCATGATATCAAATGAATGTTTTGTTTTTAGCATGGAATAATTTTAAGCAATGACCTTTGAGACATTAATTTGTGAATCATGTTTTTAGCACACACAATATTTTAATGGACAATGAAGTATAGAACATGGAGGAATCTATAATTATTTTATTCATCTTTAAAGCAACCATCTTTTATAAAGAAATATTTGAGCTCAACTAATGGTTTTATTTCCTATATCAAAATATACGCATTGAATTGGATTACAATCATGGTGCAGACAACACTGCCATTCCCTCAACAATTTTGTATTTGCTCACCCAGCCAAAATCACTCTTCCTAAATTAATAAATTATTAATACGATGGGTATATTTATTTTAAGGTTGTAAGTGAAGTATAGTTAGAAATTGGAAATGCTCTGGTAGATTTGTATGCAGTGGAATGTGGAACCCTAGGCTTAGCTCGTGAACTCTGAAATTTTTTTTGTAAAGGAATGTAGAACCATAGACACTGCGTGTGAACTGTTTGACTGAATTGCTCAAAGAAATATGGCCTCATGATGTGCCATGATCTCTAAATGCACAAGATAGACATATGAAAAGACCAATTAAACTTGCTCTATATTACTATTATTATGATGGTTATTTCACCATTTCCTCCTGATATGGGACTGAATCCATTCAAATGGAGGGTACAAATGTGGTAAAGATGAAGGAAATGAATGTGTTGGGTTTCCTTACATACAATAATAATGAAGAGTCTATGAAGAATTACCTGGAAAAAGATTTTTCCCTCTGTTCCTCTGCCTCAAACTCTACTCTGAGTCTATGAAGAATTACCTACAAGAAGATGTACCAAGAACCTTAGAGTAGTCACAGGGTATTAGAGTACTATCAGATACAAATCTTCAAAAGACTTCGAAAAGTATAAATTTGACAAAATAGAGAAATATTTAGTATCTTATTGAGCTTCACTTTGTTTCAAGAATAGTTTAATATTCTCTACTAAACAGGGCCAACCACGTGAAGGTGGAAGCTCATTTGGCCCCACCCCCCCTCCCCCTAACATCACTCTACATTCCCTGTTAACATCTAACATTCATTCATTCTTTCAACCATTAATAAAATGTAACATTCAATCAACATCACATGATAACATTCATTAACACATTAGTTTCGTTAACACACAACATTCACCAATATTTTGCATTAACACATAATTCATGAACATTCATTAGCACATAATTAAATTCATTGAGACATAAAATTCAGTCATTATCAATTAAGGTATGTAGATGACAATCATTTCTTTTTTTTCTTTCTAATTTTTTTTTCTATGTAAGCTCTTAGAGGAGCATCAGTGTTATCATCAATTCCCCCCTCATTAGTTGTTTTGTTCTTTGTTCTTGATGATCTCAAATTCCTATGCTGCTGCAAAGGGGGGTCCTCTGCAATAACAAATAAAAGAGTTAAATTAAAAATATTTTATTATAATTGTTACAAGTATTTAATTATTTTAAGGAACATAACTGTGGCACTCTTTACCTGATCTGGCCACATCATTTTGTCTGGACTCAACCTCAACATGCTCATGAACACCGACCCCTTGATCCTCTACAGCTGCTATACAAAATGTTACGTTAATCCAAACACCAATTGCAATTACATATAAAAAATTTAATAGCAAATGTATACCTCCACCACTAGGATGCACATCATGTGAACCTTCATCATGCATAGATTGTGTAGAAGGATTGTCAGGCTGCATTCCAATATCCTATGCATTGTTATCATTGCTTGCTTAAAACAGATATACTCACTTTATATTGGAACTTAACATCAAATAGACTAATTGGTAAAGTATTCAATTTGAAATAAATTTCATTTAGCTTATTTACCTGTGGCTCAGATGCATCATTATTAGAACCTTGCGCACTGATTTCAGCTCGTAGCCGTTCAGCCATGGCTCTATAGCCTTGTTGGAAGCCAATTCTCTTGTCCTCTTCTATGAGGCATCTATTGAACTCTGAGCCCTACATTTTTGCTTGGTATGGTGAATTTTACTTGCATTGTTTCATCAAAAAAAAATTCCTTGCAATATATAAAAAATTTGATACAATTTTTCATTTACTAATACTTACAACTCGTGCTTGAAGTTTCAAAAAACCACCAGAGCCGAGCTTGTGTGTTCCGTGCTTTTCTAGTCTTTCCTTTGTGCCTTTGATGTGTTAGGCAATCTATGAAAAGTTTGAAATATGTTAGATCATATAAATATAGAGGTTAATTAGTACATAATTACATTCTCAACAGTATCACATACCTTGCTCTACTCTCTACTAGTGCAATTCCTTTTTTCATGTCAACTTTATACTTTCCATCCAAAATCAGAGCCTGCCACTCAGCCTCAGGAACATAGGGTGGATGCTCATGCTTGGGGTTAACCTGTAAATTTTTCCTATACTGGTCCCTAATATACTTCAAACATAAACCAGCTCTTTCAAGGAGCCTGTTTCTCTCGAATGCACGAGGTCCAAAAAGCTAGGTCATACTCTCTACAAGATCATCCTTCAACTTTTTTTCTTGGTTATTCCACCTTTTAAGTAAAAAAAAACATGTTAGACTCATAAATGAAGTGAAGCTACCTTTAATATAGTTCAAGAAATGGATGAAAAGGAAAACTATTCTAGCAATGATATGAAATCAAAATAGTGGTTTGGGGTTTTAGTTAGGATATGATGTTCCACCATGTACATAGGGTGGGCCCAAATATCCACAAACACTCATCACCAAGTTTTCACCAGAAAACATCATTCCCTACAAAATAATCATGGGATCATTAGTCGATGAAGAGTGATCAAAAACTAAATTACTATTATATCACTATAGAATAATAATAACTTTGAAGTACTTGGAACTTTGGCTACTTTTAAGGGAATGCCTTCATCATTGGTGATGATCAATATGCAATCCTTCACCATTCCCATACTAGGAACATGGGAGCATCTAGGAAATGATGCTGCATCGGGACTTGTTGCATCTCCTATTGCAAAAAATGAAAACCATTATCAAATGCCTCCAAGAAATAATACTTCAAGGGAAATAAATTGGTACAGAGCACCCATGGCACAAACATAATCAAGGGATCTACATCATAAACACATAACACTTAAACACATAACAAAAGAGAGAAAAAGAGGGATTTGTGTACCAATAGATGGTGCAACAGTTGATGCCTGTAGGCTGCGTGTTGCTAACATAGCAGTTGGAAAGACATTTGTGGTTGTCCTGGATGCAGGTGGCGTTGTCATAGCATCATGGAAATGAGATGAAGAATAAAATTGTTAGAGCATGCATAAATATAGAACGCGTGGACTAGCATGGACAAGATTGTTAGAGCATTAAAAAAAAGGATTGTTCGAGCATGCATTGTCAATGATTATGATCATTCCTATATATATTCAATGGAAAAAACAAGTGGGGAATGGAACATGTGATCTACTTGAACCACCTGTAGTACCCTCATCATGGGAATGGGGTTCAAAATTATGCAAATAACTCTATAAAGATAACTCATCCATATTTTAATTAATGCCATAAAAGAGCATAACATAAAAACCATTATTGAACTCTTGTTATAATTAAAAATTTCATTAATACTTACTTTTAAGTTTTCAGAAGTGTGCAACAAGTCAGCTCCCCTCTCTTTTATTTCCTAAGTTTGAGGCTGTATGGATGCCAAACGTAAAAGTTCTTTTCCAATTTTCTTTAGCAGCTTTTTAATGGAACCGATCGGGTCATCGGTCTTTGCTAAATCAATAAAAAAAGGTTCCTCCTCAAGGGGGGTCTCCTGAGGGACTATAGGTTGCTTTCCCTCTCTCCAACCACTGACCCTTTGTGACAACAATAGTATTAGTATTATCAAAATTACTCCAAAATAATGAAGAAAGCAACATTAAAAAAATAACATTTTGCTTCTATCTAGTTTGCACAATTACAATGAGTTTTACCTGCTCATGTGTAGATAAGCTGGGAATATCATCACCATCCCCTCCGGGTGGTTGCTCCATATTGTGCCCCTATGTCAAAGATCAAGTATAAAAATGTTAGCCAAAAATTTAATAACTAAATGGTATGTTGGAGTCATTGATTAGAAGTTGGTTTAATAGTATGTACCACCCCCATGATAGTAGCCTCGTTTGTATCTATGTGGTTCAAATTGTAATCAATAAGCAGCTCTTCCCCTACACATATTGACTTTATCACACAAATGAATACATGATTTCCCTTGCACGCCTCAAATATGCAGTTGGGTTGCTTTATAGTTGACCCAGGTCGTGTACTATTTATAAAACCCACAATATTCCATGTTGCTTTTGGCCTTCCATCAATGTATATAGCCACACTTTTACTTTGATTATTGTCTTATTGTTGTATATAATTTTCCGAGAGTGCATACCTACGCATACTTTTTTTATATTGAACAATATGCATCCAACTTTTGTAATCGTAACATGGTCCAACATACTCCATCAATTCAAAAACTTTGTTGTAAGACACCTTTATGCTGTCCATAGAAAATAGGCCCAAACCATGTAATGATGATGGTGCTATGTGATATATCCTCTCGTTAACACAAAAATCAGTGTTTATTGGAGGAAGTTCCTTGGGTACCCAATGTTTCTGTAGATGTTGGTACCTCAAGGGCACCTCGATGTCACCTTTCATCTCATCATCATAAGAACATGACCCCCCTTGAGCAAGGAAAAATTTCATGCATTTATTGAATTTCCTTCTAGTCCTTTGACCTCTAGTTAATCTCCCTGTTCTAAATAAACTGCATGTCTCACTTTCCTCTTCTATTCCTATATTTCCCTCACTCGAGGAAGACACTTCTGACAAATACCTATTCGATGGTACCTGCAAATGGGAGAGATCTTAGAAGACATCAATCTTACTTTTGATAAGTGTATTAAATAGACTGTCTATAAGGTGTATTGAATTATACCTATCGATCCATGAGACTGTGCGGGATGCTCCTAAAAGGGGTTTAGTTTCCTCCAAATGTAATTCAATTATCATGAGCATAATCACATCATAATCATAATCACATCCATCATAAGCATCACATAAAAATTAAAAACATTAAAAGGTACACATTATAACACTTAAATTTGTGTTTCTTGTTAATCCATCAACTCACCTTGGAGTATGTGTTTGGAAATCAAGTAATTACAGAGTATTTGGTGTCTTGAAGGTGTTCCTAGCCTAAGTACCCATCTCTTGTTCATCTCAAGGGTGCCATACCTAATGAGGCCATTAGATTTATGAAGCTTGTGTTGAGTTGGAGGTGCAGGATTGGGATTGAGACAAACTCATGTTAGTAACCATTGAAGGTTGAATGTATCTTTCCTAGGGTGTCTTGTGGATGAACTAAAATAATTTGTTGTTTACTCATTTTCCAAGTGAGTAAGTTGATAGACCAAAGTATAAGGTCTATCCCTATGGGTAGGTGTTGAGATTGACCAAAGGATTGTTGATCATTGCCTTCAGTAGAGGGTCCATTGCCATTCCCTGTTGCATCATAGGCAACCATAGATATATTGCCAAATAGTTTCTTTTCATGTCTAGTTAGTAATGAGAAAATCTAAGCCCACATGAAGAACTCTTATGTAGATTCACAAGAGATTTCAAGTTCTAAACGTATCAAGTATATGAACATGGTTCAACAGGTAAGTTAATAGGATATGTTCATAAGTTTTTAGGACAAACATTTGATCATGATGACAACGATGATGTTTGGTCAAATGCTCTAAAGTGTCAACTTTGCTTCAATAATGTGATATGTGAGTGACAAAGTTTGGTTGTCTATTCCTAGTAGGAGATGAACAATGGAGGAGACAAAGTGAATGTTGAAAACCAAATGGATGAGCAGGGAAGCACTCCATTAGAATTGAAATTGAGAAAGAGTCCTTCCTTAATAGAACTTATTCACTTGAGCATGTGCCAATGAAATGGGGAATCTTCACATGGTGTGAACAACTTAACAATGGAGGAAGGAAAAAATGCATAACAATGGGTGTCTAGGAGCAAATAGTGATGTTGAGGAGAAGAAGAACCAATCAAGAGGCTATGGTAAAGTGACATGGAAAGCCTATGCATACAACCCCAAGGCATTCACTATCCAATTAAGAGAAAAGCTATTCTTATAATAGCAACAAGAGGATAGTAAGAAATAGCACATAAGGAGGAATGCAAGAAATGCCAATCTACACCAATGTGTGATAGTGAAACACAAGCCTTCTTGATGATCATGATACATAGAGACAATATGTTGAATGAGAAATAAAGACACTCCAAAAGAGGTTTTCTAAAACCAATCGATTTAGGTAATAATGTATCCTCATTGCTGCAAACAAAGGACATAAGTTATTGAATGAAAAAGGATTGTATGGTGAAGCCAAAGTTTATTAATGATACTTTTTAGTAGAAGTAAGTTTCTAAATTTTTATTCATACACACTATCTTTAGGGATCTCATTATCTTATAAATATGACCATAAAACTTTCATGTTAAGGTCAATACCTAACTTATGAGCACATGTTAAGGTCAATACCTAACAAAGCCTTAGAGTAGTCCAATTTCTGCTATATTTTTTGGATTTTCTCTTGCTGTTACACCCCTATAATGGTTGCCATAGTCATCAAATCTCCAATAGAGACTCAAGGAGAATTCCTATACATAGATCAAGTGCACACTTCCAATTATGAGAGGAATAAAGAGTTTGATGGCATAGAATGTCATGTTAGGACCATGTAATGGTGTTTGATCCATTGGTATGATTTGGAAGTGTTTGGAGTGGTCATTTTGGTAAAGCCCTAGGCTTATGCACCTAGGAAGGAGGGTTTGATGGTTGGGTTTGATGGTTTGAATATTAAATAGATTAAGGATTGATGGCATACCTCTAAATTTCATCATCATCATCCTCATCATCATCGTCATCATCATCATCATCATCATCATCCTCGTCATCATCATCATCATCATCATCATCATCATCATCATCATCATCATCATCATCATCATCATCATCATCATCATCATCATCATCATCATCATCATCATCATCATCATCATCATCGTCGTCGTCGTCGTCGTCGTCGTCATCATCATCATCAACATCAACATCATCTTCATCATCATCATCATCAGTAGCAGCATCATTGTCATCATCTTCTTCTTCTTCTTCATGAAAATTTGTGTCAGGAACATCATCCAATAACTGTCAATCATGATCTGTCATGCCCAAAATAAACATCCAAAAATGTAACATTTTTTTTTTAAAAAGGGGGTGAAATGTCAAGAGATGACTACAAGGTTAGTTGTAAATCATCATCAGCTATGCCGAGTGCAATCTAGGATCAAGTTATGAACTAATGTAGTAAGAGTCAGACCAAGAAAAATGGGAACCCTAGTGTATACAGTTTCCATTAAGGGCTCATGTTCTAGGTGCATTCATAGTATCTAGTGTATTAATCATTTAGAAAATGTACACAATGAACTATAACCAAAGGTGGGTCTATCGAGGATAAATCTATCTCAACTAGACCTTCATCTAACTAATGTCGAAGGTCCTATTTCCTAATGACCCTAAAATGAATTGGCTATCATCTTGTTAAGAAGTTCCACTATTTGTTGTGAATGAACATATGCCTGATAAAACTACTAAATTAATAATTTAATTCATTCTTAGTTAGATCGAAACATTAATACTGTTAACTAATAGTCTAATTCATTTATTACCAAAATTAGTATTTAATGGCTAAAGGTTATAATTATCATCTAAATGACTGTTGTCATGCTCCAATATACCCTAATCTAATGATTCACCATACCTATCACTTACTAACCAATTGATTAAATTATTGAATACATGTCCTGCTAAAACATTTAATAAATAATTAGACAATTGTCTTAAGTGTCAATTTCATCAATTAAATAAGTCTCCAATATTTATCATAGCTGGTCTTATTTAAACAGGTTACCATATTAATAAAACTTAAAACATTAATTTAATATTTTAACACATTAAAAGTTATATAAAAGTAACATCTCCTAGACATTTTCTAACATTATTAACTCTCCCCTAAAATAATTTATCTTTAATAAGTAAAATTAGTGCTTAATCAACTCCATAACACAAATCATCTAAAACCCTATGTAATTACCAACATAATTAAATAACAAAATAACAAATTCAAATATCCTAAAGGCTAGACTATCACCTAGGCTAACCTACAACACCCACTAACCAATGATAAATGCCAAAGGGGAGCGCACTTCTAAGAGGACAAGGGGGAGACAAAGTTGAGGGTCCCACCAATCTCATGGATGGGATTTTTGTAGATTCCAAGGCTAGAGAAGATAGGAAATGGTTTAAAGTCAATGCAAAATACAACACAAGTATTCTGCTTTCCCAAGGAGAAGACCAAGTGGGTGGTGCACATAGCAAGGGAGAGGGTACGCTTTTATGACTAAAGGGAATGTGTCAGACTTTAAAATCTGAGTTAGGTGTGCTTGCAAGAGGTAACTTTAAAGTTGAAGATTTTATTTAAGCCATGTCAGCCCATATGTACATGGGAATTAAGTAAAAGACAAGGCATTTAAATTTTTTTTGTTGAGTGTCACTTCTCAAGGGCCCTTCTACTCATGTAGGGGGTATTTTGACTAAGCATTAAACATATTTCTCTACCATGACCATCACATGTGCATAGGAAGAGGGCTATAGTGGGGACCACTAGCAAGTGGGAAGAGTTTTATGATAATTCTTTAACAATAAAGTTAATTTGAAAACCTGTTCAACATAGATTAGAGGGTATTAACATGGGTAATAGATAGTTTAGGCTATTAAACTAAATTAGGAATTATATTAGGAGGGGAAAGGGGAATATTCTCTATGGTAAGAGAATATTTCTCTTTCCCATACAAAAAACCAGAGAGTTATTTGCTCTAATAAAATCCTGGGAAGTGTCATTTTAATTTCATGATTTCTCCTGCAACTTTTTAGTTTGATCTTTCATTTGAGCTAATGAATTACTTGATTATTTGATGAGTTAGACTAAGGGAATAATGGATAGAATATTAGTGTCTTAATTATCCATTAATTCAATAGTGTCATACTTCATTTTAGAAGAGTTTTAGAGGTTGCAACATTCTTATCAACTCAAGTAGTTTCTATTTAGTTTGAAGTTTGTCCAAGATAAGGTAGAATAGAATGAACATAACCAGTTAAGTCAACACATTGAGAGCTTTAAAAAAATTCATATCAATGGAAATTCTTCCTTTAAACAATACATTATCTCTCCCTTGTCAACTTAGACAAACATTTAACATGAGATATTTATACCTCCATTTCAATCAAGGAGAAAGCATCAACATAATAGCAAGCATTTCTTATTTACAAGTTGAATCATTGAACCATAATTTGATAACCATACATGCATGATAATATCAAGAAGATGAAACATGCTTTTCTCCATTCTATTGCAATATAAAATTTCATGGTGCTCCAACATGAATAAGATGAACACCATACAAATCCACCAAAAATACTCCTACTACAAGGAGAGGCTACTCCATTATAAATATATATAAAAAGAGGATCTTTCTTCCAAGATCTACCCAAAACAAGACATGTGGTGTCTCCATACAACACATCCAACAAAGATGAACTCCATCAAGCTTCTTCCACAAGCATCAATACACCAATACCTGCAATAAAAAAGGGGAGAACCATGGGTGCTCACCACCCAACCTAGGTCTCTTATGAGACCACTCCCAAGCTTGGAGAACCAAGGCTAAATGGGTATGCAACAAGATCAACAAGATGCTCACAAAACAAGTTACACAAACATACAACAAATTACTCCCTCCCAAGGCTACACAAATGAGTCATACAAGCTCATTGAGAGGGTGGAGGTGGGCTTTTCCAAGGGGAGAATGGCATTACATACAAATTTCTCACCATAAGTATTCAATTGCCTCTTCAAGGCTACATATCCAAAATCTTCATACACATACTTTGCTTAACATCCTCTCCAAAATACAAGAATGCAATGGCTTCCATGGTGCCCATACACCATGGACTTATCCCTCTTCTCCAAGAGAAGAGACTCTCACCTCATGGAGAGCCCAACTAACCCATCCACCCATAGGCCACTTCTTCCCTTCCCAAAGGGTGAGTAATGCCTCACACCCATAAACAAGAACTCCCTCAATAAGCAAAAGAACAAGATCAAACCATGAAATCAAACCCAAAATCCCTCCCTTACAACACATTGTGCCAACAAGAACCAAGATTCATATGCATGAGAGAGCAAAATACAAGCTAATCTAATGAACAAGTAGAAAGGCTTCCATGAGAAGAGTAACCAACCTCCACAAGTGTGATGGAAATGGAAATTTGAGAAGAGCTTATCCACTTATCCTTCCTCAATCCAAACCCTAATGTCTCCAAATGTAGAGAGTGGGTGAACACCCACTAAATCTCCTAAGGGCCTCTAAAAAGGCCTCCAAATTTCTACCCACCCACCATCCATAAATGAAGACTTGACTCTATGACCTTGTTGTCTTTCCTTGTCCCCCCATGATAAATGCATGATTGAAAGAAAGGGTGGAGTTGGGTAAAGATTATGACTTATCAAATTTCGAAGTCAAGGATAAATGGGTCATAAAATAGGTTACCAAGGTCACTAGGGAATTATAGACATGCTCAAAACCTTCCTAACCCATAACCCTATCCATTAGGTACTTAAATTATGCCAAAAATGACCCTTAGAACCCCTTACTGGCCTCTAGAAGTGACTAGAACAAGGATGAATTAAAATAAGCACATAACAAGTGTCAAGTGACACTAACCATTACACATTACATACCCAAGGTCATGTCCTGGATGACAACAATAAATTAACTAATAACACACATGTAAAATTACACATTAACAACGAGTTCACATTACAATGAGGCTTTTTTAATCCCATACCAGATTAAGCCTTGGCTTACTCAGTTCACACATGTTTAACCTTGGTTCTCTGATTAATTCCATGGTTCTCTTACTTGCACACTACACATCGAGCATCAGTAGTTCAAGATGATAACATTACATGAAATATACATATTCAATTCACAATTTAGCAACATAATCAATGTGCATAATTCAATTCTAATTGCTATATGCAGAATCCAAATTTTTCATACAAAGTGCTTAAGCATCACAATTATATAATCATCATGACATGTCACCTGTGAAGAAATCAAATTTAAACATGATCCAATATTACCATCAAAATCACACTACTAAATATGCATAATCAAAATCTCAACATACTCTAAATTCTAATGCACATCATAAGGTGATCCACATGACATAATAATCATCATCAAAATATAGTATCTCGAGTCTCTATCAGAATAGATCAACAAGTGTATCAATGTATCAAAATGCGAATAAGAAAAGATGCTATGATAGGTCGGGGTGAGGCCTCACATGATCATCATCTACATCATCTTCTACTTCTTCGGTATCTTCTTCTTCCATCGCATTATACTTTATCGGCCTTCCTCTCGGTTCATGTCTAACAAAAAATGACCAACCCGGTTTATGTGGAACCTCTGAGTAAAATACTTGCTCACATTGGCTTGGAAGAACATAGGGCTCATCCCCAACTGGCTCAAACGACCTTGTATTAACCATTATAAATCCATTATCATGTTCAATAATAGTTCTATCAGGATCATTTTGATTAAGTCGTAGCCTGTACCATTTGACAATGAAGAGTACTAATTTGAAGGAACTAAAGTCGTACTCAAGTATATCATCCAAAATTCCATAGTATCAATTTTTAGACTCTCGAGGATGTAAGTCATTTCTAGATGAAATATTAGTCACTTGAAAGACTACAGTTATTCCAGAATCACAAGTTTTCTTTGTGTCATCCAACACTTTGACACGAAATTTCTGACCATTACAAAACATACCCTTGTGGTGTTTAACCTGCAATAATATGTGAAACATGTCAAAATTATTGTATCGTGAGTTGATAAACATACGGGTGATTAATAAATTTGTACATACCTAGAAATCTCTTAAACCATATGCTAAATCTATTTCCCTTTGCATAACATTGGAATCTCCATTACGATGAGCTTCTTTAACCAATGAAGATACACCTTCCCATGTTAATGTGCAACCAAAATGTTGACATCGTTCAATCCATACCATCATCCAATCAAGATTGTTTGCAATATACAAATGTAGTGCATCCCACTCTTGAGCAACTGTACAAAAAAAAATAGACAACTTACAACAGATTTATTTTGAAGATTAAGAAATAATTTATTACAATAACATCTTATAATTTATTACCTCTCACTTTCCTCAATCTACCTTTCCCCATCAAGTACTCCCCTTCAAATTTTTTAAAAGGTCAAGATCCCAAATGCGATCTACATGGATATTTGATGCAAACTTAGGAAGATATTCAGTAATGTACACCATAGTCTGGTATACCATATATCCCTCTACCATAGAACCCTTAGGATGTGCTCTTTGTCGAACCAAAGCCTTCAAAGATTTCAAGTACCTCTCAACCATCCACATTGACCTAGAGTGTACAGGTCCACACAATTCAATCTCCTCAACTTGGTGTATGAGGTAGTGTTCTTGTGCATTGAAAAAAGTTGGAGGTAGACACTTTTGCATTTCACACAGTAAATGAAGAATTCTTCTTTTCCAATAGTTTATATCTTCTTTATGGATTTCTTTAGATGACAACCACCTACATTAAGAGATTCAAGTCACAAAAAATATATAAATATGATACTTTACAAAATAATATACAATAGATTACATAGCAAGAAAAACAAATCACGAATATAATAAATATATACAACAAATTGAATAGATATTACTGCTTACCTCATGTATTTTCCAAGATCATATATCACTTGTTTGATGTTATTGTTGAAGTGCTTTGGGAGAGATAGAGGTAGCACGTACTGCAGTAATTATAAACCAATCATTTCATTGTTTTCTAACATAACATAATGAACAGTACACGTAGTTTATGAATATATTGTAAATACAGAAGAACATAACTTACCTTGATGAAAGTATGCCAATCATGCATTTTGAGCCCTAGCCCAAATTCACTTTTCTTTGATACGAGATTTCTTATGTTCACAGCAAATCCTATGGGAAATCAAATTTTTCATATGACTTCTTTTATGGCATCACTTTGCTGCTCCGTTAATAACCAAGGAAGGGCACTTATATTAATCTGATCTCCATTGCTATTTGAGTGAATGAAATTCTTCAGTGCATGATTGGATTCATGAATGTCATTACAAATTTTGACAATTTTTTCTTTGTCACGCCTTCCATCCAATATTTTCCACAATGTCTCTGTTATATTCTTTCCAATATGCATAGTATCAAACAAATGCACAATTTATAGGTGCTCATAGTAGGGAAACCTACTAAATTGTCTGGGATAGCTTTTTAGTCCCTTTGGAAGGTTGTCAGTAGTGCCTTGATGACCTTCATGATCATCAATTACATAATTAGTAAACAAAAATCACAATAGAAATATATAAATTATAAACATAAACCATTAGGTGGAATGACATTACCTCGACGATTAATTCTATTATATTCCAACTTCCATAGGTGAGGTGTCATTCTTCGTGGCTTTGATGTATTCTCTTCTTTCCCATTGAAAAGATGTTTTTCCATACTTTGATACTTATGATTCCTGTGGAGGAAGTGTCTACACTCATCAAACACCTACTTTCCTAAACTTTTTGAAAGATGAGATTTCATCTTTGGACCACAAACTAGACATGCAAATTTTCCCTTTGTTTGAAGACCTACAAGATAATGATATAATTGGATTATTAAATATGTTGATTTTTATAATTAGAATTATCATGCGCAACTTGAATTCACTATAACATACCACAAAAATGTGTTAGCCCTGGGGCATCATGTATTGTCCATGCAAGTATTGCATGGAATTGAAATTGTCTTTGTCCTATTGGTCTAGACATGTCATACATAGTGACACCATTCCATAACTCTACCAACTCGTCGATAAGAGGCTCAATATATACATTCATATCTTTAACTTGATATTTACCTACTTGAATGAAAAGTAACATTACATAATTATTGTGACCATTTTACTACAAGATTTGTAAGTACATGTAAATTAATAACTATCAAATGATAAAATACTGGGAACAATCATTGCCAACATAATGTGCTCCCTCTTTATTGACATCCATGGAGGAATGTTATTGTTGATAACAAAAATAGACCACACCGAGTAAACAGATCTCATCTCTCCAAATGGATTGACACCGTCCACTGCCAATGAAAGCCTGAGATTACGAGGTTCTTCTTTGAAGTGTTGCCACTTTTCCTCTATGTGCATAAATGCCGAACCATCCACAGGGATTCAAATAATGTCATCTTGACTTCTATTACGTGCATGGTAATCCATAAATTGTGCCAAGCTACTACACCTAAATAATTGTTGCATCCGTGGAATAATGGGGATGTAACGAAGAACCTTATGAGGCACCTTTTTTGTTATTTGATCTGTTCGATATCTACTTGTATGACATACAGGGCATTATGTTGCAAATTCATGTTCTTTATAATATATAATATGATCATTGGGACAAGCATGTATTGCTTGATACTCCATTCCAATATCTTTCATAACAATAGATAATTCTCGATATGAGCGAGGTAGAATATTTGATGGTGGTAACAAAAACTCACCTATCAATCTACAGAAAAAAATATAAGTTGTTAATATAAACAATATTAGTGGTACATTATTCACCATTTGTTAACTATAAAGACATATATGACATACCTTAACATACGTGACATTGTTATGTTGGATAAACCATTCATAACCTTCAAGTTCAACAACAACAATACAGTAGAGAGAAGAGTTGTTTGGGAGTCTTTGTATAGGGGCTCGTATGCCTTCTCAAGTAGAGGTACATTGAGGCTATCATCATCATCATGATCAAATACGCTTGGACTAAATGTGTCATGGATCAATGTATTTATACCATCATCTTCAATTGTGTTTTTTGGCGCATGATCGTCATCTTCCATGGGATCACTATCTTCACCTTGGATATTTGCACCTCCATGTTCCTCCACTTCGAAAACCATATTCTTCAGATTGTTGTGGTTCATATCATGTACTTCCCTGGGGAGATCAACCTATATAAAATTGATTAACATAAATAAACCATGATCATCAACTCATCATCAAGTGATTTCATATGTATATAAATTGTTAAAATGATATAATGAACAACTTACCAGTGGATGATAGTCATGCCCCCCTTCAATGTGACCATTCTCCCTACAATGTCTCTTAACTGTTTTGATTAGCAGTCTTCTACGGTTTAAGCCCTTACAAATTTTGCAGGGACAATAACATTTTCCATCACCTTTTCTTTTCAAGTTAGACCACAATCTAGCGATTGTCTCCCTATTTTGTTCTTCACTTATATTATTTGACATGATCGTTCTTCGCAGGAAGCAAAAATTAGGCTATGAAAACTTCAGTCTACAACTTTCACAAACTAAGCAAAACTGTCAAAAGTACTATAACTCGAGAAGTAACAATCGACAATCTACCTAAGTTCACGGCTATAACTCATGCAATGGTCTTCTTGCTTAGCTCTAGAAGCTCTCCAACAATCAAAACATATAAGCTACAAGGCCTAACAACAATTTCAAAACATATAAGCTACAAGGCAAGACATATTACATGACATGGAAAAAGGAACAAAATTTACAAGCTTTAGCAAGACATATTAAATGACATCATAGTGCTAGAGAGATCACAATTATATGAGTCAAACATAGTCATGAAAAAGCACATAAATTAGTTATTATATGCAATTAAAAGATATATAGTTAGATAGGGACATCCATAGGGCATATTGAAGAAATGAAATGGTCATATAGATTTCATATAGGATTTTGAAGATGATAGTGTTCTAAGGCAAAGAATCCATTCATATAACCATAACGACATTAAATGTTTAAGCATGGTTTGCATCTATGGATGCTTATTTTGAAAGTGATGATATACCTGAGGGACAAAGGGTCAAGTTGGAAAAGACCAAACTGAAAGGGCATGCACTCCTATGGTGGGATCATGAGGAGGCTGAGAGAAGAAAAAGAGGTAAGTCTAAAATCACTTCTTGGGATAGAATGGTTTCAAAGATGAAAAGTAATTTCCTTCCTAAAGATTTTGAAGTTCAAATGCATAAGAAGATGTAGGGCTTAAAGCAAAAGGACTTGGATGTAAAGGCATACACGGATGAGTTCTACAAACTGAGTATGAGATCAGGTTTGGATGAAGAAGAAGTTGTTAAAGTTGCAAGGTATTTAGGAGGATTGAAATTTGCTATTCAAGATGAGTTTGCTGCTACAAGTCCCAGGAGTGTGAAGGAGTGTTATCAGATGGCTTTGAGGATAGAGGAGAAACTAAAAAGGAAGAGTGAAAGGTACAACAACACAAGAGGAGGATCTTCCATGAGAGGAAGAGGAGGAAAGACAAACCAGGTTTGGGAGGAGAAGGACAAAGGTCCTAGTTCTGATTCCAAAGGAGGAAAAAATAAAAGAGGTGGTAGGAGTGGACAAGGAAGAGGAAGTGGTTTGTTTACAGGCACATGCTTCACATGTGGAAAGGTGGGGCATCAATCCTACCAATGTCCTGACAAAGAGAAGAGAGTACACCTAGTCCAAGAAGAAGACAAGGAAGAAATGCCAAAAGGTAATACAGACCCTGAGATAGGAGAATTCTTAATGTTTAAGAGAGGTGAGGAATGGACACCACAAGTAAGTATTTTCAGGACTAATTGTTTAATACAAGGTGAAGTTTATAAATTAGTCATAGATTTAGGTACTTGCAGCAATCTAATATCATGGGATGTTGTCAATGCTTTGAAACTGCCTATTCAACACCATCCTAGGCCTTATTATGCTACATGGGTGGAGGAAAATCAAAATTTCATAGTGCATTATCAGACCATGTTAAATTTCTCAATAGGTGGGTACTCTGATCAGATTCTATGTGATGTTGTAAAAATGAATTGTGCATATGTTATCCTAGGAAGATCTTGGCAAGTTTCTAAGAAAGTGTTACATGATTGCTTCACTAACATCTACCAAGTGTGGAGTAATGGAAAAAGGTTTGAGTTGATACCATTGCCTTGCAAGGGAAATGAATCTCTCCTCATAGGAAGAATTAGAGAATTGGATACAGGTCAGACTGGGAAAAGCATAAAGTTGGAACAAGAAGTAGTGGAGAATAAAGGATAGAGAATTTTGAATTTTGTGACAAAGATAAGGACAGGATTTAAAGGTGGTGAAGGAGTGTTAGTGGGGGATTGGTACTATCCTATTAGAGGACATGAAAAAGGCAATGAAAAGATGGTGCAACAGCAGTTGGAAGGACAACAGGGGTACTACCCCAGACAGGCAGAAATAAAGATTGTCCAGACAGTCAAGAAAACAACCAAGGCAACAATGGTGACTGCCCCAAGGGTAGGAGTTATGATTTCTAACAAATATTTGAATGTTTTACATGCAAGACATTAGTAGAAGAGACACTTTACCTTAGGAGGTTTCATTCCTATGCACCATATGCAGAGATATGGAGGAAAAGAAGCAATTTATGCCAGACACGGTTCTTGGGACAAGAACATCTTTAAAGGTGGTGAAATTGATGCAGGAGCATCATATGCTTGTCAAAGGCACATTGGAGATCCAAGGCATTACAAAGGTCATGGAGCATCTCCTGGATTCAATTGGGCAATCCTTCAACCAATCATGGCACATGGAGGCATTGGAAGTCATGAAATTGCATAATGTCCTGATGGATTTCTATGTTGAAAAAAAGTTGTAATTGCATCTTAGGGTTACCTAGGGTAGAAAAGACATTAGATAGGGTCCTATAGGTTATCATAACCTTACCATGTCATTACATAAATCAGAAGATTCAATAAACTCTTTAAGAGCATAGTTTAGTAGTTTAAAATTTAAAATTTGAATGTTAACGGCTATAAAGCCATTTTGGAAGGAAACTCCATAATTAAAATTTTAAGAAGGATTAGCAAATGAAACTAGTTGGATATGGTTAAGAGGGGTAGTTACCATGCCCAGGTCTATAAATATGTGTTTGTACGGACTAGAAGATATAATGGACGGACTGTCTCAGAAAAGTGAATAGAAAAAGCTTGGTTTGAACAACAATTTGAAGCATTCTTGTTTTTTCTACATATCTTTGGATTGAGAGTGTATTGTGCTATCTTAAAAAACATGTTTTGATGATAATAATCAAGTCTTGAATCCATTTGGTGAGTTTGTTGTTCAATTTTATTCACTGCCTGGCTGTAGCAGATAATTTTCAAGCAATTTTGTAGTTTTTTTTTCATTAAATCATGCTCATCCCATGAAATGTCCACTATTTCTTCATGGAATGGCACTCTTCTAACATGTACAAATGCTTCTAACTCTGTAATGAATATCTAACCAAAATATTTGGTGGCCACCAACAATAAAAAGGTGAAAATAAGGGTTAAGGATTGAAGGGACAGTCCTATAGAGAGAGATTTGCCTTAAGGAGGGTAGAGTTTGAGTTTTTATTCATGGTTATGATGTTGAAACATTGATTTTTTCACTTGGAATTAGTCAAAGAAGTCATTACACATGTGAGATTGGTGATACCCTAGGAACAAGGGTTTATAAGGGATGAATTGGGGTTTTTGGGGATGGGAAACCCATAGACTGAAATTGATTGTGTATTTGTCTAATTGAAGGCATTTGATGAGCCTATACAAAGTTTGAAGTCCATACATTAAGTATTGCTATATGTTGCTTTGTAAATGCACTAGTTGTTCCATTGTTAAAGACAGGGTCATTGTGAAGAAACTTTGATTTTTGCCAAAGGAAGCCCATCCAATCTTTACATATGTTTTATATAAGGATAAAGGGTATTTGAAAAGGTTGTTTTTTCAGAGAGTCACTTGAGAAAAACAAAAGATATCTGCCAATTTACCTTGCTGCTGTTACAGAAATTGAAAATTGTCATTGACAACATTTTGGTTTGCTATGCATTTTTACTTCAGAGGTGTTGAAACTTGAAGGTGATGTTTGGAACATGTTAGATATGCTAAAACAAACCTATTGAAGCCTTGAAACCTCCTAGAGTTGACTATTTGTAGATTTTTCCCATCAGGACCTAGAAGGGTCACTTGGAACACTTCTACAATTTTGCTCATTTTGGGTTGTTTAAAGGGTTCATCATTCTATCCTCTGCATCACTCCCATTTTAGCACAAGCAGAGAGAATGCTAACAAAGGTTGCGAAATTAGGATTTACACCTACCAAGTGTATTTGATTGAAAGTTTCTACAACCTTTTCAACAAATCCATCTTGTGCATATCTTGCAATTGTTGCAGTCCACGAGACCACGTTTCTCTAAGGCATTCTCTCAAACAATTTATGTGCCTTGTCTATGCTTTTACATTTTGCATATATGTCTATAACAGAATTTCCAACTATAATATCTCATGAAAACCCCCCTTTCATTATGCTTTGATGGATATCCATACCCTGTTCCAAAGATCCTATTTTGGCATAGACAAGGAGTATGTTGGAAAATGTTATGGAATAGGCATGGAGTAAGAGGAGTTATAGAATGAATAACTTTGTGAATCTTCCACTGTACTAGACTAGCTCAGTTATCTTCAATAAAAAAATTTGTTAAATATGGAGAGGTATCAATCTTAAGGCATCTAACTTAATTTCATTGTGTAATACATAAACCCAACATCTAAAATAGGCACCTTGAGGTTGATGAACTGAGCATTTAACGGACTTTGTTTTAAAATTTCAAAGATATTTGCATTAGTTCTTATTTTCACATGTTCCCTTCTTTCTTCTTCCTCCCTGCAGCCTCCTTTCAAATGAGTTTCTCTTCTCCCTTCTATATCTCATGTTTGAGGGAGTCACAACTTTTCATTTCATGCCTTTTGACTATTCGTTAAAGTTAATTTTATTCTTTAAAATTTTAATTTTAATCTTATTTTTATCCTTTTGTATTTTACTTTATTATTTTTTATAATTAAATCCTATTCAAAGAGGGGACATTACGACAAAAATTTGGTAATTTGGGGTGAAATTGCATAGTTCTTTGAATAACTCCATGTAGGCTAGTCTAGTTGAGGTGTTTAGGCATGCTCAGGAAGGCATTTTGCATCCACTTAAATTTAATCTTTAAAACTTATTTATAACTCACTTATGAGATCATAGAATCAGAATTCAAAGGCATTTCTCTCATGGTCTATATCAACATTCAGTACTCTCTTCTTCTTGAATTAACATGTTTATTCCACTATCATAATTTTGTGGGGATACATCAAACTCCTCGAGATCCTTGTGAAAACATATATAGTAAGGGCTATAGAAAAATAAAAATACCAAACCAAATAATAAGCCCCCATAATGTAAAGCCAATATAGGAATTCATGAACTAAATTTAGCGGCTGAATTTGACTATGTTAACTGTCAATGCAAACATCATCTTGTAATTGTTCTATCTAATGTCCTTTTTTTCAAAATGAAGCCCAGTTGAAACCCAAAATGCCCATCATATATTTAAATTCTTTAAGTGGATTTTGGGAATTTTGCACTAAGGAAATGGGATTAAAATTATAATAGAGGGCCTCAAGTAAAGTGAAAATATAAAAGAAGGTCTCTTATCATTAAATTTTATTTTAAATAATTCCGCTCCAATATCAATCAAAATTCATTAAGGAAATTTGAAGATTTATATCTTTTAGATGAAATTTCTATTTGAAAAAGGCAAAGTGAGGAGGATGCATATTGATCTCTTCCTCCTCACTTTTATTCAGTGGTGATAGCCATTGAAGAAAGGAATGATCTAACCACATTCAAAGTGGTAGAATAGATAAGTTTTGTACAATCTCATGAGAAGTATATGCAATGTTCTACAGAAAGCTTGGTGCAAGCTTTCCAATCTCCTACAAAAATTGAAGAAACTCTCCCACGATTTATATCTTTTGGATGAAATTTCTATTTAAAAAAGGCAAAGTGAGGAGGACGCATATTGATCTCTTCCTCCTCACTTTTATTTAGTGGTGATAGCCATTGAAGAAAGGAATGATCTAACCACATTCAAAGTGGCAGAATAGATAAGTTCTTTACAATCTCATGAGAAGTATATGCAATGTTCTACAGAAAGCTTGGTGCAAGCTTTCCAATCTCCTACAAAAATTGAAGAAACTCTCCAAAGACTCTTCCTCACCCAAATAAATTCCAAGGAAATTTTAGCTAATAGAGGACATGGTAGAGAACAAGGAATAGGAAGTGGATCAATGAACCATTCAATGCAGGTGTTCTAAAAAATATGGACACGAAGGGAAAAAAGATTGACTTGAATAAGTTGAAAGACAATTAATTAAAGTCTTCCAAAGATGCAAAGTACTTTACATTCTTTGCGTGCATTTTGACAAAAGAACACCAAAAGAATGTGTGGTTCCTAAATAGCAGCTATTCAAATCATATGAAAAGAAAATATACCCTCTTTGTCAAATTAGATGATTCATAAGAAGTCTAACTTAAATTTAGTGATGATAAAGAAAATGATGTAATGGGTAAAAGTACCCTTGCAGTGAAGACTAAGCAAGGAGAAATTATTATATTCATGATACTTGTGCCAAAACTAAAACATAATCTTTTGAATATTGGGTAGCTAGTAGCATAAAATTACAAAAGTGTATTTGAAGATAACCACAACAAGATATTTAATAAATCAGATAAATATCGCTTGTAGCAAAGTCTTGTATGATAGAGAATATATTATTTCATCTCCCATTGGTTTCCACTAAGATGCATGCATTCATGGTAATAACAGATGATTCGTGGTTATGGAACCAACAATACGGTCATTTTAAATTTCAAGGATTAAGTTTTCTTCACAAGAAGAATATGGTTAGAGGACTTCCTAAAATTCAATCCAAAGAAGAAATTTGTTCAAGGTGTGCACAAGCACCATCATGATAATTTTTCAGTAAAGAAATCATGGAGGGCAATATCTCCAATAGAGCTTGTGTGTTGACATTTGTGGTGATATGCAAGAGGAGAAATTGGGTAAGGATATTTATTTTTTAACTTTTATTGATGATTTCCTTGCCACATGTTGGTTTATTTTCTTATGCAGATATCTAAGGCTTTTCAATGCTTCAAGAATTATAAAGCTATGCTTGAAAAGAAAATTGGGTATTATCTCAAAATACTCAAACAGGTAGAGGGGGAGAATTTACTTCGAAAGAGTTTTTTTATTTTGCAACAACTATGTCATAAAGAGAATTTATAGTGGCTTATACTCCCAAAAAAATGGTAATGCAAAAAGAAAGAACGGTACCATTATGAAAATGGCATGAAGTATGTTGCAATCAAAATGTCTTCCAAATAGTTATTAGGGGGTTGTGGCAACAATAGTATATATTTTGAATTGAGATCCCACAAAATCAATCAAGAACATCACTCAAAGGAAACTCAAAGTAGTCATAATACTTTTGTAGCTCATTTTCATGTATTTGGTTGTCTAGCATTTATTCATATTCCAATTCAAAGGCAGATGAAGTTGGATACAAAATCCCAACTTTGTATCCTTGTGGGATATTCCAATGCAAATAAAGGGTACAGGTGCTATAATCCTAGCACAAAAAATGTTTTTGATGAAGGGAGAGTCTGTCAATGGAAAAATGGTGTACAAAAAAATATACTAATAATCATGGGCATTGAAGATGGCAATGTTCCTCCTCCCCACAAGCTCAAGTGGAAGTTCAAGCTCTAATAGCAGCTCAAGTTCCAGTCCACCAAGTTCTTCTAGTAGCACAAATTCTGATGATAATTCGCATTAAGCATAAACTCCAAGCTCTTCAAGAAATGCACAAAGACTATTTGACATTTATCATAGGACTACAATATAAAACCAATCATTAACTTTTCTTTGTTTAGTACAATTCAAGTGGAACCCTCTATGTATAAAAAAGTAGTCAAAGGCAAAGTATGGATTAATGCTATGAATGATGAGATGAATGCCATTAATAAAAATAAAACATGGAAATTATTTGCATCTTCCCAAAGATAAACAAGTGATTCATGTCAAATGGATTTATAAGGTGAAATATCATGTTGATGGTTCAATAGAATGACACAAGGCTAGACTAGTCACCAAAGGATTTGCACAAACACCTCAAGCTATTTACAGAAACTTTTGCTACAATTTTTGGACTTGATACAATCAAGATTATATTGGCTATTGCTACACAATACAAGTGGCTAGTATCTCGGATAAATGTAAAATCTATCTTCCTTAATAGTTATACAGATAAGGATGTCTATGTGGAACATTCAACATCCTATGGGCTATGAAATTCTAGGCAAAGAACAATTAGTTTACAAGTTTTAAGAAAAAACACTTTATGGGTTGAAGCAAGCTCCCAATGCCTAGTATACAAGGATTAGCAGTTATTTCTTGAAGAATAGATTTAGTAGAAGAAACTAAGAGCCAACCTCATATGTTCAACATATTGATTATGATATTCTCATTGGTTCCCTTTACGTCAATGATCTTATTTATATAGGTAACAACAAAGCTCTCATGGAGAAAGAAATGAAATAGAAATATGAAATGTCAAATATAGGACCCATGCATTAGTTCCTTGGTGTGAAAGTTCAACAAAAATTAGAAGGTATATTTATCAAACCAAATATGTAATTTTAGAATATCCCGTCCAAAAATGCTCAACCCTCATTCTATTAGCTACTGAACTTCTACAACTTTAACTGATCATACAAAATGATTTGGTGTATTGATAGTTAAAAGAATTTTTAATTAAAAAATCATAACATAATTTTTAAACACTACTATTTTTTAGTGCACTTTTATACAGTGGGTATCGTGACATGCCCTAGTTGGTTAACTTTAGAATATCCAAAAATTCTCAACAACCATTCTATAACTGCTGTACTTCTACAGCTTAAACACTTCATACAAAGTGATGCAGAACCATCGAATTGTCATCATAACTAAAATGGTAATAGTTACACCCCAGTGAAAAACATGTAGATTTATCAAAAGACTCAGTGCAGTCTTGAGAGCCTTCTACAAGGCATTTTCAGATTTGTGCACTGTGTTGAGTGCTTTGTTGAAATGAAGGACATCGTCAGAGGAATGTTTAGGTTTTTAAATGATATTTGTAAACCCTAGCTGGGCTCATGACTATATCATTTGAAAGCACAGTCCAAGGCATTTTTAGAATCTCCATGAAGCACAATGTTAATGATCGGTCTTATGACCTAGAAATATAAAGAATAATGTATGACAATAATACAACAAAGCTTTCACCTATCGATGCTATCAAGAGTTTAAGGGGCAGTGTTCCATTTAATGGAGGCACTGATACAAATTAGTGTACAATACAGAAGTGACACCCGAAGTACCTGAGCACATGATAAAATGAAGAGTGTGTGACACAAAAGGAGGAGGAAGTGAAGTTTAAAATCATACCTTTCTCAGCCTTTTGGATTCTGAATGTACAATGCCTTTCACCGCAGAGATGCCTGGCCATAGAGATCTCCTCGTCCAACATACAAATTATCCAACGGATGCAAAAATCCCTCTCGGTGCTATTGAACATGGAAATGACCAACGTTTTCTTTTTTTTTTCCTTATATCCCGTTAACATTACAATTGTGACGTTGTCGGGTTATAATTGAAAAAAAAAAGCCAAAAACATATAACATTTGCTCGCCGTCGCAAATTGTCGTCGCAATTTCACCCCAAATGTATTAGTGTATCTAGAATAGATGAGACTCCTATAGTAGAACAGAAGAAATATAGATCTATGATTGGAGGATTGCAGTATTTGACTCATACAAGACCTGATATAGCACATTCAGTTGGAATTGTAGCAAGATTTCAAGTTGAACCTAGAGAATCACATTATGCAGCAGTAAAGAGGATACTGAGATATTTAAGAGGCACAATGGACTATGGACTATGGTATAAAAAATATGATGATTTTACCCTATGTGCATATAAAGATGTTGATTGGAGAGGTAGTGTTGATGATAAGAAAAGCACCAGTGGTGGAGCATTTTTCCTTGGAGGAAGATTAGTTTCTTGGCTAAGCAAGAAGTAGAATTGTATCCCACAAAGCATAGCAGAAGCAGAATATGTAGTAGTAGCAAACAATTGTAACCAGATAATTTGGATGAAGCAGATGCTGAAGGATATTGGAATAAAATTTGTTGAACCTATTGTTATACATTGTGATAACACCAGTATAGTTAGTATGTCTAAGAATCCTATATTACATTCTAAGAAAAAGCATATAGAGATTAAGTATCATGTTGTAAGAGAGAAAGTTGTTGAAAAAGAAGTTAGACTTGAGTACATAATTACAAAGGAGCAGATAGGAGATATATTCACAAAGCCTTTGCCTAAGGATACATTTGAGTATCTGAGAGTTATGCTTGGGGTTATGCCCCAACCTACTTTTGAGAAGTGATGCAGTTGGTTGCATCTGTCCAGTGGTATATGAGCCTTATCTTTCATCTAGAATGGATGTTGGTACTTCCTCTATGGGGGAGTATGTGTATTTGAGTTGAGCCATGAGGACTCTAGTAAATGTATTTTTTGAAAAGTGTCTTTTGACATTGAGTTGTTGACATAGTGATGGAATTTCTATCATTGATGTCAATGGGGGAGAAGTATACATGAAAAACAATGTGAGACATCTGTTGGAGAGAATTTAATAGGATAACAAAGCAAGATTTGATTGATGAAGAGGATTTGAAGAAGCAATGTTGCAGTATTGGATTTTTGGAACATTGGATGTTTTTCATCTATGTTGCCATCAATGCCAATGGGGGAGATTGTTAGGAATGAATGCTAAAAGTTTTTGGCAGCCATTCTATAGCATTTTTTGCATTCATGACTATGATTTTCATTAATGTCAATACAATGATTTACCAAAGACTTGCAGAGAAGTAGACAGAGTTTGGATTAGCGCACATGGGTTATTGTAGTTGGAGATATGTGACATTGAGGATATACTCTTTGATATGTTATATGTCTATGGTTAAGAGCACATATAGTAATTCATTGATTCATGGAAGTTATGATCATTTTGGTGGAAGTAGTATTCAGGTAGTGTTCCTGAGTAGCGGTTTGTGGAAATCGGATGATATCTCCTAATCGGGATGAAATTTGGTTTTGTGTAGTTAAAGGGAAGTTGAAGACACATTGATAGTGATGTAGATGATAGCATAGACTTCAAGGTCACATGAGTGAAGATTTATTGTATTTGGAAGCTGACAATTTTGTGTAATTTTGGTGTAGCATGTGGAAACTTTTATTTTGTAATTGTACGCCGATTCATTTGTAATTATTTGAGTGTGGTATAAAGGAAGGAATGTATTTCCTTGTTATAATGTAGTAGTATGTAGTTGTAATGTGAAAGTGTGTAATTATGATATGGTAGCAGAGGTTGTGATGCTGTATGCATGAAGTGAAGAAAAGAGCTAAGTATGAAAGCGAATTTATGAAGGAAGACATGTGAAGTATAGAGATCTAAAATTGAGATCTAATGTAATAGTGAGTGTGGTTTGGCATAGTCAAAGAAGAGGTAACATATTATTCTATTAAGTAATGAAAAGATTATTTGCACAGTGTGTTCAGTGATCTTACCCTGAAGCTGTTTGGGCAGTGGGTCCTTCTGTCTTCCATAACTCTTAATAGATTTAGAATCTTTTAACAGGGATTCAAAATCTCCTAACAAGGATTCATATGTAACAAATATATTTCATAAGACTCCTAATAGAGTCCATCCTCTCACAAGGAATATTCATATTAGTGCATCTTTTGTGGGCATCATTCCCACCGGGGTTTACTCTTTGATCAAGAGGTTTCCTAGTCAACATATCTTGTGTTATTGTGTATGAATATATTTCTATGGTTGGTAATTATATTAATTATATGGTTTAATACTATTGAAGATGATAAAAGTTATAATTATCTAATAACTGATTCACCCCCCCTCTTAGTTATCTTGGTGGACTTTACTTTCTAACAATTTCAAGTTTCCTGATTGATAAATCTAATGAGTTGAGTATGCTATTTTAAGTATGATACTTGAAAGTATTTAACCATAGAATCACCATAAAATGATGTCCAATCCTTAGTCACTAATTTATTATACTGACCAGTCATTTTTGGTGCCATTGCCGAGGATGGTGTCAATCTAGTTCAGCCCTAAGTCATTGTGTTAGTTTAAACTCTGCATTATTTTGCATGCATAGAAGAAGAAGAGACCATCTTGGGAGATTCCTTCCTCATATTATTCAAGATGGACCATTTGATATTTTTAATCCAGAGCCTAAGGAACCCCAAGTCGAGAACATACAAGAACAAGAACCATTTGAGAATCCATTTACTAATGCATATGAACAACTGACTTCATCATCATCTTTTGAAGAATCATTGCATCTGAATGACCTTTTCACTGACCCTGAGTATTAGGATAATCCACTTTCCCTTATTGTTTATCATCCACAACAACCAAGACCTCCTCCAAGGATGGCTCAACCTCCCTTTCCTTTCCCCATCCCTACTCGGCAAGGTAATCAAAATTTGAAGAACATACCTACCTCTACACTTCCCAAATTTTATGGCCTTATCACAGAAGACCCTGAAACCTTCCTCTTTGAGTTTGACATCCTTTTTAGGAGTTATGACTATACAACTGACACGCAAAAGATGAAATTATTTCCATCTACTCTAAAAGAGATTGCTTTAAGATGGTTCATGGGGTTAGGTGCCAACGTTGTAGTAGATTGTCCTGCAATGAGCAATATGTTCCTTTCAAAATATAAACAGTACTATAGGGGTCATGATTTGAAGGGAGATGACATTTTCAAAATGTTCCAAAAGGAAGATGAAACATTGGAATATTATGTCTCAAGGTTTATGTTCAAATTTCAATGCAATACACAACACCAACTGAATGAGGAATCACAAAAGCATCTCTTTCTAAAAGGTGTAAATGATGGTAGCATTGAAGCCTTAGATCTTGTGGTAGGTGGTGACATCACTCAGAAGAGTTGGACTGACATAAAGAATATATGTCTAAACTATTCAAGAGCTACCCTGAAGAAAGGTAGAGGACTAAGGGACCTACCTCATAAGTCTAATGGTTCAGGGGTGTCTAAGTTGGAGTTGTCAAATATGTTGTCATATTTTAAGCAAGACATCATTAATGATGTTTTCACTTAGCTGGACACCATGTAGGAAAGAAGGAAGAAGGAAGAAGCTGGTTCTATGTTAGTTGAATACTATCCACATTGTAGAGAAAAGAAACATAACTATAGATGCAAGACTATTGCAATCTTGGAGTCACAACCAATGCCTACCGAATTTAAAGCCATTGATGAAAATGGAGAAGTTCTCTATGTTTCTCAATGTAGGCCATGGTACCAAAGACCAATTATGCTAGAAGACTCTCTCCAAAACTATAATAATAATAGTCAATGGAGAAATTATCAAAATATGGGTTTTAGTGGGCATAATAATTGGCAGAAACCTCAGAAAGGTTGGCAAAAACCTTAGCAAGGTTGGAAGAAACCTCGACAAGGTTGGAAAAAACCTTAGCAAGGTTGGAAAAAACCTCAGTAGGGTTTGCAACAACCTCACCAAGGTTGGAAACAACCCCAACAGGGGTGGTAGAAACCTCGTAATTGGATTAACCAATCTAGTCAGAAAGCCTTAATTACACCACCTCAAAATTAGGCTCTAATGCCTCCTCCTGCAGCCAACAATACTCCTCCCAAGTAGACTCAGCTGCTAGCTCAGCCTAATCCTAATACCAATAATACCAAGCCACCAACACAACAACAAAGTTATGCTATCTCCTTGAATGATATTCATTTAAGGTCAAGAAGAACTCTCGCTTCAACTCAAAATCCTATAATAATAGAAGTCAAATACTCCTTAGCTAAACAAGTGGATGTGCCAACTCAGCAAACCTTTCCTACAGTTAAAGAGCCCCCATTTCCTCATAGGTTGGTAGAACAAGCTCAACCTATAGAAAACCATGAAGTGACAAATTTTCTTAATCAACTGAAGCATATGAAAGTAAAAATACCATTACTTGATGCTATTAAGGAAGTTCCTATTTATAGTAAAGCCATTAAGGAAGCCTATATAAAAAAACTAGGGAGAAAGAAGAAGGATCCTAAAACTATTCACATCCTAGGATAGTTGTCTGGCCTAATGTTAAAGAAGCTAACTATACCCAAATATTCTGACCTGGGAGTCCTATGGTTACTGTCACCATTCATGGAATGCAAGTCAAAAATGCTTTAGTTGATTTAGGTGCATCAATAAATGTCATGAAAAAAGAGGTATTGTCTCAACTCCATATCATTGGCCTCAGAGAAACACCAACCATACTTCAGCTTGCTAATAGTTCTACTATTAAACCGGACTGGATGGTAGAGGATGTCATAGTCACATTAAACTCTTGAGAGTATCCAGTACACTTTTTTGTCCTTTCCCAAAAAGATAACATGTGTGGGTATCCTCTCATTCTAGGGTGGCCATGGCTAGCTACTAAAAATGCTTATATAGCTTGTAGGTTAAGGAAGATGACAATATCTAATGGTATCCATACTAGGAACCCAACTATATACTCCCCTGCTCAGCCTCTATTGTAAGATGATCAAATAGTCTAGTTAGATTTGGATGATGCTGATCTAGAAGTCAATTCCATCCACTGGCTTATGATGACAGGCCTAGAGCCATTTGCAGCCTCTCGAGAAGAAGATGATATAATTTCATCCATTCTCATGAATGAATATGGGGTAGGATATCAGTTGTGTTCCCAAACGGACTGTATCTTGGAAACTATTTTACCGCCTCTAAATGCACCTCAGTATTCAGAAACCTCCTAGTTCCTTCACTTGTTATTACCCCATGAGGTGGATTCTTTCCCAGTTGCTCTGCTATCCATGGTGGATAAGGTAATCAAGATTGAAGTTATTGAAGGGAAAGAGTTGAATGTCAGCAATTCTTTATCACTACCACATCAAAAAATTGTACTAAAGTTATTATAGGAAAATAAACAAGCATTTTCTTGGGACTAAAAAGACATGAAAGGAATAGATCCTAAACTCTGAACTCATAAGATCTACATCAGTCCTGAATATAAACCCATCTGTCAGTCTTAGAGGAGAGTCAACCCATTCTTAAGGGATATAATTAAGAATGAACTGTAGAAGTTGTTAAACACTGGTTTCATCTACCCTATCTCTGATAGCCAATGGGTTTCACCCTTAGTTATAGTACCAAAGAAGGGAGGGAAATGGAGAGTTTTTGTAGACTACATGGAGCTCAATTTAGGCACTAAGAAAGACCATTTTTCATTGCCATTCATAGATCAAGTTCTTGATGATTTAGCTGGCAAGAAATATTTCTCTTTCCTGGATGGTTTTAGTGGTTACAATCAAATACAAATATCTTCTAAGGACCAGGAGAAAACAAATTTCACATGCCCATGGGGAACATTTTCCTACTCTGTCTTACCTTTTGGCTTGTGCAATGCTCCAACCACATTCCAATGAGCTGTCATAAGTATTTTTTCTGATATATCTGCTGACTGTATGGAGATTTATATGGATGATTTTATTGCTTATGGGAAAACTTTTGATGAAGCTAAGGAAAACTTGGAAAAGGTTCTCAAGCGATGCTAGGACTACAACCTTTCTTTAAATAGTGAGAAATATTTCATGATGATGGAGGAGGGTGTTGTATTAGGTCATTTCATTTCATCACAAGGCATTCAAGCGAACCCAACAAAGATTGAGGTAATCAGTACCTTGCACACACCAGAAAAGTAGAAGGATGTGCAAAGTTTTATTGGGCATACTAGGTATTATAGAAGATTTATAAAGGATTTCAGTCAACTTGCAACACCTCTTTATAACTTGTTAAAAAAAGAATCCAAATTTGCTTGGGACTTTGAGTGTAATAAGTCTTTCCTGTAGCTTATTGAGGTTCTCACCACAACACCAGTTTTGAGGGGACCTAATTGGGGATTGTATTTCCAAATTCATATAGATGCCTCAGACTATGCTATAGGTGTAGTGCTTAGCTAGAAGGTAGACTCAGTTGAGCATGATATTTATTTCATCAGTAAAAATCTGCAAGGTGCAAAGTTCAACTACATAGTAATTGAAAAGGAACTTCTTGCAGTTATCTACGCAATGAATAAATTCATGCACTATATTACTGGGTATGAAATATTTGTTCATACTGATCACTCCACCATTAATTACTAGCCAAGTTTACACAAAGATGCAGCTCGGTATACAAAGAAATGTGATAAGTGCAGTTGCATGGGGTGACCTACTAAATCAAATGAGATGTCCCTGCAACCTCAGGTAGTTATAAAACCCTTTGATAAATGGGGGATTGACTTTGTGGGTCCTATTGAACCATCTTCACAAGGTAAATCCTATATTCTAGTCTACATTGATTATGTCACGAAGTGGGTAGAGGACAAGCCTATGAAACATCCTAGGGATAACAATGTTTCCAAGTTCCTATACAAATTTATTTTCACAAGATTTGGTGTGCCTAGGGAGTTAGTATTTGATCATGGAGCTCAATTTACTTCAAATCTAATAGCTTCTTTGATGGAAGAATATAAATTTCAGCATGGTAAATCATCACCTTATCACCCCCAAGCCAATGGCTAGGTAGAGGTTACTAATAGAGAGCTATAATACATTCTTACTAAGATAGTAGCACTCCATAAAAAATATTGGGCCACACAAATTCCTAAAGCCCTCTGGGCTTCTAGAACCACCTGGAAATCTACAACGGGCTTCATTCCTTCCGAGCTAGTCTATGGAAGGTCAATTGTCATGTCTACGGAGTTTGAACATAAGACATTAAGGAAAGCCTTGGAACTTGGTCTAGATCTTACTTCTGTACAACATGAATGTATTCTGAGTTTGAATGGACTTGATGAATGATGCAAATCTGCATTGAATAATACATAACTAGTCCAATAGAAATGAAAGTAGTGGCATGATAAGTTTATCAAAGATAAAATGTTTGTTGTTGGCAATTGGGCACTTCTTTATGATTCTAGGTATTAACACAATCCAGGGAAGTTTCAAACTCGCTAGTTGGGACTGTATGAGATTATTGTTGTGTTCTCAAATGGAATGGTTCAATTATCCACTGTTGATCTTGTATGCTTCAAGTTATTGGTTAATGGGCAAAGGCTAAAACTATACTACAAACCGAAGAGCAAAGCAGAGTTCCTGCAGTAGTTCTCTTCCACTGATGGTGACATTTTCCTACAGCCTCTAGAAATGAGCCTTCCACTCATTTAAGTTCTTCTCTTTAAAATTTCTCTTTTCCTCATAATAAAAACTTTCTTCATGAAAGCACTTTCTCCATAATAAATTCCATCTCATCACTTCTAGTCTTTTCACCTATCCACCTCATCATTCTCCACCAATGGATGACGATAGGCACTACCCTCAACAATTTCTCAGGTTTGTACACTCTCTGAGATATTTATTTTCTAATTTGTTTTTCAAATTTCTAGCTATGCCTCATCATATGTGCAATTGTGGGACCTGTTTCTCAATTAAGCTAGGGGGAGATATATCATTTTTTTTATTTTATGTGTTCATAAAATCATTATATTTGATTCTTTTAAACCTTACTCATATTTTACACACTTCTTGCCAACTTTCTCTTTGAGTGATGTGACAACGTTGAAGGAGCTATTATTTCCCACATACCATGCAAAGGTGGCTAGTACAAAGTTTGTGGAGTAATCATGAATAGGTAATGCATGATATATTTTAGATTTGCACTCATATTTCCTTAAGTGCTTACATTTTTGAAATTCTAGAACTTTTTGTATTTGAATTTTCCTATAGCTTACCATTTCAAGCATTCCTTGCTCAATCCTTATTGTATTTTGTCTGGATTTTTTACAACATTATTTTGAGTAGTCTGATAATCTAAAGATGGAAGGAGATCTCATCCAGTGTGAGCCCACAGTGCATGATATTTTATTAAATGATCAAGCATGTATGCCATATTTCCAAACCAGAGGGTGGCTTGCTTATATTCAGAAACTCACCAGCTAGGATGGTGAGGTAGCATTGTAGTTTTAAAGCACACTAAAGGTAGGAGTGGCCACAGTTAAAGGACTAAGGGTACAATTTACTCAGATAATTGTGGTTGACATTTTGGGTCTTCCACAGGAAGGAGAAGAGTTCTCAAATAACCTTGATCCAACAACATCCAAGGCACAGTTTACTCTGCACTCAAATCCACTGTTGGAATTTTATAGAAAGAAAGGTACGCATAGGGTATCTCTACTAGACCCCTTTAGGTAGTGTGTAGTCCACATTATCAAATACATTACTTATGAAGGATAGAAACCATTCTTGCATTCTATTCACTTTAAGTTCTTGAGCTATCTATGACATGATAATCGACCTATTAATGTACCCAATTTCATGTTCAATATTTTGAAGAGAGCTTCTCTGGTACAAGAAGGTAAGCTTAACACTGTCTCTCATCACTAATTAATTAAGCTAATTGTTGAAAAAGGTTTGAGAGAATAGTTAGGGATGTCATGGGAAGAATAAACCCCAGGGCCTATAAGGAAAAGAGTAGGAAAAAGGGTTCAAACCAAACATAGGGTTAAGAAAATCATTGTCAAACTTGAGCTAGATTCTTCCTTGAGGAGAAGGTCTAGGTTTAAGACCCCTAAAAGTTTCCCTTAGTTCTCTACTTCTAGGTTAGCTCAGAATGAGGAAGAGGAGAAAACATCTAAATAAAAGAATACTCCCTCATCAAATAGGGTTTCTTGGAGTAAAGTAAATGAAAGAAGAAAGACTATCCCTAGTTCTTGTTGGGAGACAAAAGAGCAATCTCCTGTAGCTTTAGTCGCTTCTAGAAAGTAGAAAATTCCTAAAAAAGAAGTAGAAACCCCATTGAGAAGGAGTGGTAGAAGGAAGAAAAATGTGTCCATAGATATACCACCGAAAAGGTCAATTGTTAAACCTGAAGTCTCTGAGCCAAGGAAAGAGGAACCTAGAAATAGTCAGTAAGATTTGCCTAAGAAGTTTCCCGAGGCTGAAAAAGAACAGTTTCTTGTGGGGAAAATGAATAAAGAATGCATAATAATTGGAGATGACTTCAATTCCGATGAGAACACTTATAGGTTCCAAAGGAGAGGTTCATCTTCCAAAGGTCCTCAGATAGTTAACAACTTTAGTGATTCAAAAAATGATGTGATGTTAGAGGAATGTTTTGGAAAAGAAGAAGTACTAGAATCACCTCTTGCAGTAGTAGGGGAGAATTTTTCAAAGAGAACTCCGATGTTAACATGAATTTTGTCAATGAAATGGTGGAGAAGATATTGAACAAGGGTTTGGATGCATTGGGTTTTTCCACACAAAAGTGTAGTAATTCAGAGAGATCTATGGTGGTGTGGATGGATCCCACAAAAGAAATGAGTTTGAATAATGGTAAGTCTCCTATTTCACATTCATTAGGTAACCCTTGTGTCAATACTATGTAAGATGTTTCTTTCTATGTGTCCTTGTTTTTTGTTATTTTCCAACTATCTAAACAATTAGTTACAGAGAGGGAACAATGGAAGCAACAAAGGAAAGAATTGAATAGAGTAATTGATCAACATTATCAAGAAAACCTTGAAAAAGAAGTGGAGAAACTTCATGTGAAGCTCACTAAGGTAACATCCCTTATACCTGAGCTAATGAGCTGTAGATCTCCATCTCTTGTGTATGCCATATTTATTAAGGAGTAGCTTTTGAATTAGCAAATGACTTGCATAATGCAAGATAGGTCTCCATTGTTGAATGAGCCCCTTGAGTTTTCCCAAGATTTTCATATCTCTCCTCCAGTCATTCAAAATTTTTTGTGTGAGATTTTTCTCCACAATCTTGTATTCCCTGATGATAGAGTTTGGAATCCCTTGTTGTATGTTGGGGATATCCAACTAAGGGCCCTCATGTCATGGATTCAAAATGAAATTAGTTGAGAATCCCAAGCAAAGGTGTATAGAGAGTTGGAGGAAGAAATTTCTCTCTATCTAAGACCAGAGGCTAAAGATCCTAAAATCTATTACTATGATTGGTTAAGGATTTCTCCTTCAGATTCAGGGAGTCGACTCATTTACCCTCTTCAAAATGTAGCTTTTTATAAATATATTCAGATGGTTGAAGTTGAGTTTCCTGAAGCTATGAACTACATTCAGTGGTAATGAATCAACATAGATAAGGAATTAAGGAATAAGGAACCACATTCACCTCTTAACTTCAGTATGGAAAATAGGCATGCTCCATGGTATATTTCATTGGGTAGAGTAAGGCAGAGTTTTTGGATTCCTCTCACATTTCAGCCACCCTTACTCATTTCCCCTTTGTTGGAAAACTTAGAAATCTTATAAGATTATGATATGGAGGGGGAAGTGAATAGGTGGGAGAAGCAAAGAGAGACCAAGGGATTTTATTGGAGCTACACAAAGGGGGATAGTGGATAGAATTCAGCTATAGATTACCGTATGACAGCAAGGCTCAAAAAATTTATATTTTCTATGGGACCAACAAAAGGCCAAATTGGGGGGCAATGATGAGCCTAGTTTATGGCTATTTAGTTTATGGTTTTCTAGTTAAAACTTGAGTATTTTATGAGTTTTTCATAGACACTGTTCAAACTTTTTATGTTTTGACACTAAGTGTATGTGTGTATTTTGATACTCTTAAGATTGAAAGAATATGTTGAATATATAGGTATTGCATGGTTATGTAGGATTTCACAAATGTGAAAATCCACAGAAAGCCAAGATCACCTGCAAGCAAAATACCGGAAGCTGGAGTGAAAACCTGTGAGAGAGAGAGAGCTAGGGTTTTGAGAATCTCAGCGGAGTGAGAGCAAAATTATATTTCTCAAAGTATGAAACAATAATTACAAAAAGTGGCTTATAAGGTGAGAAACCCTAAAGCCGGAGAAAGCTAGGTTTGTGCATTTAATAATTAATAAACATATTAATTATTATGCACCTAAATGACAAGCTTAAGTGTAAATAGAATAATAGCGACCTTTAATAATTAAATCAGATAGACTTAATTATAAAGGTAAATTGACTATTACTCTAACACCCCCCCTTAAGCGAAGCTCAGGAGGAAACTAACCTAGCACAGCTATGAAAGCAAGAAATGGGTCCCGACAACAAGGCCTGATCAGGTACCCAACTACAAAGAAATCTCTGTGAACCGGGGAAATAGAGAAAACCCAGTGGGAAAAACCCTACCCCAAAAAGAGATACAACAACATGCTAAAAGAAACATGAAGGAAGGAAGGATACAACAACATGTTGAAAGAAACATGAAGGAAGGAAGGCCTCAACAAGACCCCCCAAGGACAAATTTCATCACCCCAAGCATAGAACGCAACTGAAGATAGCACGGAGATGCAAAGGGTTTGGTGAAGATGTCAGCAACCTGCGCGTCAGTGGGAATGTACTCCAAAGTGAGAACACCATCCTGAATCTGCTGACAGATGAAATGCATATGAAGCTCAATGTGTTTAGTGTGCTGATGCTCCACCGGGTTGCGGGAAATGTGAATAGCACTCTGATTATTGCACCACAGAATAGTGGGACGATCAGGAGAAAAACCAAACTCAGTCATCAACTGTCGAAGCCATAAAATCTCCTGACTAGCATGAACTGCTGCTCTGTACTCAGCCTCTGTAGATGAAAGTGCTCGAGCATTCTGCTTCTTGCATGACCATGTGATAGGACCAGAGCCAAGACAAAAGACAAAGCCAGAAGTAGACTTCCGATCATCAACATCACCAGCCCAATCTGAGTCAGTGTAGCCAACAATGTGAGGAGCCCTTGATGTGTAGTGAATGCCATACATAAGTGTGCCCTGAATGTATCTCAAAATACGCTTGGCAGCTTGCCAATGACTCTCATGAGGCTCATGTGAGAATCGAGAGACAAGACCAACTGCAAAGGAGAGATCAGGATGAGTGTGTGTCAGGTATAACAAACTGCCAACCAACTGCCGATACAAAGTAGCATCCACTGAAGGCGTAGTGCAAGAGGTAGACAAAGTAACACCCGACTGAAAAGGTGTGGGAGCAGGCTTGCAATCAAGCATATCAAAGCACTGAAGCATGTCAAGAGCATACTTCTGCTGGTAAACAAAGATCCCAGTAGGTGACTGAACAATCTGCAGACCCAGAAAGAAGTGTAAAAGACCAAGGTCTGTCATCTCAAACTGCTCCATCAATGCGCGCTGAACATCCTGAATCATAGAAGAGGAGCTACCTGTGATGAGAAGATCATCAACATATAGCACAAGGATCAAAACCTCATCCTCAAGATGCTGAATGTAGACTGTAGGATTAGAATGACAGCGTGTGAATCTTGTAGAAAGCAGAAAAGAGTCCATCTTCTCATACCAAGCCCGAGGGGCCTGTTTGAGACCATATAAAGAACGCCGAAGTCTGCAAACCAAGGAGGAATCCTGCACAAATCCCTGAGGCTACTCCATGTAAATCTCCTCACTAAGATCACCGTGCAAGAAAGCACTCTTCACATCCATCTAAAAAATGGGCCATCCCTGAGAAGCTGCGAGGGATAAGACAAGGCGAATAGAGTTCATCTTGGTGACAGGGGCAAATGTCTCAGTGTAATCAATGCCCTCAACCTGTGAAAAACCCTTTGCAACAAGACGTGCCTTGTACTTATCAATAGAACCATCAGCAGCAAACTTAGTATGATACAACCACTTGCATCGTACTAACTTTCTTCCCTTAGGAAGAGAACAAAGATCCCAAGTATGATTCTTCATCAAAGAAGAATACTCCTCCTCCATAGCATTGTCCCACTCAGTATGTCCTGTCGCTGCCCCAAATGTCTGAGGGTCACCACAAATAGCATGACTCAGAAGACTAGAACCTGCAATATGAGACCGGGTGCGACGAGAGGTGGAAGGGTCACCAGCCAGAGATCCTGCAGCATCAACTGTAACATGAGCCCATCTAGGCATCTGTGGAGGATCCTGTGGTGGAGGTAAATGGGGATCACCAAGATCATCATCATCATCCTGAAACACAACTGGAAGAGATGAGGGAGTAGTGGTAAGTGAAGTAGACTCTGGAAGTGGGGTATCTACTGCAGGAAGGCACTCATCAAACTGGACATCCCGTCGAAACAGGACCTCTCTGGAATCAGGGTCAAACAACCTATATGCCTTAACATCCTCACAGTAGCCAACAAAAATGAGGTGTCGGCTCTTCCACTCCATCGCTCTCCTCTGAGCGTCAGGCACAAATGCCCATGCTTCACTACCAAAAACTCAGAATGAAGATACATCAGGCTTGACATGAGACCAAGCCTCCTCAGGAGTCATATGTCGAACTACCTTGTGAGGCATCCAATTCTGAATATAGTTGGCACAATTGACTGCCTCTGCCCAAAAAGATGAATCCATGGACCTGGACTGTATCATACAATTAGCCATCTCCTGAAGTGTTCTATTCTTTCTCTCTGCCACACCATTCTGCTGAGGGGTGTAGGGCACTGAAAACTGATACTGAAGACCATGTTTAGAGCAAAAATCCCTGAAAGCCTGGTTCACATACTCCCCCCCATTATCTATGCGTATCCGGTGAATAGAAAGACCAGATTGCTTCTCCACAAATGTCTTAAAGACTTGAAATGAATCAAAGACATCAGACTTGTACTTCAAAAAGTACACCCATGTGCGCCTGGAGAAGTCATCAATAAATGTGAGCACATATCTGGCACCAGAAAAAGAAGGAGTAGGAAATGACATGAGGTCACTGTGAATCAACTCCAATGGTGCCAAAGCATGAGTAGCTCATCCCTGAGGAAAAGGATCCCTATGTTGTTTGCCAAGAACACAACCCTGACAAACCCCATTAGTGCAAGTAATCTATGGAAGCCCAAGAACAAGTGCCTGTGTGCTCATCTGCTGAAGATATCTGTAATTGACATGGCCCAAACGCTCATGCCAAAGTCTACTCACTGAATCTGCATGTGCTATAAGACAGGAACCTATGCCAGCAGAAGACTCAAATCCATCAAATCTGTATAGTCAGGATGCAGTGTCAACACTCCCAGTAGCCACAATCATCTCAGTATCATGTAAGTCTCGAATAACCACATCATGTGGTGAGAACTCAACTGTCTTACCAGAGCCAGAGTGGCAAATCTGATAGATAGACAGAAGGTTCGTCGAAATGTCAGGGACAAAAAGAACATCCTGAAGAGAACCCCCAGCTAATGCAACTGAACCAGAACCCAAAACAGAAAGATGAGATGAGTTCCCAACAGCAATTTGCGAAGTAGCGCAAGGAGTAAGTGAGGTGACCAACTGCTGAGTGTGAGTCATGTGGTGAGAAGCACCGGAATCAAGAATCCAGGTGGGCCCATAAGTCATAGCTCGTGCAGTAAGAGCATGACCTTTCCTTGCAGGGGAGGAGGTGGACTGGGGAGCTGAAATGTGATGCTCCTGCATGGCTTCCTCTAAAGCCTCCAAACATTTCCAACACCTGGAAATGGGATGTCCATCCTTTCCACAAAAGCTACAGGTCTCAACTGATTTCTTCTTAGTCTTGGAGGTAGACTCAGTAGACTTCGAAGAAGATTTACCCTTAGAAGGGTTAGCTGGAGGTTTTGAATCATTTTTCTGTGCAGGTTTGGAGGAAGACTCATTGCCTACGAAATCTTTCTTTGGTTTGCCTTTCTATTTTGGTTTCCCCTGTGAAGACTGAGCAACCAACGCTTGGATAGAAGAGCCAGAAGCATCCATCTATTGGATCTTTGCCTGTTCCCGTGTAAACCGATCACAGAATGTCTCAAAAGAAGGCATGGTGTGCCTAGCACCCAAAGCATCCATGGTGGAGTAGAAAGTGGAAGAAAAGATCTGATACTGTCCTCGCAACTTTGAGAGTATCAAGAAGATACACTCATCATTTGTCTTTGTTTTCCCACATCCCTGCAAAACTGAATGCAGAGACTTGAACTTCATCAAGAAGTCCTCAATGGTGGGAAAGCTGGTAGGTGTCAAAGTAGTCAACTCTGCATCAAGCTGAAGTGCCTGGAACTCATTAACTGTGCCAAACAAATCTGAAAACTTGCCCCAAATGGCCCTAGGAGTGGTCAAACCATCCAAGTGAAAGAGGAGACTGTCTGAGATGTTCAGTGCAATCAAGCCCATGGCTTCATCCATCTTATTCCTGTGCTGTAGAACCTCAAAAGGATGCTGTAGGATAGGTTGGTGTTCATCCAGACATGACCATAAGCCACGTGACATGAGTAGCCTGGTCATGTGTGCTTTCCAAGTGTGGTAATTATGTGGTGTAAGCCGGGCCACAGATGGGTCTGACATTGAGAGAAAGAAAGACGGAAGTAGAAGGGTCGATTTCTGAAAGTAAATGACAGAAAGCAAATGCACCCCCCCCACAAAGTAGGATTCTAACCCCCGTACAGCAAGTAAACAACCACTGAAAGTACAAAAAAAACTAGAGAAAAACTTGGAATACCGGATGCAGAGTAGGAGGTAAAATGAAGCCTCTACTTCAATGCTAAAAATAGGTGCTCAAATGGTGGAATCAACAAACGAAACTAGTACCATCGCGTCCGTCTTGGAAACACCTTTCCGATGATATTTTGTTTTCCAAAAAATGATACCGGATGCTCAAGATATGGGCAAAAAACCAACTACCTCTCAAAAAAATACCTCTCTGGAAAAACACAGAGACTAGGTTAAGTTTGACGGCCGTTTGGCCGTCGCTGGCCGTCGGCGGCGCGGCGGTGGTGAGATGGTGGCACCATTGGAGGAGGCAGAGCGCGGGCGGTGGGTGAGCCGGGTGCGGGCGGTGCCCTGGCTGAGAGGAGGCGGCGGCCGAGCGCGGTGGCTCAGCGACGGAGCTCGGCGGCGCAGCGGGGGCGCGCGGGTGGCGCGCTGCCTAGCCGCTACGCGCGAGCTGAGTGCAGGCGGCACGGTGGCGGCCTGCCAGATTTTGATAAAAAATGCATTTTAAAAAATTTTTTTTTCAAGGTTTTGCCTCGGTTTTCGAGCCGTACACCCTCGTAGGCTCAAAAATTTTCCCTGGGGTCACGGAGACCAAACGTGGTCGAGTTTTATGTGATTTCGACTCTCCTGGGCCTTCTGAACGCAATGGCGGTGTCTGTTTCTACTCAATCTTCTCTAGAAGCTTGTGCCTCCTTCAAAGTGACAGAAAACCTCAGAAACAAGCTGTGGCTGTCGTCTTCGAATCCAGGCTTCAAGAACTTCAACTTCGGTAGCGGCAGGGTTGCTCTGATACCATGTAGGATTTCACAAATGTGCAAATCTATAGAAAGCCAAGATCACCTGCAAGCAAAATACCGGAAGCTGGAGTGAAAACCTGTGAGAGAGAGAGAGCTAGGGTTTTGAGAATCTCAGCGGAGTGAGAGCAAAATTATATTTCTCAAAGTATGAAACAATAATTACAAAAAGTGGCTTATAAGGTGAGAAACCCTAAAGCCGGAGAAAGCTAGGTTTGTGCATTTAATAATTAATAAACATATTAATTATTATGCACCTAAATGACAAGCTTAAGTGTAAATAGAATAATAGCGACCTTTAATAATTAAATCAGATAGACTTAATTATAAAGGTAAATTGACTATTACTCTAACAGGTTATGTAGAATGAAATCTGGTATTCTTTCCATTTTGAATTAATGGGGTAGTGTCTCCTGTAGCCATGTGATGAGGACAATGCTAGAGTAGGAAAACTTATTGTGAATATTTATCTTGGGTATGTGTCACGGTTTTTGTGTGTGCTAATCTCTTGCAGGAAAGGATGAGTAACCAGGAAAAGAAGACTCAACATCAATAGATGAAGTGGCATCATAAAGAAAAATAACTATTTTCAAGGTTCATAATTATTCCACCATTTCTAGTTAGTAGCGGTTACTGTTGTGGACTGGGTCAATTCAACTTGCAGTAGTTTTGGAGGAAATCTGATAGTCATGCGTTCCTATATACCTATGTAGTTGAATGCAACTTACTCCTACATTAATTGATGTTGTTTCTTTTGTACCTGAAAAGTTTTTATATCCATTTATTGGAGAATCCTAGTCTTTAGGAGTTCTATTTTAAGTTGTTGATAAACAAGCTAGAGTTCGAGATTCCTGGTTAGCTAGTTTTTCAGGAAATCCTTTTTGTAATCCAGGAAGTAGTGAATACAAATTTGTTACTGCATCTTGTACTTATGTTTATGAATGAATGAATGACATTTCCAGATCTTAACCTTTGAGTTTTTAGTCCATTCACTCTTCCGCGGGGGCCACACGGAAGGTGAACTCAATTCATGATTAAGTAGGAATTAGTCTTAAGCTTTCTTGAAATATTTAATACTCTATTGCTCCTATAGCCACTCGGTAACAAAACCATTGGTTTTTTCCTACAACATAGATGCATAGCTAGTTTATTGTTCGAAGCATTATTTTAATCTCTAGGTTAAGTTGTTATGATTCTTAATATAGATTTTTTGCAGTATTTTCATTACTTAAGTTGTGATGAATTTGAAGATGGACTAGAGTATATACTTTGCAGACATCATTTCAAGTTTACATTCCTAGTTGATAAATGTAATGAGTTCAGTATGCTATTTTAAGTATGATACTTGATACTATTTAACCATATAAACACTATAAAAGGATGTCCAATCCTTATTCACTAAGGTATTATACTGACCAATCACCTGAGAAGGTCCAAGCCATAATTGCAATACCTCCCCCAAAAACTCTGAAGAAATTAAGAAGCTTACATGGAAGATTATGGTCAATAAGATGGTTTATTTCACATCTGGCAAACAAGTGCCACCCATTCCAGTACTTATTGCACAAGGACATAAAATCTAAATGGATAGAAGATTTTCAAAAGGCATTCCAAATATTGAAAGACTATCTTCTATTGGCACTAGTCTTAGTAGAACCCATTCCAAATCATCACTTACTAGTACATCTTGGCTATAGAGTACTCACTAAGGGAATTAATGACACAAAATGACTCAGAAGGAAAGGAAAGGGTCATATACTACATTAGTTGGATCCTTGTCGCTTATGAATTAAACTATACTACTATTGAAAGAGAATGTTTGGTTGTAGTTTTTGCTTCACAAAAAATCAAACACTGCATGTTGAGCTACATGATGATCCTAATTGCTAATATTGACCCATTGAAGTATTTGTTGAGAAAAGCAATATTGATAGGGAGCCTAGCCAAATGGGTCATGATATTAAGTTATTTCATCATAAATTATGTGGATATAAAAGCAATCAAAGGTCAAGTTTTTACCGACCAATTGGTGGATGCACCTTACCTTCTAGTCATCCAATTTTGATAGAATTCCTTGACAAAGGAATATTTGTTGTAGAAGAGCCAAAAATTGGAAATTATGCTTTGATGGCTCTTACACGTAGAAAGGGTTAGGCACCGACATAGTATTCATCACTTCTCAAGGAGACTCCATTCCTAGGTCCTATAGACTAAAGTCTAATTGCACCAACAACATAGATGAGTATGAAGCACTACTCATAGGTCTCAAAACAAGTGTTCAGTGGAAGATCTAATAGTTATAGGTATGTGGGGATTCTCAATTGATCATCAAGCATGTCAATGGCAGCTATGAAACCAAAGATGAAAAATTAATTTCATAGAAATCCATGGTATAAGACATTAAGATACACTTCAAAAAAGTAACTTTTGAGAAAATTTGTAGGATTAAGAAAAAGGTAGTAGATGCCATGCTATAGAATCCTTACTAGAAATGCCACCTAATGTGACACACTATGAGTTCATGGTTGAACAACTCATGGTCCATGCATTTGAAGTCCCTAAGTTTGAGGTTGTGTGTGAAATTTTTGGTCCCAATTCTAATCAATACCAAGAAATCTACTCCTACCTTACTAGCCAAATCATACCCCTCGGCCTCTCTCACAACCAAAGGAAGTATTTGATAAGGAAAGCCTCCCATTACATAATCATTGCCAACACACTCTACAGACATAGTCTAGATGGTGCACTCTTAACATGTCTCAACTCAGAAGAAGCACAACCGATGATATTAGAAGTACTTGAGGGTATTTCAGGAGCCCACTCTAATGACTTGACCTTAGCCAAGAAGTATCTAAGAATTGTGTATTATTGTCCCATAATAAAAATATATGCATTCGTATTTATTTAGAATTACATAAATTATTAGATTCATGAGAACCTCATACATACTCCATCTCTAGAGATGCAACCACTCACTTTACCATGGCTATTATTGCAATGGGGGGTTTGATCTTGTTGGCAAGATCCATCCATTATCCTCTTATGGTCATACATACATCATTATGACCACTGAGTATTTCACAAAGTGCGTCAAAGAAATTCTAATGACCTATACTTATGGAAAATATATTTTCAAGTTCCTTTTGAACTATATCATAAGTTAGTATGGAGTTCCATAGACCATCATCATAGATACTAGTTCCCCCTTAAAAAATAAACAAATAGATGAGCTTTGTGAAAAAGTCCACATCCATCACAACAAGCAATCATGCTACTTTCTACAAGATAGCACTAAGATAAGGCTATGAATAAAACCATTATAAAAATCTTAAATAAAATAGTCAATCACGATGGTTGGGACTAGCACCTTCAATTCAACCTTGCCTTATGGGCACACCTCACTAGTTTCCATACCCCCACAAGAGCCACTCCATATTCCCTAGTATACGATATAGATTCTATCTTTCCAATAGAGGTCGAGCTTGCATCACTATGAGTATCCCTTAAACACATCATTTTAGATGAGGAATATCAAATATCTCAAGTACATATCGAATAAAGGTTTTTAGATGAAAAGAGAAAAAATACTCACACACTTGTAAGCATATCAAAACATATCAAGAGAAGTTGTAATAAAAAGGTCATTCCATGATCTTTTACTTATTACTAATGGAAAAATGGATAAATCAAATGGAAAGAGAAAAACTAAGAAAGTTTGAACCAAACTGGTTGGTCCTTGCATAATCACACCAGTCTACAGATCTAGAGCATATAAGATATCCACATCAGAAGGAAAATGTTTATTTGATCCTATCAATAACTTGCATCTTCAAAAGCACTATTCTTGACTCTTAGAGTAGACCTGTTTCAAAAATACACAAAAATTAAAATAAGTAAAAAATGTTACCTTGGCAAAAACTTGGCAATCATGTGTCTTAAGTGACACAAAAATATAAATACAAGAGAAATAAATTTTTCCTATGGTGAAAACCATTTTAGTGGTGGCTTAGGCAAGTACCATGGTGAAAATTGAGCGATCTAACACCATGTTTAAAGATCATTGCTCTAGCATCTATAATTTCTCCAACCTAGTATCACATGTCATTATGCCTCATTTTTTGTAATAAAATTAGTGGTCATCACTATCATGGCTTGATATCTATAATTAGTTACCATTTCCTTACCATGTCCTATCACATTTCATACCAAGTCAATCCATCATGGACATTCCTAAATAAATCACCCATTATGTCCTGAGTGGGGGTACTCTAATGTCATGATCTATCATGTCCTGATAAAATATCAAAAAAACCAAAAAATGTCCTAAAAAAATCTAAAAATTGGAAAACGTCCAAAAAAACAAAAATACCAACAAAACTATCATGAGAAAACACCAAAAACATTTGCAAAAGTCTCAAAAAATTGTCAAAGAGAACTAAAAACATTGAAAAACCAATAAAAATTAGGCAATAAATCTCCTTTGTACATAACCAATTATTTCACATTTCAAACAGGCATTGAACAACATTATACAACAAGTCTGTGCTTCAGAGAACCAAGTCATAACAAGCAAACTAGTCAACAGGTCCTCAACTACACTAACCAAATTGTCTTATCTATCAACCATGTCCCACAAAAAAGTCTTTTGTCAAAATCATGTTGTCTTAGACAAGAGAGGGAACACTCAAAACCATACAAGTTAGTCTTATATGGGGTACCTAATTCTTGAAACTATATAACATCAAGAAAATGGTAGAAGTCAATGTCCAAACTATTGCAAACAAACACAAAGACATAATCAATATGGCTATAACTTGTTTAGTCAAGTTGGTCTTAGTATGCCTTGATTTTAAAAATTCATGTTCTTATACATCTTCGAGATATCCACAAGTGATTAGAGATGTCATGATGGTTCATGACTTATTTTTCTTTATCTCCTATTTGTGGGATGTTTTCCATGAAGTCTTAAAAGAGCATTTCGGGTGTTTGTGATAAGAGCCTTCACATCCACATACAACATCTAATTGTATGAAATATTGCAATAGATGACTTGGTTGTGATACACCATACACACCTCAACTCTAAATTCCCTATGTAGATGGACTGTCCCACTTTCCCTTTCTATTCAAAGTGCTAGTTTTAATGCAAGAGGATAATCATACCTAGATCATTTATATCTTAGTAGGATGGTATCTATTTTTTCTATAATAAAGTGGCTTAATGTTGAACAATAATATTCTCAATTCAGTTAGAATTAAAACATGGTTAATAGAATTTAAAAAGGATTCAATCAGGAGTCATTCTCATTTTCTCTCATCTCTTAAACTATCATTAATAACAACTATCTTTGTCAATTCTAACAAATCCTTGTGAGAGAGTATCATGATATAATAAAAATAGTGCATCATGCATGTTAATACACATAAATCATAAATTACATATCATAATGCATCTATCCATCATATAAATGTACATGTAACATCAAATTTATTTTATCTTTAGTCTATCATCTAATTTACATCACATCTAGTCACATCATATAAAGTACATATGAAAATATGAAAACATAAAGATGCATAGCAATATAGGCATGACATCATAATCATATAGAAATATGCATACATCCATAATATAAAATCATATCATAATGTTTTTCATCTCATAAACATCATAGATACCATCATCATAAAAAATAATAATCATAAGCATAAACACATAGGAATCATATCAAGCTACCAAAATTGCATCATATGTATCTCAAAATGTGTCATAATACAAAGTCATAAGGAGAGCTCATAAGCTCACAAAATATATACAAAAATATGTCTACAAAATCAACTGGTATTGCCTCCACCCTTTTTTCTAGGAGGCCCAGGTGGTACAAAGTTGAAGTTCCAGCCCCAATATATCTAGGAGGAGCATCAATCATTAATGGTGATGCTCTAAGAGGCTCTACCTATGTCCCACTACCCAAAAATCTCTATGTCCACTGAGAATGATGAGTGGTAGTATAACAAGGAATCCTCTATGCAATATGAACAAGTTGATCATAATCCACCCACCAATAATCTATCTCCCTCTACATTTACCAGAAGTATGTCAATAAACTGTTATATGTAGTTACATCCTATACACCATCAATAAATGACCTCATCTTAGTCTTTGTTGCATGAGATTTGACCTCTACATGTCTATCCTTGGCCTCAGTGGCTTGTACCTCTTTCTCATGCTCTTCCTCTCCTCATCCATATCCATCTGCATCCAAGCTATCCTATCCTCCAAAGTGGTCACCCTCCCAACATACCAATGGCTCTATGCATCTACCATTGTAGCCCTATTATTTGCCTCAATTATTTTTCCTCTTCATGTGTAACCCTCCTCCATACCCCATCTAACCTTTTGTATAAATCTCTATAGTGTTGTTTCAAGTTGACAATATTTGTAGTATCGACATCAAACCCACTCCCTCAAGCCTAGATTGTAACATCCTATGTTGTCTCATCAAAATCACCCATGGCTACATCCATGGGTCCAATATCATCTCCACCAATATCTACATCCATCAAATTGGTATCATCTCCTCTTGCTTCCTCCCCAATCTTCTCATTACTATTAGAGCAACTAGAATAACTATTTCTCCCCGTCTTCTTAGAGCTACTATCAATCACATCTACTAATAATAATGGTATAGCATTAGGGGAATTGAATAGAGAAATTGCAATTATAACTCCCCCACCACCCTGATCATCCCCATACCCACCATCTCCACAATCACCATTGTCACCTCTCCCTCATTTCCCATTATCTTCACCATCTCTACCACTATCTCTCCCTCCCTACACAACTCCTCTCTGACCTCATTTTCTATGTCTCCTCTGAGGTAGTTCAACTCATCGAATTATCTCTAAATGAAGTAGAATGCCTATCTCCATATAAGGAATAGTTATATGCAAACCCACCATGCATCATACTCAAACATAGTCCCAACATCTATAGTCATCAATTGCTAATCCCATCTCACTAGCGCTAGATTCCCAAGATGTGTTACCACTATCATAATATGGATCATGGGTCCCCAATCTCTAATATATCTTAGATATTTGGAAATACCAATAGCACTCCCTGTCTCTTTTTGTACTGTCTCAAAATCTTATTCGACAACAGTATCTTGATGATCCTTGAATACTGAGTAGACAACCAATCAAATATATCTCCTATTTTCAAAATGAGATATGCTCATCCTCATCATCCCACATGGGATAACCAGTGTAGGGTCTCCATGAGAAAACCCTTAATGTATCCAAAAAATGTCTTTAGTATCTCATATGAGCCATATGCCTGTGCACCACTCCACCATAGTAATATATGTAAGACTGACTTGGAGGTATCACTGGTATGTCAAATACTAGACAATATAAAACTATGTGCTCGAAGGCCCACACCTATAAAAGTGTAACTCTACAATCCATGATTTGACCCCTATGATAAGAAATCTCATGCAATGGATAATATACCATGGATAGTACACATGGCCACAATGTAAACATTGTTCCTCTCAAACACATATCTAGCATAATCTCTTCCCACTCAATAGGGACCCATGCCCTCTCCTCTCTATAACCAGTACACCTGCTATAACCCCACACAAATTTTTTAATTATAAATCATAATCTTGCATATATACCCATCTAATGTCATATCCCCTCACCCCCAAGTCTACCATAGTACAATAAAAAAAACTCACATAAAAATTCTCTACCTTTCTGGATAGAGTACTCAACCCTCTCCTTGAAAAGGAATATGTAGTATCTGGAATACATTCTCTAAATTGATCATGTACTCCCTAGTAGGAAAGTTTAAGGAAGACATCTTTGAGTACCACTACTCACATAATGTATTCACTAACCCCTTGTTATCCCTAATCTTGGGCATAAGTGTCACATGCAGTAACCCTAGACTACCCAAATTCTCCTTCTCATTGTCAAATAATCTATGTTTATAAGCTAACATCTCTTTAGTAATCAGGTTATCATCCATAATCTAAAGATATAGTCTAATTCCCTAGTCAATACCTATGAAAATAGGATTCACACTAATAAACTGGCTATATTACCTATCTACACATATTGCATACACATCAAATATAAAATAAATCCATACATGTATTATTATATTACACCCTATTATCCATACATTACTTAAACTTAAATTAATTTGATAAAAACAAAAAAAAACATACATATGTATTTCTCATTAAATAAAAAATCCAATATAACAATCATTTGTGTCCTTTTTTATGCAAGAGCATCTTGGGTTTATGGAAATCCTGGATCAACCAAAAATATGTTAGATTTTGTTTGGTTGCTTGCTTGGTTTTCTTAGTATCTGATTGGAGTTATTGGTTGAGTGTTCCTATGGTTCCCCGATGAGCTCACTTATAGCTTTGTTTTTCTTTACTGAGTTGGTTTGGTAGTGCTCTTTACCGAGTTGGTTTGGTGTTGCTCAGTTCTCGAGTTCACCGAGTAGTGTAGTTAATTATTTGATGCTATCCGACATGTGTAGTTAATTTTGGTCACGATATTAATGTTGGGATCACTCATTAGGAAACATGTGGACCTAAATCTAGGTCTTTTCTTTCTCCAATGTTGGATCTAAAGATCTTTTGAGATGACCTATTTGGTGGCCTCTTGTATAAATAAGTAGAGTTGTTCTAGGGTTAGGAGTGAGTGATTAAGTAAGTAAGAAGATAGAATCTAAAAGTTTGGATCATCACGTGTATGAGAACTACTTTGTAATTGACATTCATTGTATTGGCCAAATTGGGAAGGTCGTCTAGCCTAACATGTATGAAGTTTGATGAATAAATAGAAGATATTTTCATTCCTTCTCTATATTGTTGCTTCTGAGTTGTTAATAAGCAAGTAGGTTAGGTATTTGAGAGTGCCCTAGGAGTCTGTAACTATCCCTCCTTGCGTCAGGTGGTATCAGAGTGAAGGTTAGATTTGGAGGTTCCTTCTTGTAATCCCTAGTTGGTGATATTGTTGTGGGGTGGTATATTGTGATCTGACCTATAATTGTAGAGGGTTTCAAGATGGTTTGAGGGAGGTGAGATGCAGATCTAGGATTAGCTGATATGCTAAGGAAATTGATGCTAGATTAGAAGCAGTTGAGACAAACCAACATTGAGGAAGACATTTGGATGATGTTAGTGATGATGAAGTAGAAGAAATATAGGAAGAAGCCACACCTGTACCTATAATGGATCAAGGAGAGGAAGGATTCCCAAAAGAATTGACTAGTTTGAAGGCTACACCATAGTTTAACCCTCTTGAGTATATTGGGAAACTAGATTCAGATGAATTGATGGATTGGATCACCGAGATGAAGAAATAATTTGAATCTAAGAATATATCAAAGGAGAAGAAAGTAAAAATTGAAAGTATGAAATTGAAAAATCATGCATCCTTGTGGTAGGAGCATCTGTAGTTAGACCAAAATAAGAAAGGTAAATACAAGATTAGGGTATGGAATAAGATGATAAATAAGTTAAATGGAAAGTTTCTACCTTGTGATTATCAAATTAACCTAGTTAGGAGAATGCAAAGTTTGAGGAAAAAAGATAGCTTGGTAAAGGATTACACCAAGGAATTTTATAGGCTAGATATCAAATCTGGAACAATTTGAAGATGAGGTGGAAAGAATTGCTAGGTATTTGAATGGGTTAATGACTTCTATTCAATAAGAGACCAGTTTGGTGAAGATGGAGAGTATTGAGGAGGCTTATCAGTTTTCCCTAAAAGTTGAGAAATTGAATGAAAGGCATGAGAAAAGACAAAGAGGAAGAGGTGGTAGATTCCCTAGAGGAAGAGGTAGATCCTATGGTGAAAGTAGTAGATTTGATCAGGAAAAAACAAATCATGAAAAAGGAAACACTGAGTGGGAAGGTGAAAGTTCATTCCAAGGAAGAGGTAACTACTCCCGAGGTGGCTATGGAAGAGGAGAATTTTGAGGAACTTGTTAAAATTGTGGTGAAGAAGGAAATAGGTCATTTGAGTGTACACATGCAAGTAAGAAGGTCGGTAGTAGTAGAAATGATTTGGTACATGAAGGTTCACAAACTGAACCTAAGAAAGAAGGAAACCCGATGGTTAGAAGAGAATTATGGAGTGAAAAGACTAAGGAAGGTCTGGTAAGGAAAAATTTGTTCAAGACCAGATGTAGAGTTGCAGAAAAAGGCTGGAAAGTAATCATTGATAGTGGAAGCTCAGAGAATATAGCATCATAAGAAATGGTTACAAAGTTGCAATTGGAAATATTGAAGCACCCAAAGCCCTATCAAATTTCATGGATCAAGGATGAACATACATTTATGGTAACTAAACAATGTTTTTTGAATTTGAAAATTGGAAAGTATTATGATAAGGCATTGTGTGATATTATGCCCATGGATTATTGTCATATTTTGTTGGGTAGACCTTGGAAATATGATATATATGATGGGAGATTACATAAATATACTATTTGGGCTAATGGAAAGAGACAAATCTTGTTACCTTTGATTGAAGATTTTTTTGGGGAGATATGTACATCTGTGAAAGTTTGTTTGATGGAAGGTAGATAGTTTGTTAAGGATTTAAAGAAAAATGATGTTTGTTGTGCTTTGATTCCTAACAAATTGAGTGAGAAAATAGAAGATAAAGTTTTGGTAGAGGTTGAAAAGTTTCTCACCGAGTACAAAGATATAATTTTAGATAATGTACTTGATGGTTTTTAGCCGATGAGAAGTATTAGTAATTTCATGGATCTAATTCTTGGAGCTAGTTTTCTAAATAAGGCACCACACTGGCTGGCACCAACCAGGAATGAGGAACTCAACTGAGAAATTCAAGAGTTGTTGTAGAAAGATTTGATCTAAGAAATTTTGAGTTTGTGTGCAATACCGGCCATGTTGGGGAATCAAATAAAAATGGATTATGGCAAATGTGTACTAATTCTAGAGAAATCAACAAGATTATAGTTAAGTATCAGTTTCCTATACCGAGGATGGATGATATAATAGATTGTTTGAGTGGAGAAAAATATTTTACCAAAATTTATTTGAAGAGTGGATATCATCAGATCAGAATCAAAGAAGGTGATGAATGGAAGAGTTCTTTCAAGATAAAAGAAGGTTTATATGAGTCATTGGTTATGACCTTTGGTTTAACTAATGCACCGAGTACTTTTATGAGGCTAATGAATGAGGTTCTGAAGAAATTCTTGGGTAAATTTGTGATTGTGTACTTGGATGACATTTTGATATTTAGTAAAACCAAAGAAGATCATTTTTTGCACATTAGACATGTATTATAGAGATTGAAAGAGGAAATTTTTTTGATTAATTTGAAAAAGTGTTCCTTCATGAAAGAGGAGATTGTGTATTTGGGATTTGTGATTTTAGATGATTATTTTAAGATGGATCCTAAGAAGGTTGAAGCTATTCTTTATTGGCCTACACTTGAGAATGTTGTGAGGTAAGATCATTCCATGGTGATAGGGAGGTTGGATGAATCAATCACTGATTCATGCTCCTAGTCTTCACATAGAATCTTAGGGTGTCTTTACTACACTCCTTGGAACCTATAGGATCCTCAACACATGTAGATTCCCTAGTTACACTAGCCAACCCAACTACCAAGAAAGAATCTACAACCAAGTCTTATACTTGGTGCATTCCAACTTCACTATCCATTGCCCTTAAACAACCTTAAAGGCTTGCAACCTCCAAATTCTTTGTTGAACCTTATAGAGGTGTGGAGGTGACTTAAAATTCTCCAATTAAACCAACTAGGGGTGTTAGGAGGCCCCCTAGTCCATCAAGTAAGTTGATTTCCTCAATTCTTCACAAAATAGGCCTAATAGGCTAGTAGGCCTATTAGGTCTCCTACTCCGAGAGAATAGGGATTTTCTCTAAACTCTTCCAAAGAAACCCTACAACTTTTCTTGGGATCCTTGGAACATTTTATAACCCCTCAAGGATTTTTGGGGTCTTGGGGTCACTACCATCTGTATAGTACCCTAACTCAAAATGAGTGATTTTAAGGGTTTTAAGGTCTTCTCTAGCTCTTGAACAAGTTTGAATGTCTTAGACCATAAAATGGATTGAAAAAACCCTCCCCTCTTCACTAATTTTTGGAACAACTCCTAACTTCAATTTCCAAAAGGAATTTTTGATCCTAAGTGTCCACCTCTGTAAGTTATGCTCTCTGCAACTTGGTCTTCCCTTGCTGGGCTCACCATTGGCTCGTCTAGGGAAAGACATTAAAAATATATCCTCTAAATTTGAGGGACCAATCTCCTGCACACATTATGTACATGGTGTCTACTCACTATCCCCAAGAGTCCATACAAAATGAGTGGTGGGGTAGTGAGTTAGACTTCCATCTTTACAAACTGCTTGGAATGAACCAATGATAGTGCCAAACACAAAATATTTATAAAGCACAAAGGAAAAAATTCAAAATGCAAAACTAATGGCTCACACAAAAATTTAAACACCTAATATGATCCATTCATGAGCTAAAGTGTAGGAATCAAACCATTAATTACCTACTGTCACAAACTTAACTATAAATTACACACAAAACAAGATAAATTATTGATTTCACAAATCTCAGTCCATACAATGGGTGTCCAACCTTGAAATTAGGTCAAAATTGGTCTTAAATAGGATGGTAGAGTCTTAGGTTCCACTTAGGTAACTCTATCATCGATTGAGGACACTTTGAGAATGTTGTCCAAGTAACATTTCAAAGTTGTAAAAGTTGCAATGCAACTTTTACATCTTTTTAGCAACTTCTTTACATCTTTTAGAAAATGAGTTCACATACTCATCTAACCTCACCTTAGACCCTAACCATGGTTCAAACATGGTTCTAAACTATTCTAAACCCTAGTGACATCATGCTGATGTCATCATCTCTATTTTTCTAGTCAGGTGGCTTCACAACTTTCTATCCCCTAATTGCAACTTTCAAAGGTCCTAAGACTCAAACTAAGTGAACCCTATTGTACTCCCCCTATGGTCAATATGACCTTAAGAAAACACAATAAAATTTCCATACGTCACACACACAACAAAATCAAAATGGATTGTCCCAAGAAAACCATGGGTTCTCCTGCACCACATGGTTTAGAATTTTTTTACCGAAAGTTCATCTGAACTTTCACTTCAATTTGCAACACTATGATCGAGACAATGAGATGAGATAAAAGATAATTCAAGTGGAGACATGGAGCTAATAAGAGTTTTGAGACTTTGAAACATAAGGTTTCTAAATTTCCTATGTTAGTTTTACCTGATTTCAATAAGGTATTCCAAGTTGAATGTGATGCTAGTGGAAGTGTAATAGGAGCTATGTTGAGTCAATAAGGTAAACTTGTTGCTTTCTTTAGTAAGAAGTTGAATGATGCTAAAAGGAAATATTCTGTATATGATCAATAATTATATGCTATTGTTCAAGCCTTGAAGAAATGGAGACACTATTTGATACCAAAGGAATTTGTATTGTATACTAAGCATAAGGCTTTACATTATTTGGGTAGTCAGAGAATAAGTTGAATAAGAGACATATGAAATGGATTTAATATTTGTAGAATTTCACATTTGTGATAAAACATAAGAGTGGAGTGTCTAACCGAGTTGCTAAAGCATTAAGTAGAAGAAGATATTTGATGACTAAAATGAGAATTGAGGTTCTTAGTTTTGATGAAATGAAGAATTAGTATGAAACTAACCCTGATTTGTTTGAGCTATGGAGAATGTGTAGAGCACCTATTCTAGATCAAACGAATAAGTGGGAAGAATATTTCATTCAAGAAGGTATGTTGTTCAAATAAATTTAGTTATGTATACTAAGAGGATCAATGAGAACTAATTTGATAAAATAAAAATGTAGTAGTGGTTTGGATGGAAATTTTGGCAATGATAAGACATTGAGTTTTCTTAAGGAAATATATTTTTGGCCTCAGTTGTATAAGGATGTTCATAAATTGGTGAAGAGTTGTGGAGTTTGTCAAGCTGCAAAAGGAGTAAGTCAAAATACTAGATTGTATACACCGATTTATTTTCCTGAGAAACCTTGGAGAGATATCAACATGGATTTTGTTCTTGGCTTACTGTGGAGAGAAAGAGGTATTGATTCCATATTTGTTTTTGTGGATAGATCTTCCAAGATGAAACATTTCATACCATGTAGAAAAACATTAGATGTGATACATATAGCATATCTTTCTTTAAAGAGATTGTCAAATTGCATAGATTACTGAGAAGTATCATCTTTGACCAAGACAATAAGTTTGTTGGTTATTTTTGGAAGACTCTATGGAAGAAGCTAAATACCAAGTTTAAGTATACTTCTACATTTCACCCAAAGAATGATAGAAAAATAGAGGTTGTAAATAGAAGTTTGGGTAACTTGTTGAGATGCTTATATTGAGACAAATCAAGTAATTGAAATTTAATGTTGGTACAAGAAGAGTTTGCATACAATAATGTAGTGAATAAGAGCACTGACAAGTCACCTTTTGAGATTGTTAATGGCATACAACCGAGAGGTATATCAAACCTAATAGATTTTGATAGTGAAGAAAATAGGAGTGCTGAAGGGGAAGGATTTTTTGAGTTTATGATGTCATTGCATCAAGAAGTGAAACATAAGTTGGAGCAGAGTAATCTAAAAACAAAGATAATAAAAATAGGTAAAGAAGACATAAAATTTTTGATTTTGGTGATGAGGTACTGGTTCATTTGAAAAGAGGAAGATTTCTTATTTGAACATATGGTAAGTTGAAGATGAAGATATTTGATCGCTACAAGGTATTGAAGAAATTTGATAGTGGAAAAGCTTATAAAGTTGTGTTACCTAATAACATGGATATATCACCTATACTCAAAATTGTAGATTTGTATGAGTATCTTGAATCTGATGAAGAAGTGATAGTACTGAGTGATTATCCTAAAAAGTAGATAGAATAAGTTGATTAGATTTTGAAACAAAGAGATGACAGAAGCACAAGAGGAAAGGATTACATGAAATATTTGGTAAAGTAGAAGAATAGACCAATTAAAGACAATACATGAATTTCTCAATCTGATTTGGATTCAACTCAAGTTATACCCGACACATGATTTAGAGAATCATTTCTTTTTAACCCTGGGTGTCTAATGTAGGTGCATCTTGGGTTTATGGAAATCCTAGATCAACCAAAAATATGTTAGAGTTTGTTCAGTTGATTGGTAGCTTGTTCGGTTTGCTCGATAGCTAATTGGAGTTCTCTATGGAGTGTTCCTATGGTTCTTGATGAGATTGGTTACCTCATTTTTGTTCTTTACCGAGTTGGTTCGGTAGTTCTCTTTACCAAGTTGGTTCTATGTGTTCAGTGTTGCTCAGTTCCTGAGCTCACTGACTGGTGTAGTTAATTGTTTGATGCTGGCCAATATGTGTAGTTAATTTTGGTCATGATATTAATGTTGGGATCACTCATTGGGAAACATGTGGACCTAAATCTAGGTCGTTTCTTTCTCCAATGTTGGATCTAAGGATCTTTTAAGCCAACCTGTTCGGTGGCCTCTTGTATAAATAAGTAGAGTTGTTCTAGGGTTAGGAGCGAGTGATTAAGAAAGTAAGAAGACTTAATCTAAAAGTTTGGATCTTTGCATGTATGAGGACTATTCTAAAATTACCTTTCATTATACTAGCCAAATCGAGAAGGCCTTACAACCTGACATGTATGAATTTTGATGAATAAATAGAAGGTATCTGCATTCCTTCTCCCCTTCTTTGTATTGTTTCTTCCAAGTTGTTAATTTTCAAGTAAGTTAGGTATTTTGGAGTGCCCTAGGCCTCTGTATCTATCCCTCCTTGCATTAATTTTGCACACACATTTGTGTAAAAATCATACTACATGTACATTCATTTTTCTTAATATGTACATGGATCACATCATAGGTCTACATCACCCTAACATCAAAAGTGTGGCTTGAATATAAACTGGTCCCTATTTATATGGTTTTCATTTACGTTGATCTAACTTGATAAGTGTGTCACTTATGTATTACATGTATGTTGTTCTAGTCCTACTTTTCCTGACCTAGTCTATGAAAATACACAAAAAAAGGAAAAGTAAAATCTAAAAGAATGAAACTCACCACATGCAGGATTTTAGTTGGACACCGATATTTTAAAATTTCTCTCTAATGTGTGTCCCATCCTCATACTTCGCCATCACTCCTCGATTCACTCAGAGACTTCTCCTTCCACTCTTAGATCTCCAAAAGAAAAATGTGCACAATGATTTGAAAATGACTCCCAATACCCTTTTTATATCCTTCTACCCCACCTCCATGGATGTGTACACCTTGAATTTCTATTGGTTGTGATGATTTTCACCTTCTCGAGTCCATAAATTTGGTTTATGACCACTATTTTTTGATTTATGAGTTGCATTGTGATCTTGATCACGATGTCAACCAAATGAGCCCTCCATTCTATTTTTCACTCATTTTCTTGAGGGAACACCATAATGAATAGTTACTAACACTTCTTCATAGGGGTATACCAGGGTACAATTTTTAACAATTATTCTTTGAACCGATGTGTAAAAACCATTATATCAAAGAGGGGCAAAATGTAGACAATTAAAAATGGCCTATTGCTCTAACACAATGACATTACTAACATTCCTCTTCAATTAAACAATCTTTATTATTTAATCAATTTGTGTCTTTCTACTATATTATGAATTCAAAATCATCATTTCCCTATAATTTCATAATTAAGTGATTTTAATTAATTACTTAATTATTAAGCTTTCAATATTTCATCAGTTATTCCTTTATGAAGTAATTAAATAATTAATGTTATTTAACTATTCTCTATAACACCTCACTTAATTGAATAATCATATTATTTAATTAATATTTCCTTCTTATTATTGCATTTATGTAATAATTAAATCAATTTCCCTCTCATGATTAAAGAAAAAATTAAACTAATTATTCCTCTAAAAATAAATAAATAAGTAATTTTTTATTTATATATCTCCACATGTACAAGTAAATAAATTATTTTATTTATTTAATCATTTTTATCCTCCTAAGTCTAACTTGTACTAAGTTTCAGTTAACTTCTCATTCACAACTCTTGACTCCACCATTCTCCCTCCTGACTACTATATCTATTCAGTCTTATGTCCCACCTCATTAGTCAACTCCCAATCAAATCCACTTAACAAATCAATCAAGTGAGTTGACCTCCTACTCACTCTGAGTTAACTCCTCAGTCACAACTAATCAACCCACCAATCAAGGTAATCAATTGAGTTGAACTCCTACTCACTTTGAGTTAGCTCTTCAATCAAAGATAATTAATCCCACAAATAGGGGAATCCTGATTGGAACCTCTAAAATTATATATAATGAGAACCTTTTCTCATATTTTGCAACCACATTATGTTTTGAATTCTTATGCTGTCACACTTTGAGTTTGAAACTGAGAGCCCAACATTGCATAGAGAAGGGGAACAATAAGGAAAGATTACATGGTTTACATATTTGTTTGTTTAAAATGATTTTATATTATTGATCGTTTATGCTTTCTATTTTCATTTCTTTATTTCTTGATAAATAGAATACTAACTACCTAATAGATTTTTTTGTGGTTGAGATTTTGATGTTATTGCAAGTAGTACAGATCCTGATTGCCCCGATTATAGTAAGTTAGAATTTAGTCATTAGTTAGTAGCTAGATTTGGTAATTAGTAATTAGTTTGGTGAGTTATTCATTAGTATATTAGTTAGTATTTAGATTAGTTTAGGTTTTTGTTAATTTATGTTATATTAATTTTTTATATAGATTTAATGTAATTTATATTTTAGCGTAATTTGTTAACTTTGTTTTGGAATAATTTTGTTAATTTAGCTTTTTAGTTTTAAATAATTTTTAATTTTATTAATCTTTCTTGTCTTAGACTAGGTTAGTGCATCTATTGATTAAGAAGTTTTATTTAAAGTAAAATTAGTTTGTTTTTTAGGTTAGATGCTTTGTTTACAATTAGATTAGTTTATTTTTAATTTATTTATTTTTTGTTAGAATAGGTTTTAATATGATCTTTAGTGATTTGATCTCAATATTGGGGTTGATCTTTTTATCTTTGTGTAGGGAATCCATTCTCATTTGACGAATACCATGTCTTGACACTATTGATGTTATGCGATGCAAGATACATGCCAAAGAAGTGTGATTTGAAACCAATTGTTTTCTTTTATTAGCTTAGATCACATTTTATTTTGGATTTAAAATAAACACAAGTATTTTACATGTCTGGTGTATTTGAACAATCTTTTTGTGTTTAATTCCAAGATAGAATAAATGTATCCTCTCCCATTGCCTTCTTGGATCTTGGGTGCAAGAGAAATTTTCTCTATCTTTTAGAGGGCTTGCCTCCTGAGAAGCCCTTAAGGATGGGTGAGAGGGAATGACCCTAGAAATAACAAGCTAAATCTAAGCTCTTTTGAACCAATATATAAGAAATATGGTTGTGATTAATGTCATAATCAACAAGTGTGATTTTTCATGCCATCAAAATTCTTCCTTAGTATCTGCATGATACATTAAAATCATTTATTGTAAGACATAAAAAACCTTATTTTGAAAGTACTAGGAGGCCCCTTAATTGGGCGAACCATCTTGAGTATGGCTACCTAAATGGACGCCCTTACTAAAAATCCAATTGTTGTAGTATCCAAATTCCTTCTACTTGTTGGTAGAGAATGTCAAACCTCTAATGCCATCCCACATTCTTGTAGTTAAAAGTAGAGATAGGAAATTCCATGGGATCTTTGGGTCTTTGGGAATTCAAAGTTTTTTGTACTTGAGAAGTGTGTGCCATGTAAGGGAAAGCTAGTACCACCAAAATTATAAGATATATTCTCTGAATAAGCATGTTTTAGGTTTATCCATAGTGGGAATCCAATAAATATTGTCTTAGCCAACCTAGGATTTCTACTTGAATCTACTTTTATAAAAAAGAAATTCTATCTAGCATGTTTTATGTTTGTGTTCAAAACAAAGTTTTTCCAGATCAACACCACACTAAAAAATAGAAAGATTAAACCATTTATATCATCTAGGCGTACTATTGATTTTTATTTTTATTTTTGTTCTTTTCATGTGAAGGTCATTTAGAAATTAGAGAGATATGAAAATGATCATGACCTGATATCTAATTTTTAAAATCATATATTAAAGGCCTTTTTTGCTACTACCCGGGTTGAAAGTTTAGAGTTTGCGAAATGGCAAAATTTCATATCTGCATGAAGGTGAGAAACAAGAGTTGCGAAATGGTGAAATTTTGCTATTTCGCAGACATAGGATTAAGGAATTGTGAGATATCAATTTTTTTGCTATTTCACAGGCCACATTGTAAAGGAGCAAGAAATAGAAATGAATATGCTTTTAAAATACATCTGACCAATTTGATGATGTAGAGTGTACATCCTGAATATCAAGGTGATCTATCAAAATATTCGAAATTAAGGCTTGAGGGATCAATTGACACGAGATTGATAAAAGGCTTCATTAAATTTTGATATGAAAAGAAAAATTAGGACATAATTATATTCCCAAGAGAATGTATGAGGTGTAAATACCATGTGTCATATGCAAAAATTACTTTAGTCATGAGTTACGAGTGTTTTTTAATTAGAAATGACTGGAAGCAAAATTTCACTTAGGTTTCCAAAGCTTTGAGAATCAGAGTTAATGTGAAGTGATTTGAATTATATCTATAAAAGGGTTAGGATTACTGCAGGATTTGTATTGTATGACTAGAGCTTGAGCTTCAATCATAATAATGGGTTTTCCAACCATTGTAGACCCTTTTAATGCAAACCCAAAGCTTCAAATGGTGTTGCAGCTAGATTTGATATGTGTGGAAGAGGACCAACAAGATGTGTTGAGCAGTCTGCTGGGTGCCACATGGGAACATCATACTAGCTATGCTACATATCAAAATGATCTTTTTAAATTGGAGGCAGAGAAAGAAAAAGAAGATTTGGCCAATATGATGAGGGCTATATAGATGAATGATGACGAATGGGTTCCATATGGAATGGAGGATGAGCTGTTGGATATGCTATAATTAATCCTCTTGCGATAATGTTGTTTCCTTGGCAATGTATTTTTTTGTGTAACATGTACATAACAGTAAAATGTTAGTTAGGATTAGGAGTAGATGCACTAGTTGGAAGCTTATTTGCATCCCATCAATTGTATAAAATGGGATAACACAACCGGTGCTAGGGATATAGTTCATAGTAGTTTCTATTTTAAAGGGATGATAATGTATTCTAATGAAGAATACATCAGGATAGATGATTGCAACTGATATGCACACTGATTGTATTCATCTTTTTGATTAAAACAAAGAAAACCCATTTCCTATCCAAGGTTGAGGAAGTAAGTTCATGATATTTGGTTGAATTGGTCCTTTGCAAATTTTATTTTCAAGGATTACTTTTTATCTATTTGATGTCAGAGAATTGAAGTTGATAGGTATCTTGAATATCAAGAGTTGTATATGAACATTTTGTCAATACTATTTCTTATTTGATTGGTTTCCTTCCAATGAATTAAATTTATTTAGACTAAGATAAATATTATAAATAATTTTTCCTTGATGTCATAGTAGAAGGAATCTAATATTGAATTGCAGAGTGTATGCGAGGGTTTGACCAAGTCAGACTACATTCTGGCCAATTAGTTGGATATGGGTCTGGACTGTGTATTTTCTCAAAGAGGGTTTTTTACATGTGGATGAGCATTGAAGTTTCTTCATTTTGTTCTTATATATTTTAAGTTACTGGAGTATATTATTTCTGCACTTACAGTTACTCTTCCCATATTTCATTTTCAAGTATTTATAAGTTATTAAAGAAATCAAACACAAGTAAGAAGAAAGCATTCTTATTCTCATTAATCTCAAGGAAAATTTGCCATCTTGAGAAATCAAAGGAGATTAAATTATCTATATAAAAATAGATTTTGAGTTTGGGGTGTGTTGGTGATTTTTCTTGTATCCTCTGATTCTAAAAAAGAAAATGAGAACCAGACATGGGATATTTATCTGATTGACATAATCTACTTCTTCCTACAAACTGAAGGGCAAGAAAAGACTAACACTGACCAAGCCTACAAACCTTCTACACTTTGAGCTCCACACACTCAGGTGGGTGTACCTAATTCAAACATGAATATGCATTTATGATAACTTCTCTTTGACATAACCTCAACTATGCAGACAAAGAAAGTGGATAGTTCTTAGAATCGTAAGAAATGGGAGTCAACACTCAACCAGTCTTATGCAAGATCCCTATTGCATAAGTGTTCTAAGGACTAGGAAAATGGCACAGGTGACAAGGATAAATCCTTCTTCTCTTTGAGTTCAAGACTCAGGTAGGCTAACCCAAGATTCATTCTTCAAAGAATCACTAACTTCATTGTATTCTGCAAATACAAACTATTGACATTACATGCTCTTTAACAGAAAGTAAATGTTCATTGATTTTTTAGATTTGATGATGAAAGATGTAAAGACAAGTAGTGACTAGTGCCTTATCAATTGGGTAGTAGAGTCAAATAAAAGTAAATCCCTAGAAATCCTATGATCCCAAACAAATAAAACCCAAATGAAGTGCCTTACAAATCATTCTCTCAGTCCTCTACCCAGACATCAGATTCACATACACTGTTAAACTCTCAGAATTGTGCCAAAGATTTATTCACTCCTTGAGAGAAACTAAGAACACAAATTCACAGTCACCTTGTAATCAACATATTAGAGTGCCTTACAAACTACTACACAAGAATTCAATGCAATACATATGAAGACATCACCAATAAAAGATTGGGATTCCCCTATTTTTCATTTAAAAAATCTCTGGCTTAGTACAATAAAAAAACCATGAAAACCTCAAAAATAAGGGCTCAAAAGACAAAATACTTCCTTTGCAGTGATAATTCCATCACCACTATAACAATGAAGAAAATATGAGATATAGGAGAATAAAGTTAGTTATAGGCAACTGATAGCTGTCCATTATTTGCACAAAATATCTCCCAATTCTCCCTCAATTTTGATCTCCATTTGATCTTCAAGTTCCTCAACCTACAATCATTTCTCTTCAACTAATTTGATTCCGAAATGCAAAAGCCCTTACTACTCTTTCCCACCAAGTCGAATATGAAATTAATCATCACCATTGGATTCCTCATTTCCCGCTGTTTCTGAAAACATATAATATGCCTATATTTGGATAAAAATAAAGGCTCCACACATTATCTTTTGTGAGCAACTACAATCTCTTGAAAATTTCAAAATTCTCCTATAGTCTAGACTATGCAGGCCTTTTAAATCTTTCTACAACTTTTAAATTTGGGCGGGCCCCACATATGCTATGTGACATCAACTGATTGGCTCATTGATCCACCTCATCTCTTATGACACTTGTCACTAGCTGATTGGTGCTAAGACTTAACCCAAGCTTTGACCACATGTGTCTGGAGATTGGGCGAATTCTTGTTCTCCTATTGCCTAAATGAATTCTCTAACCCTAGGTTTATCTGGCAATCAAATGAATGCACATTCTTTGAATCTCTGAATACCTTTTCTAACCATGGTTAAACTTGGAGAATGGGCAAATAGGCTTTGTCTTTGAATCTCTAGATCCATTTCTTTACCATGGGTTTATCTAGAGAATGTGTGAATGAACTCATTCTCTGAATCTCCAGATTGAACATTTAACTCCAGTTATATTTGGAGATCAAGAAAATGGCATATTCTCATGATCTCTTGATGTCTCACTTAGCCACAATTAAACTTGGAGATTAAGCAAATGCACTCATTCTCTAGTTCTCTGAATGCTATCCCCTAACTGCCAAAAATCTAGAGAATGGGAAACCAAGCAATTCTCTCAATCTCTTGATGTTATCCTGTTAACCACCGACTCTTGGAGATCACACAACTAAGCAATCTCCTGATCTCTAGATGTTTACCTCCTAACCACCAGGATCTAGAGAACCAGTGATCAAGCATTCTCTAGTTCTCTAGATTTCTACCTTAACCGCCAGCCTATGATGAGATTGAGTGAATGGCTGCCACGTGTCAACTTACTAGTCTTGTCACTTGCTAGCTGTCTGCAAAATTTTAAAGGCTTTGGCAACTTGGCACTCTTCCCAATGCAACTCTAGAGTGCACACATGCATAGCCTCCAGCTCCTTCTTCAAACTTCATGTGTCCACCTTACCTTATAAACACTTGAAAAGTCCCCAATCCGGCCAATGTGGGACTAAGTTTGTGAAGAGTTTTAAATATTTCATTAAAATTTGGCCTTATGTGCCCAGCTAGCACGGGCCCACAAGTGAAAGGCTACCACATATGCCTCTTTCTCTTTCACTTTATCTCTAACTTGAGCAATTTTGCATTTAAACACATGAGATTTCCCCATTCTAGCCAATGTGGGACTGAATCCTTTGACATTTTTAAATGTCTTCATTTAAAATTTTATATGTGCGCTTGGCTGGCAAGCACATGGCATGAGCCCACACAAGCCAAGAGGTATCCAATTGCCTCTTTTCTTTCACTCTGCATTCCATTTGAGTGTTCTTTCTATTAAATATGCCTTCCAGTCAAAACTAGGTGCATGTGGGACAAACCCACATGCAACCCCCTTTCATTTTTCTCTTCTTTCTCTGCCTGTACATGCCTAGCTCTCTTTTCCTTGTTTCTTCCTTGCATGTGACACTTGTTCTTTACTCTTTCATTTTAATAATAGTGCCATATTTCTCTATTCTTCATTTCCCCCAAATTTCTTTGTTTCTTTTGTCTTCAGGCACTGGCTTCCTTGAAAAACATATATCTGCAATTTCTCTCAAGGATTGTCTCAATAATACTTCAAATCTGGTGTGAGATAGCAAGTCATGGCATCAAGACTTCATTCTGAGTCTCCAAATTCAACTCCAGACAATGAGACTGCTGACAAAGACTGTAGCATTTAAAATTTCATATGCTGTTAGTCAATCTTTTTATAAAACATTCAACAAATCCATTTATTTGCTGATCTAGTGCATATTACTTGTGTAATATTTAAAGTATTGAAGGTACTTCAAATATTAACTGTGAAACATGAGATAATATGTCAAACTTTTAAATTACATCCAGAAGAAAATGGATAAATTCTACCATGCATAAACTAGGAAGACTCGAGCCATGAAAATTTCAAAAAGTTTAAGATAATTCAAAATATCAACTGGGTCATTGCTAGATTTCGAGCAGCCCACAAAATTTTAGTACCTCCTTTGTAAATTGGCCTATTTGAAATTGCTCTGTAAATGCAAGTATAGTCACTTAGAACCACCTTTGAAGAGGATGCAATAAAATATCAAATGAAACACTGAGGTTGAACCACTGATGGTGATAGAAGTCTCATCTACAAGGACTACAAGGAACAAACCCTCATCTCAAAACAATCATCTGACATCAACTTACAAATTATTGAAAATTGTCACTTTGTGAAATTATCCTGTTAGCATTGACCATTTGGATAAAACCCCTTTTTATATGACTTCACAAACCTATCAGATGAGACCCTTATGATCTGGAACCATGGGTATTGATTCACTCCCACACAAGGAAAATGAATCCATAATTGGCTCGCCTAGATAATCAAAAGGCCAATTGCAATTAAATGCCAAAGTCGGCACTTTAGAACTTCTAGATTTAAAACAATGAAAAATGCAGAAACTAGATTTGGAAATGGCTTAGGAAAGTGACTAAACAAATTGGTCATGGTCCATAAATCTTTAGGGTGGGTCACTTCCATGTCTACAATGAAAAATAACTCTCAATTTCACTTGCCCTTGTGCCGAGTGCAAATTACAAGATCTCAAAGTAGGTCATTTAAATTCAGGATTCTGCACACAGAGAACTTTAACAATTGGCAAATGGAATGGCTCTAGAATAGTGATCAAACAAACTCATGGGGGGCTAAAAATGGTCATGGAGGCTCACTCACATGCCTACAACACATGTAAAAACCCTCATGCCATGAATATCCACTGGGCATAAAATACAATCCTCTGAAGTGGGTTACTTTGTAAAATTCTGGAAAGACAAAATGCAGATTTGGGGAAACACCTCAAATGGATACCTTAAAAACACTCCAAAACTAAAATATAGGATCTCAAACCCATTACATATGCCAAATGAAAAGTGATGAACACATCACCCAAGTGGCTCTTTATAAAAATCAAAGGGTCCTTTTTAATTATGCACTCAAAGTTGGCTTCTCACAAAGATTTTTCAAGGGCATAAACTTATACTGAGAATTTTTTGAACATGGACTCAAAATCAACCCTGGTTTTTTGAGCTCCAATAGTGGCTCTAACTGGGGATGCATGCCCCATGCAGGCACACAAATAATTTAGAATCTCTCGATATAGAAGACCACCCAAAGAATATCAACTTTCACTTTTCTCACAAAACTTGAAATAGGGAACCCTCTTATTGAAAGAAAAGACACACACAACTAAAAGGAAAACAATTGTACAAGGACTTAAAATATTTACAAAAAAGGCTCAAAGCCCCAAAACTCTTATCATTTTTTACCCTTATCAAACAAATGATTTTCATCTCCATATAGCAGAGGTAAACTGAAGTTACTTTTTTCGTCCAGCTTGTCAAAAACATTGTGATCCATTTTCAGCATATCATTGAAAAATGATCAACATACTCACCATCATCCGACAAGACCATGCCATCAAGATGCCATAAATACTAATCACTTTATGACATTAAAAAAACACACTCTTCATTATCAATGCCATGTTGTAAAAGGAAACACTCCAACTCAACTTCATGGCTGGAAACATCAACATACTGATCATCAGTTTGCAAAAAAGAATAAACCATTTCTATCTCATCACTTTGAAAACTAACATAGAACCTCTCAAAAAAAATCTAATTGCATCAAATTGGAGACAACTTGCTGATCACAAATTACATCAGCATCTTCTAGGAAGGAACATGTATTGTCAGTTAATGACTCATTAGTCATTTGAAAATTTGAGAAAACCCATTCAGACTTACTACAATTTCCAACATCAAAATGTAAACAAGAACCACTGACATGATCCTCTTGAAAAATTGAATCCTCACTAGTACACACATCATCATACTCATCAAATATAATATTATCAAATTCATTACAATGATATGTACTATCCACTTGATTATCAAACATGGGAGAAAGGACATCAACAAATGTCTCACACATCATGTCATCACTTGAATCATCTTTTTCAAAACTTATATCTACCGGGCATGAAATTTTAGAAACAAACTTGGGAATATACCTTTGAAACTCAGTCTCAAAGAGTTCTGAAATTTGCTCACTACTTAGTAAGCACTGGAATTTACATTTTAACCTCTTTGGTCTCATTGTTGATGTTGCAATTATCTTCCCCATCTGAAACAGGGGGCTGAAATCACTTGTCTCACATTACCTTGTACAAAGTAGCCACTGTAGGAACTGTCATCTGCATTATAATAATATTCTTCATGTTCACACAAAAAACCATCAGGCTAAAACAAGGAACCATTAACATCATGTTGAGAAAAGGGAAAATCTACAAACTCAAGGGAATCATTATCAACTGAAGATTAATCATCTACTCCTTGATATTCACATATTTCATCATCAACATAATAACTGACACTATCAGCATCACAAGATTCAACATCCTCAACACAACTAGATTCAACATCTACAAATGAATCTAACCATTCTTTAACATTTTCTAGTGCTTCCTTTCTAAGGGATGCAGACCAACTGATTGATTCAGGCATACCAAGTTCTAAAAACATCTCAGCGTATTGAGATTCTTGAAAAATCAAGACCCATAGGAAGTTCACTACATGCTACAAGAAATTTCTTGTAATATGATAGTGTAGACTCCTCTTTCCTTTCTCCTATTGCACATCTTAAAATCTGAAAGCAATTATGTTGAATTCTTTTATATATCAAATGAAGTTCATCATTATAATTTTATAAATCTGACTGAAAACTTTTAGATCTAGAAACATCATCTTGATCTACCAAAGCTGGAAACTCCATTTTAAAACACTGAAAAAATAATACTGCTTGTTCTTGTGACAATATTTTTATCCAAATTCATGCAACCATTAACTTCATTAAACCCTAACATATTTTTGATACTCATTTCAGCAACCAAATCTTCTATCTAGAAATATGACTCAAACTTCAAGATAAATTTCCCTTTTCCTTAGTGACTTGTTCACCTATTTAGGGACTGTCTTTCTATGATAAAATGATTACCTAGAAGTGTTGTTGCTATTGCAAAATAATGATATGAAATCTCCTTCAAATCACCTTTCAAACCTTGGTAGAGTCGCCGCCTCTTTGCAAAAGACAAATTATGAATCAGCTGAGAACCTTTATCTCAAATCTAAACCTTCTTTAACACCAAACACAACACAACTTCACAGGATACAACTATTTTTAGGATCACCAAATATATTACACTTTCATATTCAAAACACTGATCAAACAGAGACTTAGAGTCATCACTCACACTTGGTGAGAAGATATAATAATTTTTGAAAATAATTGACTCTATAACCAAACTAGACCAAACTCAGGGATGATTCAACAAAGCAAGGAAAAAATCATCTTAAACTTGCTGTCCTTTATTCTGTCCCTAGTAGAGTCACCATTTATATTAGTGACTCAGATGGGCTGAGTCAATCTAGACTTCTCAAACAAAGGTTCTTATGGTCAATTCCCCAGCAGAGTCATCATTTTTGTTGGTGATTTTTCTTGTATCCTCTGATTCTAAAAGAGAAAATGAGAACATGACATGAGATATTTATCTGATTGACATAAATCTACTTCTTCCTACAAATCGAAGGACAAGAAAAGACTAACATTAATAATTCCTACAAACCTTCTACACTTCGAGCTCCACACACCTAGGCAGGTGTACCTAATTCAAACATGAATCTGCATTTATGATAACTTCTCTTTGAAATAACCTCAACTATGCATACAAAGAAAGTGGATAGTTCTTAGAACCGTAAGAAATGGGAGTCAAAACTCAACCAGTCTTATGCAAGATCCCTATTGCATAAGTGTTCTAAGGACTAGGAAAATGACATAGGTGACAAGGATAAATCCTTCTTCTCTTTGAGTTCAAGACTCGGGCAGGCTAACCCAAGATTCATTCTTCAAAGAATCACTAACTTCATTGTATTTACAAACTATTGACATTACATGCTCTTCAACATAAAGTAAATATTCATTGATTTTTTAGATTTGATAATGAAAGATGCAAAGACAAGTGGTGACTAGTGCCTTATCAATTGGGCAACAAAGTCAAATAAAATTAAATCCCTCGAAATCCTATGATTCCAAACAAATAAAACCCAAATGAAGTGCCTTACAAATCATTCTCTCAGTCCTCTACCCAGACATCAGATTCACATACACTGTTAAACTCTCAGAATTATGTCAAAAATTTATTCACTCCTTGAGAGAAACTAAGAACACAAATTCACAGTCACCTTGCAACTAGCATATTAGAGTGCCTTACAAACTAATACACATGAATTCAATGCAATACATATGAAGACATCACCAATAAAAGATTGGGATTCCACTATTTTTTCATTCAAAAAATCTCTGGTTCAGTACAATAAAAAAAACCATGAAAACCTTAAAAACAAGGGCTCAAAAGCCAGAATACTGCCTTTGCAGTGATAATTCCATCACCCCTGTAACAATGAAGAAAATTTGAGATATAGGAGAATGAAGTCAATTACAACCAATTGACAATTGTCCATTCTTTGCACAAAATATCTCCCAATTCTCCCTCAATTTTGATCTCCATTTGATCTTCTTCAACTTCCTCAACCTGCAATCATTTCTCTTCAATTGATTTGATTCTAAAATTCAAAAGCCCTTACTACTCTTTTCCACCAAGTCGAATATGAAATTAATCATCACCATTGGATTCCTCATTTCCTGCCATTTTCAAAAACATATAATATGCCTATATTTGGATAAAAATAAAGGCTCTAGGCATTATTTTCTATGAGCAACTGCAATCTCTTGAAAATTTTGAAATTCTCCTATAGTCTAGACTATGTAGGCCTTTTAAATATTTCTACAACTTTTAAATTTGGGTGGGTCCCACATATGCCACGTGGCATCAGCTGATTGGCTCATTGATCCACCTCATCTCTTGTGACACTTGTCGCAAGCTGATTGGTGCTAAGACTTAACCCAAGCTTTGACCACCTTTGTCTGGACATTGGGTGAATGCTTGTTCTCCTATTCTCTAAATGAATTCTCTAACCCTGGTTTTATCTGGTGATCAAATGAATGGAAATTCTCTAAATCTCCGAATATCTTTTCTAACCATGGTTAAACTTGGAGAATGGGCGACTAGGCTTTGTCTCTGAATCTCTAGATCCATTTCTTTACCATGGGTTTATCTAGAGAATGAGAAAATGCGCTCATTCTTTGAATCTTCAAATTGAACATTTAACTCTAGTTATATTTGGTGATCAAGCGAATGGCCTATACTTGTGATCTCTTGATGTCTCACTTAACAATAGTTAAACCTAGAGATCAAGCGAATGTACTCATTCTCCAGTTCTCTGAATTCCATCCACTAACTACCAGAAATCTAGAGAATGGGCGACCAAATAATTCTCTCAATCTATTGATGCTATCTTGTTAACTGCTGGCTTCTAGAGATCATGCGACTAAGCAATCTCTTGATCTCCAGATGTTTACCTCCTAACCATCAGGATCTAGAGAACCAGCAACCAAGCATTCTCTAGTTCTCTAGATTTCTGCCTTAACCACCAGCCTATCACGAGATTGAGAAAATGGTTGCCATGTGTCCACTTACTGGTCCTGTCACTGGCCAGCTGTTTGCAAAATTTTGAAGTTTTTGACAACTTGGCACACTTCCCAATACAACTCTGGAGCACAGGCGTGCATAGACTCTAGCTCCTTCAAACCTCATGTGTGCGCCTTACCTTATAAACACTTGAAAAGTCCCCAATCTGGCCAATGTGGGACTAAGTTTCCAAAGAGTTTTAAATATTTCATTAAAATTTGGCCTTATGTGCCCAACTGGTGCGGGCCCACAAGTGAAAGGCTACCACATATGCCTCTTTCTCTTTCACTTTATCTCTAACTTGAGCAAGTTTGCATTTAAATGCATGAGATTTCCCCATTCTGGCCAATGTGAGACTAAATCCTTTGACATTTTTAAATGTCTTCATTTAAAACTTTATATGTGCGCCTAGCTGGAAAGCACATGGCACGGGCCCACACAAGCCAAGAAGTAGCCACTTAACTCTTTTCTTTCACTTTACATTCCATTTGAGTGTTCTTTCTTTTAAATATGCCTTCCAGTCAAAACCGGGTGCATGTGGACAAACCCACATGCAACCCCCTTTCTTTTTTCTCTTCTTTCTCTGCCTGTACGTGCCCAACTCTCTTTTCCTTGTTTCTTCCTTGCATGTGGCACTTGTTCTTTACTCTTTCATTTTAATAATAGTGCCATGTTTCTCTGTGCTTCATTTCCCCCAAATTCCTTTGTTTCTTTTGTTTGCAAGCACTGGCTTCCTTGAAAAATACATATTTGCAAATTCTCTCAAGGATTATCTCAATAATACTTCAAATCTAGTGTGAGACAGAAAGTCATGGCATCAAGACTTCATTCTGAGTCTCCAAATTCAACTCGAGACAGTGAGAATGCTGACAAAGATTGTAGCATTTAAAATTTCATATGCTGTCAGTCAACCTTTTTATAAAACATTCAACAAATCCATTTATTTGCTGATCTAGTGCATATTACTTTATAATATTTAAAGTATTGAAGGTACTTCAAATATTAACTGTGAAACATGAGAGAATATGTTAAACTTTTAAATTACATCCGAAGGGAAATGGAGAAATTCTACCACGCATAAACCGAGAAGCCTGGAGCCATGAAAATTTCAAAAAGTTTAAGATAATTCAAAATATCAACTGGGTTATTGTTATATTTTGAGCAGCCCACAAACTTTTAGTTCCTCCTTTGTAAATTGGCCTATTTAAAATTGCTCTGTAAATGCAAGTATAGTCACTTAGAACCACCTTTGAAGAGGATGCAATAAAATATCAAATGAAACACTGAGGTTGAACCACTGATGGTGATAGAAGTCTAATCTATAAGGAATACAAGGAACACACCCTCATCTTAAAATAATTATCTAGCATCAAATTACGAATTATTGAAAATGGTCACTTTGTGAAGTTATCCTGTCAGCATTAACCATTTAGATAAAACCCCTTTTTATCTGAGTTCACAAACCTATTAGATGAGACCCTTATGATTCAGAATCCTGGGTATTGATTCACTCCCACACAAGGAAAATGAATCCATAATTGGCTCGCCCAGCTAATCAAAAGGCCAATTGCGATTAAATGCCAAAGTCAACACTTTAGAACTTCTGGATTTAAAACAGTGAAAAATGCATAAACTAGATTTGGAAATGGCTTAGGAAAGTGACTAAACAGATTGGTCATGGTCCATAAATCTTCAGGGTGGGTCACTTCCATGTCTACATTACAGAAGAACTCTCAATTTTACTTGCCCTTGAGCCAGGTGTAAATTACAAGATCTCAAAGTAGGTCATTTAAATTCAAGATTCTGCACACTTAGAGAACTTTAACAATTGGCAAATGGAATGGCTTTGGAAAAGTGATCAAACGAGCTCATGGGGGGCTAAAAATGATCATGGAGGCTCACTCACATGCCTAAAACATAGTGCAACAACCCTCATGCTATGAATATCCACTAGGCATAAAATGCAATCCTTCGAAGTGGGTTACTTTGTAAAATTCTGGAAAGACACATAATGCAGATTTGGGGAAACACCTCCAAATGAATACCTTAAAAATACTCTAGAACTAAAATATAGGATCTCAAACCCATTACATATTCCAAATTAAAAGTGATGAACACATCACCCAAGCGGTTCTTCATAAAAACCAACAGGTCCTTTTCAACTATGCACTCAAACTTGGCTTCTCACAAAGATTTTTCAAGGGCATAAACTTATGCTTAGAGAATTTTTTGAACATGGAATCAAAATCAACCCTAGATTTTTAAGCTCCAATAGGGTGATGGTTTACCTGCCTAGATTTAGCAAAGCCTAAAGTTCAAAGGAATTAAATTATTCCTGTTCGTTGGCCAAGACTGATTGAAGTAGTCAAATAAGATAATTGGAAAAACTCCTGGGCTTCCAATCTATGGTTTTGGGAACCAATAGATTGGTGACTGTGTTGGAGAATTGTTAATAAGTTTTCTAGAATCTTTGGGGATTGAAGTTTACTCTCCTGGAAGGAAGAACCCAGAAGACCAAAAAACAATATTTTCCTCGAAGAGAGGTGGCAACTCTATTAAAAAAATATTTTATTTAGTGATTCTACTGAGGGAGAAGAATGAGAAGGAGATAAGTAAAGTTTTCCTCCTTGAAAGAGGTGGCGACTCCATTGATAAGAACCTAATGTATAAAGAAAGAAGTTACTACAAATTTAAATATTTAGAATATATCTGAATAAATAATTATTTCAAAGAAAATCATTTATTGTAGATGGTATCAAGCCATTGGATCTCAAAGAATTCCATTTTATTCCATTTAAGTTTCTCCCTAAGCTTTCATAGCTTGTACCAAAGTTCCATGGAGAATGGGATGAATTAACACTTGAACATTTGGATGTATTTTATACATTTATAAAATACTATAAGATTTGTGTAGAAGATCAGGCGATGAAACTATTTGTTAGGACATTAAAAGAAAATGTAAGAGAGGCATATGAATCACTACCTATACAGAGCATCTCATCATGGAAGGATTTTGAGCAATGTTTCTTATATGAATTTCATAATACAAGTGAAGGAGATAACATGCATTGTGAACAAGATGAAAATAAGAATCACATTATGGAAAAAGGACCTTATATTATATGTCTCGCTTAGATGAATTTATCAATTTGGAAAGATATGGAGGTGAGTCTACAACCCATTTGTTCATAAGGATGGTAAGTATTTATCAGGAGATACCTTCAGACATCATGCCTTCACATAAGAAATTTCTGAAAAAACTTCATGAGTTGGGAACCTCACTAGATGACCCTAATTTGAGGCTTCTTTTTCAGAGATTAGAAGAATATACAAAAGCAAATAAAAAACTTGATGATGTTTTAGATTTAAGTAAGGAAAAAATTCTTGGACAATTTGAGGAGGAAGGAAATAATATGTGTTATGAAAATGAAGAGGATCAAGAATACATCTGGGAAGAAGAGCCTTGGATGTCTCCCTTTGATGAATTTCTAAATATGAGAAGGTGATGGATGCAGTGTGAAATCTACAGGAGTACAAAGCTCTAATGAAGTTCCATATTCAAATGTAGAAGAAATTTTGGATTAGGTGGAAGAAAAAATCCATTGTTGATGAGATTTGTATTGAAAAAGATTTCCTTGAATGCTATAATGAAGAATAATATCCTCTTAGTTCAGAGGAAATTTCAAATTCGTTAGATACAGAATATCAAAAATATGTTGATAAAAATGGTCCAAATTTTTGTCTAATCCGTCATAATAAGCAAATTGATGAATTAATGCATGTTCAGGAAGAGGAAATTTTAGGAGATAACATTGATATTTTTCCAATTGATGAAGCACATGGTGAATATTGGGAGGATCCATTTAGTGAAAATATGTATTATGATACACCAGATGATCTCTTGAGTGATGAGTCACAAGAAAGCTTCCAGGAAGGTATGCCTGAAACTTTTATATTTTCAAATCAATTGCCTAAAGATGATATAGAAGAGAATGTGTTCCATAATGAATCCAATTTTTTTCAAATTCATTGTATATGAAGGAAAATGAAATGAAAAATGGTGATATAGTCAAAGAAAAATCATTTAAAAAATAAGTTTCATATACATTTTGATCTGTCACAAAGGGAGATAAAAGACTCTAGAACTAGGTGTGAGGAAGGATGTGATCTTAAGAGTTTCTTGTCATAGATGTTCAAAAGGAAATCAATTAATCAGGAGATGAAACATAATGAAGAAAGGGATGATGATAATATTGTCAGGAAGTTTGCATTGCTGCATGATCAAAATCAAGTGTTTGACAGGGGCAAATATTGATTCCATATTTTGGTGGCTCATGACCGCCAAATAAGATTTAATTTGATTATTGAAACATGCAAAACATCTATAGCCCAATAGACTTGGTGCTTGGTCTACTTCTACTAGAGATAAATGAATTCACACTATACCCACATGGGGTATATGTCCCCAGAAAGAGCCACAATTGAACAAATTTTTGATTTTGTTCTTTTCATGTGAAGGCCATTTAGAAATTAGAGAGATATGAAAAGGATCATGACTTGATATCTCTTTTTTAAAATCATATATTAAAGGCATTTTTCGCTACTGTGTAGGTAGAAAGTTTGGAGACTATGAAATGGCAAAATTTTGCCATTTCATCTGTGCGAAGGTGAGAAATAGGAGTTGTGAAATGACAAAATTTTGCCATTATGCAAACAAAGGATTAAAGAATTATGAGATAGTGATTTTTTTGCTATTTTGCAAGCCACATTGTAAAGGAGTGTGAAATAGTGATGAATATGCTTTTAAAATAGAGCTAACCAATTTGATGATGTAGAATGTACATCCTAAATATCCAAGTGATTTGTCAGAAGATTTGAAATTAAGGCTTGAGGGATCAATTGGAGCGAGATTGATAAAAGGCCTCATTAAATTCAGACATAAAAAGATAAATAAGGACATAATTATATTTCCAAGAGAATGTATGAGGTGTAAAAACCATGTGTTATATGCACAAATTACTTCAGCCATCAGTTTTGTTTAATTAGATATGATTGGAAGCAAAATTTTAGTTAGGTTTCCAAAGATTTGAGAATCAGAGTTATTGCGGAGTGATTTGAAATATTTCTTTTAAAGGGTTAGGATTACTATAGGATTTGTATTGTATGACTATAGCTTGAGCTTCAATAGACCCTTTTAATGCAAACCCAAAGCTTCAAATGGTGCTGTAGCCAGATTTGATATGTGTGGAAGAGGACCAACAAGATGTGTTGAGAAGTCTGATGGGTACCACATGGGAACATCATACCAGTTATGCTGCATATCAAAATGATATTTTTTAATTGGAGGAAGAGAAGGAAAAATTAGAGTTGGCCGATATGATGAGGACTATATAGATGAATGATGATAGATGGGTTCCAGATGGAATTGAGGATGAGTTGTTGGATATGCTACAATGATTCTTCTTGCAATAATGGTGTTTCCTTGGCAAAATATGTTTTTTTGTAACATGTACATAGCGGTAAAATGTTAGTTAAGCTTAGGAATATATGCACTAGTTGGAAGCTTGTTTGCATCCCATCAACTTTGTATAAAATGGGATACGACAACTAGTACTAGGGATATAGTTCATAGTAGTTTCTATTTTAAAGGGATAATAATATATTTTAGTGAAGAATACATCATGATAGATGACTGCAACTGACATGCACACTGATTGTATTCACTTTTTTGATTAATACAAAGAAAAACCTTTTCCTATCTAAGGTTGAGGAAGTAAGTTCATGATATTTGGTTGAATTGGTCCTTTGCAAATTTTAGTTTCAAGGATTAATTTTTATCTATTTGATGTTAGATAATTGAAGTTGATATGTATCTTGAATATCAAGAGTTGTATGTGAACATTTTTTCTATACTATTTCTTGTCTGATTGGTTTCCTCCTTGATGTCATAGAAGGAATTTGAAATTGAATTTCATAGCGTACATGAGGATTTGACCAAGTCAAACTACATTCCACCCAATTAGTTAGATAAGGGATTGGACTATGTATTTTATCAAAGAGGGGTTTTTACATTTGTATGAGCATTGAAGTTTCTTCATTTCATTGTTGTATATTTAAAGTTACTAGTATATTATTTCTGCAGTTACAGTTACTCTTCACATATTTCATTTTCAAGTATTTATAAGTTATTAAAGCAATCAAACATAAGTAAGAAGAAATAATTCTTATTTTGATTAATCTCAAGGAACATTTTCCATATTGAGAAATCAAAGGAGATTAAATTCTCTATAGAAAATAGCTTTTGTGTTTGGGGTGCGGGTTTACCCACCTAGGTTTAGTAAAGCCTAAAGTGTAGAGGAATTGAAATATTCCTATTCATTGGCCAAGACTAATTGAAGTAGTCCAATAGGAGAATTGGAAAAAAATTTAGGCTTCCAATCTACGGTTTTGGGAACCAACAGGTACACCAATTCCCCATCTATAAATCTCATAAGTTCATTAAAGGTACATATACCACCATCCTAGAAAAAAAGTACAACCCAAAGGATATTTAGAAAAGGGCTTGCTTTTTGTACAAAAATTGTAAAATTTTGTTGAAACATCACACATTTTTACATCATTACCAAGATCTCCAAAATGCCCTAACTACAATATTTGAACCTAAACCCTTGTGAGATCCAAGATTTATTTTTTAAAAGAGTCTTATCATACACACATAATAGAGGATAATACATTTGACCATCTTATCTTCCAGAACCAATAATATTGTAGAGACACCTCTTTCATTATGATCTTTTAGGTCTTTATAGAGTCCCATCATCCTAACAAGTGACACCTTTGGTCCTTACATATCTTGATTATTATATTCCTTGCATCATTTTACTTTTTCATATCCTTAGTCCTCGCATAGCTATCATTAGTCAAACATTAGCTTGCATTTAGGTCACTTTTTTGGGTATTGAATCAAACATTGTCTATCAATCCTCATATATCACCTGAGCTCCATCATCCTTAAGTTAGGGAAATTATCAACATCTTTGAGTAAGGTAATACACTTAGAGTTTGTCATCTCCTACTTTAGTGAGCCCGCTCTTGATTGCTTGTCCTTGTTTTTATCTATCATAACATAGGTAAAGCCTTATAAAATGACTACCTTCAAGACCTTGGGTTCTTGCATCATATCTAGACTACTATTTTCCTTCATACCTCATTTATAGTCCCTCCATATCATACCTTAGAGTCATATCAAATATTTCCTTTTGCATTTAGTTCTTGCATCATATCTAGACTACTATTTGTCTTCATACATCATTTAGAGTCCCCCTCATATCATACCTTAGAGTCATATCAGACAGTTCCTTTTTAATTTTAGAGTTTGCATTGCATCTTAGTCTTGAGCCTCATATATTGTCATGTCCCCTAGTCCAAGTTCAAAGATTAGAACAATCTCTTATGACTCCAAAATAAAAATTAAAAATGTTTAACAACTGGAATTTTCAAAATGAAGAAGGAAATCCTCAAGGACATGGTTTTGATAATGATGAAAATATTAGTGTTATAGGAATTGAGAACACCAGCACATCTAATGATGAGGAAATAACACAATCTCATGTGGAAGAAGCATTTAATGACCCTAAATTGACTAAATTATTTAAGGATTTATCCAAACATGATCCACAAAAATATTTTAAGGCCCTTGCTAAGGAAGGAATAAAAATACCTCCTAATTTCAATGTAGCATTACAAATAGTGAATCCAAAACTGGGATCTAAACACATTAAGACAAATATTGAAGATAAAATGAAGGATTCTAGATTGTTTTACTTGCAACTAGGTTATAGAAGATCCACAAAGACATCATAACCTAAGCTTAGAAATAATCCTTTCTTGGATGATCTTAGAGAATTAATGCAATACGTTCACACCCTCAAGAAGACAAAGATATCATCTCACAAGTTTTCTCTTGAGGATATTTTTCCCTATCATTTTGACCCAAGTATACTAATGCCACCTTTTCCTAGTAATTTGGAATAAAAATAACTTGACAAATATAAAGGAAAATAGGACCCTAAGGATCACTTAAGATAATTCTGTGCTTCTACCTAGGAATTTTAACATGATGAAACATATCTTATGAGAATTTTCCAGTGTAGCCTTGGACTAAGTTCCATGGAATGGTTTTCATGACTGCCTCCTACTATCAAATTCTTTCAAGAACTAGCAGAAAATTTTATTGCACATTATGCCTATAATTGTGAAGATGAAATCAATATAACTAACCTATGAAATACAAAGCAAAAACAAGGAGAACCTTTTATGTCCTTTTTATAGCGATGACAATATTTGACCAAAATAGCTCCCTACAACATTCCAAAAAAATACTTGATTGGCCTATTTTGTCATAATTTGACCAAAGAAATGGAAAAATAACTTTATCTTAAATGCTTGGATGACTTTAAGGACATGATATACATTGGAGTTAGAATTTAACAAACTCCCATTGATGACAATATTACCAAGATAAACAATGATAAAGATTATAAACTAAGTTAAAGTTTAAATAATAACAACAAGACTCCCTTTTAAGATAAAAAGAAGAATGTAGTTAATGACGAGGTTGTTAATGAAAAAAGGACTATAATGTCATCATCTATTTACAACTTTAAAGGTTAATCTTCTGACAAAGGAAAGGAAAAATAAAATAGCTTCCTTATGTGAAACTTTACACCATTAGAACAATCACTTGAGTTGGCATAGAAGAAAATCATTTAGAATGATCTTATAATGCTACCTAAAAAGAGAGATTTTAACCTTCTAGTCAAACCCCCATGGTGGAATGATGAATATTTTTGAGAACATCACAAACATAAGGGATACAAGACCAATAATTTCATCAAGCTCTGACATGCAATACATGAAATTACTAACAGTGGGAAAATTATAATTGATGAACATATTCCTTTTGGTAACTCTAATTGTGAGATGTTTAAAAATCCATTTCCTAAGCATGAAAAGGATAAAGATAAAGGAAAATCCCCTCAATCAAGTGATGTGATAATTATACCACTTCTAAATATGATTATGTCATAAATACCATCAGTGAGGATCATAATCATGTGAACACTTTCACTATAAATGGTGAAGAAACTAATTACAATGTTACCATGCATAAAGGAATAGTTACCCTTAAAGGTACTAATCCTAAACCCACTGCATCAACTTTGTGATAAACCCTTATAGAGAATCTAGGGAAGACACCCATACACACATCCATACTTGAGAGCTCTTACGCTTATCTCCTGAGCATAAAGATATCTTAGATAAAGCATTTTCTACTGCTATAGTGCCTATAGAACTACATGTAGATCGGTTCCAATATATGATGAGATATATCACCTCCCCTCACACTCTCAATTTTATTGAGAAATATGATTCATCTATGAAACAAACACATAATGCACCTTTACATATTGAAGTTTATATCCATAGAGTTAAGATCAAGTAATTTCTAATAGATGGAGGAGAAGGTCTTAATATGTCTACTTTGAAGTTTCTCAAAGATCTAGGATCCTCTAAGAGTGTAGTTGATTCAAATAAAAAGATTACCATAAAGACACATGATGAAGAATAATGCTCATCTTAATAATCCATTACATTTCCTATTAAAGTGGGACTTGTGGTGAGGGATGTTATTTTCCAAGTTCTTGATCTCACCTTAACCTATAACATTCTTCTTGGAAAACCATAGATTCATGCAATGCAAGTTATATTCTCTATATACCATAACTACATTAAATTACCTCATAATGGCACTAAGATTACCATACTCAGAGATGCAAATCCTTTTATTTATTTCAATAATCTTAGATCTAAGATTGAATCCATCATCTTGAAAAATTGTGAAACACTTCCATCTCAGACATATGTTGACCTTGAGTCCTTAAAAACATCCACTCTAAAATTTGATAGAGTTGAGTTTGTTAGTTGTCTTTTCTTTCTACTTGCAGGTTTACACTATGATTGACAAACTAATGTCACTGACTCTATCACCACTCCAAAGTCTGCAAGGAAAAGGGCCAATTAACAAGGATCAACAAGGATCCTCCTAAAATTTGAGCCTAGATGCTTAGGCGAGTGTACCTTTGACTCACTTCTTCAAAGGAGTCACAAAATATTATAAAACTATATGCTTTACAAACTGATTTTAAAGATTTTATTATTTAAATGTGTGATTGATGATGATGAACTGCTTCTAGAGAATGGATTAGTGCCTTAATCTAGGGCATAGAGTCACTCAATAAAATATATCAATTGAAAATCCTAACTCAAACACTCTTGAACTTAGAATAAGTGCTTTGCCTATTATCCCTCTCACTCCCAAACCTGATCATCAAATTTCTATCCAACCATGAACTCACTGAAACTACCTTAAAGACTTTAATCCTAACTTTGTTAGGAACTCAAAGATAATTCCACAATATTCTTTGTCTACCATATGCTAACTCACTTTGTGACATTAACATATATGAGACCAAGATCAAAACAAGAAGACAAACATAAATCTGAGATTGGAATTCAAGTGTATTCTCATTAAAATCTGCAAAATCTATACATTACCAAAATAACACAATGCTAGGAAACAAACCCAAAATCCAGGCTCTCCTTGTTTAGTCTTTTACATTGACTAATCAACATTACATCACCAAAAACCCAAAAAGTAAAAACAACTACAATATATACCACTAGTCATCTTGGAATCCCAAAAATCAGGATGCAACAAGCTACAGAAGACTAGGGCAAGGGTTAGGGTTTTCACCCACCAAACCAACTAAATTCAATAAAAAATTTATTACATTGGATGAAAACCAAGCAACCTAGAGAAAATAGATCCTAGAATGATCTCCATTTATGAGAAATTTTAGTGCAATGTATCGAAGATCATGAATTCACCATGTTAATCAATCTGATCAACCACCCGCAACAAGCCTCAAACAACTACCTCATGGTACAAATCTTCTGCAATCAATCATCAAACTCTTAGGACCACGACACAACAGTTGACAAAATTAAATCTACTTGATCCAGCCACTCAAGCATTCAATTCCAGTCCTTTTGTCGTTGAAACCCTTTAAATATTTGAATCTAGAAGAAATGGCTACATTCATGGTGCCAAACAACAAATCAATGGTCAACATTCAAATCTGGACTCACTTATATCACAACCGTCAGATCTCCTCACTTTTCCCAAGTTTCACAACTTTACTGCATAGGAATCCTGGTTTACATTTTACCCTAGTCGCAAGATCACTAGTCATATCATTAACCTCAAGTTATACTTAGCGATTACATGACTAAACGGTCTCATGATCTCGCAGTCTTCTCCCAAATTGCTAAACTATTCAGAGATCACGCGACTGCAGGTAAACCAACTATCTTGAAACCCTTTGACTTTTTCTTGAGATTACGTGATTGAGGCCCCAACACATAGTTGCTAAATTGACTTTCTTCTTTCCCCGACCTGGCGACTACAGGAAACCTTCAACTTTTCTATCTGGTGATCTGGCGACTTGGAGATCCAGTGACTAACAAGGAGTCTCATAGAAATGATAAATTTTTGACTATTCAATTTTCTTTCTGAGACTTTGCGACCACTGTTGATCTTCCTTTTTCCTCCATCCTACGATCTCCATCAAGTCACGAGAATGCTTCTACCTTAACTATCTGATTCAGTGACCACGAGACTAACCATGTCACTGAATCACTGGAGGTTTTCCACTTAACCGTCAAGAACTTGAGACCACATGACTACACAGTCGCTAGATCACTGAACCGAGAAACTAATTTTTAGGCCAAACATGATGCTAACCTTTACTTTAAACAAGATTGAATGGCTATTGTTATACCACAAGCTTAAACCTCATGCATCTTATCCAAGTGGTATAATGACAACCGCAAGATCAAGTCGACCTTTAATCACGCTTGAATGCTAAAACACCGGTCCCACTGACAACACTCCATGTCATCTTTCAGCAACCAATAACTAGCAGCCACCTCAGCTCCATCTAACTGTATATCCACTTGTATCATTCCTTATGACGTGGGCCTACCATCTCGTGACTTGGCGACTAGCAGCTATCTCACAATTGTGAGTCAAAAAGGGAATATTCCATTATTATTTGGAGATCACTCAACTAAGGCAAAACCTCAGTCACAAGAAGGAAATGAATATTCAATCTTCATCACGCAACCTCAAGACTGAGCTCAGAGAACTTGGGCCCACCAGGACATGTGGCACCTTATGATTCATCCATCCATCCACATCATTGGTCTCTTAGCCAATGGGAAACACACATGTCAGCACCTCCTGGCAAAAGGTCCCACAATAATCTTTCTTTATTTGACTCACTACAAGTCTTAACTCTAGGCATTTAGCGAACACACGACTGAGGGCATTCTCCAAGTCGCCAGATAAATTTCTAACCCTAAGTTATGTCCTGAGATTACACTCTAGCCACCGATCAAATTTGCATCCTACGGTTGTCATTGAGTCTTAGAATCTTTTATCACTTAACTGCTGCATCTGGAGATCTGGAGACAACCGAGTCATGAAATCGCTAACCATGTAAGAGATAACTGCCATCTTTGGGAGATAACATGACCAAAGGAAATCCAAATCACTGAATGAAATGACTAACCACATGAAGACCTAGAGACAACCGTGAAAGAAGACCACACCTCTATTTGGAGACTCAGTGACTAAAGAGAAAATCATAATCACGGAGTAAATCATCACTTTAATAAATCATTCAGAGATTACCTGACCAAAGGTAATTTCCATCTAGAGACCATGCAACTATAGTTCCTAATTTGTTACAGAAGTCGCTAGATCTCGAGAAAACTTACAGAGACTTGGAGACTAAAGGGGTAATCGCTAAGTTGTTTGATAGTAAAGAATATTCCAAAGTGTTTGTGAGATCGGGCGACAAAGGCTTTTGGACAACCGCTAAATATAAAGGAATATTCTTATTTCTTTGGGAGACTAAGAGACTAAAGAGAAAAATAAAGCGCACATGCTTATTTCAAAGCTTAAGTGACCTAATAAAGGTAATGAAAGAATAGAACCTAACCAAGATGAATTAGGGTTTCCTCCTCCAACGGCTAGAAATATGAAATAAGACCTAGGGTTTAAGCCAGAGACAGAGAAAAGCTTGCAGAGACCAGAGAAAATTGATGCAGCCATGAAATTTTTTTGCAGGTGCTAGTAGAGTTTAAAATACAAGTAAAAGAACAAGGAGTGGGATAATATACCCTAATTCATGCTCTTTACATTAGAAATCTAACTTTTCTTCTCCAAGTTTATGAAAAACCACAAATGACCAAAACCATATAAAATACCACAAATATAGTCTGTAAACCCATAAATTTTAGAAAATGGGAACCTTGTATGATGAAATAGAATAATAAGATTTCCTAAAATGATTGTACAAAGATGAAGATATAGAGAGGAACAAGTTGAAAAATCCAAAGTCAAGATACTAGCTCATCAATATGGAAATTGACTTAAGATAATGGAAAGGTATGGCTATCATGGTCACAATCCTCTTGGTTTAGCAAAACAAGGTATACTTGAACCAATAAAACCTTATGGTAGATGTAAAGTTCCTAGCTTAGGTTATGATAGACATAAATATAACACCTTACATATTGAGGGAAACTTGAGTAAGGTAGGGGAATGTTCTAATGTAACATAGACTGAAAAGAAGGGTACCATCGATGAGCATGATGATTTCATTGACATCTATGACTATGAAAACATTTGCACCCTTCAACATATTTATACTCTTGAGCCTAATCTTTATCCCTTTCCTCTTGTTTATCCCTATCTTATTAATTGGGACCAACAAGAACCACTACAATTGGACATCTTTCAAAATGATGAAGCTATAATAAACTTTCTTGAAGCTTGAGATGACTTTCTTGAAGCTTGAGTTGACTTTCCTCTCATAGATCATATAATTGGTTTCACCATAGAACTCAATAGTGTGACTTTGGAGAAGCTCCCAAGCCTTTCAGTCAAAAAATTATTGAAAATATAAATAAGTCTTCTAGTGAAAGCCAATATGTAGTGCTATTAGACTAAAAAAAAGTAAAAATAAAGGAGTTAACCAAAGGTGAAAACCTCTCTAAGGTTCTTGAGGATGGAAGGCTTGAAAAACTTCCCCTAGCATCATATCATGAGAAGTCATTTATGTTGGTGAAGAAAAAAATATGAGAAAAGTTGGGCACTAAATATAAGCAAAGAATTATACATCTACCTGAATCATTGACCCTTAAAGAAAGAACATCATTTATACAATTTTATAAGGAAAGATAAATTAATTTTTCTTGGTCCTATGTTAACATGCTCAGACTTGATCTTAATTTAGTTATGCATCAGTAGTCTTTTCCATTGGGGGAAAATCCCATCAAACACAATTTGAGAAAAATGCATCTACATGTTTCTCTATTAGTGAAGGTTGAATTAAAAAAGTTGCTAGATTCTAGATTCATAAGACCTATTAATTATGCCAAGTGGATATCAAAATTAGTACCAGTTTCAAACCTAATGGGATTATTTGTTGCTACACTAATTTCAGAGACCTAAATAGAGATGATCGAGCAACCCCATAATAGGTAATAATAATCATGCCAAAGCTTCTCCTAGGAATAGTGTATTAAAAAATAAGTATTATTTTTCCTATCATGAAGTGCATTTAAATTGTCAACTCAGGGATGTATACTTGAAATGGGACAACATGGTTTGTGCACTAAGTCTCTCATAGAGTAATTTTACTTAAGTTTGTCATAGATATATTTTACAAGAGAAAGGAGAATGCAACAACCCACGATAAAATATCATAAAGACTGAGCAACCGCTTCAACAAAATATTGACCATAGTGGAAATATAGCATAATCGCACTCCTATATTCCCTAAAATAATCATTCCTTCAATTCATCAGGCATGTTCTATGGTGTCATAATGGTTCTCCTCATGGTGACTGATACTTCTTCATTTCTTCATCAATGTTGCCAATCCACTCTACAACCGCTCCTCTTTCCCTGGAAGGTTAGTAACACATGCATATATAGTCAAGTACTCAACCATTCAACTTAATCCAAATGTTAAGACACATTCAAACAATTATATGAAATAATGCAACATATATATACTATTTAGCAAGGTATGTCAACTACTATCTACCCATAGGTTTGTGGATTTGACTCTACTTATAGTATGTACATAAGTTCAAGTACTTAAAAGTCACAATAAGTGTTTTGGAAATGTCTTAGAAAAGAGCATAAAAAAGTATAAAAAAAAGACAAATTATTTTACCATCATCTGCCCCTACAAGCATAATGCTTGTCCTCAAGAATTACACTTCTTAGCAATTCCTCTGAACTCTCCCACTTTAGTCTTTCCCCTCCTTTTTCTCTTGAAGGTGTAATAAAATCCTCTGGTTCTTTCCCAATAGTTCATCCTATAGTCCTTTTGGAGATGATCCAATTTGGTAGCAATAATATAATACAATGGCCACAAAAGAATTGGTAGCTAGAATGTCAAGGGACACCAGAGTTCCTTCCGAATTTTCCTTCCCAACTACATGTATTTAGGTGCTTAGTTAATTGCTGCCTCAAAGTTTAGGGGACTATGTTGTTCAAACATCTTAAAAGCCTTTAGAAACCTGTTCCATCTATTCTTGACACTAGCTAGGGATCTCTGAAATTTCAAATAGGGCATCCCCTAATATTGTTTATAAATTTTTCTTTGGCAACAAAAATCTTGTCCATAGGTGAGAGTGAACCAGTCCCTAAGTAAAACATCAAGTTTACTACATTCAACCCTCAAGGGTAATTGTTCTAATATCAAGGCGGGGGTCTAGGCCACAAGAAGGCGGCAACCAATATCCCATCACACCATCAAAGAATCCTGAACATCAGGGTCTTGGTTTTAATACCCCTCACCTACATATACAAGGGCCCAATACCACAACTGGGGGCACCAACATGACTAGCGTTCCCCTCTTAAATAGCCAGGATGACCTCATAACGATCAAAGACATCCCTGAAGAGAAAGAAATTAGATCCTACGATGATATCTTTGATGATGACACCCTCCTAGGGACTTCTATCCTCTGACAACTTGCCATAAATCTCATAGAACTTCCCCTCACCCACCCTGAACTCATAGACTGGGACCAACCAAGCATTACACACATCGATGAGTTCCAAAGCATGGAAGCACTCCTAGAATTCATGGGGGCATTAGGCCCACAATTAGTTCAAGATTCAGAATCATCTCACATCTACAAGCTTGACCCAGAGGGATACTTTGGGGAAGAGGCAAGCTTTAGCTGCAAAAGAGAAATAGAAAGAGTAAAACATGAGTCCTTATGTGAAAACCCTTCTAGGGCACATTCTGATTCCAAAAAAGTAAAAATAAAGAGCGTATCTTCTAGTGAAAACTTGGCAATTCAAGCGCTAGAAGATGAAGACTTGCCTCTTCCTCCCATCTAGGATTATAGACCTGAGCAATCACCTATCATCATAGAAGAAACCAAGCCAGTCAACTTAGGTACAGAGGAATGTCCAAGGATCACCTACATTGTAGCCAACATGACAAAAGGTGAAGAAATGGCTTTCACTGCGCTACTTCAAGAAGCTACTACAAACTTTGCATGGTCATATCCACACATGCCTGGGCTTGATCCTAATCTTGTCATTCATCATCTAGCAGTGGATCCTAATGTCAAGCTAGTAAAGCAGAAGCTATGCAAAATGCATCCCAAAGTATCTCTATTGGTAAAATCAGAACTAGAAAAGCTCCTAGATGCAAAGATTATCAGAGCTATAGATTACTCAGATTGGATCTCCAACATGGTACTTGTCACAAAGCCTTTAGGAGACATCAGAATATGCATAGATTTTAGGGACTTGAATAAGGCATGTCCTAAAGATGATTTCCCGCTACCTAACATAGACATGATCGTTGACCTTACAGCGGGCCATGAAATGTTGTCGCTAATGGATGGATTTTCAAGCTACAATTAGATTCATATAGCAGAAGTAGATCAACATAAAATAGCATTCACTACTCCATGGGGCACCTTTTGTTACAACATGATGCCATTCGGGTTAAAGAATGCAGGAGCCACATATCAGAGAGCGATGACAGCAATCTTCCATGACATGATCCACAAGATCCTAGAGGACTATGTGGATGATATTCTTGCAAAATCAAAGACATGCCATGGACACCTTGACATTCTTGAGAGTGTGTTTGATCACCTGCAGCACTATGGATTATGGCTCAATCCAAAGAAATATGTCTTTGGTGTTACATTTGGAAAGCTCCTAGGTTTCATAGTATCGTGACGAGGCATAGAGATAGACCCCAAGAAGGTCAAAGCAATAACAGAGATGCCTCCACCAAGAACACTCAAACAGCTCAGAAGCCTACAAGGAAAGCTTCAATCAGTGTGTCGGTTCATTTCTCAGTTAGCAGACAAGTGCCACCCTTTTACGCATCTCCTATGCAAAGACACAAGCTTCAAATGGGATCCCATATGTCAAAGAAGCTTTGATAAGCTCAAGGAGTATCTTGCCAATTCTCCAATCCTAGTACCACCAATTCCAGGATGCCCTCTCATACTCTACATCTCGGCAACCACTACAGCACTGGGGGAACTCTTAGCTCAGCATGATGATGACAATAAGGAGAGAGCCATCTATTACATTAGTCGAACTCTTGTCGGATATGAGCTTAATTATTCACCTATGGAAAAAGCATGCCTTGCAGTGGTATTTGCCACTCAAAAGCTTAGACATTACATGCTTAGTCACACAATCAAGCTCATTTCAAAGGAGGACCCCCTCAAATATCTACTATCAAAGACAACTCTCACAGGCCGTATGGCAAAATGGGTCATGATACTTAGTGAGTTTGAAATCTAGTATATTGATCACAAAGCAATCAAAGGGTAAGTCATTGTCGATTAGCTAGCAGAAGCACCACTGGTGGATGCCTATCCACTAATCATGGAATTCCCTGATGAACACTTATGTGTGATCGAAGAACAACCCATGTGGAAACTATACTTTGATGGCTCCTACACATCACATGGATCAGGGGCAGGAATCCTATTCATCACACCTCAAGGTGACTACATCCCAAAATCATTCAAATTGGGATTCCCATGTACCAACAACATTGCAGAATATGAGGCACTCATCTCAGGTCTCAGAACAACCATTCAGTGGAATATCACAGAATTACAAGTGTTTGGAGATTCACAGCTGATTATCAAACAAGTCCTAGATGAATATCGGACAAAGGATGATAAGTTGCTACCTTACAAAGAGCAAGTGGACAAACTAAAAGAGCATTTCCTACATCTACAGTTCACACAGATCCTAAGACTTCAGAACAAAGCAGTAGACACAATGGCAACCATTGGATCCTTGTTAGAAATCCCACGCAACGCATCATAGTATAAATTCCTAGTTGAGCAGCTACATATGCCAGCTTATGAGAACGCCGATGCAGAAATGGTGTGTGTCTTGGTTGGTCCTCAGTCCCCATGGTACCACAACATCCATGCATATCTAAAGAATGGTATCATATCTCCCCATCTCACCAATAACCAATGCCAAAACCTTATTCGTAGAGCTTCCCGCTACACTCTTGTAGCCAACACCCTTTATCGTCGTGGGTATCACAATATCCTCTCTAGGTGTTTAGATTCAAACGAGGCCGTCCTGGCTTTACAAGAGGTTCACGCTGGAATTTGTGGTGCCCACATGAGTGGCATGGTTCTAGCTAAGCAGTTGCTTTGAGTTGGGTATTATTGGCCAACCATGGAACATGATGCTTGTGAATTTGTCAGAAAATGTTTACCATGTCAGCAGCATGCAAATCTGATTCATGCACCAGCACAAGACTTGCAGCCCATTGCACCACCTTGGCCATTTTCATGTTGGGGCTTTGACCTTGTCGGCTTAATCACTCCCCTTTCCTTGGATGGACACAAGTACATAATAACTGCCACAGAATACTTCACCAAATGGGTTGAAGCGATTCCGCTCACCCTAACTACTGGCATCCAAATATCCAAGTTCATCCTTTACCACATCATCTGCCGCTTTGGCATACCATCTACCATTTTCATAGACCATGGCACACCTTTTGAAAACTAGCATGTGGATGATCTGTGTGCCAGACTCCACATCTATCACCGTTTCTCCAGTCCATATTTCCCTCAAGGAAATGGCCAAGCTGAGGCAACCAACAAAACTATCTTGAAAATCCTCAAGAAGGTTGTCAATGATTCTGGTCATGACTGGCACCTCCAAATCAATCCTGCCCTTTGGGCCTACCGCACTTCCTATTGCACTCCCACAGGCACCACCCCATATTCCCTTGTATATGGTGCTGAAGCCGTTCTGCCGATCGAGGTCGAGCTCCCATCATTGCGAGTCTCCATGAAGAACTACACCACTGATGAAGATTATCATGTAGCCCATCTCACACAGCTAGACCTATTAGATGAAAAGAGACAACAAGCATATGATCACCTGGTTGCATACCAGAATTGACTCAAAAGGAGTTATAACAAGAAGGTCCATCCTAGACAGTTCCAGGTCGGTGACATGGTTCTCAAAGAAAATCAGAAGGTCCAAGCAAATCATGAAAAGAAAGACAAGTTTGAGCCTACTTGGCTGGGCCCCTATGTGGTCACCTCATGCTTTGGCTTCGGAGCTTATCAGCTATCTACACCAGAAGGAGAGCCTTTGAATGATCCAATCAACATCATACATCTGAAGAGGTTCTATGCCTGAACCAGATCCTACATATTCAAAAAATCCATAAAAATTGGAACAAGCAGTAAAAAATCAAAAAATCAAAAAAATCAAAAAATCAAAAAAAGAAAAAAAAGAAAAAAAGAAAAGAAAATAATTGTCCAATGGTGAAAACTTGGCAATTCAAGCGCCTTGGACAAGTATGTTGGTAAAAACTTGGCAAACAGGCGCCATACATGGTGGACCGAGCTATTATCTATCAAACTCCCATCCCCCCCCATCCCACCATCTCAGTGCTTTTTCCCATCCCCATCCCCATCCACCATCTCCCAGCCGTAAACCTCCCGCAACACCACACCCCCTCTTGCACATATCTTGTACCATATCTTGCACATATCTTGTACCATATCTTATATCCACTCTTGTATATCTTGTACACTCCCCTGTGTTGCGCCATCCTTCTTGTATAGCGAGATCTTCCTATCCCCAATCCTGAGCTTTTGTACCTATTCATTGTATATCTTTTCCCATCCATTGTACATCAGTCCTTGTCAGTCCCACAACAGCATTTTATCAGAACACTTTGTCCTACCCAGCCTTGTACTTCAACAACATCACTTGTCGACTATTCTTGGTCACCGTGATTATTCTTTGATTTCATCATTTGCCAGCAAATGACAACACTCATTCTCTCATCAATTAGTGGGTCCTTGAGGATGTATCCTTCCTCCTATCCGATCTAATCTTCCCCCCATCAAATCAGTCAAATCAAATCTCTCTCCTTGGCAAAGGATGTCTTTTTGGAGTTATCATTTTGACCTTGGATTTTTTCCTTTGGGTCTTGTTAATCTTTTACAGCTTCTCATTGTTCTCTACTCAACGTCACCACGATCCTTTATATCATGGTGTGCTGCGAATGAGGATAATCTGGGGCAAGATCTTTTGATCTTTTGCTTCTGCCTGTGAGTCAGTCATGTGTTTGTGGTTTCTTCAGCATCATTTCCACCATGCCTCCTTCAGGTTTCATGCGTGATGCTGGGGCAACCCTACGTGTCTTTTTAGTGTCAGTCCTCTGCAACGCTGGTGACAAGGCCTCATGATCCCAGTATCCTTGGCAGGTCTCTAGCATTGCTATATTAAACTAGGTTGTGCTCTCCACATTTGCACTTGGAGCTTCCCTATCTCCCCTGCATCCTGCATCATATAGATTAATCTTGCATCCTCATGTAGCTGCATCCTGCATTTTGCATTTCATCTCATCTTGCATTCACCCATTTTTGCTCTTGGAAGCTTGGTCATTTATCTCCCCTTCTTCCTCGACCCTTCCTTCTTTGTTTCCTTTCGAGAAAATTCCACAACATTTCCTCCTTGCGTTATTTTCTCGAGGGGGCACAACCCTTTATTCCTCCAAATTCTAGCCTTGGGCATCTTATTTTCTTGTCTTTGACGCCATGCCACTTGCGGCATCGCATCAAAGAGGGGCAAAATGTAGACACCTAAAAATCCTTTAGAAAATAAAGTATTTTTATTTTCTGAAAAATCCCTGATGACATCATCATTTATTAATTAATTATTTAATTAATTAATTAATTAATTTTTATGTCATTAAATCCCTCTATCTTAATTAAAAACATTTAATTAAGGAATCCCTCCCAAAAATGTTTAAATCTTATTTAAACATTATCTCCTTATTTATTAATTATTTTAATTAATAAATTGACCAAAAATCCCAAAATAAATAATTTATTTATTTTTTGCCCAAAACTTAGCCAATTTCCTTTAGACCACTAACCTCTTCCAAAATCTTCTAATTCCTTTTTAATCTTGATTAAAAGGCTAATCCCATCTTTTCTAACCCTAATCCCAAGGCTAAATATTTAATTAAGATTAAATATTTAAATTTCATATTTATTGAAAATATTTCAATAAATATTCCCAAAATTTAAGCTTTTGGAATGAATAAACTTTTATTCCATAAAACCAAGGAGAATTCTAGACTCTTCTAGAATCTTCTCAAACCCAACCTCTTCACCCATCCTAATCCTAAGATTATCCTAATTCCTCCCTTAACCTTGTCACATTCCCTAAACAAGGTTAGCCAAACTCTTAAGCTTACCCCAAAGTCAACAAAGAGGGCTTCCCTTTTTGAAATGCATTGAAGGCATTTAAGGCCTCCTTATCCCTCTTACATGCATTTATGGTGCATTTAAGAAGCCCCTCACCCCTTTCTTACACCCTTTGACCTTAGGCACATTTCCCAAATTATGCACATTCCTTCCATCTTTCAATCCAATGCCCTTGTGACACTTGTCACAAGGAGGTGATCCCTAAACTAGCACAATCCATGTGCTCCCCTTTGAATGAATCTTGGCCTCTCTTAAGGATTTCAATCCTGGCCACTCATTCTTCCTTCCCAAATTCTATAAATACCCCTCCTTTCAAGAGCAAAATCAATTTAGCTTACTTTCATTCTCATGCATTGTTATAATGCCATTTTCATGTTAGATCTTGGCAAATCATTCTAATTTAGTTTACTTTCAAGCATTTTAGCCCATCATAGCTTAGTAATAATGGATTAACATAGTTTTTATTATTGTTTTGCATAGCATAGCATCATATCACATCTCTATTTGGTCTAAAATCAATCCTAGATTACTCATCATATAGCTTAATCTCCATTAAAGCATTTTTGAATCCTTGAGGCCTTAGGGGCAAATCAGGTGTTCTATACCTATTTTTGTGCCATTTTGGGGTTTTCATGGATTTCAATCCATCTTAGAATGCATTTATAATATACTCCAAGTGCTTAGAGAGCACACCCACATCCCCTCATTAGAGCAAATCAAACAGTGCTCTGGTGCACCTATTTTTGGCTCAATCTGAGGTGGCTAGCTTAGAGTTTATTTGTTTTCTTTTGATTGCATGCTAGATTAAACTCTTAACGTTTGATTGATTTAGGCCTTTCAAAATAGATAACAGGTACCCTTGAAAGCCTTGCTCACAAGGTTGTTCAACATGTTTATCTGGAGGTTACAAATTCTTTACCTAAAAAAATTCATCTCATGCTAGGGGAGACACATCTCTAAGAGATCTTTCAACTAATATTTTAACTAGGACCTGGTGGGAAATATAATTTTTTTTCATTTCTGGGTTTCTTTAGCACTAATGCTTAGCAAATCATATAGAAAATTTGGAATGTTTACTGGAAAATTATGCCTAATATAGCTAAGAAATGGTGTGAATGAAAATGGGGAAACCTTCCTTCATAGGTGAGGTACCTTATAATATGTGATGCTAGCTCATTGAATGGGACAGGAAGTGACATGCACTTGCGACCCTATTTATCATGTTCATCTTGAACTCCTGATAGTATGTATAAGGGAGGACATCATGGAGATGGTACTATATTTTCTATGTGAAATTGGAAACATTGTGTATCCTTTATGTTTGCATAAGTGTTGCATTAACTAGATAGTTTTTCATGAACTTCTCAACTTATTAATTATTATAGATAGGAATGTGTGTTTTATGCAATTGATCCTAGATGTTTTCTATGATGATGAATGAATAAAGGATTTGATTTATTTAAATTGTCAATGAATGATTGATCAATGTGATTTTCAGTTTGTTCCTAAACTAGATATTCTATTGTTCTTAATGACTACATATCATGTTCCTACCTTATGACTTGATTTCAGATGTTATGTTTTGTTTTTAGTAAATGCTTTGTGATTGGGGGATATGTATCTTTATCTGTTTGTACGCTTCCAGGAGTAAGCCTAATCCTAGGGGGGGTGGATGTAGTACCCTACCCCTAGTCCAATTTTATAAATGATATGATTACTTTAAGATGATATATTATATGTTAGGAAATCATTGATGTGTATGATTTTATTGACCCCATACTTGCATGTGTATGGTTGATGTGTTTTTTTTATACTGCTGTTTGTCGTGCCTGATGTGGTTGAGGGATGGAGTTGTAGTTACTTGCTTGTGAGATCCACACGATTGGCTGATCCCCGCCATTGTCTGTTATATATTTATATATGTTTGTACATGTGGGTGTTGTATGCAGGTTCGTAGGTATCGGGCATCATCTTCCCTGAATTGTCAAGATGAGCGTGCCCTATCGCAATATCTCAAATGGTAAGAGAGGGGAGATAACACAGATCCAAAACCCTAACCTAAGCCCAATTGTCCTAGGATTGGACAAGTATCAGCTTGACTACCCTATTTAAATTTGTTAGGTTGGTAAAGTTCATGGATCCCTTCCTTGAGCTTGTATGTTTTATTTGATGATCTTGATTTATTGCTTTTTGTGTATGTGATTTTCTATAGTCATGGAAATTAATATTATAATTGGAAAAATAATATTAAATTTATTTCCTATGTTTTTTGTATGATTATTAATTAATTAAAAATCAAATATTAGGATATTTGGTTTTAATTAATTAAATATGTGAAAATAGGATTAATATTGTCCATTAGATATTAAATAATTAGATTTCATGATTTAATGGTGTTTGAAATATTAAATTATTTAATGAGAGTTAATAATAATAACATGTGCTTTATTAAGTTTGAATATGTCTTGTTTCAAAAAGGAGACAACTTGTCTTTAGGAGACTAAGTTGAGTTGTGCACATTTAAATATATTATTTATTTATTAATTAACTTTTTCTTTCAACTCAAGAGTGTGTGTTTGATTAGGAGTTGGATTGTGAGTCATCTAGGGTTTTCATGAATGGTGGAGTTGAATCCCTAATAGGGGGAATCAGCATTCATTTGGATTCAATCAGGTTGTTGGAGATTTGTAGAGAGAGCTTTTGGAGAATTTTAAAAATTTTTGTGATTCTTGAGCTTTGTGTGTGTGCTTGAGTGTTTTCTAGGTGAAGATTGCTTGCATCTAGAATTGGGCTTTGCATACACTATGATTCAGATCTGCAGGATTGAGTTCTTTTGTTGATAGATCTGGGAGTTTCATCAATTCTACAGGATTTCTATTATAGTTTATAGCATTAGAATTGAGGTAGGGTTTGAAGAAACCTTCCTGTGATTTTAACTGTAGAATTTTCAGTGTTTTCATATGCTTGTTTTGATTTATTGTTATAGATCTATTTTCAATTACGCTTTCAATTTGGGTGTTAGAAAACCCTTGAAATTATGGCTTTTAGATTATTTTATGACTTGGCACAGTAGGGTTATGCTATCAAAATTTTGTGAGAAAATTCACTATAGAAACCTTAGAAAACAAAAAAATTAAACTAGCTATAGTTCAAACTATTGAATAAAGGAAATAAATAAATGGGTTGTTGAGAAAAATTAATTTTGGCTTAAAAAAATGCAATCTTGGTAAAAAACCCAATCTCTGTTAAAAAAATGACAGTTAGGGAAAAATTACCACAGTAAAATTAATTTGCTTATAAATGAAAGGAAATTACCATAGCAAATGCAAAATATATTTGCAAACAATAGTAGAAAATACAAAATAGGGGAAAAGACAAACCCACATGTGTGTGTGTTAAAATGGCAAATTTCTATTTCTGAAAATATATTATAGGGCCTGTACATTTCGGTTTTCGGGAACAATGCCCTTTAAAAAAAAAATGCTTAGAAAATATTTCCTAACAATGCTAATATATATATATATATATATGTATTCTAAAAAAAAAAAATATAAAATACAAATTGTAGTTCTTTGTGTTGTTTTTGAAAATGCATGTACCGAAAATTGAAATGAATTAAAAAAGCTGTTATTAAAAAAAAATAATAAACAATTTTCAAAAAGTAAAAAAAATCATTAAAAAAAAAAAATGTGTTTGTTTTAGTAAAGAGGGCGGGGACCACCTGTCCCCTACCCCCCTCCCTATGCGTAAGGGGATGGTAGGTATACGCACGGTCTGCTATGGCAGACCCGGTACGGGGTACCTGGGCGGTGGCAGGGGTTGTCCCCCCACTTGTTAAATTCTTTTGCATGGTTTTGTTTTATCTTAGTAATTTTTAATATTTATTAAATTTAGTTTTGATAAACTCAGTTTTAATAAATTTTGTTAATAGTTTTAAATATTATCAATAATGTTTATTAATTATTAATATTTAAAAAAAAAAATTGTTTTATTAATACTTCTTAATAATATTAGTATTTATTTATTTATTAATGATTATTATTTAATAATAATTTTCATTAATAGATTTTATTAAATATTTAGTAATATTTTATGGTAAATATTGTTTATTAATAATTATTGCTAATGTTAGTTTTTAGTTAATATTGGTAAATTTTGTATTAACAAATTTTATTCAATATTGTTTAAAAAGTATGGTTGGGTTTGTTAGGGCTTTAGATAAAATTATCAGTTGCTTTAATTATTAGTCTAGTGAACTTTGAGTATTAAATGTTTTGGTAATTTTATCTGATAAATTTGTTAAACTGGCCAATAGATCAGGTTAAGTTAAGTGATCTGCTTGTGATATAGACATTTAGTTTAACCTAGGTATAAAGTGTTAGATGTATAGTTTTACCGCAGATGTGGTTGCACTTATGTGGTTAAATGGATTTTTTTTCTTAATGGATGTTGAACATATAAGTTAGCTTATGTCTGCACATGCATCTTTTTATATCGAAATTGGCTGTTTTATTTATTATGATTCTATCTTTCCTAGTTGTTGGGTTTATCTATTTTATGGGAGCTAGATGACCTAGGAAAGATAGAGGCTTGGGAATTATCTTCTATGTTCATGTTGTTTCTTATAATTGATGTGTGTGTGTATTCTGATTATCATCCCTCTCTTGACCATGTGGGCTCATGTTGTATTGAGTTTTACTTCATATTCTATAGAGGAGAATATGGTATTGACTTTTATGTCCGATCCAAGAGATCATGTGTGTATATTCTTTTGTGAGCACTTTGAGAGTGTTTTGTGATATCATAGTTATGTGAGAACCAGTATGTTCCTATTATTTTGTGGAACAATCCAGAGGGACATTGTTATCTTTTTGTGATCTATGTGAGATCTGTGACCCTAGGGTAGTTTACCTAGATATGTAGTAGGAGGTGGGTTGCAATAAGCACCAAGGCCCACAAGTGGTTGCCAGGATCACTTATTGTTAAGTATCTTAATCAAGTGATAACATAATATAACATTGAGAGATTTTAAAATGAACCTAACAAGATAAGTTTCCTCACCTTGGCTTAGTGCTAGTACAGACTAAGGTGGGAATAGAGAAGATGACTAGCCCCCTTTTAAGGGATGAGTTGGCATAGTTGATGACTTCGTCTGTACAAGAGGTCATTGACACCATGTATGTTCACTTGAGTGCTGGGATCGAGAGAGATTACCAAGATGAGACTTGAGGGTTAGATGTACATGATGACACCTTCCTATGCATAGTCTAGTTATCCTACATGTGTCGGTTGCCTCTGGATTAGTGAGTCTTTCATATCATTATATTTTTTCACCTTGAATAGAGAGCTTACAGGATCCTTTCCTTAGCTTGATCTATTTGATGTTGTTATCTGAGTGGGATCTATTGTTATCTCTTAAGCACAATGGGAGTGGACCATTTAGGTTCACGAGGTCAGGTGGTAGTGATTCTTTTACCATTTGAGATTCTGACATTCGTGCACCGGTGCTGGATGATCCTTGTAGCAGTTGTTTCTTCTTTATCTTCATTGATGGAGTTGTGTTCTTCTTTCTCTTCTTCTTGTGATCATGTATTCTTGTATCAGTTTCTCATAGATATCATGTGTACTTCTTTTCAATTATTGTATTACATACCCTGTGACATGTGCAGTGGATGTAGATTTATGGATACCTTATGGTACCAGTTATTTTTATGTTATCTTTATGTGATGTTGCTTTTATCTTTCTTTGTTTATATGAATTTTGTAATTGTACCTAATCTAATTAATTAATTTTATATTCATGTAATCAGCATCATGGAATCCTTGAGAGTTGTAACCTAAGTGATTTGTTCATTTCATTGTATTGCTTCCGCATTGTAAAACTTTGGTGTTCTTCTATGTTAAATTTTTAAAAAAATTATTCTGCAAACTTAGATGCATGTTTAGGTTAAGTTCTCTTGGGTTCCCTAGTGGGGCATTATATGAGGTACCTTATAATATGTGATGCCAGCTCATTGAATGGGATAGGAAGTGACATGCACTTGCGACCCTATTTATTCACCTCCAATGAAAGGTTTGAAGGAAGAGTGAACTGAGCTCGAGCTGACCTAGCATCATGCTTATTAGGATAGTTCTCCCTAATTTTAGGCAACTTGGTCACTTTTGCAATGCATTCCTCTATTTCCAAAACTGTTAAACCCCATACATTTGCCTCTCCTTCCTCAAATGTGTTCATAAGTTTGGTAGCTACTTCCTCATCAAATTATGTCAACTTTAAGAAATACCCAAGCCATCCACAAGCGTGGAATCTCTAGAATGCTTCTACATTAGTGAGAAGAATGGTATGGACCACTGGATCATGATGCATGAACTGCCCTCCCATTGTTCCAATTCTTTCCCTGAATTCCTTCTGCAATTTGTCAATTCAAGAATTTTTTTGCTATGAAATTCCTAATTTCTTAATTTCTTTTGAAATACCCTAAAATTAATCTCTTAGCTGCACTTTAAACTACAAATTTCCTTTCCCTCTCTAAGTGACATTTTTGAAAAATGAGTAATAATGGCGCTTATGACAAGGAATTATAGCCTTAAATGTAATTAAATTCCACATAGTTTAACTATGTCACCTTGGGGTTACATCAATAAGAAATCAAGGATATTTTGGGAATTTAGGTTCGATACTTGTGAAAAAAATAAAAGGACTTAATGAAATAGAATATAAGTATAGATTAGAAGTGATAGACAATCTCGCTAGGAATGATGGGTTTACCAATAGTGACTTAAGAAATTAATACACTTCCCTGCCCCCTACAGAATAAAGACAAGTGTCCACACTTTTCGTACTTAGCAAGAGGTAGAAAACTAGTGTACTGCCAAATTATATATATGCAGTATTAGATATAATTATCAAAATGTGTGTACTAAAAGTGGAAAATATTGAAGAGTTGTACCTATCATTATGTTGTCAGATGTAGTAGAAGGTGATGAGAATGAAATTTTTCATCAATGGAATAAGTGTTGTGAATGCTGGCATTTGCTGATGTGGCAATTCTTAAAAACATAGAAATATAGAAAATATGATTACGTAGAGGATGTGTGGGTGGAAGGTAGAGAAGTGGAGTGGGTTGTAAAAAAGAATTTAGAAAGTGAATGGAGAATGGAAATTCATTAGAAATGAAGTATTTATTATGAGCATACCCAAAGAAAATTAGGATGAAACTACATGAAGAAGGGTTGCACTTTCTGCTGTAGGAAGTATTACTTGTTGTGCTTGTGGAATTGTGTCTCTGAATTCCTGCGTGAAATCATTCTTAGTCTGGGGCTGATGGTATAGACGTAGTCGATGACCATTGACCAGTAGTTTTAAATGAATTGGATCATTTTTTGTCAGTTGGATTGCACTATTGTCGAAGACATGATCTATCTCATAGGGTCCTAACCATCATGTTTGAAGCTTTCCTAAATTCTCATGGTACCATGAATCAAATAGGAATGCCCAATCCCCTATTGTCAATTTTTTATTCTTTATATGGGAGTTATGCCATTTCTTCCTTTGCTTTTGGACTATCTCTGTGCACTCCAATGCAGATTTTCTCATCTCATCCAATGAGTTGAGATGTAGCAGACGGTCTCGCTGTGCTGCAGGAAGATCAATGTTTATCTTTAGGGTAGTACACAATGTTTTATGATAAAATTAAATGGGAAACATGGCTGCTTTCCCATAGAGTAATTCAAATGGAGTGAGTCTTGTTGTTGTCCTCCATATGGTTCTCTATACCCAGACTGCTTCTGAAAGATGATTGCTCCAGTCACGATGGTTGAGTTGAACTATTTTGTGAGTACAACTTTAATTTCTCTGTTGGTGAATTTCTCTTAACCATTGGCTTGTGGATGGTATAGACTGGACCTCCTATGTCTGATGTTTTATTCATTTATTAGTTCTATGATTAGGTTGGATGTGAGCTATGCTCCTTGATCTATGACCAAATCTCTTAGCATACCATAGCGTGTGAATATTTATTCATATAGGAACTCTACTACTTTGTTATTAGAGGCATGCTTCAATGCCTTTACTTTGACCCATTTGGTTACATAGTCTGTGCATACCAGAATGTATGACTTTCCATTGGAAGGAGGGTCTATAGGACCAATAAAATCTATGCCCCATTTATCAAATGGTGTGACAACCACTTGTGGATGTAGAGGCATTTCATTTGATTTTGTAGGATAACCCATCCTTTGACATTTATTACATTTCATGGTATAATTAGTTGCATCTTTGTGAAGTGTGGGATAGTAATAACCTATTGTCAATATTTTCATAGCTGTCCTTTTAGCTGTAAATTTTCCTCTACAAGGCTCATCATGACAAGCATGGAGGATATCATAAGTTTCATCTTCACGTACACACCTTCTCATGACTTGGTTTGGACCAGTATAGAACAATGTATCATCAATCCAAGAAAATTGAAAACTCTTCTCAACGATAAGTTTTCTTTCCTTAGGAGAGAAATGTGTAGGAATCTTGGCAACTGAAAGGTAATTGGCTATATCAACATACCATGGGTTCTTGACAACAATATGGAATAAATGTTCATTAGGGAATGTCTCATCTATCAAAAAGGTATTAGTGTCTTCATTTTGGAGTCTTGCTAAATAATTAGCCATAACATTTTCTTTACTTAGATTGTCAATTATTGTTAGATGAAATTCCCGTAAGAGAAAAAGACATCTTGCTAACCTTCCTGACATGGTAGGTTTATTCATAAGATATTTTATGGTTGCATAGTCAGTATGAAAAAAATATTGGATATGCTATTACATAATGATGGAATTTATTCAAAGCATAGACAACTACCAATAATTCTTTTTCTATGACTGTATAATTTAGCTCTAGCCCATGTAAACTTTTTCTGATATAGTAAATAAAATTTTAAAGGTTATTAGATTTATGGCCTAAGACAACTCCTATTGCATAATTAGAAGCATCAATATGTATATGGAATAGTAAAGACCAATCAAGCCCTATAAGTACTGGTGCTGTTGTAAGAAGGGACTTGAGCTGCAGGAAAGATTCCTCACAGGCTGGTGTCCATGTGAACTTGACCTCTTTTGTAAGAAATGTGTATAGTGGACTGACTATTTGACTACAATTTTGAATGAAATGTCTATAATAAAAATCATGTCCTAAAAAGGATCTAACATCTTTTTTCTTAGTAGGTGTAGGAAATGTTAGAATTACCTCAATTTTTGTAGGGTCCACTTGTATTCCAACTTCTGAGATGAAGTGTCCCAGCACAACTCCTTCTTGCAACATCATGAAATTTTTTTCACCATTCAGGGATAGATTGTGTTCTTTACATCTGATCAACACTTTTTCCAAGTTTACCAAAGCTTCTTCAAAAGTAACACCAAATTTGGTGAAATTATCCATATAAATTTCCATGCAGTCATGTGAGATGTCAGCAAAAATGTTGATTACAACCCTTTGAAAAGTTGATCGAGCATTATGTAAACCAAAAGGTAACATAGAATATGCATATGTTCCCCAAGGACATGTGAATGTTGTCTTTTATTGATCCTTTAGAGAAATTCTAATCTGATTATATCCGCTATATCCATCAAGAAAAGATAAGTAATTTTTACTGGCTAAGGTATCTATAACTTGATCAATGAATGGAAAGGGAAAATGATCTCTCTTTGTTACATTTTTTAGTTCTCTATAATCTAAACATATTCTCCATTTAACCCCCTTTTAGGGACTATTACCAAAGGTGAAACCCATTTACTATCTGAGATTGGATAATTTAAACCAGCATTCAATAGTTTTTGCAGCTCAGTCTTTACAATTTCTCTTAAGGCTAGGTTAATTATTCTCTAAGGTTGGTGGAGAGGTAGATTTCTTTCATTGATGTAAATTCTATGTGTACAGCTTTTTGCTCTCAATCCTTTCATATCTCCATAGTCCCAAGCAAAATCTTCTTTATGTTTACAAAGGAGTTGGGTTAACAATGTTAATTATTGTGGTGGCAATTTATTGTTAACATGAAGATTATGGCCAGGTGAGAACTCCACATTATTTGTCAGCTCAAGCATTGATACCTCAGATATAGCACTTGTAGATATCTCACAGGGTAGTAATTGATGGATAATTTTAGGTTCTACTAAAAGAATATAGTTTTCATATGTAAACAAGTTCATAATAGAGCTTTCAGAGATATCTTTTACTGTGACACAATCATTAGTAAGGATGATTTGAATCACATCATCATCTTCTTGAAATTTTAGGAAGGATTTTATGTGTAGCATCATTAGTTGAGAAACAAAGTTTAGCTCTTCTTCCTCATCTCCCAAATTTGGTCAAATAGGAGTACTTAAGTTTGGTTGCGGTTGGGCTGGAGGATATACTACTAAATTCTTAATTGCTTGGACATATGAGATTGTCATGTTAGCTAATTTGAAACTACTATTAACATCAACTATGGCTAACCAAGGTTGTCCAGAGATAATTGGGTAACCAAAAAGAGTTACCTTGGGTGATAATATCATGAAGTCATCAGGATATTCCCACGAATCCAATGTAACTACTATATCTTCTATTATGTTATTTGGGGTGATAGTGGAACTATCTACAAGTTGTAATAGTGTTGGAGTGGTCCTTAATCCCTCTATACTCAACCTATGCATAGTATCCTTGGTCATAACATTAATAGCAGCTCCCAAATCTATTAGAGCATTCTTCACAGACTGGCTATTAATTATAATATCAACAACTAGGCTTCCAAGATCAGAGTACTTTGGAATGACTATCTTTCCCAACATAATATTTGGAAGTTGACCTATAACATGTACTATTTGGGGATCCCTTTTATTCTATCTAGGCTTCTTGAGACATGCTTCTTTAATGTCTTTTCCATAGAGATGAACATCTTTAATAGCCTGAAATAGTGGAATTTGGATATGCATGTTTTTTAGTTGGTCAAGGATATAAAATGGCACTTCTTCCTAGGGTATAGGTCTATCTATCCTAAGACTTCAAGGAAAAGAAGATAAAATGAGGTATGAACATCATTTTGACTTGATATATTAGTTGGTGGGAATGTATTTGGAAGAGTAGTTTCTAGAAGTGGTGCTGATGCTGTAGGAAGGTCTAGAACTTCCATTATAACAGGAGATGTTGGTGCAGGTAGAGTAGTGCTAGATCTTAGGTGAATAAAAAATATTTTTAATGCATAGATAGGGTACTATTGAGAATTAATAACATATAGTGGTTGTTGTTGTTTCTTGTTAATAGGATTAGGCTGTGGCTAAGTAGGTAATTGTGTTGGCCTTGAAGGAGGACTTGTGGCTGCAAGAGGTGGAATAAGTGCCGATTGAGACCTTAGAGGTGGTAGGGTTGATAACTAGGATTTTGATTAGGTCATTTTTTGGGTCCTTTCCACTGGTTATATGGTTGCTAATTCCCTTGTGGTGGCTGCCATTGATTTTGAGGTTGTGGCCATTGAGTTTTCTATGAATTAGACCACTGGTTTTGTTGAGTATTAGGCTAGACATTATTCCAAGTAGGTTGGGAATACTTAGAAGGGTATTGAAAATTCTAGTTCTGCCATTTGTTATTATAAGGATTAAAAGATTGCAAAGGGTCCCGAGGCATACCTTGTCTTGGGGCCTATGGCCGACGTTGAGAAACAAATAGTACTTTCTTGTCCTCTCCTTCTCTTTTCCTGAACTTAGTAGGAAGGTGTTGGGTCTCCAAATTTGTGACCAGCTTGCACTGAAAATCCTTCTTTTACTGCCGATAGTGGGGGCAATACTCAGCTAGCTTTGTTTTAGCATCTTCATGCTTCTTTTTAGCCTGTATTGTGTCCAGGTGTGTGGAAACATCATTGATAATGTCTTGTTTGAAATATGACAAAAAGTTTGAGATTTACATCTTAGAGATGCCAAAGCTATTCCCTTTAGGAAGTGTGGGCTAGAATCCTCTGCCCTTCTTTACTATTGGTCTTAAATAATTAATGCATATTTTCTTTAGCTCATCCCATGAAGATTGAGATATGTCTCCTCCAACCATAAGGTCCAGTGCTTCAAGACAGTTGTCATTTATTCCCCTCAAGAAAATGAGTTTTTGTGAATCCTCCTGCAACACATAATGGGGATTCTTATGCAGATTGTACAAGAAGCATGAGATGTAATCTTTTAGAGTCTCATCTTCCTTCTGTGACATCCAAAAAATGTCATCTCCTCTCAAGTCACCCCCATTACAATACTCTTTATACTTTTGTAGAAACAAAGTCTGCATCTCATTCCAATCGGTTGCTGCATTAGCCCCTAATCCCATAAACCATCTTAGGGATGAATCCTTTAATGTCATTGGAAACAACTTGAGTTTGTGACTATTAGTGTTGTAGTCAAAATTTTGACAAAGAATGTCAAACTCAAATAGAAAGGTGTCAGGATCTTCAGTTATTAGGCCATATAATTTTAGAAGTGCAACAGTGGGTATATTTTTGAGATTAGCATTATTGATAAGGCCAGGAAGAGGAAATGGAATGGTAGGTTGTGCCATTACTGAAGGTATTTAGGAGTGAAGTTGTGGTTGGGAAATGACAATAGCTAGAGGATTATTAACAAGAGGTGCACTTGGGGTATAATTATCAAGAAATCTGGCCAAAATTTTAGCAAAAAGCCGAAGGTCAAATGGATTAAAAGGGTCTTCTATACATGGAGATGCTGATGGAAATTCCAGGCTTGAGTAAAAAAAAGGTAATTAAAATTCTCCAAATTCTTCATTCAGATTGATCAGTTCTCTTGGAAGGAATTTGCCATAGACATCTTGTCTTCTTCCTCTTTGATGCATGAAAGTAATTGGGTAAACTTGTGAAGCAAGTTCAATTCTACAAACTACTATCTAGAAAATAGGGAACTATCTAGAATGACTCAATAAGGTCCTAAGCTTGACACCATCCCCAAAAACAACACCAAAAATGAACAACCCCATAATAGGTAATAATAATCATGCCAAAGCTTCTCCTCGGAATAATGTATTCAAACTAAGTATTATTTTCCCTATCATGAAGTGCATTTAAATTGTCAACCCAAGGATGTATACTTGAAATAGGACAACACGGTTTGTGCACTAAGTCTCTCATAGAGTCATTTTACTTAAGATTTAGGAAGGAAAATACATGAAAGGAACTACACTATTGTTGCACGAAAGTAAACAGACACAACTACTAAATGAAAATGATGTTGACATTTATAAGTTCAAATTTAACCTATCCTACCAACCCAAAGCATTCACTATGATTATCTCTGTAGGTTCTGCATGAACATACACAGGTGATAATGCTATAGGAGATAAGAGTGAATTCTACTTGAAATGTTATAAATTCTTAAACTACCACTAGTAGAATTTGGAAAATAATTGACTAGGTGATTAAAAATTTTAGTCACGTGACTAAAACTGATCATGTTCTACCATTTTTTTAGTCACGTGACTAAAAAATTTAGTCATGTGACTAAAAATGATCATGTTCTACAAATATAAATGACTAAATAAATGACCAATTTGGTCATCAGGTAAAATCATGACTAAAATGACTAAATAATTAGTTTTTAGTGAAAGTGATTGCAAGCCTAAGTTGTCTTGGGATATTGGTTTTGGAACCTCTTTTGAAAACCATTGTTTTGTCCTTTTGGAAATGTGTTTTGACTTATTGGTTGTGGGATGCTTTGCATCAATATAAATAACTTTTTTCAATTAAAATTATGGAGGTGCATATAATGCATATATAAGTGTTTAAACTTATTTTGAAAGCTTAAGATATTTACAACAAAATTAACATTTTTTCCTTAAAACATAAATTATTATTTTAAATATATCAAATTAAAATTTAAAATTAAAATTATACTAATTATCTTAAATTAAAAAATAAAGACCAAAAAATTTGAGAGCTAGTTCTACACATCACCCTAAATAGATTATTTATAAAACTTACTAATTAGTTAAAAATAAAAAATTAATTAATTAAAAATACAAAAAAATAAAATAAAAATAAAAATTGAAGCAATATTTTTAATTAAGTAAATAACTAATAATTATCATGGGCCAATCAATATTTGGGTACCGAGTATAAAAAATAAGAAACAAACCAAACAATATTTCATCCATTGTCATAGGGAAGAAAACACATCAATTTTGAGCCTATATATGTTTTTTAATTTAAAATCTATGTTACTAGAATGCCCAAAATGGCAAAAACTTAGGTGTACCTAGATATGATTTGCTTGTATATTTGTCTAGGGCAAAGTTTTTGCTACGCACAAATTTGTTTGAGATTGTTCATGAACATACCTGGGTGATTCTAGAAGGGGATGACAATTTCAATGAATTTCATTTGACTTCTGATGGTCAAAGTCACCCCCTAAACCCTAAATTTAGTAATTTTCACTTGCATATTTGTTTGACGAGAAACATGAAAAAACAAACAATGTTTTATTTGATAAGCAAGCAGTGCCACAATAAGATTCATAGCTGAGAGAGTAAGAAGAACCATGTATTTCCTCTGATTCTACAACCATTTTTACTTTTTGAGGAGTCTTATAGTCAGCATGCTTTTACTGGTATTTCAAAATTGATAAGCTTCTACCACTGTAGAACAACCTCCAAGACTGAAAGATGAACTCCAACGTCACTTTGAAAATAAAAATTACTCCACTATGTGACATGCAAAAAACAAGTCCCTCTCTACCTGAACTCCTCAGAACTCCTCAACCAAGCTTGAGTCTTGCATATAAAAATTTAATATTTAATTGACTTATAGAATTGTCACCTTAATAAATATTAATCACAATAGAAATCATGCAAATTGTCCCTTCATTAATGTCGTTAATATCACCTAGTAATCAATATCTTAATACTAAATATTTACGCAAAAAGTTTTAAATTATAATACCCAAATTTAATTTAACATTTTTAATATCTAATAAATAATAAAACTTATAAGGTTAATAGGGAAAGCAGTGTGATTAAGTTTGGTGGCCACTTATCACTTTTGGGATCAAATCAAATATATCATTTCAATTGTTTCCCCTACCATGAGAGTGATTACTATGATGAAATACCCTCTTCTAAATTTGTAGATATTTATGAGACCTTCAACAACATCCTTGGTGAGACTATAACAACAACTCATGGTAATAAACCTCAAATTTTATCATGACAATCTTCTAAATTTGTACCTATGTACAAAATGGAGTTTGTACAAATGAAAATTCTAAATTTGGCACAAATGACACTACTACATCATGAGGTATTTTAAGACAATTTTAAAGATTAAATTAAAAATTTGTCTTAAATATTTAAATTATTATAACTATTATAAATTAAGAAAATTATTATTATTGTCTTAAATTAAAACTTAAGATAAAACACCCATGTATTTTCCTATACACAGTAATAGGCACAATTTGGTGGGCGAAAAAGGAAGAGCAAGGCAGGAAGTAAATTTGGGAAGAAAAATTTACACAGCACAATTCGTTGGGAGAAAAAGGTAGAGCAAGGTGGGAAGTAAATTTGGGAAGAAAAATAAGAGATTTTAGAATAAAATTTCATGGCTCTTTCAAAAACTTGTTCCATTAGGTCTTGCACATCACAGGAAACCGAACTTGCTTATTTCCTTTAAGTGACTTCCATCGAAATGGCCTACAAAGGGTATCTGACCAGTTTACCCTCCTGCAATCCTATTTCTCCCTTCATCATTGTTTTTTATTCTTTTTATCTATATATTTGTTTCTTGTTTATATCTCTATTTTTTTGTATTACTTATAATTGACTTTTTTTGCTCTTATGGTGAGAACAGAGTGGACCTCTGGCATTCCTTTGCAAAAAGTGGAAGCGGAGATTATATGATTAGCTCACCCAACTGAACACTGGTAGTATTCCATTGATTGGACTTCACCTTGTACTACGCTCACCCAGTTGCCCTATGTCTATTCTAATTGAGTTGTGGATAACAATAATGGTTACTCATGTATTTGAAGTATGTACAACCCTCATGTAATAGAGATTAGGGCAGACACCCATGAGATCATTTTTTCTACTTATCAAGCATAATTTGTATGTCTTTAATTAAGTGAAGTAGAATTTATAAGTATTGAAAAAATAAGCTTGCACGACAACAATACCAACCTTCTGCAATGCACTGCGTACCAGATTATATGGTCATAAATGGAGATACCTCAAAATGAATCTCTATAATAGACAATCACATCTGTAAAATGATTGAATATAAAGAAAATATGGAAAAATGGGCCTATTTAATAGGCGACCACATCTAAAAAGATTGAATAGAAAGGAAAATTGTTAAAGCATGTAGTAGATTGTAGCATGAAATTGGTAAAGGAAAAGATGGGAAGCCTCCAAGTGAATGGTTTCCCCTTGATCTTAAATAGGGTTTGAATTTATTACTTCATGACCAAGCTTAGTATTAAACAAAAACTTGTCAATTGACCAAACAACTTGATTTCTTGGCATGATAGACCTTTCTTGCGCACTTGGAAATTTTTAGAAGGGAAGAAAAAGAGAAAAACAACAGTTGGTTTATAGTTTACATGCATAGGACAAGCCTAATTTTAGTCTAAGACCTGACAAGATAGTGTAAAATGGTGTTGAGAGTATTAGGAAATTATTATGTACACTACTTTAGGTGATTTATATTTTCAATTATATGTTATCCCTAGTTTATTGGTATTTCCTACCACTGACAACTAGCGTGTATATCTTGCTGCAAAAATTATAGTTTTTCACAATTGATCTTGAACTTGTGCATCTTAATAAGCATGGGCTAGTGTTTGAGCCCAACACCTTCCCCATTCAAAATGAAAATGAGAAGTAAAACCTGGATAGGGCCATTATATTTTACAACTCTTCATACACAATGACTATCACAACATTCACAATTAAGGGGCATTGTAGTGCATCCACCTTCCCACCACTATTTCACCATCGTCCCCCTACTATCTCCTTATTGTCCCAAAATTTAGGCCCTTTGTCCCCCCATCTCCAAAACCTGTCTCCACGTCCCCCTGTCAGGAAACTCCGTGGAACATTTCCAAGGATTTTAAGTCATGGCATCTATATGCACCCAAAATCACATTTTTAGATGTGTTGTCGTACAACAATGATTCACCTTGAGTGAACTTCTGAGCACAAAGCTACCTTTAAACAACCTTGAATGGCTAGAAAATGGTTGGCATCATTGACTATTATTTATTGTTCCTTGGTCATTTTACCATTCCAATTCCTTGCACTTGATCCAATCACTTCCACCACACTTGCTGTCCATGGTACTTATGCAGGAAATCAGTTTGGCACCCCATACATTTAATCCATCTTAAATGCTAAGGTTTCCTAATGAGTGGTTAGAATATATTGATTACTAACAAGTTTGCAACTTGCATTTCAAAAATAAGAAATGAGTCCCACGTTTGACTCTTGGGCTTTGACTGCATTGTCCTTACCTTTACCCATATGGAATGGTCTTAAAGAGGAACTTCTGAATAATTACACTACTTTTATGAATTATATTCATCATATCATCACAATCTTGTCTTGGTCATCTCCATGCTGACCTTCAGAAAATAACATCGCTCCAATAGCCTGAGGCTAGGCTATCATTCTTAAAAACTACTTGGTGCTAGCCACTATCCTTAGCTACTCTAGAACATGTAAGAAGTTCAAGGAAGCTAAGGATGTCATGAACATTTCACCAAATATTCATCTTTAATCTCAGATGCACACCTTTAGTATCAGATTTTGAGATTTTTTTTTGTACTTGCTCTGATCTTAGTGCCAATTTCAATTCTTGCATTTGATTGGCTCCGTTGGAAATCATATTTGGCTTGCTAGTTTTTGTTTACATTTAGATGGCTCATTCAAATCATTAATTGGAACTTTTTTATTAGTCTTATCATATTTTCATCTACTTTGTGGATCTTGGTTACATCCTGGTTTATTGGGAATTGAACATTCAGGTTTTATGAATAAGGATGGTAACTAGAAGATATTTTGTTGGTTTTTTCTTTGTATTACTTCTTGAGTTTCATCCTTCTTTCTTGGTTTGTCTCTATAGGAACATCCCATACGGGGAGAGGCTTTTATTTTATTGCTTCGGCTAGAGGGCTTGCTGCTTCGCTTTGATTCTTTCCAGATTTTTCTCTTGAGCATTTCATAGGCATGGATTATTGATTTATTTTTCAATTTTTTTGACATCTATTTATTTACTGGAGGTCTTTAATTACACTGGTATCTTTGCTAATATAATAAATCATAAATTTCCAAGCCATAAAACTACAAGAAACCAACTTTAAAAGTTCACTAGCATGTTGCCACTATGTTGTCAAAACTCTAAAAGCAAGTTATTATTTTCTTATAAACAATTATAGTAGATTTCATTGCTTGCAATCAAGTTGCAAATGTTAGATATTTGTTGTTGGGGGTTCTTAATGAATGCTTATAAAGCTAAATTACACATTCTCAACTATCTTCTTATCCTCCACAACTAAGGCTTTGAATGTTTCTCTTCTACAATGTTTATCCTTGTCCAACAATTTGGCATTCCCAGTCTTCCTTTATCTTTCCCTTTCTTATCTATCAGGGCTATCATATGCTTTTCTCATACACCATAAGTTATCCATGCTTTATTCCATGGTCACTTTCAGGCTATTGTGAAGAATTAGGGGAAGCAACTAAACATTCAAAACTTTTTGCAGTTGCATACTCTTTTTTAGTAGGCCCCTTTCTATAACAAACCTGCTTGTATTCAATGAATTTTCTCCACAGTAGAGACTATGGTCTCTTCTTATACCCTTTCCTCCTATGTGAGAAAATGGGCATGTTGTCCAATCATGTTTTCTCCCCTTAGTGCATATTAGTATCTTGATTTTGTACATTTTACATTCATTTGAACTTTCATCACATAATCCATTTTTAGTTTCATTCCAAAATTAAATGCTTAAATTTTTACATCAGTTAATTAATTTTCCCATGAGATTGAAAAGTGTTATAGCATCATGAATTATACTTTAGGTAAGGTTCTAAACTACCAGATGGGATATGAACACAAAATATATCAAGGATTTAACAGACAATAATCCAAAAGTAACCTATAGTCTAATGGAAAAGATAGATAAAAAATGTCCTTAACCTTAAATAGATTGCAAAGACTTTGTAATTTTCTTCCATATGCATTACAAAATAAATATAAAAAGATTCCTCCATGCATTATGCTTTTATATATAAATGTTCATGCCCGATTCCAATGCTCCCATAGTGGCACAACCAGCAAAGTTGTTGGAAAAGGTTGTGAAATATTGCATCACTCCTACCTATGGATTTTCTTCAAAGTTTCTAAAGAATTTTCAATGATCCAATTCTATGAACATCCTGGAAGTTTAAAGTTTTTGATCAAATGTTTCTTTGTAAAGATACTTAAATTGTCAAAGAATTTTTTATTTATTTTAATACTGTATCAATATCTTGATTACTTCTTATAGGAAAAATTACTTCCTACAAAAGAAAAGGATGAATATAAACAAAATTTACAATACAGATGTGACTTCCTTGGTAGATATGTATGCTAAATATGGAAGTAGAGATAAGGTATGTGAACTATTTAACAAAATGCCTCAAAGAGTTGTCTCATAGAATTGAATGATTGCAAGATTTGTACAAAACAAATTTGTTGATAAGGCTTTAGAAAATTTTAATCCAGTGTGATTGGCAGGAATAAAAATGAACTCCAAAACATTTTCCAGCATCCTCCTTGCCTGAACCAAAATTGAATCTTTCAACCAGGGTATGGATATCCCTGCTCTTTGGCACTCATCAAATACATATGGAATCAATCTAGGTGAGTTGATTCTTCTTTTATGTAAACAAAGATTAAATATCTCAATATTTTTGGATTTATTTTCTTCTTGTTTTAGTACATATTTTGAACTTAAATTTTAGAAATCCCATTGAATATTGAATTTTGAAATGTCATCAATGACACTAGTACTTTTAAAGCAAATAAATCTTTGGTAAGATTTTGTGTCTATAGATGTTGAATATTCATTTAAATTTTTGTTTCTCACCAAAAAATGTATTTGGTGCATTTATTTTTGGTTGTTCTTGTAAATTATTAAATTGGTTCCTTTATGTTTTTCACATTACATAAACTCGTAAGGTAGAGTTACATTATTAATTTAAACAATAGAAATAATAAATCCTTAGTTGTACAATTACTGCATCATAATGTGGCATTCCATTGAGAAGGTAGTTAAAGGGATAACCAACCAAAATGATGGTTGAGAAGGTAGTTAAAGGAGTTAATGTTAGTTTCTATGAAGGGAACAAGTCTATATACATTTTTAATACTAAAAAATGAGCAGCATTGGTGGTTGCAACAACTTTGTTCCAATAAAGTTAAAGTTTTTTTTATTTTTTCTATGTTCTGCCATAATAGAACAGTTTAATTGCAAACATGTTTTTCATGTCTTATTATTACTTTAAAGTCTTGAAACCTATGGTATTCGAAGGAGGGATGAATACTCTTTGTTTTTTCTTTTGAATCATCCATTTTCATTAAAAATTGACAAAGTTATTGGTATTTTAGCAAAATCTATCCAAACACTTACTAGGTTAACCCGTGAGTGGCAAAAATGTAATAACTTTTGTTTTTGCATTCATCAAGTCCCCAAACTTGGTGGGATGAAGGGATAGGATGTTTAAAATATGTGTTTAAGCCTACAATATATCATGTACAAGTTGGCACATGTGTTGGATGACTAGAATTTTGTCCCAGACTGGAATGGGCAGTGAGAAGACAGTTTGAGTGTGAAGTTTTATGTTTGCAGAGTATTTGATGGAAGGTGAAGGCTTAGGGGAGTACAAGGGTGATTATTGAATGTTCCCTAGTATATGGGAGTGAAAGTTGCACTTGTTTGTATTGGTTTGAGTGACTGTCCTAAAGTTGTAGGTGACTATCACAGTGGACAACAAGTTTATGTTTTGAGTTTGTTAACTTGGAATGTAAGGGAATTGTGAATGGTTGATTCCATATTGTGTTATGTTAAGGGTTTATGATGAGCTTCTAGATGAGGAATTCCTGTAGGATAAATTCTTGTTGTGATTATCTTTCTTTTATTATTGATAGATAATAGACTACTACAATAAATTGTGAGTTCTTTAATGTCTTCTTATGAGTCTATAACTTCTACAAAAGAACAATGGTTATTTTGATGTTCACAAATGACAATAGTAGGTGAGTAAAACTTAAAATACATAACCAATTCATAATTGTTTATGTAATTAAATATTCACTAATTACACTTTACTTAAGTTTACTTAGGATAATGCATTTACATATTAGTTGTCATTGTGACACCTAGGAGTTTGCATTTCATTTTAGCACATGGTTAGGATAATTTCCACTTTAGGTGTGATAGTTGTCATCACATACCTCTTTGTGTGTGAGATCCACCTTTAGTGCTCTTATCACATTATCATCCTCTCATTGTTGCACATGTTGCACATACTTTGATGTACAATGGAGGATGATCCACCTTTGGTGGACATGTGATTCCACCTTGTGTGGGTGATATCTTATCATCTCCTTATCATGTAGTCTTATTGCATTGCCTATATATTTAGACAATCCTACTTTGTAATCAATTCAATTGGCTATAATCAATTATTTGATCATTTTGCCTATCTCTCTTGTGCCATCTCTTGAGCTTCTAGATCTTGGCGTTTATTCTTTGCCTTAGGCAAATTCTTACAATAATGCACTAAATTGAGTGCTAGGATTGGTTTCTACTTGGCATCTCTATCTTATACTTTGATTTCCTTCCTATCAACTAAATCTTATTTGCATAAATAAAATATTTTTACAATAGAATATTATCATTTAGTCCTTATTTCTCATATCTCATTCCATCATAATGATTCACCTTTGTCGCCATTTGGACTAAGGCATCAATTTAGTTCCTGGCTCCTACATCATAGCACTTTTTCAAATAAATCAAAGAATATATCAACATTAGTTTTAGGTAGTTGTTCTTTTCACTTTATATATCTCATTGCTTTACCAATAATATTGCTCTTAGGATTCCTCAAGCATCATCTCAAGTTAGATAAGTAATGTTGCATCTAGACATTCATGTGTGAATTTGAATGATGAGGTTGAATATCATTAAGGTTTTGAGAAGGATATATCTAAGTCTTTCACATGTCTCTATATCTGGTTGATAGAGGTGTGAAATCCTTTTTAGTGACAAACCTGCTGTAGGTGCTTAGTGGCAATGGAATTGGAGTTTCTTATGCATTGGGTATGGTTTTCCTTAAGTAATATTTCTTATCATTTCTCTTCATTTTTTCTCAAAACACACCTCAAGGAATGCATGTAGGCATAATAGAACTTGAAGTGAGAGTTTTTATCCATCCTTATCAAGCCCATTATTTTTCTTGCCATTCATAAGATACAAGCTACTCTATGGCACTTAGGAGTTCATCTTTGGGGATTTGGGATCAGACATTTTGGGAGCCAACTTCTACTATCATTCTATTGTTTCTTCTTTCTAGGAAGCTATGAATTTAGTTCCACTTATAATGCATGATAGTTACTGATCACACCTAGATGGATATTCATGTTCAAGTGGAAAGTGTTCTTGTTAAGTTTTCATAAATGGAAAGATACATAATGGATCTAGAAATAAGCTAACAGTTTGATTAAGATGAATTTTATTTGTTTGAAAGTATCCATGTTTTTATACTGCCGCTACCATCATAGTTAAAGATTATATCTTCCATCTAACTTTTAAGTGCCCATTCTCTTGTAGTGACCTTGTAAACCTTCATATGACAGTGGACAACTTTTGTTTTTCTTTTGAGAAATTTCAAATTATTTTTCTTATTTTGGAATGCCTCTAGACCAGATAGCACCAGCATACATACAACTAGAAAACTCACTCCAAATTACTAGCAAAATTCTTAAGATCACAAATAACATCTTTCTTGTATATTTTGTATGTCAATCTTTGGTTTGTTCTAGGTACAGGTAGTATTAAAAGGAAAAATACTTAGATGTGGATGACCTATGTTGAGATGCCCATGTTTAGAAATACCTACCACATATTCAAGGGAATGTAAGGGAATATGTAAGCTTGAAGATTGCTGACTGCTAAGGTTTGTGAGGATGCTGAGGATAAGGAAAGTATATAACAAAGAGTACTCCATTTGTTTTCCAAAAAAACTAATTAACCACGCCCCTCCTTTTTTCAATTATCATCAATGTAGTCATTAAATTTTTTGGCTCACTACTGAATTCTCGAGGATAAATATATTTAATAACTTTTGCTTAATATTTTGGGCTTCTAGAAAATTGAAGCCTCATCCAAGGAAGTTCCTTGTGGCAAAGAGGATTGAAAATCCTAATCAACAAGAGGGCACGGTGTGCAAGTGCTCCTAGAAGAAATCAAAATCTATGTCTGTTGATATATCTAGAGTTAGGAAATGTGTATGTACTACCTCTCAAAAATTGAGGGCTTCACAAGAGGAGTTTATGAAGGATAATTTTTCAAAAACAAAAAGACCTTCAATAGAAATTGGAGAAACTAGTATAGAAACCCAGATTGAAGTTCAAGAGACAATGCCCCAGGAACATGCATGTGGTGTGTCTTCTATTGAAGATAGGAAAGATGAGTTCTCTAAAATGTGTGGGAATAGTGAGGAAGTGGGGGTTGCTAAGCTTTCAGGAATGAATGAGAAGGAAGTTGGGGTTGCTAAGGTTTCAGGAATGAATGAGAAGATTTGGGCTTCAGAATTTTTTGAATTGTATAATAGAAACACATTTTCCAATGATAATATGCATGCCTATGCTACTTTATCTCCTCGGAGAGGGGTTTCCCTGGCACCTAGAAGGCCTAAGAATGACCTGCTTGTAGAAGCAATTGGTTCCATTCCAGAGCAAGGTGGGGGAAGATTAAAGCATTTGGTCAAGGCATTTGAAAGTTTGTTGTCATTCTAGACTATGAAACTACAAAGAGTCCTCAAACTAGGCCATTGGATAAATCTATCTACAATATATCTGATTTAGATCAAGGGAAGGGCAAGCCCAACATTGGCAAGAGTTTGAAGTGGGTGCTTCCTGACATGCAGCCAAAGGGCTCTAAGAAGAGGACAAGTGGTAATAGTAGCCCATCTCATGAAATATATGGTCATAAGTCTTACTATGATGATTCTTATGTTGATCACGGAAGGCAGATGGAATTTGGAATGGACAAGGGTCTAAATTGGGCACTTCTTGGCTTGCAAGCCACGAGCTCTGAGGAGAGATCAAATGGCAGCAGCAACCCAGTTCATGAATACCATGATGGCTAGAAGAGGGGAAGTAAGGGTACATTTTCTGAGACAAGCTTGTTGAAGAGCTCAAACGGTCAACTTGAAAGCATTTTCCTAAAAAGGCCATATTGTAGTAGCCAATCTAATGAAATCTCTGATGACTTCAAATTCTTCCCTGTTTGTGAAGAAACAACCTTAGTTAGCAATAATATTACTTGGAGTGTTAATTCAATTGGGAGAAGTCAAAGTTGTTCTGGGAGTAGAAGAAGAGGCCGCAAAGAGAGCTCAGATTCAACAGGATGAGGATCTCTGGGTAGAAGTGGAATTCAACAATGGAAGAAGCAACTCAAGGTCACTTGTGCACAACCATTTAAGCTTTGTACAGAGAAAAAAGGGCACATGAAAGAGAGATTGAAGGATATTGTCTCAAAAATGTTTCATTTTAACTATGGTCATCATCTAGGCTATTGTGACATTGTCTCAAAAATGTTTCATTTTAAGGAGATTGAAGGAGAGTTGCATCCATAGATTGATTCTAATTCTAATAATAATACCCACATCTCTCTACCTTCCTTAGTGGCCTGTAATGGGAAGATCCTTTTGGTGGGGAGGTTAGAGAATAAGGTTGGTGATGTAGAGCATAGAGGGTCCAATCACAAATCCTATTCATTATGATAAATCTCCAATCCTTTTAAGGGGATGCAACTTCTTTGATCAATTCCCATAATCAATAATTCCTTTCCAATCAAATCACACAATTTGATCTCTTACCTAAATGACCTTCCAATTTCAGGCCTCTCTTTATCTTCATAGACAAATCCCACCCTTCACTCTTCACAAATCAAATCTCTGATCTCATTCCAAATGCTGATCATACTCAATCTGATTACATCTTCCACCATCATTGTTTCCCTCTACATGACTCAATGTCTTTGACTGCATATTTATTCCCATGTACCCTATGATAGAAACCTATTCTTCCTAACACAAATTAGGTTCATAATTCATCCCTATTTGTCCCAAAAATAATGTTCTTTGACTTACTAAGGTTATTACTTTTCCCAAAAAACACTGTCAACATGACACTTACTGGTTTTTATATAGACCTATACTCAGTTGGCTGCAACTTTTGAACCTGATAATATTTTATCAATCACTTCAGTGGGATCCTTGGAAACTTTTTGCTCAACAACATATTAAAAACTGAGATAAATCCAATGGTTAGATTGTAAGAAAATGCCCCTATATAGAGACTATAATTTCTAAGACATTCATGCATTTCCCTTCTGCAAACTACCCTCTTTCTCCATCCAAAACATGTACATCCTACAGCATGGATCTTTTCACTCAAGGAGGAATAAAATAAATTGACCCTTCTCCCATCCTCCCAAGGTTTAAGGTTCCAAGGACATCTATATGAAAGTTATTACATTTTCTTTTCTCATTGGATACCCTAACTAAGGGATTGACAATTTTCACTAAAGCTTAAATATCTTTCTTAAAACTTAATGAATTCTATAACCACAAAAAATCAAATTTTTGTGGATTTAATGATCTAACACAACATGTAAATGGATCTTCCAATTAACAATACATTAACTAAGATCAAATGTTGATAACCCTCTGGTATAATTGTCAAAACATAAAATATGTAGAAAATCTTAATTCTATTGAAATCAACTCTTCTTACATCAACTTCTCCTCTCATTTTCAGGATTCTCAAGCATTTATAGACCAGTCTCATCCTATGAAACTGACTACCACCCCTTAACTACCCTACAACCAACTACAAATCAACCTTTAGTTGGTCTAATGCCTTAATCTTATGTTGTCAACTTGACAGCATAGTTGTCAACTTGACAACTTACATGTATTTTTGCATTTTAATATTTAGATTTTGCCCAATTACAATCCAAGGGTCATTTTTAGAACTTATAAACACAAAACATGAGTAAATCTCTACTTCTTCCCTTCAAACCCTTATATTAGCCTTTTAGGCCTTACTTACCCATTTTTGACAACTTTGCTAACATTGATTCAAAATGCCTCTAAATGAGTTCCAAATGGCTTTAATAGCCCAATTACATAATGAAATAGCCTTAGAGGCCTGCATATGCTTCATTTCCTCTTGGATCCTCCAAAGGACCCAAAGGTGCTCTTTTGGATCTCATATGCTCCTACACCAATTGGGAAAGGAGGCTCCATATGGGGGTGGTATCCCTTTCATTGAGCACACTGTCGTGGGGATATGGGAGTTGAATAGTGATAATACATGGTTCTGGTCTCTCATATCTATTACTCTCCATGATCTATTTGATGTCACTATGAATTCATCCCATGGAATATTTTTCATGGTTGTAGCTTCATCACATAAAATGTAGCTTATGATTAGAGGAATCAAGAATGTTATGACCCTTGATATGAGGTCCATGGAGGGGAGTGTGTTTCCAGATTGCCAAACTGGAGAAGTTATTAATAGTTATCTAAGGACTGTTGTTTTTGGAACTTTGTCCATTTTCAACCTTTCACACTTTGACTAATATCTACATATGTTCCATCAACATTTATTTTTAATGTGTATTTATACTCTTTATACATTTACTTCATTTTGATTTCAATAGAGTAAGATTTTGATAGATTATTATACGTGCCTATATTAATTTATATTAATTATCATTTTATTTGATATTTAAAGTAAAAATTGGTAACATCTTCCCAAACAAATAAAAAAATGTCCAAAGTAATGTAGTCTTATCAAAAGTGGAACACTACAAATGGAGCTTACACAAAGGCACACAACAAAGTGAGGAAGAGTTTGACCCTAGTGCAAGATTTGCAGGAGCAGGTTTTCTCCCTTTAAATACACACATACATCAATACAAACTCTTGATGAGATTAAATTAATGACTAAAAATGTTGTCTCCTTACTATCTCTTCCCAAATGCATTCCTTCATAACTATTGAGAAATATGTTAAATCTCATAAGGCAAAATTGAAAGATGCAGAGAAGGAGGATTGGGAACTTCAAAAAAGAGAGTTGAACTTCAATTGGAAGGTTTCTACAACCAATATTTTTGTATTGTTGGGAAATAATAATAGTTTTATAATCAATATAGTTAATTGGAGGACATCAATTGCATCTTGTTAGCTTGTACTTGACTCTATTTTTTCTTCATAGTGTAATAGTTGGAGAGGGTAGTAAAAAAAAATAGAAGCAGACAAGGAGGCAAAGTGTACAGAAGAAGAAAATGAACTTGATGCTTTAAATGCACAATTAGCTCGTAGATTGCAAGAACTTGAGCAATCAGAGAAAAAAAGGCTGAAAAGTTTGTTTAGGCAAAATATATTATTAAAAGGAGAATAGCAAAAGTGTGTTCTAGCAAAGAAACAATTCTTAGTAAATTGGTCAATACACATTTAACATTGAGCAAAAAGGTTACATTTTACTAAAGCGATGGGATATGCATAACTAGCCATTATTTATATTTATATTTCTAATTTTGCAAATTTTCCAAAAGCAACAAGTATGTGAAATTTCCAAACTAATTTTTGAAATAGAACAAAATATCAAAAAAGTAGGGATTTAATAGACTGTGACAAAAATATGTTTCTTGAGTAGTTGGATAAGTACAATCAAGGAACGTTGAAGGAACTTGACAAACAATGTGGCAAGGGGGATGCTTAACAACACGTTAATTTTGCAAATTTTCCAATAGGAATCAATATGTGAAATGTCCAAACATTTTGAAATAGAATAAAAATGTCAAAAAAGGTCAGGGATTTAACAATCTATCTGACAAAAATATGTTTCTTGAATAGTTGGACAAGTACAATCAAGAAATGTTGAAGGCACTTGATAAACATTGTGGCAAAGGGGATTAATAGAGAAAACATAATATATATTGGAAGATAATTTTTTATATATACTACAAGGAAATATTTTTAGGGTGATTGAATTTGATCAATGGTAGTTATCATAATTTTCTATTTCCAACAAGAGACATTACCCAAACAAAGAATCATATATTATACATTGGGTTAGTGTATATCGCAGACATAACAAGAAGATATGAGAAATAAGGAATGGTATACACACATACATATCTATATGAGTACTACCCATTCTCACATATGGAAAGTCAACTAACCAATTGAATGATATTTCTTATCAAGATAGATCATATTATCTAAATCTTTGGTTATAAGGATTGCATTAAGATAATATTCATCACATTAAGTTGATAACAAGGAAGTAAACATTCACAAAAAGTATATTATTGCTATCCAAATTGATGTTTTCTAGTGATCCAACCCCATCCGTAATGGAATCAAAATGAATCTTTCAAAATTGAATGAGGCTTCTAAATATGATATATGAAAACCTAGATCTATATATGATTTTCTTTATGGAATACTCTTGGAACCAAAATGCAAGTGAATGAGTAGTGTTAATTCTCAAGGAAACCCTGAACACAAAACATTTGTATTAATTTAAAAATATATAAAAGTATCAAGCAGACAACTCTTGGCCAACATCTAATGCATGGATGGCTCTTGCTTATGACCCTGCACTATGTCGAGATGCAAGGTAATGTTTGTTGACACAAACATAAACACATCTAGTTGGATGTAAGCATAGTGGTTGTGTAAATATGTACTCCAGTTCCTTTAATCTGATCATTGGACTCTTGTGGAGGGATAGTTGTAAACGTTTAAATTAAATGAGCAAATGAAAAAAAGAAGTCTCATGTGAGAAGGTGCTGGGGAAGGACACGGGAAAAGAACTTGAGAAGTGCATTTTAGTATCTATGCATGAGAATCATGTATTATTCATTGATACAATTTGTCATGAAGTGGTATGTTCTATTGAAATTTTATGGATATCTTCTATATGTGGGGATTGTGCACTCTGGAAGATTGCACTATCTAGCTTTGTAACAAGTGAATTCATTTACATTTTTTGTTTTGTTCTAATGCATCCTACATACAACTTTTGAAAAAGTATACTGAATGAATCCACAAACAAACTTCAATTTTGTTTTTCTTTATATTTAACTCAACAAATTTGTACAGATGATAGTGCGGGATGCACTTAACTTAGCTATTAAGGAAGAAATGTCTGCAGATCCAAAAGTATTTTTAATGGGAGAAGAGGTTTGTGTATTCAATACCATATGAAAATCTTATGTTTCATTAGAGAACTTCTTAAAATCTATTATGTTTAGTTGAGCATATTATTTTTGGCAAGTGCCTACTGATATTGGTGAGTGTTGTTTTACCAAGTTGGTGAATACCAAGGAGCTTATAAGGTAACTTATTTGTGGAGGTTTTATCAAAATTATATACCAGTCAGCTAAGGACTCTTCGGTATTGAAGAATTGACTAAAAATTTGATAATTTGAGATAGTTGTATTTTATATAGTTATATTCGGGTTTCTTTATAGATTTCCAAAGGCCTTCTGTAAAATTTTGGACCTGACAAGGTTCTTGATACCCCAATTACTGAGGTTTGTAAGCTTGTGGATGTTATATGTGCTAATTGAAACTCTCACAAAAGATTTATTTTGTTTATATCTTTTATTTTTCAAATATAGCCAATTTATGTTTGCATGTATTCTGCCATTGCAGGCTGGTTTTACTGGCATTGGTGTTGGCGCAACATATTATGGATTAAAACCCATTGTGGAGTTCATGACATTCAATTTTGCTATGCAGGCTGGTGGTTTTACTACCCTTTTAATTGTTGTTCTTTTGGTTCTGAATGTTATTTTGTTTGTCACATAATTTTTTACCCTAGTTTTTTCATTGAAGCTTCATTTATAATATAAAATATTCTATTTAGTAGGTAGGGTAATGTCACGATCTACATTACTATTGTTTCCCTTCCTATAGTGTGCATATGACTAGGGTAGTAAGTTCACAACTAGAAAATTGGGTGCATGCCTTCATCCATAGGAGTTATTATTTACACTTTATAATATTGAATATTCTTATCTTGAATTACACTAATAATATAAGAAAATAATGAAAATCATCTTTGAACAACTTGGATGAGAGTCAACTATTCTAGCTAGTATTTCAGTGACTTTTTTTCAGTGAAACATGGGTATGTCAAGATGGGGGGACGTCGGGACAAGTTTCGGGTGCAAGAAAAAAAGGGCCTTGATTTCAAGACGGGGGGGGGAGGAGGGGGGGACTGCATACTATACATATATAACTTGAAATTTTAATTATGAAAAGATGTTTCATTTAACATACCAAATTGAGCTACTAAGTTACATACCAAATTGAAATACACGAACTAGAACTATTGAACATTCATGTTTTCAACATAGTAACATAATGATAATCATTTAAACATAGTAATATGAAATTAAAATATCAAATATGTCATATCAATTATATTAAATTAAATTAAAATATCAAATATCAAATATCGGCTATCGGGTGTGGTCGAGGGATGACTGGGCAGCACCCAAACCCAGCACCCCAGCACCTGACTGGTGTGGGGATGGGTGCAGTTGGGGTGCGGGTGGGCTCTGCCATCAGTGGGGGTGCTCAGGTGCATAAAGTACCCATCCCAAGGATGTCCCCACACCTAGTACTTGGGGGTTTTGGGGGGGTGCAAGTCCTCGTGTTACACTACTTTTGTTTTCAATTTATACTGATTCCTTTTCTATATTTCTACTTCTAAAATGTATGTCCTGGCTGAGACAATAAATCTGAATAAACTATCACAGTTCTATCTTATTATTTCTATCATTATATTAGTCACCTTGGAGTTTGGATGCACAATTCCATATATTTATATGCTTTTTAGACATTTCTATTTTTTTGTTTAGCCGGTTTTGAGATTTAATGATTCTGCACTCTTCAATGATGCAGTTCATAGTAATGTTATAAAAATAATTAATAAAGTTAAGCAATGAAAAACCTTGTACATGTAATACCCCAAAATTGGCACCTATTTAATTTCATCAATTTTGGTGCATTATCTCGATTTTACATCACCAAAGTCCTAGTTCCCTAGGCAATTTTCTCTCTCCTACCTGACCTAATTTGACTTGATGTCAATTGCAAAGACCATTAATTGCAATAATCAAATGCTAAATTAATTCCTAAAGTCTTAGACTTAATTGGCTAAATTACCCCTATGATAAATTAATTTAATTATAAAGTCCTAAGTGCTTTCTAATTAAATTAAAAATCTACCCTCTTTAGCTAATTACCCATAAAAAGGAATTAATAATTACTTGATATTCGAATGGACACACTTTTTTGAATTGATTATTCTTGATATTCGAAAGGTCACCTGTGTGGCATTTTCCATTCTTTTTATTAAGTAATTCTTGCATTTTTGTCTCAATATGGGAATGAAGGGTCAAGAGTTTCGAATCAAGAAACTCTTCATTCCTCTCCCGAGCTTTTCTATTTAATGAGCCTCTTCTTCTCATTCAAAAAAAGGCAATTTTGAGAGTAAAGGCACTATAGTGAATTTTTGATTGAATTTCAAGCTTTCATTTGCAACTAGTTTAATTTCTCATTCTAGTGTAATTGCATTTCTCATTTAGATTAAATTTGCTTAATTGTTCTTAGATTAAGATCATTTTTATTCCAAAATCAACTAAAAAATTTGCATTTCATATTTTCTTTCAAGTACTTTAGATTAATTGCATATTTCTCTCAAAGTATTCTTAGATTAATTGCATTCATCTTAGTTTGATTCTAGTTTTGCATATCATCTTTATGGCTTTCTTGGAAAATCCTCCGTTGTAGTAGCGGTCTGATGGTTGTTGGTTCTCCAATCTGAGAGCGATTATACACCCCGCCTGCATAGGAGGCAACAGGTCACTTCCTCACAAATTTTGGATTGAATAATTCATATTCTCTTCGTAATTTGACCATAGGAGTAATGACTATGTTGCGTATGTGGTTGATTTAGAGGTCACATTCAGTCACATACATTTTGGCGCCCACCATGGGGCAGAAAATCTGATTTCTGGCCTCATTATCATTTTTTTTTCTGACAAAAATTTAAGCTCTGTCGTGCGTCCGTACTGTCTGTGTATGGATATTCACGTGAGAATCCAGAGCACTCCACGCGAAGTTTTGCTCCTGTAGCACTCTTTCGTGTGAGATTTTACTATCTCGCCCCAGGCTTTGCACTTTCTTGCGCACGCTGGAGTACTTCCTCGCGTGAGATTTTAGTTATCTCGCATTAGATACTGCACTTTCTCGCGCATATTTGTACTTTCTCGCGCGAAGTTTTGTTACAATTTTTTCCAGTTTCTAGTTTTCTTGTTCTTTCTGCTCTTAATTTCTGATAACTTTTGATTTTTATCTCTCTGATATTTTACAGCATTAACAGTTTCTGCAGGACGCTTGTCAAAGAATTTGAAAACATACTAATGGTTTGATTGCAGGATGAATAGTTGAAGATTGCTAAAACATTGTGTTTTTTTCCTACTTTTATTCACATAGTATAAATAGGGCTCCGTTAAAATTTCTTGAGAATTTTGATAGTGAGTAGGAATTTTGGCTCTTCATTACATGGAGGTGATGACCTTGAATGAATCTGGAATTCTAATGATCTTACTAATATGATGAATTCTTGGGGAAGCGGAGAAAGTTAGCGAATCTTTAACATTTCTATTCGTCAGGGAATTATTCTCTTCTCTCCTTGAGAGAGAATCAGAAACCCAAAAGCCTATAGATTTGGTGAGGTGAAACTAACTCGGTGATGAACTTTCTTGATGTGTTTGGGTGAGGAAATAGGATAGAAAAGTATGCTCTTCTCCCTTTGGGAGAATCAAAAAATCAGACCCCCGAATCTAAACCAAGTCTAGTGTCACCTTTAGAGGGCCTGCCGGTATTGAACCTCCGGGAACGACCCAAGTGAGTACACACCTATTGCTGGTGATTCCACCTCACTATAATAAAGAAAGTTTTGTTGAGTCTAAAGACTCCAAAACCATGGTAACTTCCTTTTCATGACTTTGACGATCATCATGGAAAGGCCCTGTCTATTACACTGAGCGGTGCCGCTCCAAGCCCTACTTGCGGGGGTGTGTGATTTTCAGGTGTTGGTGTGGCTGTGAGGCCTCAACCTTGTATCAGGGGCACTGAAGGTTATTGTGAACAGAAGCCTAGTAAAAAACCTTCTTAGCTAGTGGCCTACCCAGTTCATCTCCGAAAGGAGTCATTATCTTTGCACAAGGAGGGGGAAGAATCTCTCTGTATGTTTATCATACACAGATTCCCATCATAGGCATACACCTGGACGTTTGGAGGTGGTTGCAACACTGGCCCCTACTATAAGGGTAACCTTTGAATGTACACTATTGAGTCCTTGGAAACACCAAAAACACAGGCGCCCACTAGGGGGTGACACGGCTGTGTGAGGTGCACATATGCATTCAAGCAATGGGGCAAAGGTTTTGGCTTCTCACCATTTTTTTGTAGGACTAGGCTATGTGCTTGTTATTGAGTCTTAAACATTGTCCATACATTATCAAACAAAGACTCCCCTGATGCTATCAAGTTGCTTTGTCCTTGATAGGTTTGTTAATGACTACTTCTTGCTTCACAAGTGCTTGATCTAAACCATTGTGTCTTTAAACGAATGCTTGGAATCCTAAAATGAGTGTGTTGATTAAAAAATTCTATCAACCTGTCAGGAAATTGGATTTTTTGTCAGACATCAGTTCAGACTGTACCTCAAAATTCAACTCAAACTTCAAAAATTGCATCAAAACTGTCAGATTTTGCCTGTTTCCCACGCGAGCTTTTAGCTTCAGAGCACTTCCTCACGCGAGATTGTATTTTCTCGTGTGAAGTTCTATGTTCTCTCATGCGAGCTATCATTTTCTCACATGGTCAGGCATTTTCTCACGCAAACCTATAGCGCAGTTTTCCAAAATAGAGACCTATTTGCAATTCACTGTTTGACTTTTTATCTGGTCTGCTTTTTGTCTGGGGTCTATTTTTCTGATCCCCTGTTGTTTACCATCAGAAACTAGTTGTGTTGAGTTAGGAATCGATCAACCTTTTCTTTGGCTCATGTTGTCTCTCATCTATTCATCTTATCTCTTTATGCCTTTTGTACCTCACATTGCGATTGTCTTATCTCGACTGTTCTAGCCATCTCTTTTTGACAATTCGTACCAGGTTCATCTTGCATCTTGGCTATTCTAGCCATTTATCTCTTTTTCATTATCTTAGAGATAGAGCCTAGCTTTATCCTGAATCTTTGCTCATTACATCTTCGTCTGACTGTCATGACTTGAAGTGGTAAGACTTATCCTATCTAGAACGCTGATCAAGATCAAAGTAAATCTCATAATCAAGACGTAGGTCATTTCCAATTTGTTGAGAAGTCTGAACTTTGTCAGAGTTCTTCAAATTCGTCATTCAACACTCCATAAGATAATTTGTCTCAAACATCTCCTCCAGTTTTCCAAGAGTGCTTTAATCCTTTATTTTCGCAATCTAGTTCATCTCGCCAAGAAAAAGACAACTCTTATTTTCAAAACAATTCATTGTTTTGTGGCTTTGGGAGATCATTTCCTCGGACAGAACCTATTATTGAAATTATTGATCCCACTGAAGATAGTGATTCATCTGAAGCTATTCACACACCAAAAGTTACATTGGCTGCACCTTTTTGACATCATTCTCATCACTTTACTGAAGCTTCAATTGTAGCACAAATCCGTCTTGACAAGATGGGAACCAAGAACCCATTTGACTTTCAATCAGGCCAATATGGCCAAACTTATAATCAATACCATGGTCAATCTTCTCATGACCAAAATTAGACTCATCACAATCTATCTCATAATTATGATCAATCTCGCAACAAAACTCAAGCTGATCAACAAGCAGCACATAACTATCGCCCTCCTCCTTATGATCAAAATCAAGATGATCAACAAGATCACACACAAAGCATATATGAGACTCTTGGTAACGAGGATGATGTAATTACTTAGAATGATATAAATGCTGTGAAAGCTAACAAGAATCTCATTAAAATGATGGAAATTATTCTTTTGGAAGATAAGGAAAAGTATTTTCTTGAGTTGGCTAAGCAAGGAGCCAAACTACCCCCGAATTTCCAAGTGGAAACTATTGTAGCTAAAGAAGAAGAAACTGAAACCGCTAAGCTACAAAAGATGATTCAAAGTATGCAAGATCAAATTACTCAATTGACAAAAGAAAAGGATAAGCCCACACAACAATTTACATTGGAGAATATATGTCCTTTTCCTTTTGATAAGAATGTTTACATGCCTCCTTTTCCAAGAGGAGTAGAGTTACCCAAATATGACAAGTACATGGGTACAACTGATCCTCAAGATCATTTAAGAGAGTTTGGCGTGCTGTCCATGGAATTCATGCATGATCAAATGTATCTTATGAGACTCTTCCCTTGTAGCTTGGGTGGACCAGCTATGGAATGGTTTTGCCGATTACATCCTGGTATTCAAACTTTTGACGAGATTGCCAATCTTTTTCTTCAGCATTATTCTCACAACATCCAACACCCTGTCAATATTTGTGACTTGTGTAATTTGAAACAACGACAAGGAGAACCTTTCTTGTCTTTTCTCTAGAGGTGGAGACAACTTTGTACAAAGTATCCTCGTAAATTATCTAAATCTGAGAAACTTGATATCTTTTTAGACAACCTTCTTCCAGACTTTGGATATCAAGTACAATTACAAGGTCCTTTGACATTTGACAGCATGATCAAACAAGCTGTGAGGATAGAAGCCTTTATGGTCAAAAAGGGAGAATTAACTCTGAATAAAGATAATAAACAAGGATTCTCAATGAACAAGGATAAAGGGAAGTCTGTAAACAAGAATAGAGAGGTGGTAAATGATGGAGTGGTCGATAATGTCACTGCAAAGCCTTCAAAGCCTGTCTTTAATCTTACTTCTAGCATACAAGCGGCTAAGGCTGTCGAAAAGAATACAACAGATAATCAGCAACATTCAAGATTTTCTAGAAACAAACCGTGGGCTCCTTGACCTAAGCGTGATTTCACTTCTTTGGGAGAGCCTCTTGATGTAGTCTTTAAAACTCTCATACAAAATTAGATTCTCACTCCTTTGGAAAAGTGAACTTATGACCCACAACCAAGATCTCACTGGTGGAATGACAATGATTATTGTGACTATCATCAAAATATTGGTCATAAGACATCCACTTGTCTTCAGTTGAGACATAAAGTTCAAGATTTGATTGACAGCGGTGATATTGTTGTGGATGGTCATAATAAGAATTCTGATCATCAGGCATTTAAGGATCCTTTTCCTCCTCATGAGAAAGGAGAGTCTTCTACAACTAAGAACAACAATGCTAAGGTGAATTACACTTACCCTTCTACCGATAATGTTATTAACATGATTAAACCTATGGGAGTTGAATATTGTGATGTGATCACTTTTAAGGGGAGTGGTGATGCTCCCAAGCCTAGAGTTCCTTTCATCTTACGAAATTCCACATCTTGTTCATCTGAATCTAAACAAACTCAAGATTGTGCAACTGTTGTCACTCGATCACGTGGAAGAGTTGTTTTGAAAGGTCTCGATCCTCCAAAGCAAACTGTAGACAAGGATACTTTGAGACAAAGCACAGACAAGGTTGCTCCGAAACAAATGATGGATAAGATTACCACTGGCCCTACCAACAAAGCTTCTAAATTGACTCCCACATCTAGCGTTACTAGTTATAGTATCTTAGATCAACTCCAGCGAACCAATGCTCAGATTACTATTTTTGAGTTGTTAAAAATCTCGCTTGCTCATAGGCAAATTTTGGATAAAGCCCTTGCTAAAGCAAATGTCCCCAAGGATCTTGATCTAAACCGGTTCCAATCTATGGTGGGTCACTTGACTTCACCGCATTATTTGTCCTTCTCAGAGGAAGATGATCATTCTTTGAACCACCCACATAATGCTCCCTTACACATAGAGGTTATGATAGGTCCCAAACATGTCCATCGTGTGCTTATTGATAATGGCGCTGGTCTTAACATTTGTTCTACTAAATTGCTCACTCAGCTAGGTTATGATGAGGACTGCATAGACTCCCGTAAGAAGATTACCATAAAAGCTTATGATGAAGAAGAATGCAAGTCCCAAGGTTTAGTTGTGCTACCTATCCATGTAGGTCCTGTTGAGAGAGATGTTACTTTCCAAGTGCTCGACATTCCTTTAGCATACAACATTTTGTTGGGTAGGCCTTGGATTCATGAGATGCAGGTTGTTCCATCCACATATCATCAATGCATCAAGTTCCCATTTCACGGGGCGGAAGTCACTGTACCTACAAAAACCAACCTCTCTTGTAATACTCTCATGCAAGCTACAGATAGTTTTGTTCCAGCAAATAGGGACTCCACTGAGTTCTATGACACTAAGCTTAGAGAAATGGAGAAAACTTTGAAAATTAAAGATACGGGCATGGGAGAATATCAAATGGAACCTGTGCTATCTCTAGTAGCTTTACCTCCCTCTCCACGCTTCTATGGGAGACCTTTGGAAACTCATGGACTTTCTGATAATCCTCCTCAAACAATCTATGATGGTGCTTTTGTGTGAGCCTCCATACCTTTAGAAGATGAAGATGAGGAAAGAGCTATCAAAGCTTGGATCTATAAAGGAAAGGAGATATCTGAAACAACTACTCCTCCAGAGTTAGAACAAGAACCTTATAGTGAAGGTTTCAAAATCATGAAGTGCTTTGGATACAAGGGAAGTGGTCCTATAGGGGTAAATGATAATGGATTGTTGAAGCCTATTGAAGCTGTAGGTCATCGCCCAAAGGAAAGTACTGGCTTAGGCTTTAAAAAGACTCCCTTTCATTTAGGGACCAAGAAATTTATGTCGGATCCTACGTCTAATTCCAAGCTTGAACCTGAGCATGAACAAGAAATTGAAGATACCACTCCAAAGATGAATCCAGAAAATAGCTCTGATGAAGATACATTTCCATATCCTATCCCTTTGGATATTGCAAAACTCCTTGCTGAACCTGATGAGCCTATCATACCTGTTCATCTGGTAGAGACTGATACTGACACATGCTCTGAGGCTGATTCTGATAAAACTTCTTTAGTACATCAAGTTACATATGAGGAATGGAAAGCAGCATTAAATGATGATCCCAATTTTACAGGTGAGCGATATAAGCCACCATATGTTCAAAAATACTATGAACAAGAACAACTTCAGCAAGCCATCAATGACACAAGGAATAATACTGAGACTAATGATGCTACTAATGAAATTCCTACATCAAGTACGGACTCACATGAATATGAGTTTGGCTCTACATCTAATGCCACTTATGATGTAGACATAGATACTATTCATGAGTATGAAAGACTCCTCAAAGTAGGTGAAGGGTCTGGTGCTAGAACACAAGAATTTGATGTTGTAGATGTCGACTTGTCTTCCGCTTCTGACGTAGGATCTCATAGGGATTCAAACACTCCTTTGGATGAGATTGCTCTAGGTCTTGACTTGCTTGTTAACACTTTTGAGGGTTATACTGTGAATGCAGTTGAACCAGCCACTACTTCCCTTTCACTCCACCGTCCTGATCTAATAAACTGGAACTCCCCTCTCGCATCCAATGAAGTCCTTACATTCCAAAATGATTATGAACTAGCCTGTTACCTCCATGCTCTTGAACCTGTAATGTCTTCCACCAGCGAATACAGCATCAGCATGACAGAAGGGGATATCAAGTATCTTAGTCAAAAATAAAAAATAGAAAAAATAAGAGCTCTGATGGTGAAAACCACTTTGTGGCAGTATCAGAGCCAAAAATAGTAAAAATAAAAGACGTATCTGAGTGTGGAAACCTCTCTGAGGCACCCAAGGATGAGATAATTGATACTCTACCAAGCCATTTTCAAGAAAGATCATCAGTTCTAATTGAACTGACACAACCAGTGAACTTGGGCACTGAGGCTACTCCACAGATTATACATTTAGCAGAGTCATTATCTTCTGAAGAAAAAGAAGAGTTCACTAGATTCTTCCAACGCAAGAAAATAAACTTTGCATGGGGTTATTCTGATATGCTTGGATTGGATCCCAATCTAATCATGCATCATTTGTCCATTGCACTAGATGTCAAACCTGTTAAGCAGAAGCTTCGAAAGATGCACCCTCATGTGGCACTATTGGTTAAAATTGAACTAGAAAATCTCCTTAAAGCTGGTTTCATAAGAGCAATTGATTATGCCGAATGGATTTCAAACATTGTTCCAGTTACTAAACATGATAAATCCATTCGTGTGTGTATAGATTTCAGAGATCTCAATAAGGCATGTCCAAAAGATGATTTCTCACTGCCTAATATTGATATACTAGTAGACATGACCGCAGGATATGAGATGTACTCCTTGATGGATGGCTTCTCTGGCTATAATCAAATTAAAATTGTGCCAGAAGACCAAGAAAAAATTGCCTTCACATGTGCTTGTATGTGACTGAATGTGACCTCTAAATCAGGCACAACACAACATGGTCATTATTCACTTGATAGAATTTGAGAGAGAGTATGAAGAACTCAATCCAAATTCCATGGTGAGGTGACCTGTTGCCTCCTATGTGAATGGGGTGTTTGAATACTCTCAGAACGAGAGCCAACAGCCGGGAGACCAATTCAACAATGGAGGATTTGAAAGAAGCAATAAAGATGAGCAAGAATGCAATTAAGCTAAGATGAAGTGCAATTTAATCTAAGAATGAGGATGCAATTAATCTAAGAGCTTGAAAATAAAAATGAGATGCAACTTAATCTAAGAACTTGAAAGAAATATGAAATGCATATTTTTATTTGATTTTGAAATAAAGATGATATTAGACTAAGAACAAGTAAGCAAATTTAATCTAAATGTGAAAGGCAATTACACTAATATGAGAAATTAAACTAGATAATGCAATAAAAGAGCTTTAAAAATAATGAGTTATGAGACCAAAAAATGCTATAGTAAGGATGCTCTCAAAAATTGCTCTCTTGAATGAGAAAAAGAGGTTCATTAAATAGACCAAGCCAGAAGAGGAATGAAGAGTTTCTTGATTCGAAACAGTGGACTCTTCATTCCTAATTGAGACAAAAATACAAGAATTACTTAATAAAAAGAATGGAAAATGCCACACAGGTGACCTTTCGAATATCAAGAATTATCAATTCAAAAAAGTGTGTCCATTCGAATATCAAGTAATTATTAATTCCTTTTTATGTGTAATTAGCTAAAGGGGGTAGATTTTTAATTTAATTAGAAAGCACATAGGACTTTACAATTAAATTAATGTATCATAGAGATAATTTAGCTAATAAAGTCAAAGAGACTTAGGAATTAATTTAGTATTTGATTATTGCAATTTAAGGTCTTTGCAATTGACATCAAGTCAAATTAAGTCAGATATGAGAGAGAAAATTGCCTAGGGAACTAGGACTTTGATGATGTAAAATCGAGATAATGCACCAAAATTGATGCAATTAAATAGGTGCCAATTTTGGGGTATTACATTTGCCCCTCTTTGAATTGTTGTGCAAACAACGCGTTGATTCAAAGAATAGTCTGAAGTGACAGATGAAAGCAGATCAAAGCATGAATTTTCCGAAGTCTAAGTTAGATTGCGAAGACAATGGTCTTAAAAGAGAACTGGAATCGGGGTTAGATTGCCCCAATACCAATTGATGAAGATGTAGATTTAGGACTATCTCCGAATCAGGGTTAGATTGCCCCAATATGAAGCTTAGCCCTTCGAGACCCAGGTTAGATTGCCCAGATAACGGTCTAAAAGAGATTTCGAGAGTCATCTCCAGAACGAAGCTTGACTCCCAGGAATTAGGGTTAGATTGCCCCAATACCCAAAAGATTTCAAGAACCATCTCCAGAACAAAGAATGATCCTCGAGGATCTGAGTTAGATTTCTCAGATACCTAAGAGATAGATTTCCAGATGACAAGATGTGAGGCACCAAGATGCCCCTAGCAATGAAAACTCATGATTCAGATCAGACTGATTCAAGAATAGATTCGACAAGATTCAAATGATGTAATCATCCTGCCCCCTCGGGAGCGAAATTGAAAGATGACATGTCAGAAGGATGATAAACAACAAGAGATTGCAGAGCAAAAGCAATTAGACTAGATTCGCGAAGCTATAGAAGTGAAACGGAGCAAAGCAGAGGTCTTGTTGACCAAGTTTGACCATAGTTGACTAAATTTTGACTAGGGTTGACTTGATGAAAAGAAGCAAAGATTTGAGACCATGATGCAAAGATGAGGATCTAGCAGGAAGATGACACCAGGAGACTGACTGCACAAGCATCCGAGCCAGAAGAAGTCCAATATTTAAAATGTGATTTTGAGCCACTTAGAGATGTCAGATTTCGATTTCAATCCTGAAAAAGGATGCAGCCAAGATGAGATTGGGACAGAAGATGAGAACCTTTGATGAGCAGATCCAGAAGAAAGCAATCAAGAGAGAAACAAGAAAGCACTCCAAATGCAAGCCTAGAATGAAAGATGCAAGTCTAAATGCAGGCCTAGGATGAACAAATGCAATCCTCCGAACTTGGCTGTTGGACTCATCGTATTTATCATCATTGAGTTCATTTAAGCATGGGACAATCGCAAGATGCCATACAATTCTCCCCAACATGAGAATATGAATATGACATAAGTCTTAAATTTGTCGGAATGAGGTGTAAGCATTAAGGCACAAGAAGCCAGAATGACCTGAACACTTATTCCTCTTAATTTAGCAAGTTAACATAAGCATCAAAGCACATTTTATAGAATGACTTGAATGTCTCTTGTGAAAAAACACACCAAGCACGCAGGAGTTCCTTCTTTTGCCAAAGATTGCTCGCAGTGACCCTTACGTTCACTTAGCAGGACGAGCATTTACAATTTCATCAGTAGCATAAAGAAGTCACTCAAAAGACAAGGAGAAGAACCAACCTCACCAAAGCATCCATATAAAAGGAGTCGAGGTACACATGGCCATCCAATATGAGATAGAGGCTCTTACAGATGGACACCCCTCTTAAATGAATTCTTTGGATCGTTGGAACTAAACCAACAAACAGAAAGCAAAGAAAGAAAAGCAAACAAACAAGCACTCAAAGAAAACAAAGCTCAGCAAGTCTCAAAGGAACACACATTTAGTTTTAGTTTCAGTTTAAGTTCATGTTCAAGCGGATTGGAGTCAAATTGAAAAGATGACATTTGAAGTCTCAATGAGTTAATGACAATAGGCAGACATAATGAGAATCATTGGTGATTGATATAAGGGAGAAATCCCGAAGAAGAGAGATCGAACGAAAGCTAGGTATCTGCAGGAAGGTATAGTGAGAACCATTGGTGACCAATGCTCAAAAGAGTTTCCGAAAGCGATAGGACAATGCCCCCTAGACCAAGCAGGTGCCCCCAAGTGTGAACCAGTTCCAATCCATGAAGAGTCAAGGAAAACTCAAAGACAAGCCCATGAGCTAGCAAACCAAAGCAGGAAACAAACTAAAGCAGGAAAGCAGGAAAACAAACTAAAGCAGGAAAGGAAGGAAACTAAAGCAGGAAACTAAAGCAGGAAACTAAGAGCCAAGCGACGCTGAGATGAGATGTTACTTCAGGAAAACAAGAGGCGCCTGTTTACCAAGTTTTCACCATCTTGGCAGAGATTCTATTTTTGCTACCATGACGCCTGTTTACCAGGTTTTCATCAATGGCACATTTTTCTCTTTTTCAATTTTTTTGTACTTTTCTCTTTTTTTGATTTTTTTGTATTTTTTTGATATTTCATTTTTTTGTATTTTTGATCTTTTCATTTTTTTTGTATTTTTTCAAATTTTCTATTTTTTTTGTATTATCAAGGCGCCTGTTTACCAGGTTTTCACCAGGATAATAGATACATCAAAGCGCCTGTTTGCCAGGTTTTCACTAAGATGATCATTTTTTTCAAGACATTTTGCAATTTTTAGGATTTTTTGCAATATATCAATTTTTAGAATTTTTTCAGGATCAATAAATATGTACATGAGCATACTAAGAATGTCAGCTATAGAACTTCTTATATGAAGAGCGTTGATGGGCTCTTTGAGTTTCTCTCCTTTAGTAGGAATCTCTGAGAACACAGTCATTTGTAGCAGTAGCCAGCTGAGAAGTTGCAGAATCAGAACCAGATGTTGTAGCAGTAATAGGAGAGCCAACCAGTAGTGTCCAACAGTCAAGAGATCCATAGTCAAGGAAAGATCACTTAAGTAAGACCCACAAATATCCTTGTGGACACATATTAACTCTTCGTCAGATTTCCCACGCTCTAAACACTTAGGGAGAGTACATTCTAGATTTCTCTTAGTCATGTCATTAGTAATAAGGAGATACTGATATGCACTTTGGGAAAAGGCAAGATGGAGTGAAGAGGGTAAAGTATGAGAGGCAAGGGTGATGGAATGGAGGGAAGCATGAGAATTTTGGAAGCTCGAATGACAACTTTGATTTTTTCTTTCTTTGGAATCCACATAGCTTTTGAATTTTTTCTTCTTTACTTTGAGGTGCTTTTGATGACAATGCTTATAGAATGGATTTCGAGATCCATTTTTTATTTTATTTTTTGGCTTTTGATTGTCTTCTTCTTTTTGAGGACCTTTGCGGTCTTTTGAACACCTTTGTTTCTTTCCTTTCTTCATAGTCACATGTCGATTAGATGGGACATGGTGACCTTGAGATATAAGTGGATTCTCATTATTTTTATTTTTATGTTGTACATCCAAGTTACTTCCAAAAGACTTGGGAATTGTGGATGAAAAAGGCTTATATGACTGGTTCAGGTGGAGAGGTGGAAATGGAAGTGGATGGGCCACTTTTTTGGGAGATGAAGGGGGAAGAAAAGTTGATGGGATGGGCTCAAGTGCAAATATATCAATATCATCCTCATCATTCATGAATGCATCAGATAGATCAAGAAAGTAATCTTCCATAGAGCGTTGTTGATTGTGAGTCATCTTAGAAGATTCAGATAAGTTTGGAGGAATATTATGTGAGCCTAACCAAGATGGTCTATTCCAAGAGTCAAGTCCCCTTTCAGGTGGTAAGAGTGCACGAATAGGAACCATTTCAATTTTGGATCTACCAATATTCCATGAAGCTGTAATAGAATGGGGTCTTACATACCCATGATTTGCTGGAGTAGTAGGAGTATAGCTTGGAGTAGATGGCCTAGGAGCCATAGGAATGATCTCCACAGGAGGGTGGAAAGGATCATCATCAATAGCTTGATCTGGAGGATCATAACTTTCTCCTCTTTCTGAGTTGTTAAGACTAGCATATAAGTGCATAGCATCAACTGGTATTTCTGTAGTAGCATCTGATATGGAGTCCCATTCATCTAGAGACATAGTCGGAGGCAGACTTTCTTCATTGTTGTCATCTAACATAGGAAGTGTTTCTTCAACAGTAGGATCTTGTTCAGTAGTAGAAGTAGCAAAGTAATCTGGAATAGGCATATCTTGAGGCATACCCAAGAGAAGAGAAGCATCCAATAGTTTCTCCCAGTCAGTATGTGTGCCATTGGAGTTGGAAATAGTAGGAGTCTGTTCAATAGCAGAAGTGGTGGAACAATCTAGAGTAGGCATACCCCAGGGCATACCCAAGATAAGGGAAGCATCCAACAGTTGCTCCCAATCAGTATGTGTGCCATTGTAGTCATCAACAGTAGGATTTTGTTCGATAGTAGAAGTAGTAGAACAATCTAGAATAGGCATACCCAAGATAAGTGAAGCATCCAGCAGTTGCTCCCAATCAGTATGTGTACCATTAGAGACATTGACATATTCAATAGTAGCTGTAGTAGTAGAAATTTTTTCAGTAGAGTGTATAAAATCCTCCTGGTGAGGACCAAGATCATGTTCTTGAAGCACTTGAGAAGGTAGATAAGACTCTTTCTGGTAGTTTGAATCAGAATTTTGAACATTCAAAGATCTTTCATGTGTCATAGGCTGAATCTGTGTTTCTTCATTATCTGAATCCTTGCATGAGTGAAAGTTGTAGCTAGGTTGGTCAAGCTCATCGCTCTGATAGCCAATACCAAATCTATCTTCAGAAGGTTCCTCACAGGAACGTGGAGATGGAGGGAGAGTTGTCAAAGACAAGATGGACTCAATCTGATATTCCCCCATGCCAATATCCTTTATCTTCAAGGTCTTTTCTATTTCTTTGAGCTTAGCATCATAGAACTCAATGGACTCTCTATTGGTAGGAACAAAGTTGTCTGTTGTTTGGGTAAGCATCTTAGCAGAGCAAGTATTTAGGTTAGCACTATTGTTAATGAGGATGCGGGGGATACTCTTGGGGCCTGTCATAACTTCAGTGTACAGGGGAGCATCATGCAGGTGGCTCAGCAAGTGATCGTCTTCCTCAGAGAATGGTAAATAATGAGGTGAGGTCAAATGACCCACCATAGATTGAAACTGGTCGAGATTGAGATCTTTAGGGATGTTTGCCTTGGTGAGGGCTTTATCCATAGATAGTTTTGGTCTGGATGTCGAAGGTTCGGGACCTTTGAGAACAATCTTTGCATGAGATCAAGGGATAGCATTCGCACAAGCTGGAGATTTTGTGGAGTTATATGAGGGAGATGCAGGGCCTCGCAAGACAAAGGGAGTTTTGGTTTTAGGAGTATCCTTGCTCCCTGGAGCAATGATCATGTCACAGTGAGAGATCCAAGGTTTGTTTCTAGCAAATCTAGAAGGCGGTTGAGCTTCTATTGTAGCCTTCTCAGTAGCATTGACTGTTTGCATGCTAGAGCTAAGATTAAAGATAGGCTTTGAGGATTTTGGCATGTTAGAGCTGAGATTGAAAACCAACTTTGAAGGTTTTGGCATGTTAGAGCTGAGATTGAAAACCAACTTTGAAGGTTTTGGATCTCCCATCTTGTTGGTAGTATTATGAGAGATCGTGAAAGAGTTGATAGGTTCAAAAGGATCAATAGGTTTAATTTTAGAAAGTGACCCTTCAGAGTCTTGCTAGTCTTCAAACAATGGGTTATAATATTCTTGAAATAATAAGTCAGACTGTATCTGAAACAATGGATTGTAATACTCTTGGAATGACGAAGAATGTGAGAATTCCTCACGAAGTTCAGATTTCATAAAAAAATTAGGATGACCTATGTCTTGATTACAAGGTTTACTTTGATCTTGATCAGCATTTTGAATGGGATAATTCTTGCCACTTTGAGTCGTGACAGTCATAAACAAAGATGTAACAAGCAAAGATTCGGGATAAAGCTAGACTCTGTCTCAAAGATAACGAAAAGGAGATAAATGGCTAGAACAGCCAAGATGCAAGATGAACCTGGTATGAATTGTCAAAAAGAGATGGCTAGAACAGCCGAGATAAGACAATCACAATGCAAGGTACAAGAGCACAATGAGATAAGGTAGACTAATGAGAGACAATATGAGTCAAAGCAAAGATCGATCGATTCCTAACTCGAGACAACTAGTTTCTGACGGTAAACGACAGGAAAATAGAAAAACAAATCATGGACAAAAGGCAGATTAGATTTATGTCATTGATCAAGCACATAAGACAGCAATCAAGGAGTTCAAGAAAACAGTCTTCAAGCAATGGGCAAGGGACAAAGCAACCTTGCACATGAACAGGAATAGCGACTTAGTATTTCTACTCCCTAAGGACTCTACTTTTGTATGTTCTTGAGAATGTTTTAGCAGGCACTTAAAACACAACAACATCCTAGCAAGTTGTCTACAAGGATATACATGGCTTTTCTAAAGGGAGTCCTCGATATACGCAAGGTACGTGAGGCACAAATCCGTAGATGAGAAGAATTAGAAATCACACAGCCGGGGGGAGACGGTAACCCAAATCTCCTCCTTCACTTCTCAAAGGTATAAAGTTCTTTGAGGCTTAGCCAAGAGTGAAATCTAACTCATTCCCAAGAGAGGTGTCTTTGGATTCACCTCCCGATATTTATACTCCGCCGGAACACGGGAGTTAAGGTCGTCCCTTGAGGTGATGAAATCCCCAAGCAGGCCTTCTAAAAAAAATGAAAAGTAAGTAATTCTCTATCAAAAAGTATTGAAAAGCACTAAAGGTGGTGCATTTAACCCTTCAAGTAAATGTGAGGTGAGTCCACAAAGTGGTGCATTTAACTCCTCACACAAACTCAAAGTGAGTCCACACCCTAGAAAACAAGTGAGTTCCAAAAAGCACAAAAGGGTTGCCAAGTGGAACAATTAACGCTTCTTTCCTATAGACCCCTCCCCTTTAATGTGGCGCTGAGATTGCAACCACAGGGCGAAAATGAGGGGCCGGTGGATTAGCGAGTCCAATAACCCAAGATAGAAATCTAGATCAATCACAAGTAATCTAAGACTGCTAATCAATACTACTCATAAGTGCAAAAGGGTTTGAATCATGGAATATTTAACTTTCCAAGTAAACATGAAATGAGTCCACAAAGTGGTGCATTTAACTCTTCATGTAAACAAAAAATGAATCCATGCCCTCAATTACTCAATGAGATATTTGATATTGGAACCAAGAATTACTTAATGTTTAAAAGACAAGCATTCACTTACATAAACTTGTATGAAAGAAAATCTACGTTCATTCATTTCCCATTAAGAGCATCAATTAAAATGTGTTTTATGAAAGCATGTAAACACTCAAGCCAAACACATGAGAGATTAATTTTATACCCAAACCAAGTGTTATAGAGATTTTAAGAACTCACCTTAGGTCCAAAGATCTGCAATCTAGCATTTAGCACACATTCGAAAGTATAGAATCAAGACAAATCAATGGCAAACCGTAAGATATGTAACATTGCTGTCTTCAAGACAGTCTTTAAAGATTGATTTATTTGACCCATAAAATCACAATATAAAAATTTCTAGAAAGAATGAAGTTTTTAGCTAACATCAAGAACTACCATTTCCAAAAGTTACAAGGTCTTATGATTTGATTTGGTTCCTCAACCAATAATGTTTTCAGACTGCAATTTTTCTGTCATAAATCAGATTTAAAACACCAAACCCTGCCTAGGGAATCACATATCTTTCTCAAAAAGAATCAAAATGAAACCAAAAAAATTTCATAGTAACTATTAATGAATCTAGTTTCCAAATATGTAAGCCATTTATTTTTCCCATTCATAAATCATTTCCTATGAATAAATCATTGCCTGCAACTCCAATGCAGATTGTTAAAAACCATTTTTCACTCAAATGCCCATAACTTTCACAAATCTGCATAAAAATAACTCAAATCAAAAGGAAATGAAAGATAATTCATTTATCTTTCCAATGAATATTATTAGAGATCCTGATTCTTCATAATTTGTCCGTACCAGATGTTTCAATCTGACTATATTCAGAGAATCTCAAATCTGCAAATACCCACTTTCACCAAAATGATCATAACTTATTCATTTATTTATAAAAATGAACCAAACCAAAAGCATGATAAAGAAGATTCATCATTCTATCCATCCATTACTATATTACAAGGTTTTCAGACTGTAAATGTCCGTACAAGGCATGAAACCAACACTAAAGCTGAAAAACCAATCAAGAATGAGGCCAGAAATTGATCTTTTCTGCCCCACGGTGGGCGCCAAAATGTATGTGACTGAATGTGAGCTCTAAATCAGGCACAAAACAACATGGTAATTATTCACTTGATAGAATTTGAGAGAGAGTATGAAGAACTCAATCCAAATTCCATGGTGAGGTGACCTGTTGCCTCCTATGTGAATGGGGTGTTTGAATATTCTCAGAACGAGAGCCAACAGCCAGGAGACCAATTCAACAATGGAGGATTTGAAAGAAGCAATAAAGATGAGCAAGAATGCAATTAAGCTAAGATGAAGTGCAATTTAATCTAAGAATGAGGATGCAATTAATCTAAGAGCTTGAAAATAAAAATGAGATGCAACTTAATCTAAGAACTTGAAAGAAATATGAAATGCAGATTTTTATTTGATTTTGAAATAAAGATGATATTAGACTAAGAACAAGTAAGCAAATTTAATCTAAATGTGAAAGGCAATTACACTAATATGAGAAATTAAACTAGATAATGCAATAAAAGAGCTTTAAAAATAATGAGTTATGAGACCAAAAAATGCTATAGTAAGGATGCTCTCAAAAATTGCTCTCTTGAATGAGAAAAAGAGGTTCATTAAATAGACCAAGCCAGAAGAGGAATGAAGAGTTTCTTGATTCGAAACAGTGGACTCTTCATTCCTAATTGAGACAAAAATACAAGAATTACTTAATAAAAAGAATGGAAAATGCCACACAGGTGACCTTTCGAATATCAAGAATTATCAATTCAAAAAAGTGTGTCCATTCGAATATCAAGTAATTATTAATTCCTTTTTATGTGTAATTAGCTAAAGGGGGTAGATTTTTAATTTAATTAGAAAGCACATAGGACTTTACAATTAAATTAATGTATCATAGAGATAATTTAGCTAATAAAGTCAAAGAGACTTAGGAATTAATTTAGTATTTGATTATTGCAATTTAAGGTCTTTGCAATTGACATCAAGTCAAATTAAGTCAGATATGAGAGAGAAAATTGCCTAGGGAACTAGGACTTTGATGATGTAAAATCGAGATAATGCACCAAAATTGATGCAATTAAATAGGTGCCAATTTTGGGGTATTACAGTTCTTGGGGCACTTTCTGCTGGAATGTTATGCCTTTTGGGCTTAAGAACGCTGGAGCAACATATCAGAGAGCTGTTACTACTATCTTCCATGATATGATGCACAAAACTATGGAGGACTATGTGGATGATACTTTAGCCAAGAGTATGCAGTGAAGAACTCACCTTGAAGATTTGGGTCCCATCCTTGACCGCATGGATCAGTTTAGCCTTAGACTTAATCCCAAGAAATGTGCATTTGGAGTCACTTCTGGAAAACTCTTGGGTTACATTATCTCAGCCAAAGGCATAGAAGTTGATCCAAAAAAAGTTCAAGCTAAAGCTATTATGGACATGCCTCCTCCTAAGAACATAAGTTAGATGAGAGGTCTACAAGGAAGGTTGCAATCCATTCGGTGGTTCATCTCACAGCTAGCTGATAAGTTATAGCCGTTCACTAAAACTCCGCATAAAGGTGTCACCTATGAATGGAATGAGGAATGTGACAAGGGACTCAATCAAATAAAACAATATCTTGCCAATCCACCCATTTTGATGCCTCCTATCCATGGGAAGCCGCTTATACTGTATATTTCAGCCATAAGTACATCTTTGGGTGCTCTCTTAGCTCAAGAAGATCAGAACAATAAAGAAAGAGCTATTTATTACATCAATAGAACATTGGTGTCCTATGAAATGAACTACTCTGCTATTGAAAAAGCTTGTCTAGCTGTAGTGTTTGCCTCACAAAAACTGCGACATTATATGTTGGCTCACACTACAAAGCTTATTGCAAAAATTGACCTGCTAAAATACTTATTAAGCAAGGCTGTTCTCACAGGTAGGTTGGCTAAATGGGTCATGATCCTCAGTGAGTTTGATATTGAATATGTGGAAAGGAAAGCTATTAAGGGACAAGCAATTGCTGATCAGTTGGCAGAGGCTCCTCTACATGATCACCAACCTTTGAACATTGAATTTCCAAATGACTCCATTCTGCATCTCACACATCAGTCTTGGAGTATGTTTTTTGATGGCTCATTCACTCAACAAGGATCAGGTGCGGGTATTCTATTTATAACAACTCAACGCTATTCTTTTCCTAAGGCCTACAAAATGATGTTTTCTTGTACCAACAACATAGCTAAATATGAGGCTCTTATCAATGGTATGAAATTAGCCCTTGAAAGGCGTATAGATGAGCTCAAAGTCTTTGGTGATTCTCAGTTGATCATTAATCAAGTTAATAATTTATATCAAACAAAGGATGACAAGCTAATACCCTACAAAAGAATGGTGGATGATCTTAAGTTATACTTTGCACATATTTCCTTCTAGCAGATTCCAAGAACAGATAATAAGGTGGCTGATGCTATGGCTACTTTGGCCTCAATATTACAAATGCCAGAAAATGACTTCAGGCATGAATTCCTGGTGGAAACATTATGCTACCCTGCCTATGACAATCCTAAATCCAAGATGATCTGTTCAGTCATTGGACATGACTCATCCCGCTACCACCATATCTACTCTTATCTTTGGGACCAAATTATCCCCGATACCTATACCTGAAATGAGAAACGTCACCTCATTCGTACTGCTTCATAGTATGTTCTTATAGCAAATGACTTGTATAGATGGGGCCTAGATGGTACTCTACTTAGGTGTCTAGAACCTGATGAGTCCAAACGTGTGTTAGCTGAGGTACATGAGGGTATTTGCAGCTCTCATTCGAGTGGTCTGACGTTAGCTCGTAAACTTATTAGAGCTGGATACTACTGGCCGGATATGGAAAAAGAAGCTATCCAATATGTCAAGACTTGCAAGCAGTGTCAATATCATGGGAATCTGATCCACACTCCTGCTAGGGAGCTTAGTCCTCTCATTAGTTTTTGGCCATTTCAACAATGGGCTTTTGATTTGGTTGGTCAGATATACCCTTCTTCTTTAAGAGGACATAAATTCATAATCACTGCTACAGATTACTTTACCAAATGGGTCGAGGCAGTCCCTCTGACTATAGTTGATGGAAGGACTATTGCTAAGTTCATTTTGAACTATATTATTTGCAAATATGGCATACCTTCATCTATTATCACTGAAAATGGAGGACAGTTTAAGAACAAGGATTTGACAGACTTATGCACTAAATTCAGGATCATTCAGCATTGGTCATCTATTTATTATCCTCAAGGTAATGGACAAGCAGAAGCTTCTAATAAGACAATCTTGAAAATTTTGCACAGAACAGTTCATAAATCTGTTAGAGATTGGCATCTCCAGATTAATCCGGCTTTGTGGGCTTACAGAATAAGTATCCGAACACCAACGAGAGCCACTCCTTTTGCCTTAGTCTATGGTGCAGAAGTAGTATTGCCAATTGAGGTTGAGATTCCGACATTGCAAATCTCTCTGAAGGGCCTCATCACTGATGAAGATACCAAAATATCTAGGTTGCAAGAGCTTGAACTATTAGATGAACATCGGAAGGTGGCATTCGATCATCTTCAAGAATATCAAAAGAGAATGTCAAAAACATATAACAAGAAAGTCAGAAAAAGGGAATTCCAAGTGGGTGACCTCGTCTTGAGGGAGAACCCCAATAATCAGTAGCAGAGAGCCCAGAAAGGAAAATTTGAACCAAACTGGCTTGGTCCATACATTATTATTGCAGCATTTGGATCTGGTGCTTACCGCCTCTCCACCACTGAAGGAGAGCAACTCAAAGAGCCTATCAACACTCTTCATTTGAAAAAGTTCTACAGCTGACATTCTCAGTATGCTCATGTACATACTTATTGGTCCTGAAAAAAATCCTAAAAATGGTATATTGCAAAAAATTCTAAAAATTGCAAAATGTCCTGAAAAAATGATCATCTTAGTGAAAACCTGGCAAACAGGTGCTTTGATGTATCTATTATCCAGGTGAAAACCTGGTAAACAGGTGCCTTGATAATACAAAAATAATAGAAAATTTCAAAAATACAAAAAAATTAAAAAAAGAAAAAAAATACAAAAAAATGAACAAAAGAGAAAAGTACAAAAAAATTGAAAAAGAGAAAAATGTGCCATTGATGAAAACCTGGTAAACAGGCGTCATGGTAGCAAAAATAGAATCTCTGCCAAGATGGTGAAAACCTGGTAAACAGGTGCCTCTTGTTTTCCTGAAGTAACTTTTCATCTCAGCATCACTTGGCTCTTAGTTTCTTGCTTTAGTTTCCTTCCTTTCCTACTTTAGTTTGTTTTCCCGCTTTCCTGCTTTAGTTTGTTTCCTGCTTTGGTTTGCTAGCTCATGCCTTGCTTTTAGTGTCTTCAAGATTTTGCTTGACTCTTCATAGATTGGAACTAGTCACACTTGGGGGCACCTACCTGGTCTAGGGGGCATTGTCCTATCGCTTTCAGAAACTCTTTTGAGCATTGGTCTCCAGTGGTTTCCCCTATGCCTGCCTACGGATACCTAGCTTTCGTTTGATCTCTCTTCTTCGGGATTTCTCCCTTATATCAATCACCAGTGATTCTCACTATGTCTACCTACTGTCATTATCTCATTGAGACTTCAAACGTTATCTTTCTGAATCGACTTCAATCCACTTGAACATGAACTTGAACTGAAACTCAAACTAAATGTGTGTTCCTTTGAGGCATGTTGAGCTTTGTTTTCTTTGAGTGCTTGTTTGTTTGCTTTTTCTTTTTTGCTTTCTGTTTGTTAGTTTAGTTCCAATGATCCAAAGAATTCATTTAAGAGGGGTGTCCATCTGTAAGAGCCTCTATCTCATATTGGATGGCCATGAGTACCTCGACTCCTTTTATATGGATGCTTTGGTGAGGTTGGTTCTTCTCCTTGTCTTTTGAGTGACTTCTTTCTGCTATTGATGAAATTGTAAATGCTCGTCCTATTAAGTGAATGTAAGGGTCACTACGAGCAATCTTTGGCAAAAGAAGGAACTCCTACGTGCTTGGTATGTTTGTTCGCAAGAGACATTCAGGTCATTCTAGCGTTTATGCTCTAATGCTTATGTTAACTTGCTAGATTAAAAGGAATAGGTGTTCAGGTCATTCTGGCTTCTTGTGCCTTAATGCTTACACCTCATTCTGACAAATTTAAGACTCATGTCATATTCATATTCTCATGATAGCGATATTAGTAAGGATTGTATGACATATTGTGATTGTATGAACTTGAAAGGCTCTATGATGATAAATACGGTGAGTCCAACAACCAAGTCCTAGGGTTTGCATTTTCAGTTTAAGCTTGCATCTTTAGCTTAGGCTTGCATTTGCATTCTCAGCTTTGAACTTAAGATGATGCCTTATTTACTCTCTTAATTGTCTTCATCAAAGGCTCTCATCTATTGCCTCGGGTTCTTCTTGGTTGCACAAGTATCTGGTCTTCATTGTCGATCCTCGAACATGTCTATCCTTTGATTAGTACCTGTTAAATATTGCTACAATCCTGCATGAGATGATTAGTACCTATCCATTGCATTTTATTTCCATTTACATCCATAAACTCATTGCATCTGCATCCACATGTGCATCCGCTATAAGCATAAATCATTTATCTATCACTACATTGCATACATTTCTATTCATACATCTAAAGCATATAAGAGCACATCTCATAAACATCATACATTCAAGCAATTTACAACAAGTAAAATGATATCAAAAGAATCATCGATCTCATATATATATATCTCTCGATCCAAATGTCATATACAAAGAGGTGCTACTCGAGCACAGTACCCAAACAAAAAAAATGAGCTATGATACAATCAAGATCCACTCCCACTGGGAGGGGGTGGAGGTGGAGGAGCCTACTATCCTAATGTCTGCAGTGGTGGCATCGGTCTTTGTGGAGGAACCTGTGGAGGAGCCTATGGAGGAACTTGTGGATGTACTAGAGGAGGAGCCTGTGGAGCCCCAGCATACTCAGAAAATGGTGGCACCTGCTCTGATATATCTGGAATAGCCCCGCAGTATGCTGCATAGTAATAAGCCACTTGGGTGGCCTCATATCTCATCTCTAATCTTGAGTGCGCTAACTCCACCCATAGCTGTCTAATCTCTGCATCCCTATCTGCTACTCAAGTCTCCTCTTAGATAAGATGCATGTGAAAATCATCACGCTCATGCTGCACCTATCGTACTCTCTCCCGGCTCTTCTTGAGAGCCTCTTGTACCTATCCTACACCTTCTCCAGCTGCCACGTCTGGCATGTCAGTATCCTCCCCCTGTGGTACCTACTAGGATATGTCAGCTATGTGTGGTCTTGTGGACCTCTGCTATGTACTGCTACTCCCTGCTCCGGGATCTGAGCCCATGGTCCTAGCAAGGATGCTCACCTGTCCTGATTGGGGCCTCAAAACTCTCTGCCCAAGTCTCTGTTGTGGTGCTTGCTACTGTATAGGCTACTCTGCCTGTGCCTACTAATCTTGTGCCTGCTACTACTATGGTGCCTACTGCTACGCTCCTATGCCAACTAGATCTGTGAACCTCAGATGAGGCTGTGCAATCAACTGGTCCCTGTATGCAGGTGTCACCCCTGCATTGGTGACATCCACCATGTAGTCCCATTGTGCTGGTGGGATGCGTGACTCTATCGCGCATCACCCTAGATCTAATCGTGCATGCCACCCCTTCTTCTCCTCACTAGAGAAGCGAGTGTAGAGGCAGTACTCCTGTGAAATATCCTGCTGTCTGCCAAACTGGCGCAGGACACGTGTAACCAAGAATCTCTCAATTGTCTGAATAGTCTGTCCAATCAGTGGACGTGACATGAACATGGTAGTAAGCTCTCTCTGAGCATCATCCCAAGGCTCAGTAGCTATCCAAGGTCTCCAAACTACAATGACCACGTCATCCAACTGTGCTCTCCATTGCTCTGTCTTACCCAGCAGGGGCTGGGTCATCACACCTGAATATCTATAAATATAAGGCTCTAGTGCTTGTCGCGTATCATGGAAAAGGGGTCTACATATGGGAAGGTGCTCCTAGGCCCAGACCTGTAAGATGAAGACTCCTGCCGCCATCGATCTTGCACCTTTGTACACAATCTCATGCATCTCGTGATACATGTGTGCCAGCATACACTCCCCCCATCCAAATCTCATAGCTAGTCTGTCCAGCATCCTCTGTAGCATGGTACCCCAACCACACTCTAGTCCATGCTGACCTCGATTAGGTATGAGGTAACAACTCAAAAATATAGCCAACACAACCTGGAATGGATGAGCTCCACCATATCTATGCACCAGATCCTCCCAAGAGATGGCCTGACCCATCACAAGATCATCCCTGAAGATAGTCCTCAAGGCCACTGTACCCTACCGTGGCTATGTATTGTACTCAACACGAGTACCATGAATGGGTATCCGTAGGATCCTATATATGTCCTCGGTGGTCACTGTCATCTCCCCCATCAAAAAATGAAATGTGTTCGTCTCCGCATGGAAATGCTCTACCAATGTAGTAAGAAGACCGTGATTCACCCGAATGTCGGGTAATTCACGCAAATATCCCAAGCCTAGAGCATCAATGTGAGCACTCTTGGCATCTGTTAGTCTCTGAACTAATGTAGTAATAATAGGGTGGTGTGCCCGGAATGCGATATCTGGAAAGTCAACCTGCAAAGCAAACAATGACATTGGGTCAGTACCTCAATCATGTTGGTTTTTACTACTACAACAGCAACTACAGCAGAGCATCTATCCTATGACAAGGCTCTACAAGACTTTATTTGGCTGATTTCATGCAAATCTGATAAAATTTGGACACTTGCAATAGTCTTTCGTATGAGAAAAGTATTCTTTCACGCGAGAAAACTACCACTTCGCGCGAGAAAATAGAAAGCTCGCGCGGGATGACCCTCCAGCTCATGCGAAGTTCTACCCTTTGAGCTTGTTAGTTCGCGCAAGGAAACTACTTTCTCACATGAAGTGAAACCTAAGCTTGCGTGAGAGAACTACTTTCTCACGTGAGATTTCACACTTTTTCCTAATTACGCTAGATTTTTTTAAAAATCTAACCTATCACGCTGTACGAATTGAAATGCAAGGAAGTTTATCGACTACTTACAGGTGTGTCATACTCCGGTGGCCGGGCATGTCATCAGGAATGTTCAAATCAGTGTGTATGTAGTGGCAGACCCTCCATTTCTCTATCTTAGAGCTCAGAATCACTAAAAGATAACGATGAATAATGATTTGAAAATGACTCCTCTGGGCCTTATATAGCTTTTGACCTAATTTTTGAAAGTGCTCCGTTTTGCATGAAAATTGCACCCTTTGCTAAATCGACTGTTCTGAATCCATTTTTGAGATTGAAATCAAAATCTGACATCTCTAAGTGGCTCAAAATCGCATTTTAAATATTGTGCTCCTTTTGGATCGGATGCTTGTGCAGTCAGCCTTCTAGTGTCATCTTCCTGCCAGATCCTCATCTTTGCATCATGTTCTCAAATATTTTCTTCTTTTCATCAAGTCAATTCAAGTCAAATTTAGTCAACCATGGTCAACTATGGTCAAACTTGGTCAACAGGACCTCTGCTTTGCTCCGATTCACTTCTATCGCTTCACGAATCTAGTCTAATTGCTTTTGCTATGCAACCCCTTGCTGTCAATCATCTTCTGACGTGTCATCTTTCGATTTTGCTCCCAAGGGGGCAGGATGATTACATCATTGAATCTTGTCGAATCAATTCTTGAATCAGTTTGATTTGAATCATCAGTCCTCATTGCTAGGGGCATCTTCACGCCTCGCATCTTGTCATCTGGAAATCTATCTCTTAGGTATCTGAGCAATCTAACTCGGATCCTCGAGGATCACTCTTCATTCTGGAGATGGTTCTTGAAATCTTTTGGGTATTGGGGCAATCTAACCCTGATTCCTGGGAGTCAATCTTCATTCTAGAGATGACTCTTGAAATCTCTTTTAGACCGTTATCTGAGCAATCTAACCCAGGTCTCAGAGGACTAAGCTTCGTATTGGGGCAATCTAACCCTGATTCAGAGATAGTCCTAAATCGGCATCTTCATCAATTGGTATTGGGGCAATCTAACCCAATTCCGGTTCTTTTCTAAGACCGTTGTCTTCGCAATCTAACTTAGACTTCATAAATTCTCATCATCTGTCACTTCAGACTATTCTTTGAATCAACGCACTGTTCATACATCAATTCAAAGAGGGGCAAATGTAATACCCCAAAATTGGCACCTATTTAATTTCATCAATTTTGGTGCATTATCTTGATTTTACATCACCAAAGTCCTAGTTCCCTAGGCAATTTTCTCTCTCCTACCTGACCTAATTTGACTTGATGTCAATTGCAAAGACAATTAATTGCAATAATCAAATGCTAAATTAATTCCTAAAGTCTTAGACTTAATTGGCTAAATTACCCCTATGATAAATTAATTTAATTATAAAGTCCTAAGTGCTTTCTAATTAAATTAAAAATCTACCCTCTTTAGCTAATTACCCATAAAAAGGAATTAATAATTACTTGATATTTGAATGGACATACTTTTTTGAATTGATAATTCTTGATATTCGAAAGGTCACCTGTGTGGCATTTTCCATTCTTTTTATTAAGTAATTCTTGCATTTTTGTCTCAATATGGGAATGAAGGGTCAGGAGTTTCGAATCAAGAAACTCTTCATTCCTCTCCTGAGCTTTTCTATTTAATGAGCCTCTTCTTCTCATTCAAAAAAAGGCAATTTTGAGAGTAAAGGCACTATAGTGAATTTTTGATTGAATTTCAAGCTTTCATTTGCAACTAGTTTAATTTCTCATTCTAGTGTAATTGCATTTCTCATTTAGATTAAATTTGCTTAATTGTTCTTAGATTAAGATCATTTTAAATCCAAAATCAACTAAAAAATCTGCATTTCATATTTTCTTTCAAGTACTTTAGATTAATTGCATATTTCTCTCAAAGTATTCTTAGATTAATTGCATTCATCTTAGTTTGATTCTAGTTTTGCATATCATCTTTATGGCTTTCTTGGAAAATCCTCCGTTGTAGTAGCAGTCTGATGGTTGTTGGTTCTCCAATCTAAGAGCGATTATACACCCCGCCTACATAGGAGGCAACAGGTCGCTTCCTCATGAATTTTGGATTGAATAATTCATATTCTCTTCATAATTTGACCATAGGAGTAATGACTATGTTGCGTATGTGGTTGATTTAGAGGTCACATTCAGTCACAGACAGTACATAGTTTAACTTTTATCATTATTAGTTTCTAAGGCATTATGGATATGGTGTGCAGTGTGCACATTTGCTATGAGCTACTACCTCAAAATTCAAAATTGGATTGCTATTGCTGACCCTTGTCGTCCTTCCATCAAATAGTAGTTTGCTACATTTTGAACTGAAGAAAGAGAGGCAATGTGAAATTAATCTATAATAGGGAAAAAGAAATCAAGTGGGGAGGAGGCGATTCTACTGGAAGAAGTCATCTAATGTCATCTTGGCATATTTGGAAACTGTCAAATTTATCAAAACTCATCTAATTTTTGGAGGTCATTGTATCTTCATAGTTTCAAAAGTTGACAAATTTGTTCAAAGATGACAATACAACCACAAATCACCTAGATGGAATTGGAAATGACTCTTTGAGACTTTCCCCAGACCATTTATATTTACACTCTTATTAATTAACAATTGGTGACTACATCTTCTCAGAATGAGTCATTAACAATTGCCAGCCATTTTGAATCATAAATGATAAATATGTATTTGTTCTGTGAGGTCATGTATAATAGGTTTTGTGGTAGACCAGAGTTCAGGTGTAGAAATAAAAATATAATTCGTATGTGGATTATCCATTGAAGAGAAAGTTAGGAGGTTGAAACAGCTTGTAGACAACTCAATGACCTTGCACTGACCTAAAGTTTAGCCATATCTTGTATCCTTGCAAGTTGAAGACATGATAAGAAGGCATAGCCCCATCTTCGCTAGAGTTTTCACGCCATGTGGGTTTCTTTAGCATAAACCTCATGTCAATGTTGATGTTGTGATGGTTGCTTCATTTTATACTTCTTATTTGTTCCTTCCATGCCAATTCATTTCCAACTATATTATAATTCTGATGGTATGTCATTTGATTTCTCAAGTATGGGACTAACAACATTAATCTTGTTTTGTTTCTATTGAATTTTGTTTTCATTATGTGATGGGTTGTTAGATAGACATCTATTATGGCACCTGTGCAATGCAATTATCATAAAATTCATAGTTTGAAGCCTTTATCTGTAATAGATTAATTTTTAGATTTTTTGTATTGGCTTTCATCAACATCTTGAATGGGATAAGCTCATAGGAAATCTTAAGTCTTTGTTTGAGACACACATCAGAATATTCAAGTCAATGGTGGAACAGTTATATACATCCCAATGTGATGATTCTAGGGTACTGATTAGTACATTCTTGGCCCATCACCTATTGAGAGTGTGATCCACATGCCTTTGTTTATGAAATAATAAAATATATTTCTATTAGGATAGATAAGTGTGCTATAATAGATTTATTTATGTTATTTATAGTAATCAATGCAACTTGAATGGAGAGTAAACCTTTACATAGTGTTGGGCCATATTGAAATATGATTTCTTCATTTTTTGGTTAATATCTATGCAACTCATGGTAATACATATTTTTACATTATTGTAGCCCAAGAGTAACAATCACAACCACATATTTTAAAATTATATTTGATGATAAAGACATAAATATATGGCATTATATATTTCATCTTCATTTATGTTGATATCCTTGATATTTTGTATTTCTTCTGTAATGATCACAACATATATGTTTTTGTAAACCTGAGATTTTAATTTTGCATTGTCTATCATTTATGAATTTCTTTTGCATGACTAAAAGTAGTGTTTTATTATTCACATGCTATTGATCACATCATAAATTTTGTAGCCAAGTCAAATTATATGTTTGCAGGCAAAATCTTCATGGCCATTGTTTTCCGAGGACTAAATGGAGCTACTGCTGGAGTTGGTGCTCAACACTCTCAGGTTTGATATTGGTCATTTTTGTGCCCATGTTCAGAAAGAAAAAGAAAAGAAGAAGATACTCAAGATGATTTCATTTTATTGGGTGTCTATTTGTTTTGCGGTGTTATGCTGCATGGTATGGTTCCTGCCCAGGGCTAAAAGTTTTGGTACCCTATTCATCAGAAGATGCTCATGGATTGCTGAAAGCTACCATCCGTGACCTAGATCCTATTGTATTTCTTGAAAATGAATTGTTGTAAGCATAAAAAGCATGCTTTCAATAATTGCATATAATCTTGTGTTGAATTTTCTTGAATATGAGATTTTAAAAGGCACATCATCTTAAAGAATGCTTTTCTAACTTTGAATGGTGGACTATACATTTCCATGATTATCTAGAAGAAAACTACTCTTTTTCAAAGATGGAATCATTTATTGTTAAGTTGTATCATGACAAATATGGTGAATCTTTTCTAGTCTCAAAAGAAGCTCTTGATTCTAGCTTATGTCTTCCAACTGGGAAAGAAAAGGTACATATGTGTTGTTTAATCTCTTTTATAAGTTCAAAATTTCTGGCATCAATGCCTTATCCAGTTATTTCTTTTTTGCAGATTGAGAAAGAAGGGAAGGATGTGACAATCATGATTTTAAAAAAATGGTTGGCTATGCTTTGCAGGTAAAGATTTCTTTTATGTTCCATTTTCTAAATGAATATCTGATTTTTGATTTAGGATCAACTTATCAAGATCATGTTACCACCTTAGAGTTTTATGTTAGAATTTCATTTTTTCAGTTGCATGTTGCAACAAAATAAATTGATGCTTCAAAGGTGATTTATAAATGCTGTGAAAACATGGCAACTATAGCTTCAGGTGGCATGCATCTTGCTTGGCTTATTTCTCATAGGATGGAAAATAAAATCACATAGTCTAGTAAACATAATAAAATAATTATCATATGCTATTCATTATAAGTGTGTATCTTAATTGTTTAAGATATCACACTCTTGATTTCATTGTCATTTAGGACAAAGTTTTGGGAACTGCATTAAGGAAAATGTTGATAGAATTGATAGTGGATTTACATTTCATCTATAGCTTGTGTGGCAGGGAAAACAAATTCTCTACAAGGCTGTGTGAACAATATGAAAATTTTGTGAGTGCAACAATAATTGGCAAGGTAGTGTGGTGGTATTGGGCCCCCCACTCTTGAAATGATATTGGATAATATATGATGCTAGATATTAACCTTTTCACAACAAGCCAACCATATTCCTTTTCACTACTAGATCTAAGAATTTCAAAAATTATCATTGTTGAATGGTTGGAAGATATTACACAAAATCAGGTTATTCTTCCCATCCTTGAATTTTTCGTATGTGTTGCACTTCAAAATATATTGATGTCTATTTAGAATGCTACAGATAGAATTACTTAAACAATATGATATGCTAAATAATTTTTTATAATTCTTACACTTTGCAGGTGCATATTTTTCTTAGAGTTGTAGATTTTGCTTAGGCTTTGTCTTAGGGATTAGGAGATTTTTTTTGGTAGAACTATAGACCACCTAGATAGAAGGAGAGTGTTTTGTATTTAAGGTCTGGTCTCTTGTTTAACTATAATATTATATATATCTGATCCATAGCAAGTCAAAAACAAGAAATTGGTCTTTTTAACTTCTTTTTCAATCTACTTTGTTTGGGATTTTTAGTGTGCTTGATCATTACCTATGTAATCTAATCTGTTATTTTATTTTTATTTTTGCAGAAATCTATTGATAAACTCAAAGAAGGGGATAAAGTTAATGTGTTAGATCCATATGATGGTGTTGTTGTGGGTATTGGGAGGATTCACTCCTTGTCTATTGTACATGGAGTCAACTTGAAAGGAACTGGAGATGAAAATGTAAACATTTTAAAGGTCACAAGTAACTTATCCCTTTCTTATGAAGACAAAATAGATAGGGCTATTTGTCTAAAAGAGAAAGAGGGAGCCTTCACACAGTGGCCACTAAAGTATTTGGACAAAATGACATAGTTGATCAACAAGTTTATTATGTGTTATTTGCTAGAAATTTTGGGTCACTACTTTATATTGCAATATTTTCAATGTGTTGTTTAGAGATTTTAATCATCAAGGTGTATTTGAAAGAGTTGGAAACTCTTAGACAACTTTGACATTTTTTATTATATTTATGTATATACTCTTTAGACAACTTTGACATTATAATTTGATATATATATTTGCATTAATTTTTCTTATTGGAGATTACCTTTATTTATCATCATGATGTTGAATCAATCTTTTAATTCTAGTCTGTCACAGCTTGTTCATGTGTAACTCTTATTTGCTTTTATGATTTAGTTCAAGTCTAATATTATGTTTTTTTTGCATTTTAAAATTTATTAAATTATTCATTTTGTAACTACATTTACTACCAAATAACATAAATGACCAAATAAGCTACCAATTAAATGACTAAATAAATGACCAAATAAACTACCAAATGACCAAACAAATGACTAAATAAGTGACCAAATAAATGACCAAATAAATGACCAAATAAAATACCAAACGACCAAATAAACTACCAAATGACCAAATAAATGACTAAATAAATGACCAAATAAATGACTAAATGATCAAATAAATGACCAAATACACTACCAAATGACCAAATGACCAAATAAATGACCAAATGACCAAATAAACTACCAAATGACCAAATAAACTACCAAATGACCAAGTAAACGACCAAATGCCCAAATAAATGACCAAATAAACTACCAAATGACCAAATAAATGACTAAATATATGACCAAATCAATGACCAAATAAATGATTAAAATAGTTTAGTCATAAATTTGGTCACGAGATGAATGACTGACAATAAACTACCACTGGTCACATGACCAAATTTGGTCATTTATCTACAATTTTTGGTAGTTTATTTGGTCATATATTGTTATTTTTGTACTAGTGTACTTGCTCTATTCTAGTCTAATCCACCTCCCAAGTGGGCCCCTTGGTCAGTTTCTACTGACTACTAACACAAAATATTACTCAAAATCACTCCTTCATTTTATTTCCAGAAAAATTGATTACATCATCATAAAACAATACACGAGACTAAAAGAGTAAATTTGCTTCCAGTTATAACAACAATACAATCATCTGACTAACTTGATTTCTAACTATCATATCCCTTTACATAGAGGATTGATATTTATTTGAATATAAATATAAGGTCTAATTGATTCATGCCATAAAAAAAGGAGAATGAAACAACCCATGATAGAGTATCATTGAATAATCGCTTCAACAAAATATTGATCGTAGAGGAAATATAACACAATCATGCTCCTATATTCCCTGAAATGATCATTCCTTCAATTCATCAGGCATGTTCTATGGTGTCATAATGGTTCTCCTCATCATGACTGAGACTTCTTTGTTTCTTCATCAATGCTGCCAATCCACTCTCTAGCATCGATCTCCTCTTTCCCTGGCAGGTTAGTAACACATGCATATATATTAAAGTACTCAACCATTCAACTTAATCTAAATGTTAGGACATACATTCAAACAATTATATGAAATACTGTAACATATTTATAATACTTAGCAAGGTATGTCAACTGCTATCTACCCATAGGTTTTGTGGATTTGATTGTACTTATAGTATGCACATAAGTTCAAGTACTTAAAAGTCACAACAAGTGTTTTGGAAATTTCTTAGAACAAAGCATACAAATAGTATAAAACAAAGACAAATTATTTCCCCATCAATAATCCTAAAGACAACTTCCCAAAGACAAATTATTTCCCTATCAATAATCCTAAAGACAACTTCCCACTTCCAAATATTGACATGATAGTGGATTTGACAATAGGGCACAAGATGTTATCTCTCATGGATGGTTTCTCTTGTTACAACCAAATAAAAAAATCTCCTAAGGATCAAATCAAAATAGCCTTCCCTTTCCCTTGGGGAACTTTCTATTGGAATTTCATGCCATTTGTCTTAAAGAGTGCCAAAGCCACATATCAACATGTAATTACCACTATCTTTCGTAACATGATGCGTATCTATTTGGAATATCATGTAGATTATTTACTTGGAAAATCCCATACCAAAGATGGACATTTAGAAATCATGGATAAGATATTCACAAGATTAGAGTGATACAAGGTATAATTGAATTCAAAGAAATGTGTCTTAGGGGTAACCTTTGGGAAGCTCCTTGGGTACATTTTTTCATCTCAGAGAATTGAAGTTTACTTTGCAAAAGTTAAAGCCATACTTGCGATGTCTCCACCAAAGAATATCAATCAACTAAGAAAACTATAATCTATTTGTTGCTTTATATCATAACTTGCAGATAAGTGTCAACCATTTGAGAATCTATTATGTAAGGATGTTCCATTTATATGGGATGATAAATGTGAGAAATATTTTGAGAAGATCAAAGAGTACCTGATGTCTCTATGAGTATTATTAGCCCCTTGTATACATGTAAACCTACCTGTGTAGTCAAGCTCAAACACGTTAAACAAGTTAATCAGAACATAACATACACAAAGGTAAACACATAACCTCCAATGATATTAAATGGAAGAACCTGTTGGGTATATTCTTAGTTTTTTGAGGTTTTTATTCATTTTTTGTTTAATCTCCCTGCAAGTGTTTTTGTCTGCTCAAGGGTTCTTAAAATTCATCAAAATTGCCATGACCAAGTTCAAAAACCCTTACCCTAGGTCTTGTTTTTTAAAAGAAATCTGAATTCATGTGGAAACCCTCAAAACAACCCTAATTCTTATGTTTCATTGTTACCTTTTTTGGGCCACTTAAGTCCCTTTAAACACATGTGCTCTTTCTTCATAAGTGACCACTTTATGTGTTTTACCACTAGGTCATCGAGCGGGGTCCCTTTTAAATAAATCCTTTTAAGGCCTAAGTTTTCCTGTTAATATTTCTGAATGACTAACCTTGTGAAACTTGTGGCTGTCATTAAATCTTAAGGCTCTCGGTTGTCAGAATTTTTGACATGTGAAATGGCGATAGGGTGACACCTATCTAGGCAAGCCCATTCTTCATTCTCAGCTATCAGTTAAGTGTTAGAATCAATCGATGGTTGTCGCTATACCATTGGGAGAAGATGTCAGGATTTTAAGCCTACGCTTTAGCGACAACCATTTGATTCTCTTAAAGGAGGAGCTTTGCAGTGGGTCCTCAGGGTGTCAGGTTGGATTGACATGGTGGTTTCTCATTGGTCAACATCAGTTATGATATGGAATTTGTCAAAAATTTTGGGTGCCGATACGGAGGGGGTCCACTTGCCAGATTTTGTGATGTGGCACTTTTTTATTTGACCGAGATGAGTGAAGTGTCACAGTGGGTCCAGTTTTCTCTGATGCTTAAAGTAAGACAAGATCTCATGATTGTCATTATACCGCTAGGGTAAGTTGCACGCTATTTAAGCATTGCAGTATAACGATAGCCATGGATCTTGTTTAAAGATGGGGACCACTTGGTGGGTCCTTTGCTACTAACTTTTGATGATGTGGTTGCTTCTGATTGGTTGAGGATGATGACATGTCAGGGTTGCTAGTGTGTTTGACACCAAGGATGAGGTGGGGTTTTCCACCTGCTGACTTGTCCAACATGGTGTTTCCTAATTCGTTGAAGGTTTCAAAGGCATGTTGTGGAACCAAAGTTTTATTAAAATGTGGTGATCATCCAATCAAAGTGCATCGATGATTGTCATTATATCTTGAGATGGTTTTTCTGATAGTTTTTGGTTAGTGCTTTAGTGACAGGGTGACACCTATCCACTCAGGTTAGTGGTTGTGACTTTATCTCAAAATATTTTGGGTCCTACACATTTTGACCTGGCGATTGGGTGACTGAGCAGTTGTATTGTATCCTCTAAGTCTGGTGGCTCTGACAATTTGACTTAATAACTTTGGCAAAGGTAATATTCTCCTTGTTCACCTATTCTCATAATAAGTTAGTGAAGTTCTAAATGGTCTAGCGATTCAGCGAACAAAGTAGTCGCAAGTTCTCTTAAAAGATTGGTCAAGGCTAGAAGCATTTGGCGAATGGGTGAATTAAGTGGTCAAGGAAAGTATTAAGCCTTCAGTCACCTAGTCGCATAATGGAATGGTCAAATGTTTAAGGTATTGGGAGATTCAACGAATGCTTTGTTCATTGAGTCTCGTAATCAAATGACTAAGGCTTATAGAATCTCAATGTGTAAACGGTGGTTAAGAAGTGATTCAATAGAGCAAGTTGTTTGCTAGTTCTTGCAATAAGCATGTGGTTAAGTATTTCATTAAGTGATCACATGAAGTCTTCAGATGCTAGTTCACTGAAACAGGCTCATAAAAAAAAGGTAATAGAGAAAGGATAAGGGCCATTGCCATGTGGATAAAGTACACTATCGAGCTGGAGAAAAAGTAGTTGGCCATCCAATCAGTATCAAAGGAGGGTTTTATGATGTAAGCAGGATGACAAAGTTTTAGAGAGGTGCAATAATATCATTGACAGCCTTTTTAAGATTGAGAATGATTGCATACGATTTGTAGCAGAAGCCAAAAATATAACTGATTCCACATGGGATCAGTAGATCAAATCATTACAGGAGCTACAGAGTTACAACTGGCCATCCGATGATGATGTAGCAGTGTGGAGCAAGTTGACAAGGAAAAAGAAGAAGAAGCCAGCGACTCAAATGACAAAAGAGGAAGAGGAATAGAGTTACAGATGGCACCTGATCTAGAATTTGAGGGAGAGCATGTTCAAATAGAGAATGATGTAAGTTAGCCTATAATGGTGGTCATCATTCATGCAACGAATTTAGCAACTGCTCTGAAATATCTTTAGACGAAGGTGCCACCTGCAAAGTTGTTGAGAAGTAGAAGATTGCATTCTATTGTTGCAATCAAAAATTTGTCAGTTTGTACTTTTGTCTTTAGTGTAAGATCTTTTCCCAACCATCTGAAGCTTGTTGCATCCTTTGAGGATTCCAAGATGGCCATGGGTATATGTAGCAAGTTTTTGCTCTTTTCTAAGGGTGGTGGATACATTTTGTAAAGAAAAGTTCTGAGATATAGAACCTTATTTCTTTGAAGTAATGGTGATACTGTATTGACACATTTTGAATATTAATACAAAGATACTAGAACTCTGTTGCTGCTATTTGTTGTCTTTATGTATGGACTTTTTAGTTTTCTTATGCATTTAAATTGTAAGGCTTTTTCAATGCATTGTTCACAAGGTGAATATAGGGGTTAAAATTAAGTTTCTTTCAAAGGAAGAGTAAAATCTTGAGGGAGGTCTCTATGAATTAATGGTCCATGTATGAATTTGATAGCAAGTGTGGGAATTAAAAGAGTGGGATGTCAGGCATTCCATTTGGGTTTTAGTATAGTTGTCTTGATAGATTTTTGTGGAGGTAGGGTTTGACTCTATTACTCAATAGATAAGGCACTGGTTTAAGACATATTTGCATCTGTTGCCACCAGAAAATATAAACAACTGATCAATTTTAATTTTATTGCATAATCGTTATCTGAAGTATTCTATGACAAGTTCATGGATGTTTACTGTAATGCTTTAAAGAAGCTCTAAAAGGTTATCCTTCCTTGGGTTTAAACTCATAAAAAGAAGAGGGATGAATATCCTTATGCCATTGCTTCATGTTCTCTCATTCATAATTTTCACTGCAGTATTGTGCATCAGGATACTTTGGGCTATATTAAGAGTTGTGATGTCTTACTGAGTTGATTCTGGAGTGGAAAACATAACAGTGAAGAAGTTGATTCATATTGTGAAACTCAACTTAGATTATCTGAGAATAATTAGCTTCACAAGGTAAACCCGCCTGAGTTTTATACTCGAAGTGAAGATGGTTTTACAACCTTAATACCTTAGTACTCGCATTTTGACAGATGCATCTATTGGGATTATTGGAGTTATGATTTGATCAAATATTTATGAATTTTTAATCATTTGTAGATTTGAGCACTAACAAAACCATCATCCCATTTGATTTTCTCTTGTAATGGATAATGTGGATATGCTCTCAAAATATGGTTTTTAGTTCCCCAATAGATGTAAATCTTTCTAGATGATCTAAATGAAACTAAAATGCAACTAAATGGAGCATACATGGAAAATTAATTCAAAAGAAGATGATAGAGATAATGAAATGAAGATAAGTATGCAATATTACTAATACTATGAGATATGAATCTAGGGTAACATGATATGATATTTCTATGAAAATATCAAGCTAAGTGATAAAAAAAACTATGATAGCTCTAAAATGCAAGATAATGGATTCAACAAACTATCATGGTAACAATACAAATGAGAGGTGGATGAATTGTATAGGAAGCGAATCTTATTTATAGGAAACAAAGGGAAATGAATGGATAGGATTAACAATTAACTAGAGGGTTAGGATGCATTTGGATTAATGAGGTGAAGCCTATGTGGAAGCCACATAAGAGCCACACAGGAAAAGTAGTTGTCCATGAAAAGGGCATAAATTTATCACACATGTGTGAGAAACCTTTGAAAGGGATGACTCATTTAAGGAAGGAGACAAAGTGGAATGGTTGAGAGGCTCAAGGTTGTTCACACATGTGTAAACTAATCCCAAAGAGGAAAGAGAAGACATTTATGTAAGAATGTAGGTGGGTATTTAAGGAATGTGGTTAGCAACCTTGGGAAATATTTCTCACACATGTGAGAAACATTAGGGTAGTAATCTTTGCAGGAATCCAAAAATTAGCTTGAGTAATCCATGATTAACCATAATAGTTTTAAGAATAATTATGATGGGTGTAGGTTATATATTAAGGCTTAGATTAGGATTTAATTAAATAGGATTTAAATGAATCGAGGGTTTAGTATTATGAGGGGATTTCAATAATAAAATTATTCAAATTGCGATAAAAGGGGTTAACAAGTATTTAAATAAAATTTAAATACATTAGGACTATAGAGAAATAAATGAATATATTTAATTAAATAAATCTAAGTAAATAAAGGGGAAATATAATTAATTAATAAAAATTAACTATATAGTTGGGGTTAATTAATTAACCAAGATTTAATTAATTAGAGGCATAAATATCATAGGAATATAAGGGACATTTTTAGATGTCTACATTTTGCCCCTCTTTGATGTGATGTTTGAAATATCGTCACATCAAAGAAAAGAAAATAAGATGCCCTAGAGGGATACAAAGGCCCCAGAGTCGTGACATAGTAAGGATGATGGAAGGATGTGCCCCCTCGAGAAAATAATGTAAAAAAATAATTTTGGGGAATTTTCTCCAAAAAAGGCAAAAAGAATAAAAGGGAGGAGAGAATAGAACAAATGAGGAATTTGTATGACCAATTGGGTGGTGAGAGGAAATTGTAGGAAAAATGAGGTCTAAAAATAAAATTGAGTCCACAAGGGGGGGGGCATAAGTAGGTCTAAAGGGCCCTATGAGAGGTCATTTTCAACATTCTCAAGTAGAAAATTAGATCTCTAAATGAAAAGAATGACAAAGAAGAGGGAGAAGGACCACCTGGGGGAGCGTGTACATGTGTATCAAAGGTTGGAAGAGTATGACCCTCCAGTGAGTTCCTAAATGAGATCTTGTACTTTTATTTTTTGTTTATATTTTATCATTAAGTAGGTGCCATATGACATTTATGGCACTCAAAAGTGGATAGGGTGGAGACATTGATCCCACAATCAACATCTGCATAAACACTAATCATGAGTTAAATATTTGTACAGATGTAGGTTTGGGGTAGGATTTAGGGAAAATATGTTGATTCACCAAATCGATGTCCACCTATGGGAGGGGGAAGACATATTTGTGTCTGTGTGGATTGATGCATGCACGGACCAACGCATGCGTTAAGAACTAGACTGCTAGGAATGGATTTAGGTTGGTTTAGGATAGAATGGGGACATGATGCCCCAATCAAGACTAGGATGGGAAAATGGTTTAAGGCTTAGGATAATTGAAATGGGTTCTGGTTAATGCAAGCTCAGTATCCACTGTTAGGGTCATAGGAGGACTAGCTAGCCATGATGGAACTACATGAACAACTAACAATATAGGAGTGGGGACTAGTAGCCATTGTTTGGTTAGACCATGTGCACCAATGGGCTTAGCTACAAGCATGTAATGGGATGATGACCACACTAGTGGAGAGGTGACATAATGACACCTCTAGCTTCCACCTTCTGAAAGGGGACGAAACTATTACACTCTTAGATGTGTGAATGATCTACTAGGTGCTGATTAGAGGCATGATCCCAAAGTATAGATTGGAGGATGCTAAATACTACATGGAGCTAGCATTCAAGAGACCATCAAAGAGGATCATGAGGGATCATACACAGATGCCCAGATAGGAAACAATTGACATGAGATTTCTATGTTTGGCATTATATCTTGTAGGGTTGATCAGAGGTTGTATGTTACCAGAGCTCTCGAGACATAGATTTACAATTGGCTAGGTGAGGGTGTTAGTGCACATGATGGAGATGAATACCATCTACTACCGGGGATGCACCATTCTAGGTTAGTTGTACCATAATTTGTACATGTGTGATTAACAAGGATAAATAATTATAGGCATAGGGGTTTCATTGCTTTTGGTGTGGATGTGGGAGAATATTATTGTTCTAAGACCACTTAGGCTACATGACATGGAGGTAGGGGAACCATATGCCTACAAATACAAGCTACCTATCAGATTCTCCTCAATTGGTATGATAGGATATTGGCATAGGATACTAGTCTGGATGTTAGTATTGTAATACCCTAAAATTGGCACCTAATAAATTCAATCAATTTTGGTGCATGTATCTTCAATTTTACATCTCCAAAGTCCTAGTTTCCTAGGCAATTTTCTCTCTCCTAATTGACTTAACTCAACTTGATGTCATTTGCAAAGACCCTAAATTACATTAATCAAATATTAAAATTAATTCCTAAAGTCCTTGACTTTAATTAGCTAAATTACCCCTATGATAATTTAATTTAATCCTAAAGTCTTAAGTGCTTAGAATTAAATTAAACCCACCCCATTTGGCTAATTACCCATAAAAAGGAATTAATAATTGCTTGATATTCAAATGGACACACTTTTTTGAATTAATAATTCAAGATATTCAAAAGGCCACCTGTGTGGCATTTTCCATTCTTTTTATTAAGTAATTCATGAATATGTGTCTCAATTGGGAATGAAGGGTCATGAGTTTCAAATCAAGAAACTCTTCATTCCTCTTCTGGCTTTTCTATTTAATGGACCTCATTTTCTTCATTGAGGAGGCAATTTTTAAGAGCATCCTTACTATAGCAAATTTTAGTCTCATTTTACTTCAAAAATCTTTTTCATTACATAATTAAGCTCATATCTCATTTTAGTATAATTGCATATCATATTATATTAAATTTGCTTATTTGTTCTTAGAATAACATCATCTTTATTTCAAGTGCTCTAAAATAAATCTGCATTTCATATTTATTTCAAAAGCATTTCTAGATTAATTGCATTCATCTTAGTTTAATTTCAGTTTTGCATATTATCATAGTTTTGAAAACCCTCCATTGTGGGATTGGTCTATGATTGTTGGCTCTTGTTCTGAGAGTAATGATACACCCCATCCACATAAGAGGCAATAGGTCGATTCAATCGATGTTGTGAGATGGACAATTCATGTTCATACTCGCCATCTCATGATTGAGTAATGACTCTATTGTGTTTGTGCCTAATTTAGAGGTCCACATTCAGACACACACATTTTGGTGCCCACCGTGGGGCAGAAAATCTAATTTCTGGCTTCATTCTCATCTTTTTCTGATAAAAAATTCATGCTCTGCCATGCGTTTGTATTGCTTGTGTACAGATCTTCGCGCAAGAATCTAGAGCATCTCGCGCAAGATTTTGCTCCCTATAGTACTTTCTCATGCGAGAGTGTGTGGCCTTGCACGACAACCTATGTTTCCTCACGTGCCATGGAGTACTTCCTCATGCAAGATTCCAGGACAGTGACCTAAATTTTCCTTCTTTCTATCTTTCTGTTTTGGATTTCTAATAGTTTTCTGTTTGTTGTTGCTTAGTATTTTATATCATTTTCACAGCATAACAGTTTTTTGTAGAATGTTTGACCAAGAACTAAAACATGCTAATGGTTTGATTGCATGCTGATAGTCGAAGATTGCTAAAAATGTTGTGTTTGTTTCTTGCTTTTATTCACATAGTCTAAATAGGGCTCCGTTAAAATTTCTTGAGGATTTTGATAGTGAGTAGGGACTTTGGCTCTTCATTACATGGAGGTGATGACCATGAATGAACCCGAAATCCTAATGATCTTACTAGTATGACAAATTCTTTGGGAAGAAGAGAAAGGTAGTGAATCTTTATGCTTCTACTTACCAGGGGATTATGCTCTTCTCTCTCCAAGAGAACTAGAAACCCAAAAGTTTTTAGTTGTGGTGGAGTGAAACTAACTCGGTGATGAACTTTCTTGATGTGTTTGGGTGAGGAAACAGGAGAACTAGAAAATCTGACCCCTGAATCTAAACCAAGTCCAGTGTCACCTTTAGAGGGCTTGCCGGTATTGAACCTCCGAGAATGACCCAAGTGAGTATGCACCTATAGCCGATGACTCCACCTCACTCTAATAAAGAACATTTTGTTGAGTCTAAAGGCTCCAAAACCATGTTAGCTTCCTTCTCAAGACTTTGACTATCATCTTGAGGAGGCTCCGTCTATTATACTGAGCAGCATCACTCCTAGCCCTACTTGTGGGGGTGTGTGACTTTTCGGTATTGGTGTGGCTATGAGGCCTCAACCTGTATTGGGGGCACCAAAGGTTAGCATGAACATAAGCCTACTAAGAACTTATCATAGCTAGTGGCCTACCTGGCTCACCTCTGAAAGGAGTCATTATCTTTTCACAGGGAGGGGGAAGAATCTCTCCTGTAGATTCCCATCATAGGCATACACCTAGACATTTGGAGGTGGTTGCGACACTAGCCCCTACTACAAGGGTAACCTTTGAATGTACACTATTGAGTCCTTGGAAACACCAAAAACACAGGCACCCTCTAGGGGGTGACATGACTATGTGAGGTGCATGTATGCATTCAAGCAATGGGGTAAAGGTTTTGGCTTCTCACCATTTTTTTTGTAGGACTAAGCTATGTGTTTGTTATCGAGTCTTAAACATTGTCCAATCATTATCAAACAAAGACTTCTCTGATGCTATCAAGTTTCTTTGTCCTTGATAGGTCTGTTAATGACTACTTGTTTCACAACTGCTTGATTTGAACCTTTGTGTCTTTAAACGAATGCTTGAAATCCTAAAATGAGATTTTTGATTAAACTATTCTTCAAACCTATCAGGAAACTAGATTTTTTGTCAGACATCAGTTCAGACTATACTTCAAGATTTAACTTTTATCTCAAAAAATGTGCCTAATTATCAGATTTTGTACCTTTCTCACATGAGGTTTCACACTTCAGAGCACTTTCTCATGTGAGACTTTGTTTTCTCGTGTGAAGTCTGGTGTTATCTCACTCAGCCTAGTACTTTCTCACGCGGCCTGGTACTTTCTCACGTGAGACTGTAGCCCAGTTTGCAAAAATAGAGACTTGTTTGCCATTAATTGTTTGACTTTTATCTGATCTACCTTTTGTTTGAGGTCTATTTTTCTACTTTCCTATAGTTCACTGTCAGAAACTGGCTATTTTGAGTTAGGAATCAATAAATCTTTTCTTTGACTCATGTTGTCTCTCATTGGTTTACCTTATCTCTTTATGCCTTTTGTATCTTGTGTTGCGATAGTCTTATCTCAGCTATTCTAGCCACCTCTTTTGATGATTCATACTAGGTCCATCTTGCATCTTTGCTGTTCTAGCCTTTATCTCTTTTGTGTTGTTCTTAGAGACCGATTCTAGCTTTGTCTCGAATCCTCTCTCATTTCATCTTTTTCTATGACTGTCATGACTAGAAGTGGCAAGACTTATCCTATTCAGAATCCTGATCAAGGTAGAAGTGAACCTCCTAATCAAGAGATAGATCCTCCTGAATCTATTGTGAAATCTAAACTTTGTGAGACATCCTCATTTCCCTCATTGAGCACTTTGAAAAGTAGTCCTTCTCAACCATCACCTCTAGTGTTTCAAGAGTGCTTCAACCCATTGTTTGAAGCTCAACCTGGTTTTTCATTTCAAGACCAAGATAACTCATACTTCCAAGATGAATCATTGTTCCACAACTTTGGAAGATCTCTTAAATAGACTAGTCCTATTATTGTGCCAATTAATCCTATTGAGAATAGTCCTATCATTGAACCTAGTGGTACTGTTGAAGATATTTTTCCACTAGAATTTGTTAAATCTTTTGATCTTATTCATTCACCAAAGGTTACCTTGGCTGTACCTTTATGATCTCATTCACATCACTTTGTCAAGTCTCCAGATACCATGCAAGTCTATGACATGATGGTAGATTCGTTTGATTTCCAACTGAGAAAGTATTATCAAAACTCTGATCAATCTCAAAACAATCAATATCATGGTCAATCTTCTAATGAACCATGTCATGCTCCACCTCAGAGTGAGAAACCTCATGGTCAATCTCAACATAACCAAAATCTATTCCACAATGATGATCAATCTTGAAGCAAACCTCAAGGCAGTCAACAACCCACCTACTTCTATCATCCTCCTCCATTTGATCAAAACCAAGATGATCAGCAACAAGATTAGGCTCAGAGTATTTATGAGATCCTTGGGACTAAACTTGAAGGGATAACTCAACAAGATATAGATGCTGCCAAAGCTAATAAAGGTCTCATTAGGATGATGGAGATCCTTCTTTTAGAGGAGAAAGAAAAGTACTTCCTTGAGCTAGCTAAACAAGGGGCCAAGTTACCCCGAGACTATCACGTTGAAACACTTGTAGCTAAGGAAGAAGAAACTAAGACCACAAAGTTGTAGAAAATGGTCTGGGAAATGCAAGATCAGATTAGTCAACTTGTGAGGAATAGAGGTCAACCCCCTCAATAATTTACAATGGAAATTATTTGTCCTTTTCCTTTTGATAGAAGCATTCATATGCCACCTTTTCCTAGAGGTGTAGAACTCCCCAAATATGACAAATACTTGGGTACAACCGATCCCCAAGATCACTTAAGGGAGTTTGGTGCATTATCTATGGAATTCATGCATGATCAGACATATCTTATGCATCTATTTCCTCAAAGTTTGGGCGGACCTGCTATGGAATGGTTCTCTAGATTGCCTATTGGTATTAAAACTTTTGATGAAATGGAAAACATTTTTCTCCAACACTACTCGCATAACATTCAACATTTGGTCAACATTCAGGATCTTTGCAACTTAAAACAATGACAATGAGAACCTTTCCTAACCTTTCTCCAAAGGTGGAGACAGTTCTGCATGAAGTGTCCTCATAAATTACTAGAATCTGAGAGACTCGACATTTTCTTGGACAATCTTGTCCCCAATTTTGGATACCAAGTGTAGTTGCAAGTTCCTCTTACTTTTGATAGCATGATCAGACAAGCAGTGCGAATAGAGGCCTTTATGATCAAGAAGGGAGAACTAACTTTGAATAAGGACAATAAACAAGGATTCTCCACAAACAAGGATAAAGGAAAGACTATCAATAAGAATTGAGATGTGGTAAATGATGGAGTGGTGGATATTGTTACTGCAAAGCCTTCAAAGCCTATTTTTAATCTTACTTCCAGTATACAAGTAGCTAAGGTTGCCGAAAAGATCACAACTGATAATCAGCAACCTTCAAAGTTTTCTAAGAACAAACCTTGGTCCAAATGACCCAAGCGTGATTTCACTCCTTTGGGAGAACCTCTTGATGTGGTCTATAAGACTCTTATACAAAATCAGGTTCTTACTTCTTTGGAAAAGCGTACTTATGACCCACAACCATGACCTTACTGGTGGAATGATAATGATTATTGTAACTATCATCAGAATATTGGTCATAAAACTTCTACTTGTCTCCAACTGAGACATAAAGTGCATGATCTCATTGATAATGGTGACATCATTGTGGAGAATCATAATAGGAATTCAGATCACCAAGCTTTCAAGGATTCTTTTCCTCCTCATGAGAAGGGAGAGTCTTCAAACACTAAGAATACCAATGCTAAAGTCAATTACATGTACACTAATAATAACAATGTCATTGGTATGATCGAACCTATCCAGATGGAATATTGTGATATGATCACTTCTAAGGGGAGTGATGATGTTCCAAAATCTAAGACACCTTTTGTTTTGTGTAGTTCTACATCTCATTCATCTAAATCTAAACAATCCCAAGGTTGTGCTAATGTTGTCACTTGATCACGAGGAAGAGTTGTGTTGAAAGGTCCTGATACTTCTACATCCGCTCCTAAGAAAATAGTGGATAAGAGACCTGATATTCCTACATTCGCTCCTAAGCAAATCTTGGATAAAACTATTGTTGGCCCCACCAACAAGAATACAAAAACTATTCCTACAGCTGGCTCGGCTAGTTATAGTATTTTAGACCAACTTCAGTGAACTAACGCTCAGATTACCATTTTTAAGTTGCTGAAGATCTCGCCTACTCACAGGTAGATTTTGGATAAGGCTCTTGCTGAAGCTAATGTTCCCAAGGATCTTGATCTCAACCAGTTCCAATCTATGGTGGGTCATTTGACTTCACCTCATTATCTATCCTTTTCTGAAGAAGATGACCACTCTTTAAGTCGCCCGCATAATGCTCCGCTACACATAGAGGTCATGATAGGTCCTAAGCGTGTCCACTGTGTGCTCATAGCCTTAATATTTGTTCTGCTAAACTGCTCACTCAGCTAGGATATGATGAGAATTGCATATATCCTTGCAAAAAGATTACTATAAAATCTTATGATGAGGAAAAATGCAAGTCCCAGGGCTTAGTCATGCTACTTATCCACATAGGTCCTATTGAGAGAGATGTTACTTTCCAAGTGCTTGATATTCCTCTCACCTACAACATCTTGTTGGGTAGGCCTTAGATTCATGAGATGCAAACTATTCCATCCACATACCATCAATGCATTAAATTCCCATTTCATGGGGTGGAAGTCACTGTACCTACAAATACCAACTTCTCTTGCAATACTCTTACACAAACTACATATAGTTTTGTTCCAGCAAATAGGCAATCCACTGAGTTCTATGAGGCTAAGCTGAAAGAGATGGAACAAACTTTGAGACTTGAGGATACAAGCATGGGAGAATACTGAATGGAACCTATGCTATCTCTTGCTGCTCTACCTTTTTCTCCACATTCTTATGGGAGACCTTTTGAAGACAACAAAATTCTTAATGCTCCTCCTCAAACAATTTATGATGGCACCTTTGTGAGGGCCTCTATACCTTTAGAAGATGAGGATGAAGAAAGAGCTATCAGAGCTTGGATCTACAAAGGAAAAGAGACAGCTGAAACAACCACTCTAGATTTAGAGCAAGAACCATACAATGAAGCTTTCAAGATCATGAAGCACTTTGGTTATAAGGGGAGTGGTCCCATAGGAAAAAATTATAATGACTTGCTAAAACCTATTGAAGCTATAGGCTACCGCACAAAAGATACTAGTGGCTTAGGCTTTAAGAAGACTCCCTTTCATTTGGGGACCAAGAAATTTGTGTTGGCTCTTGAGCTTGATCCTAAGCCTGAACCTAAACCTGAACAAGAAATTGAAGATGCCACTCTAGAAGTGAATCCAGAGGCTAGCTTTGATGAGGATACATTTCCATATCCTATCCCTCCAGATCTTGCGGCACTCCTTGCTAAACTTGATGAGCCTATCATACCTGTTCATATGGTAGAGTCTAATACTGATACTTGTTCTGAAGGTGATTCTGATAAAACCTCTGTAGTGCATCAAGTTACATATGAGGAATGGAAAGCAACACTAAATGATGATCCCAATTTTACAAGTGAATGATATAGGCCACCATATTTTCAAAAGTAATATGAACAAGAACAACTTTAGCAAGCTATCAATGCCACAAGGGATAATAATGAGACTGATGATGCTAATGAAATTCCTACATCAAGTATGGACTCACATGAACATGAGTTTGACTCTTTGTCTAATGCCACTTATGATGTAGACATAAATATTGTTCATGTGTATGAAAGACTCCTCAAAGTAGGTGAAGGGTCTAGTGCTAGGCCACATGAATTAGATGCCACTAATGTTAACATGTCCTCTACCTCCAACATAAGGTCTTATAGGGATTCAAACATTCCTTTCGATGAGATCTCTTTAGGCCTTGACTTTCTCATTAGTTCTTTTGAGGGTTATACCATGAATGCAGTTGAACCAGTCACTACTTCCCTTTCACTCCATCATCCCGATCTGATAAACTAGAACTCCCCTACTGAATCCAATGAAGTCCTAACATTCCATACTGATTATGATCTAGCCTATTACCTCCATGCAATTGAGCCTATGATGTCCTCCACCAGTGAGAGCAATGTCAGCATGACAGAGGTGGATATTAAGTATCTCAGTCAAAAAATTAAAAGAAGAAAAAATGGATGCTCTGATGGTGAAAATCACTTTGTGGAAGTATCAGAGCCAAAAATAGTAAAAATAAAAGATGTATCCACAGGTGAAAACCTCTTTAAGGTTCCCAAGGATGAGATACTTGATTCTCTTCTGAGCCACTTCCAAGAGAGGTCATCAATATTGATTGAGCCGACATAGCCAGTCAATTTGGGTATAGAAACTACTCCACAGATCATTCACCTAGCACAATCATTGTCTATTGAGGAAAAAGAAGAGTTCACAAGATTCTTTCAGATCAAGAAAATAAACTTTGCATGGACCTACTTTGACATGCTTGGATTAGACCCCAATCTAATCATTCATCATTTGTGCATTGCACCAGGTATCAAACCTGTTAAACAGAAGCTGTGAAAAATGCATCCTCATGTAGCGCTCTTGGTTAAAGCAGAGCTGGAAAAGCTTCTTAAGGCTAGCTTCATAAGAACTATTGATTATGTAGAATGGATTTCAAACATTGATCTAGTCACTAAACATGAAAAATCCATTCGTGTGTATAAAAATTTCAGAGATCTCAATAAGGCATGTCCGAAAGATGACTTCCCACTGCCTAATATTGATATGATAGTTGACATGACAGCAGGGTATGAGATATATTCATTAATGGATGGCTTTTCTGGCTATAATCAAATAAAAATGGCACTAGAGGATCAAGAAAAGACCACTTTTACATGTGCTTGGGGAACCTTTTGCTAGAATGTCATGCCTTTTAGGCTTAAAAATGCTGGAGCAACATACCAGAGAGCTGTCACTACTATCTTCCATGATATGATGCATAAAATGATGGAGGATTATGTAGATGATACTTTAGCCAAAAGTATGCAAAGAAGAACTCACCTCATAGACTTGGGTCCTATTCTTGACCATATGGAACAATTCAGTCTTAGGCGTAATCCAAAGAAATGTGCTTTTGGTGTTACTTCTGGGAAACTCTTGGGCTATATCATTTCAGCTAAAGGCATAGAAGCGGATCCTAAAAAGGTGCAAGCTATTATGGACATGCCTCCACCCAAGAATATTAGTCAAATGAGAGGATTACAAGGAAGGCTACAATCCATCCAGTGCTTTATTTCATAGTTGGCCGACAAGTCACAACCCTTTACTAAAACTTTGCATAAAGATGTGACCTATGAATGGAATGAGGAATGTGACAAAGGACTTGCTCAAATAAGATTGTATCTTGCTAATCCACCAATTCTAATGCCTCCTATCCATGGGAAGCTGCTTATCCTATACATATCAGCAACAAATACATCTTTGGGTGCTCTCTTAGCTCAAGAAGATCAGAACAACAAAGAAAGAGTTATATACTACATTAGTAGAACATTGGTTGCCTATGAAATGAACTACTCCGTCATTGAGAAGGATTTTTTAGTAGTGGTATTTGCTTCTTAGAAATTGCAGCATTATATGCTAGCTCATACCACCAGGCTTATTACAAAAAATGATCCATTGAAGTACTTGTTGAGCAAGGCTACCCTCATAGGTAGATTAGCGAAATGGGTAATGATCCTTAGTGAATTTGACATTGAATATGTGGAAAGAAAAGCCATTAAGGGATAGATGATTTCTGATCAGATGGTGGAGGCTCCTTTGAAAGATCACCAACCTTTGAGTATTGAGTTTCCAGATGAATCCATCATGCTTCTCACACATCAATCTTGGAGCATGTTCTTTGATGGATCTTTCACTCAACAAGGGTCCGGTGTGGGCATTCTGTTTGTTACACCTCAAAGATACTCATTGCCAAAGGTGTATAAAATGTTGTTTCCTTGCACAAACAACATAGCTGAATATGAAGCTCTTATTAATGGAATGAAGATAGCCCTTGAATGGCATGTTGATGAGCTCAAAGTCTTTGGGGATTCTCATTTAATTATCAATCAATTCAATGATGTCTACCAAACAAAATATGACAAGTTAATACCTTACCAAAGAATGATAGATGATCTCAAGCAATACTTTGCACATATTTATTTCCAGTAGGTTCCAAGGACAGACAATAAAGTAGCTGATGCTATGGCCACTCTAGCCTCAATGTTACAAATGTCAGAAAATGATTTTAGATGCAAGTTCCTGGTGGAGACATTACACTACCCTGCTTATGATAATCCTAAATCTAGGATGATCTATTCAGTCATTGGACATGATTCATCCTGCTACCCCCATATCTTTTTCTATCTTCATGACCAGATCATTCCTGATACCTATACCCAAAATGAGAAACATCATCTCATTTGTACTACTTCACAGTATTTTCTCATAGAAAATGACTTGTATAGACAAGGTTTAGATGGTACTCTTCTTAGGTGCTTAGAACCTGATGAGTCCAAACGTGCATTGGCTGAGGTACACGAAGGTATTTGTGGGTCTCATTCTAATGGTCTCATGTTAGCCCATAAACTTATTAGAGCTGGATATTACTAACCGGATATGGAAAAAGAAGTTGTTCAATATGTAAAGACTTGTAAGAAATTCCAATTTCATGGAAACTTGATTCATGCTCCTTCCTTCTCATGAACTTAGTCCTCTCATTAGTTTCTGGCCATTTCAGCAATGGGCCTTCGACTTGGTTGGTCAGATACATCCTTCATCTTCCAGGGGGCACAAGTTTATTATTACAGCTACTGATTACTTTACCAAGTGGGTTGAGGTAGTGCCTCTAGCTGTAGCTGATGGGAAGACTATTGCTATGTTCATACTAAACTATATCATTTGCAGATATGGCATACCCTCATCTATTATCACTGACAATGGGGGACAATTCAAAAATATGGACCTGACAGACTTGTGTACTAAATTTAGAATTATTCAGCATTGGTCATCTATCTATTACCCTCAGGGTAATGGACAAGCAGAGGCTTCTAATAAGACAATTCTAAAAATCTTGCACCAAACAGTTCATAAATCTGGTAGAGAGGCATCTCCAGATTAATCCGACATTGTGGGCCTACAGAACAAGTATCCGGACACCAATGGGGGCCACTCCCTTCACCTTGGTTTATGGAGCAAACGTAGTGTTACCTATTGAGATCAAAATTCTGACATTGTGAATCTCTCTGAGGGGCCTCATCACTGATGAAGAAACTAGAATATCCCAGCTTCAAGAGCTTGAGTTACTTGATGAACATCCGAAGGTGGCGTTCGATCATCTCTGAGCATATCAAAAGAGAATGTCAAAAGCCTATAATAAGAAAGTCAGACAAAGAGAATTCCAAGTGGGTGATCTCATCCTAAGATAGAACCCCAAAAATCAGCAGCAATGAGCCCAGAAAGGGAAGTTTGAACCAAACTGGCTTGGTCCGTATGTCATTACTACAACATTTGGGTCTGATGCTTATCGACTCTTCACTACTGAAGGAGAGCAACTCAAAGAGCCTATCAATGCTCTTCACTTGAAGAAGTTCTACAGTTGAGACATTGCTCGTATGCTCATGTACATACTTATTGGTCCTGAAAAAATCCTAAAAATGATATATTGCAAAAATCCTAAAAATTGCAAAATGTCCTGAAAAAATGATCATCTTAGTGAAAACTTGGCAAACAGGCGCTTTGATGTATCTGTTATCTTGGTGAAAACCTGGTAAACAGGCACCTTGCTAATAATTAAAAAAAATAGAAAATTGAAAAAATACAAAAAAAAGTCAAAAGATCAAAAATACAAAAAAAGGTCAAAAGATAAAAAATACAAAAAAAATGAAATATTCAAAAATACAAAAAAAAAAAGAGAAGAGAAAAGTACAAAAAAATTGAAAAAGATGAAAATGTGCGATGGATGAAAACCTGGTAAATAGGCATCAAGGTAGCAAAATAGAATCTCTGCCAAGATGGTGAAAACCTGGTAAATAGGTGCCTCTTATTTCTTGAAGCTAAATCTCATCTCAGCATCGCTTGGCTTTTAGTTTCCTGCTTTAGTTTGCTTTCCTGTTTTCCTGCTTTAGTTTGTTTCCTGCTTTAGTTTGCTTCCTTCTTTTAGCTCAGTTCCTACTTTAGTTTGCTAGCTCATGCCCTTGCTATCAGTTGTCTTCAAGATTTTCCTTGACTCTTCATGGATTGGAACTGGTTCATACTTGGGGGCATCTTCCTAGTCTAGGGGGCATTGTCCTATCACTTTCAAAAGTTTTGTTCGTGCATCAGTCACCAGTGGTTCTCACTGCATCTGCCTGCTGATGCCTAGCTACTTTTGAGATTTCTCTCCTTGAGGATCTCTCATGTATCAGTCGCCAATGGTTCTCACTATGCTTTCCTATTGATACCTAGCTTTCATTTGACTCCTCTCTTTTGGGATCTCTTCCTTACATCAGTCACCAGTGGTCCTCACTGTGTCTGCCTGCTGATGTTTCACTCACATTTTATTATCTCTTTTTAGAATCTTCCTTGTATCAGTCACTAGTGGTTCTCACTGCGTTCATCTATCGATACTTGGTTTGCACTCCAATATCTTCTTGATACTTCATCTCTCGTGACGGTCACCAGTGGTTCTCACTGCGTCTACCTACTATCGCTATCCCTTCGATCCACTTGAACACAAATGTAACATAAACTAAAAATTGATTTTGTGTTCCTTTGAAGCATGCCGAGATTTTCCTTTGCTTGTTCATTTGTTTTCTTTATCATTTCTCCTCAAGCGAATTTAAGATGTCTTCATTGACTGAGAAATGCGAAGACTGGGGGCATGATATTTTCTTTTCTTTCTATTTGCTGGTTTAGTTCCAATAATCCAAAGAATCTATCTAAGAGGGGTGTCCATATGTAAGAGCCTTCATCTCATATTGGATGGCCATGCATACCTCGACTCCTTTTATACGGACGCTTTGGTGAGGTTGGCTCTTCTCCTTGTCTGTTTTGAGTGACTTCTTTTTGCTACAAGTAAAATGGCTAACGCTTGTCTTGCTAAGTGAACGTAAGGGTCACTCTGAGTACTCTTTGGAAAAAGAAGGAACTCTTGCATGTTTTGTGTGTTTGTTCACAAGCGACATTCAAGTCATTCTAGAAATTGTGCTTTGATGCTTATGTTAACTTGCTAAATCAAAAGGAATAGGTGTTCAGGTCATTCTAGCTTCTTGTACCTTAATGCTTACACCTCATTTTGACAAATCTAAGACTTATGTCATATTCATATTCTCATAATTGTAATGTTAGTGAGGATTGTATGACATCTTGCGATCATCCCGTGCTTAAATGAACTTGATGATGATAAATATGGTGAGTCCAACAACCAAGTCCTAGGGCTTGCATTTTCATTCTAGACTTGCATTTAGCTTAGGCTTGCATTTTCATTCTAGAATTGCATTGAGACTATGTTTTGGTGCTCTCTCAATTGCTTTCTCTTCATCAAAGGTCCTCATCTTTTGTCCTAGGTCCTTCTTGGCTGCACAAGTGTCTGGTCCTAGCTCTCCATCTTTGGAACATACATCTTTTGATTAGTACCTGTCATATATTGCTACAATCCTACATGAGATGATTAGTACCATATTCATTACATATCCATTGCATTTTCATTTCATTTGCATCCATAAATTCATTCGCATATACATATACATGTGCATCCACTATAAGCATAACTCAAAATCATACATTACACATATGCATACATTCTATTCATCTACCACTGCATTTCACACTGCATCATCATAAAATAAAACATGCATATTCATAAAAGGAAACATGTGCATTTCATACATTTCTATCCATATATCTAAGTATGTAGGAAAACATCTCATAAACATCATACATCAAAGCAATATATAACAAGTACAATGATGTCAAAACTTGATCTCGTATATATATATATATATATATATATATATATATATATATATATATATATATATATATATATATATATATATATATATATATATATATATATATATATAAATCCAATGTTGTATACAAAAGAAGGTGCTACTCGAGCACAGTATCAAAAATGGGCTACAATAACAGTATATGTATCAAGATCCACTCCCACCAGGGGGAGGTGGAGGTGGAGGAGCCTGTACTAGTCTCTGTGGTAGGGGCATAGGTCTCTAGGGAGGTGCTTGTTGCTGTGGTGCCTACTGTGGAGGAGCCTATGGAGGAGCCTGCGGAGGTGCTGGTGGTGGTGCCTATGGAACTCCAACATAGTCAGTGAATGGTGGCACCTACTCTGATAGATCTAGTACAGCGCCGCAGTAAGCTATATAATAATATGCTACCTGAGCAGCCTCATACCTTGTCTCAATCCTGGATCATGCCAACTCATCACGTAGCTATCAAATCTCAGCATCCCTATCAGCTACCCAAGTCTCCTCTTTGAAAACTTGTGTGTGATACTTATCATGCTCCTACTACACCTTTCAAACTCTCTCTCAGCTCTTCCGGAGAGCCTCCTGTAACTGTGAGGTACTCACTCCTGCTAGAATGTTAGGCATGTCTGTATCATCATCTACAAGAGCTGGCTGTGATGTCCCTCCCATCCACTGCCTGGTAGACCTTTGCTAGGCCCCACTACTCCCAGCTCTCAGATCTAAACCCATAGTCCTAGGAGGGATGATAGTCTACCCTTCTTGGGGTCTCAATACTCTCTGCTACTATGGTGCTTGCTATGGTGCCTACTGGGCTGGTGCCTATTGGTCATGTGCTGACTGGTCCTATGCCAGATGCTACTCTGCCAGCTGATCCTGGGCTCCCACACCAACTGGGTTTGTGAATCTAGGATGTGGGCATGCAATCAACTGATCTCTATATGTAGGTGTCACCCTTGCATTGGTGACACCCACCATGTAGTCCCATTGTACAGCTGGTATGCATGGCTCTATCATGCATCATCCATGATCTAATCTCGCATGCCACCCCTTCTTCTCCTCATCAGAGAAGCGAGTGTAGGGGCAGTACTCCTATGATATGTCCTACTATTTTCTGAACTGGTGTAGGACATGTGTGACATGAAACATCTCAATGGTATGGACACTCCACCCAATTAGTGGATGTGAAACAAACATATGTGACAGCTCCTGACGAGCATCATCCCATGGCTCTGTGGCCACCCAGGGTCTCCATACTACTACTACCATATCGTCTAGCTAGCCTCTCCACTTCTTTATCTTTCCCAACAGGGGCTGGGTCATGACACCTAAATATCTATAAATGTATGGCTCCAGATGCTATCATGTATCATGGAAAACTACCCTACACACAGGGAGATGCTCCCAGGCCCAAATCTATAATACAAAGACTCCTGCTGCCATGGTCCTCGCATTCCTGTAAACAATCTCATGCATCTCATGATACATGTGGGCAAGCATGAACTTGCCCCATCAGAATCTCACTGCTAGTCTAGCCAGCATCCTCTACAACATGGTGCCCTAGCCGCACCCTAGACCATGCTGCCCTCGATCAGGAACAAGGTAGCAGCTCAGGAACATTGCCAAAACAATAGGGAATTGGTGAGCACCACCATATCTACACATCAAGTCCTCCCATGAGATGGCCCGACCCATCACTAGATCATCCTAGAAGATGGTCCTCAAGGCTACAGTCCCCTACCATGGTTGTGTATCGTACTCTACATGAGTACCATGAATGGGAATCCTCATAATCTGGTATATGTCCTCCGTAGTCACTATCATCTCTCCCATGGAAAAATGGAACGTGTTCATCTCTGAATGGAAATGCTCTACCAATGTAGTAAGAAATTTTTGATTTACTCAAATGTCAGGAAAATCATGTAAGTATCCCAATCTGAGAGTAATTAAACACCCCGTCTACATAGGAGGCAACAGGTCGATTCAATCAATGTTATGAGATGGACAATTTATGTTCATACTCACCATCTCATGATTGAGCAATGACTACGTTGTAAGAAGGCCGCGATTTACCTAAATGTCAGGAAAATTGTGTAAGTATCCCAATCCAAGAGCATCTATGTGAGTACCCTCTACATCTGTCAATCTCTGGACTAGTGTGGTAAGGACATGATGGTGTGTCCTAAAGATGACATTGGGAAAGTCAACCTACAAAGAAAGCAATGACATTGAATTAGTATCTCAAACATGATGATTTTCAACACAACAAAAGCAGAAGCAACAAGACATCTATTCTAGACAAGGCTCTGTGACACTCTACTTGGCTGATTTCATGTAATTTGACAAATTTTGACAAGAAGTTTCAAACTATGCAACAGATTTTCATGTGAGAAAACTATTCTCTTGTGTTAGATAGGACTGGACCTTGTGCGAGATCCTACAATCTCACGTGGGAGCCCCTTTTAGCTTGTGCGAGCTTCCAGATGAAGCCCGTGCGAAGGAGCCCCAAGTAATGCGAGGAAACCATTTCCTCATGTGAGAGGAGACCTAGCCTGATGTGAGGAAACTACTTCCTCACATGAGTTTTGAAGAACTTGGCTTAAAACTTTTAAATCTACCCTAAATTGACCTAGAAAGCTGTACGAATTGAAATGCTGGGAAGTTTATCGACTACTTACAGGTGCATCATACTCTGAGGGCCGGGTGTGTTGTCAGGAGCACTCAAATTGATATGTATGCAGTGGAAGACCCTCCATTTCTCTATCAGAGCTCAAAACTCACAAGAAGACAAAAGTGAATAATGAATTGAAAATGACCCCTCTACGCCTTATATAGCTTTTGACTTAATTTTTAAAAGTGCTCTGTTTTGCATGAAAATTGCACCCTTGGCTAAATCAACTACTCTAAATCCATTTTTAGGATCGAAATCAAAATCTGACATCTCTAGATAGCTTGAAATCACATTTTAAATTCTAGGACCCTTTGGGATCAGATGCTTGTGCAGTCAGCCTTCTGGCATCATCTTCTTGCCAGACCCTCATCTTTGCATCATGTTCTCAAGATCCTTGCTCTTTTCATCAAAGTCAACTCTAGTCAACCATGGTCAACCTTGGTCAACAAGACCTCATCTTTGCTTTGATTTTCTTTTGTAGCTTCTCAAATCAAGTCTAATTGCTTCTGCTCTGCAACCTCTTGTTGTCAATCATCCCTCTTATGTCATCTTTTGATTTCGCTCCTGAGGGGGCAGGATGATTGCATCATTTAAATCTTGTTGAATCAATTCTTGAATCAGTCTGATCTGAATCTTCAATTGTCATTGCTAGGGGCATCTCGATGCCTTGCATCTTTCTATCTTGTCATCTATCTTTTAGGTATCTAAGCAATCTAACTCAGATCCTTAAGAATCAAGCTTCATTCTGGAGATGGTTCTTGAAATCTTTTAGGTATTGGGGCAATCTAACCCTAATTACTGGGAGTCAAGCTTTGTTCTAGAGATGGCTCTCGAAATCTCTCTTAGACCATTATTTGGGCAATCTAACCCGGGTCTCGGAGGGCTAAGCTTCATATTGGGGCAATCTAACCCTGATTTTGGAGACAGTCCTAAGTTTGCATTTGAATCTCATTCTGGGCATTGGGGCAACCTAACCCTGATTCTCATCTTCTCTCAAGACCATTTTCTTCACAATCTAACTTAGACTTCAAAAAATCATACTTTGATCTATTCGGTATCTTGGCAACATAACCTAGACTTCTAAATTTCTCATCATTTGTCACTTTAGACTATTCTTTGAATCAACGCGCTGTTCGCACATCAATTCAAAGAGGGGAAAATGTAATACCCTAAAATTGGCACCTAATAAATTCAATCAATTTTGGTGCATTTATCTTCATTTTTACATCTCCAAAGTCCTAGTTTCCTAGGCAATTTTCTCTCTCCTACCTGACTTGACTTGATGTCATTTGCAAAGACCCTAAATTGCATTAATCAAATATTAAAATTAATTCCTAAAGTCCTTGACTCTAATTAGCTAAATTACCCCTATGATAATTTAATTTAATCCTAAAGTCTTAAGTGCTTAGAATTAAATTAAACCCACCCCATTTGGCTAATTACCCATAAAAAGGAATTAATAATTGCTTGATATTCGCATGGACACACTTTTTTGAATTAATAATTCAAGATATTCAAAAGGCCACTTGTGTGGCATTTTCCATTCTTTTTATTAAGTAATTCATGAATATGTGTCTCAATTGGGAATGAAGGGTCAGGAGTTTCAAATCAAGAAACTCTTCATTCCTCTTCTGGCTTTTCTATTTAATGGACCTCATTTTCTTCATTGAGGAGGCAATTTTTAAGAGCATCCTTACTATAGCAAATTTTAGTCTCATTTTACTTCAAAAAGCTTTTTCATTACATAATTAAGCTCATATCTCATTTTAGTATAATTTCATATCATATTAGATTAAATTTGCTTATTTGTTCTTAGAATAACATCATCTTTATTTCAAGTGCTCTAAAATAAATCTGCATTTCATATTTATTTCAAAAGCATTTCTAGATTAATTACATTCATCTTAGTTTAATTTTAGTTTTGCATATTATCATAGTTTTGAAAACCCTCCATTGTGGGATTGGTCTATGGTTGTTGGCTCTCGTTCTGAGAGTAATTATATACCCCATCCACACAGGAGGCAACAAGTTGATTCAATCGATGTTGTGAGATGGACAATTCATGTTCATACTTGCCATCTCATGATTGAGTAATGACTATGTTGTGTTTGTGCCTGATTTAGAGGTCCACATTTAGACACACACAAGTATTTACATGGAAACCATACAAGGATTACAAGCCATGGGGAGTCTTTGATGAGTATATAGGAGAAGAGAATGATAGTGAGGATAAATACTATCTCACCTTTGTGTAGATAAACTATTGGTTATTGGATCATACTATACATTAGATAGAGAGGTAAAGGTTGTTGAGGGTTATGACATAGTTCAAATTCATATAGGATGAGGTTTCAAGGAGATTTGTCCATCCTGATGTTACTAGAGAGGTGCGAGTCTAGGGGTGATATACTAATGATGTGTCTATATGAACATGTTAGTGAGCCATGACACTAGTTTTGTGCATGAGGGAAGAAGATGTGTCAGATGTAAGTATGAAGATAGCTTATGTAGCATGATGGGAAACACACCTACTAGTACAACTAACAGATCATCGACATGTATTCCTATAGGAGTATCCAGGTAGTGGAATGAACATCGATGTAGAGGGGGCTGGGGGAGATGACAACATGGAAAAGGGTATGGAGGTGCATTCATAGGAGGAGTTAGAGCACTAAGATAGAGAGAACCATGGGAACAAGTTAGGAAGGCACCTACATAAAGGTAGGCATATGTATAGGATAGGGCTAGGAGAGCATAGACACATGATCCCAAGGTATAGAGACATAGATAGGTACTATAGATATAGGTACCACAAGGACAAGATCAGGAACAAGTACCACCACCTGCTCTAGTAGATACAGTTCCTAGTGCATTATATGATAGTCTTCAAGATAGATTGGATTTAATTTCTTGGATAAAGATCAGAGCTAGACAAGAGAATCTAGCATGAAGTGGGAGAGGGACATGGCCTAGGGAGAGAGGGATAACTTACAAAGTGAGGTAGCTCGATTACAGGGGACTCATCCTAGAGATGGAATGTACAAATATTATGGAGATAACATTAGTAGATTTGCAAAAACAATGTGATGTAGCCCGGGCTCTAGCATATGGGTTATAAAGGTTGGTAGGGGTAGGTGTACCTACCTAGGATTTAGATCATTAGTATCTTGCACAAGTGGAATCTAAGAGGGTTGAGGCACATAGACATATAGTTCAACACCACATAGAGATATAGATATTGATGAAGGGTGCTCCCCTTAATACCACAAACACATAACAGAAATAGAGAAACAACAACAATAATATGCAAGAATAGAAAATTGGCTTCTTATTATCTCCACAAATGTGGAATTACAAAATTTTAGAATTACAATAAGCAAAGCCACATGGGCATTCCCTTACAATATTCTGTAGGACAAAGCTTTGAATCAATACCTAGATCTACTACCCAGAACTATCCTAGACAACACTACGAGCCTTCTTTATATAGGCAATTTCCACCACCTGAGAAGGTTCCAGAAATTTATCCCTAAGGGCTGACCAAACTTAGAATTATTTTATTTTACAATTTATTACATCAAAGTTGGCTCAAAATGAGTTTTGAAACCCAAACAAAAATTTTGAAGGAAAATTATTTTCTGCCATTTCAGGTGGCCCGACTTCCGGAGACCATAAGTCATCACCAGTTGACCTGATTGACTATTATAACCCCATTTTGGAAATGCCACGAAGCACTCTACAGGCTTGACCTACGCAAAGCACCTGTCACCCAATTTTTTGACCTCATCTAGGGCCTCTAAAGCCTTCAAAACTAAGTTCAAAGTTTCTATACCCTACTGCTAATACCAAAAATCTTTAATATCTTCAAAACTAGACCTGATCTAGCCATGAAACTTTGCTGACAGGCTGATATGACTGAGATGAACCTCCATATGTAAAATTAGAACATTTCAAGATCGTAAGACTGACTTACTAAAAATAGCAAGTTTCCATAAATAGTGGCTCTGCACAAGATAGCCCTTATTGAATACAAAAACATAAATATTTTTGGGTGATGCAAGATTGCTCTTACACCTAGGATGCTCCTGTATCAGACACCCGGGGTAATTTGAGAAGTGACCCTGTCATGACTCAGGTGTGCAGAGGAAAACCAAGATGGTTAACATCCTCCTTTGTTAGCCATGATGAATTTTCAACAGGTCATCCTTTCCATTTGAACAAATACTCTTCATATGTCTTGTTCTTTGTGCTTCTGCCAACACGACTGTCTACTATGTCTTCAATCTCCTTGATATCTGAACTGGTTGCTGGAATACTCCACTATGCTACTGCAACCTCATCTTCAACACCTCCTTCAGGATACTCTATCAAATCTAAAATGTTAAACACTGGTGAAATATTCAGCTCACTAGGCAAGTCTACCTCATATACATTTCCTGAATCATGCTTCTTCAGTATCTTACATGGCCCAAACTTCTTCATTTTCAACTTGTTATATGTACCAACCGGAAATCACTCCTTCTGCAAATGAACCATGACTTCATCTCCAACCTGAAATTCCTTATGCCTCCTTTTCTCATTTGCCTTAGCCTTATATTGCGCATTCATCTTGGTAATATGCTTCCTCACCTACTCATGGATGTTCTTCAAGTGCTCTGCAAAATCCTCAGCTTCAGCACTACTTATTTCTCCTTTATCTATCTTTCTCAATTCAGATGCATTTCTTGGACTACTTCCATATACAATCTGAAATGGTGATTTACCAATGCTCCTATTGAAAGAATTATTGTATGCAAATTCTGCCTATGGTAAAATCAAATCCCATTTTGTTGGCTTATCTACAACCAAACATCTTAGCAGATTTCCCAAACTTCTATTCACCACCTTTGTCTGTCCATCAGTCTGTCGATGATGTGATGAATTGAACTTCAAATCTATCTTCAACTTCTTCCATAATGTATGCCAGAAATATCCAACAAACTTAGTGTCTCTATCTGAAACTATGGTCTTTGGCAAACCATGTAGTCTCACTACTTCTTTGAAAAACAATTCTGCTAAATGAACATCATCATTAGTCTTTTTGTAGGGAATGAAATGTGCCATCTTCAAAAATCTATCAACTACTACAAAAATTGAATCATGTCCCCGTTGTGTCCTCGGTAAACCAAGAACAAAGTCCATACTGATATCCTCCCAAGGCTTCTCCGGTATAGGTAATGGCTGATATAACCCTATATTTTGCTTCACTCCCTTCACCATCTGACATACTCTGCAACTCTGTACAAACTTCTTCACATCTTGCTGTAACTATAGCCAATAATAATTTTTACTAACCAAAGCAAGGGTTTTATCATGACCAAAATCTCTAGCCAATCCTCCACTATGCTTCTCTTTGATGAGATTCTCCCTCATAGAACTTCTTGGAATGCACAACTGACTTCCTCTAAATAGCATATCATCCTGGATGATAAAATCTAGCCACTTCGTCCTATCTAGTGTAACAGGTTCTTTAAAAGCTTTCCAAGCTCCACCAAAATCAGGATCCTTTGGATATAAATTCTTGAGTTCCTTGAACCCAACCACCTTAATTTGCATCTCTGTCAGCAATAGTTGCCTTCTGCTAAGAGCATCTGCAACCCTGTTAGACTTTCCACTTCTATGTTTCAAAACAAATGTATAACTCTGCAAAAACTCAACCCATTCAAATGCCTCTGATTCAACTTTCCTTGACTATTCAAATATTGCAAAGCTTGATGATCAGTATACAAGACAAACTCTTTAGGAAGTAGATAATGTCTCCACTTCTTTAATGCCTGAACTATAGGATAAAATTCCTGATCATAAACAGAATACTTCCTCTTGGCATCATTTAACATCTCACTGAAATAAGCAACAAGTTTACCTTCTTGGCTCATAACAGCTCCTATTGTAGTACCACTAGCATCACAATCTACTTGAAACACCTTATTAAAATTTGGAAGTGCTAAAATAGGTTGTTCTGTAACTTTTTGTTTCAACAATTGAAAACTCTTTTCTACCCCATTAGTCCACTTAAACTCTTTTCTATCTCCTCTCATTGTTTCAGTCAAGGGTCCACAAATACTGCGAAATTTTTTGATAAACTTTCTGTAAAAGCTAGCTAGACCATGAAAATATCTTACCTCGGTATCACTCCTTGGAGTAGGCCATTCAAGGATAGCCTGTACCTTCTCTGCGTCCATTTTTAGACCTTCTGCTAAAACTACAATCCCAAATACACTAACTCTTTCTTCACAAAACTGCACTTCTTTAAATTAATCAACAATTTCTCATCTCTTAGCTTCTCAAACACCATACAAATATGCATCATATGTTCCTCCAATGTCTTGCTAAAGATCAAAATATCATCTAAGTAAACAATGACAAACTTTCCTAAAAATTCTTTCAGAACCTCATTCATGAGCCGCATGAAAGTGCTCGGTGCATTGGTTAGCCCAAAAGGCATGACTAACCACTCATTCAGTCCTTCCTTTGTCTTGAAGGCAGTCTTCCATTCATCTCCTTCTCTGATCCGAATCTGGTGATATCCACTCTTCAGATCTATCTTTGAGAAATACATAGCTCCACTCAAATAGTCCATAATATCATCCATTCGTGGCAATGGAAACCTATACTTGATTGTGATCTTGTTTATTGCTCTGGAATCTGTACACATCCTCCATTCTCCATTCTTCTTTGGTGCTAATACTGCTAGTATAGCACATGGACTCAGGCTCTCCCAAATCAATCCCTTCTGTAACAACTCATGTACTTGTCTATTCAACTCTTCACTTTCTGCTGGTGTCATTCTGTGTGCTGCCTTGTTTGGCAAACTGGCTCCTGGAATCAAATCCATCTGATGACTGATCTTCCTTACAGGTGGTAATCCATCAGGTACATTATCAGATACAATATCCTGAAACTCATTCAAAAAATCTACAACCTCTATAGGTACATCCTCTACTTCTTCTTTACTAGCTTTTGGAATTAAATTAAAACACACATGCTCATGCCTCATACCATCTAGGAATTTTCTTCCATCAACAAATGTTATTCTTGCATTACCACATACCTTTTCTTCGGTCTCCTTCAATGGCTTTAGCTTATGTCACACTCCATTCTTTGTTAGGGAATAGGTCGACCGTCATGTACAGCACATCTATCAAACTACCACGGTCTACCCAACAACATATGACATGCATCCATAGATATTATATCACATAGTACCTCATCTTGGTGCCCGCCGATCTTGAACTTTACTAGGCACTATTCACTGACCATGACCTTGTGGTCATCCTACACCTAGGCAATCTGATATGGATGTGGGTGTTTCTATCTCTTGAGCTTCAACTTTGTCACCATCTCTTCTGACACCAAATTGTCAGTGCTTCCACTATCGATAATCACATCACAACATTTACCCTCACACTTGCATCTAGTGTGAAACAAGCTCCTCCTTTGTTTAGGTTCATTCTCACTACTCAGTAAGACTCTTCTGTTAATTAGCATTTCTCCTCTTTCAGCATCTTTAGAATTTGATGATCTGACATCTTCATCTACATGTGCAACTCTGGCCTAGCCTTCATTTCTCCTATTTGTTCTGTCTTGGCACTGAGGACATTCAAATGCCCTATGACCTTCTTCTCCATAGTGAAAACATGTTCCACGGAAGCCTCCTCTTCCTGAACCTTGTCCTCTTCCTCTTCCTCTTTGATCTCTATTATTTTGATCTTGGAAATGATTGGAATTGTTTCCTCTCTGATTCTAGCTACTACTGGCCTCATCCTTCTTTTTCAGATCTTCATTTCGGCCACCATATGACCGTCCACCAAATCTTCCACCATGACCTCTTCCATTTTGTCTGCTCTCAAACTTCTTGTTCAGCTTTTCCTCTACTTTTAGGGAAAACTAGTATGCCTCCTCAATACTGTTCATTCAAACTAGATTCAACTCCTCCTGAATGCTTGGCATTAACCCATTAAGGTATCAGGCAACTTGCTCCTTATCAGCTTCTGCATGGCCTGTTCTAATGAGGAGTCGATAGAACTCTTTTGTATACTCTTGAACAGATCTTCCTGCTTGCTTCAAATTTTGCATTTTCTTTAGTAGGTCAAGCTCATAATCAACAAGAATGAACTGTCACTTCAATTTATCCACCATCCGATCCCATCTTGTGATTTTATCTTTCCCTCTTCTATTTCGCTCCAATTGAATTTCTTGCCACCAGATCTTCGCATGAGCTTTCAGTCTGGCCTTCGCAAATTTGACCCTATCAGGATCCTCAACATCTTCATACTCAAAATATTCCTCACATTCATTGATCCAGTCAATCAATTCCTCTAGGTTAAGATTTCCAAAAAATGTAGGAACCTCAATCTTAGGTCTTTTCCCAATCTTGGAAATCACCCGAAAAAGTCATTCTTCCTCCTGGTTCACAATTTCGGCTTCTCCTTCTTGATATTCTTCTTCAGCTTCATCCTCACTTTCATCTCTGACATTAAGATTCATTCCTCTGCAAATCTCTTCTTGCAATGCTCCCACTTGTCTCTGCAGCTCTCTAACCTTAGGTGTCACAGCACCAGCTCTTCCGCCATGTTCTCTTTGTGGAGGCATTTTCATGATGTGCGTTGAAACCCTAACCACAGTCCTGGTGCAAACTACCTCACAGTTGGTGATCTATTTACACACTCAAGAACTCCTGCTCTGATACCACTTGATGAAGGGTGCTCCCCTTAATACCACAAACACATAACACAAATAGAGAAACAACAACAATAATATGCAAGAATAGAAAATTGGCTTCTTATTATCTCCACAAATGTGAAATTACAAACTTTCAAAATTACAATATGCAAAGCCACATGGGCATTCCCTTACAATATTCTGTAGGACAAAGCCTCGAATCAATACCCAGATCTACTACCCAGAACTGCCCTAGACAACACTACGGGCCTTCTTTATATAGGCAATTTCCACCACTCGAGAAGGTTCCAAAAATTTAGCCCTAAGGGCCGACCAAAATTAGAATTATTTTATTTTACAATTTATTACATCAAAGTCAGCTCAAAATGAGTTTTGAAACCTGAACAGAAATTTTGAAGGAAAATTATTTTGTGCCATTTCAGGTGGCCCAACTTCTGGAGACCATAAGTCATCACCAGTTGACCCGATTGACTATTATAACCCCATTTTAGAAATGCCACAAAGTTCTCTATAGGCTTGACTCGTGTAAAGCGCTTGTCACCCAATTTTATGACCTCATTCAGGGCCTCTAAAGCCTTCAAAACTGAGTTCAAAGTTTCTGTAACCTACTACCAATACTGAAAATCTTCAATATCTTCAAAACTAGACTTGATCTAGCCATGAAACTTTGCTGGCAAGTTGATATGACTGAGATGAACCTCCACATGTAAAATTAGAACATTCCGAGATCGTAAGACTGACTTACTAAAAATAGCAAGTTTCCATAAATAGCGGCTCTACACAAGATAGCCCTTATTGAATACAAAAACATAAATATTTTTGGGTGATGCAAGATTTCTCTTACACCCAGGATGCTCCTGCATCAGATATACAAGAAAGTAGCCTCAACAGGGGTATGAGTCAATTTCTTATAGATACCTTTGTGACCCATAAGACATCAACTATGACATGATAGGAGTCTAAGTAGTATATGAGGTTGTATTGCCAGAAAGTTCTAGAGGATTTGTGTTCTCCTATATTTTTTGAGAGGATATAGTCTTAGCTACAAGTGGAATAGTGGGATTAGCAGGGATGGGACCAATGAGGCCACCATGTAGAGATGCGAGATCATCTTGACTAGCACCACAAGAGCTGACGAACCATTATAACACACATTTTTATTTTTGAGATGATATGTAGACAATAGCTACATGTGCATTTTATGATGTTATGTATCTATTAGATGGACTTATTATGGTTTCTACATGAGATACTTTGATGGAATTTTATGACATTTGATGGATTATGGACACTTATTATTATGATTTATATGATGATGATGCAGTAGATTTACTATATGCTATGTGTTTTACTATGGATGGAAATATTTATTATGATATCTATATGATGTGAGGCATGGATTGTTTACTATGATTTGATTTATATGATGCATATGTGATATTTATATGATACTGACATTTTAGGATGCAGGATATGTGTGGTTTGTGATATATAGATTATATGATATGAATCAGTATGCTGTTAAATTTATGATAATGGTACTAACATGTGTGATGCAAGAATGTGTGGAATATTCATGATTACCATGATGTGATGCAAATGATTTTATGGATGAATGATAATGAAAATGTAAGTATGTGCATGTGGTGTTATGAGATGGATTATGTATTATGTTGCACAAATATATGTATGGATACTAATGATTTTGAAATGGAATGGATGTGATAATGCAATATATGAAATGGAAGATTTATGAATATATATGTGGTGGATAAGATGGCTGAATAATGGATCTAAATATGATGTGAAATTTATGATTATAGATGATTATATAAAATATAAGAAATGGGAGATGAATATGAAACCTATGATGAGAGATAATATTGCCATTTAAGGATGAACTAACTAAAATGAACCTTAATAGACATATGAAAGATGCAACTTTAGTAAAATGATTATGATATGTAAAAATGATGATGAAATGAATGCAATTAATGAAATGAATTAGATGAAAATTAACTAATTGAAAGAGTGAATCTAAGGATATAATGATGAATGATGCAATGATTATGAAATGCCAGATGCAAAATAAATGCCTATAATATGTAAAATGATTTTAAAATGATATGAAAGATGGACTAATGAAAATGTGTAACTAATATGCTCCTAAAATGAAATGCAATTAATGCAACTAAGGCCACTAAATGTAAAATTTTTATGTGTATAAGAATGAATGGGAAGGATACTTAGAGAGGTAGGGATGGGTGAATAAATATGAGCCTTAAAATAAAAAATACAATATGAAAAATGAAACCCAAAATGCAATCTAGGAAATTCAATGGGGATTTGGGGATTTATTCATGTTGATGTGGAGAGCATACCCTAGTTTTATTTTGCAAAAGGAGGTATGCACCACATGTTAGAAAACATGGATGGCATGGTTCCTTTGCATGGACTAGACTCTCAAATAGAAAAGGTAGATTTTAGGAACATAAATTTACATTAACAACAATGAAGGAACTAATGTAGTGCAATACATGAGGAGATATTAGTATACACAAAACTTGATTAGAGATTTGGTGGAAATGCAAAATACTGTGGCCCCAATGAGACATACATAACCATAATTGACTAATAAACATAAATGCACTAAAGTACCTATAAACATATCATTCCCAGATATGGAAGATCAAGGTGATTTTGAGTAGCCTCTATTGAAACACAAAGATTAAATCAAACAAAAGACTTGATGATCAAGAAGTCATTCAGTCCATAGTTCTTTCCATGAATAATACTATGAGATGATGGAGTGATTGGCTAACTCAAGATGGATATATCCTAAGGGAAAGGACTGATAGATGTAAATGGATATTTGATGGGAAATAGATGTGAAATAAAAAATTGCGAGGAAATTCAATCTCAAGATTTAAATTAGATAAAACTTATGCGGTCAAAGTATCTGTGATAATCTTAGTGTGATGGAGTTAAGCTTAGTGTTAAGGTATAAAGTAATAGATGTATCCTTTAATCCAAACATGGATGAATGATGCCTCATCATGGGGGGAGTGATGCAAAAATGAGAGGGTTAACAAGGTATGGAACTAGGATGAGTGGATTGGTAGGATTCTTGCATAGACATGGGAAGGGTGAAGGAATTGATGATAATTGATGGAGTGGATGGCTGGATGAATTTATCAAAGTGAGGTTGAAAACATGAAATGGATAGATGGTGGATCCAATTTTCTATGATGGAACCTGAGACAGGTTTTCACCATGGTACTTATCCAGGGTGCTTAATAACCAACTTTTCACCACTGGATGCTTATTTATCTTTACTATTTTTTTACTTTTTGATCCTTTTTTTGTATTTTTTTTGAATATTTTATTTTTTTGTATTTTTTTATTTTAATAGGATGGGATTCCCTAATAGACTACACATAGAAGTGTTTTAGATGGAGGATGTTGATAGGATCAGGGAGAGGATCTCCTTCTAGTGTTGCTAACTAATATGCTCCAGATATGAACTAAACTATGATAATGAACAAGCCCAACTAATTAGGCTCAAATTTTCCTATTTTTTCTTGATTCCAAATATTCTTCTATAAGAAAAGGTCACAAACCTTAAACTCACGGGGTTTGACCTTCTTGTTATACTATAAGCACAAGCGATTTTGATACTCATGAAGGTGGTTTAGGGAATTTAGGTTCCTCTCATCAAGGATTTGAAGCTTTTGAAATTGGGAAACTCAATATTCTTCATAAGATAATAAAATCTTTAGGGATGGGATCTTGAACTTGATAGGGAGACCAACTTCAATACCATAAACATGGGAAAATAGAGTGGCTCTAGTGGGTATGTGGATTAAATTGAAATAGGCCCAAAGAGTGGGGTTCAAATGGAGATGCTAATTATGATCAACTTCATCAATAGTTTTCTTGAGGATTTTAATGATGGTTTTGGTCATAGCTTCAACTTGACCATTTTCTTGTGGGTAGTATCTGGAGGAAAACTATTGTGTAATGCAAAAAATATTGCATAATTCAATCACATCATTATTATTGAAAGGGGACCCATTATAACTACTAATGTTTTATGGGATACCGTAGAAGAAAATGAGGTAATTTAGCATAAAATTTTAGATCTTATTTCTAGTAGTGTAAGTAAGAGGATTGGCTTCAACCCACTTAGTGAAGTACTTAATGGTAGAAATGATGTATTTACGGCCATTAGAGGAATTAGGGAATATGTGTCCAACAAGGTCAATTCTCCAATGGAAAAAGGGCCAAGGTGTGATGGTGGGGATAAAGTATTATGAGAGTGCATCTATCAAAATACTATGTTGCTGACAAGGCACACATTTCTTCACATAGTGATAGATATCTTATTTCATGGTCGACCAGTAGTATCTTGTATGCATGGTGTAAGAACACATACCCATTGAGATGTATCATAAGATAAAGTTGAATTTATTCTTATTTGTAATATTTCATTAGTTTTATGTAAGGTCCTAGGGACCATTTGAGTTAAAACAACTCATTTTGTAAGGTCACGAGAGCCATTTGTCTAAATATACCTATAAGGTCTTAATAGGGTCAAATATGGTCAAAAGGTGGAAAGTATCCAAAAGGGGTTGAAATAGTTTTAATTAGGATTATTTAGTCCATTTTGAGGTATTTAGGGTGTCCAAGAATAGTTGGTCAAGTTTGGGGGTATTTTGTCAAAAATTGCATAAAAGTTGTGAAATTGCAAAATACGATGCAATGGAGGAATTTCGGTCCTAGAACGTGGTTACAAAAATTAAGGGAGTTTTTTGGAGTTTATAAAACAATGTGTGGTGGATATATGTTTGGAGGGGAATTGGCAAGGAAAATTCATTGGAACCTCTGACTATTACCCGAGTTTGTGAAGACTAGGACTATTAGAGAGCCATGAAGGCTCATTAATGATGTAATTTAAAAATTTAATCATTTTTAGAAGATAGATTAATGTAATATATTTAAAATCAATCCTTTTGAATGCATTTTCATAAATTTTTAAGAAAGTTATAGTGATTTTTATGTTGACAGTTAGAAACCCTTGCTAGGGAAAACAAAGTGCTTTTAAAATTGTACATTTCCAAATTTGACCAATAGAAACATCTAATTTTTGGTGATATAATTTCTCTTGATATGTTTTTGAATTTTCCAAAGTGGTAGATCAATTTATGATGGTTTGATAGCATTTCACAAAGGCCCTAGTGTTAGGAATAGTCCCAAGAGATAATTGAGGGGGGGGGGGGGGTGAATCAGTTATCTACAAGTTTCAATTCTTTATCCAATTAAGTATACTTAAACATTAAACATAAACACAATGAAAGAACACTTGAACACAACACCAATATTTTGGTTACAGGGAAACCCAAATAGGTAAAAACCCCAGTGGGAATTAACACCCACTAATAAACTACACTAATATATAATGATCCTTGTTAGAAGATCTTACAACCTTGTTAGGAGTTGATCTTTACAATGCATTAAGTACAGTGACCTGGTCAAAGGTTAGACCCTATTAGGAGTCTTTTATGATTGACCCTGTAGGGGTGAGGACACACTATAGAGAGTTCACTTCTCAAAGGGGTGAAGGTTCCAACCTTCTAAATAATAGATACACACTATATCTGGATCTTGATGAACTATGAGGTAGACCTACTATCTTGATCAATTATAATGAATATCACACTCTATCTTCTCTATCACATAGACCTCTTCTTGATGGCACAATACTTCCCACTCTCTGCTCTGCTCTAATCTTTCATCTCCATGCCATACTTCTAGTGATCACAAATGACCAGCTATAAGTATCTTTCCTCTAAATGATATAATCAAGTCAGCCTATTAGCCTATTAGAACCACCTTGAAATCATATTAGAGAAAAAATAAGACTCTACAATAACATCTCAGTTGGCTCTACTAAGCATGCAACACAAACTGGGACCTGTCCAAATCAATAAGTGTAGACGGATGCTACACACTATCAGCTCTACCAAATTAAATGATACTTTCTCCTCAAGATTAATTACATCATGCACTCTTAACAAGACATTATTAACTCTTCTCCAATCACTAATCCAAGCATGCATACCAAAATGATAGGTGTAACTCCTATACTAATATAATCTCTATCAGCTCTTCTGGAAAAACACAAGAAACTGCAACTGGTGAATAGTGACTGCATAACTTCACTTCTACTACACATTAGACTCTACATCCATGAATTTATTAACATTAACATGTCTCCATCACGTATCCAAACACACAAGGCTCTATGATAACTGTATGGATAATCACAAATAGAACACTGCCTGTAACTCTGTAAGGAACACTGTTGACACAAGTTGCTACATAACTATATGTACTAACAATTAACCTCTATGTCCATGATATCATGATGATAAAATTTCCATGCTACATATACTCAATGCTTACTACATAAGTCTTCCATGCATGCTACTTACCATATGTTGTCATCAATGACAAACATACAGTTAGCACTGGCTTGCTAGAAAATCTCCAACAATCTCCCCCTTTGGCATTGATAGAAACATGTGGAATGACAAACACCACCAATCCAAATGAAAAATTATTTTATAACATTCTCCATTTCCTCATCAAAACTCCTCCAAGGATGAATCCTCCATCTACTACAATATTCTTCAATATTCTCCATTTCCTCAACTTAACTGCTTCCATGACTAAATATTACTCTCCCTTGCTTCTATATATTACTCCTTAATTTTGTATGTACTCCCCCTTTAATATTATTTTTCATGACTATATACTACTCCCCCTTTGATATCAATGGCAAAGGGAACCAAATATTAAAGCACTGGTACCACTCCTAAAGTAGATTAGTCAACCATCCATCAGTCACTGAGGACTAGTGCTCTCTCCACTTTCTATAATAAGAATAAGGGAAGGGAGTTACTCCCAGCTTCTCCCTAAGATACTAAAAAATATCCTTCGGTAAAGGATTTGTGAATATGTCTACTAATTGATCTTTAGTACTCACATAGTTCCAATCACATTCTTATCACTAGGTCTTGGGACCAGTTCCCAAGTATCATTCTTAATAATCTAATCTAGTTCTTCTTTCATAGCATCATGCCAATTTGAATCATTACATGCATCTTCAACACTTAAAGGTTCAATATGAGATAGTAAACATACCACTTCATTGCCTACTAAACTCTTTTCTTTTGATTTTTTGTTATTTTTCTGCTCTGATCTCCAATGATGTCATCCTTAGAGTGATATCTAGATGTAAACTTTGGAACTTTAGGTGATACTGTCTCATCTTCTTTCTGAGTTTCTTCTTCACTTGTTTTAGGGTCATTAAATAATACATCAATAATATCAAACATATCTTCAACAACTATCTCACTAGTGGAAGGATTGGGTTCTTCTTTAATCATAGGTTCATAATCATGATATCTTTCTTGAACCATAAACTTTTCATCAATCTTAACATGAGCACTTTTAATGATCTTCTTCAATCTCAAATTAAAACATCTATAAGTTTTCCTTTTAGTAGAGTAACTAAGGAAAATACCTTCATCACTTCTTGCATCAAACTTTCCTATTACTTCATCCCTCTTGATGTATCACTTGATTCCAAAGATTCTAAAGTATTTCACTGTGGGAACATTACCAAACCATAACTCATAAGGTGTCTTGTTTGCACTAGGTCTCAATTGTATTCTATTGATGGTATAGACTACTGTATTGACCGCATCTCTCCAATAGGTGCATGCTATATCAAGGATGATCCTATTCTTTCTCTATGCAATCCCATTCTGCTGAGGGGTTCTAGGTGCACTCAAGTGTCTCTTTATGCCACGTTCTTTGTAGTACTCATAGAATTTGTCAGAGGTGAATTCTCCTCTATCTGATCTTAGACACTTTATCTTTAGTCCAAATTCATTCTCAACCTTAGCTTTGAATATTTTAAACTTATCAAATGCTTCAGACTTATCTTTCAAGAACGCAACCCACATCATTCTAGAATAATCATCAACAAACAAAATGAAATACCTTTCACCATAGTATGATCTTGTTTGAGTTGGTCCACATATGTATGTATGAATTAGATCCAACTTGTTCTCTACTAAATTATGCTTTCTTATGAATGAATTGCTCACATGCTTTCCCATCACACATTCCCTGCAAATAGTATCAACTGGCTTTGCTATGCTAGGTAGATCTCTTATTGCCTTTACATTGCTTATCTTTACTATGTTATCAAAATTGATATGACATAGTCTTTTATGCCATAGCCAACTATCATCTACTTTAGCAACAAAGAAACTTACTTTAGAATTAAGCTAAAAAACATCACCTTTAGTCTTTGAACCTAATGCAATCATTACACCATCTTTGTTGTTAATGATGTGCTTGTTGTCTTTGAACTCCAAGTCATAACCTTTGTCAAGCAACTGCCCAACACTAAGAAGGTTGTGCTGCAAACCATCTACATAAAGAATATCATCAATGTTGTTCTTTCCATCCAATGTAATAGCTCCTCTACCAATGATAGGCTTAGGAGTTTTATCTCCAAATCTAACCATGGCACCCTTGTATTTGTCTAGATGAACAAATCTATCTTTATCACCTGTCATGTGATGTGAACACCTGCTATCTATAATCCAATTTGTCCCTATGTCTGCTTGTGAAATCAATGCTAGCTCTTGTTCCTTTTTCTCATCTTTACAATCCATCTCATCAAACATCTTCTCCATAATAGAAATGAATCCAATTTCATCTTCAATTGAATCATCATCAGATAATCCATCACCAGCATAGCAACATTCTTTTGTATACTTAGGATTGTAGTTAGTTCTAAATTTCTTAAGTCTTGTAGGACACTTAGATGCAAAGTGACCAATCCTATTACATGAGAAATATTTGAATGGTAACTGACCTTCATACTTTCCTTTTCCTTTTATTTCTTTCTTAGCAATCATAGCAATAATATCATCTATCTCTTTATCTTCATCTTCATCATCAAAATTACTAGAAGATTTCTTACCATGGACTAATGCTTTGAAGGCTGTCTTACTTTTAGGCTCTGTCTTCAATCTTGAAATCTCAAAAGCTGAAATTTTGCTGATCAAGGCCTCTCTCTTGGAATTTTTTGTAAGCTGCATGGTCTCATCAAGGATGTTGATCTTGTTTTCATACTTTTCTATAAGATTAGTCATCGAATTATCCATAATGTCTTCCTCCAAGATCTCTCCACCATTGTTCCTGATTCTAACAACTACTTCATTAATCCTTTGGTTGTAAGCTCTGATGTCTTCTTTAGGTAGCATCTCTAATGCATTGTATCTTTTATTCCATGTCTTTTTTCACACATTCTTTTCTTGTGTATCTCCTTCAAACATGTCTTCTAGGTGCTTCCATATCTTGTAAGTTGTGTCTACTTTCTTTATCTTTGAAAACTCACTATTAGATAAGATGCTAATAAGGGCTTCTTTGGCTATTGCATTCTGATGGAACAAATCCTTTTTCTTGCTAGTAGCATCTTCCTTTGCAAGATCTGCTAGAGAGGGGATCTTAACTTCTTTGATAGCCACTTCAAAAACTTCAAAAGCAATGCACTGCAAATGTGTCACCATTTTGTTCTTCCAATCAAGATAGTTATCTCCATCAAACTTAGGACTATCTTTTCTAAAGAATTCCATTTGATCAACCTCAAGCTATTAAACTTTCTCTCCGAGGCACTTGGCTCTGATACCAATTGTTAGGAATAGTCCCAAGAGATAATTGAGAGGGGGGGGAGGGTGAATCAGTTATCTACAAGTTTAAATTCTTTATCCAATTAAGTATACTTAAACATTAAGCATAAATGCAATGAAAGAAAACTTGAACGCAACACCAATATTTTGGTTACGGGGAAATCCAAATAGGTAAAAACCCCGGTGAGAATTAACACCCACTAATAAACTACACTAGTGTATAATGGTCCTTGTTAGAAAATCTTACAACCATGTTAGGAGGTCATCTTTATAATGCAATAATTATAGTGACCTGGTCAAAGGTCAAACCTTGTTAGGAGTCTTTTATGATTGACCCTGTTAGGGGTGAGGACGCACTGTCCGAGAGCTCACTGCTCAAAGGGGTGAAGGCTGCAACCTTCTGAATAATAGATACACACTATATCTAGATCTTGATGAACTATGAGGTAGACCTACTATCTTGATCAATTCCAATGAATATCACACTCTATCTTCTCTGTCACATATACCTCTTCTTGATGGAACAATACTTTTCACTCTCTACTCTGCTCTAATCTTTCATCTCCATGCCATACTTCTAGCAATCACAAATGATCTACTATAAGTATCTTTCCTCTAAATGATATAATAAAGTAGGCATATTAGAACCACCTTGAAATCATATTAGAGAAATAATAACAATCTCCAATAACATCTCGGTTGACTCTACTATGCACACAACACAAACTGGGACCTGTCCAAATCAATAAGTGTAGACGCACGCTACACACTGTCAGCTCTACCAAATTAACTATTACTTTCTCCTCAAGCTAAATTACATCATGCACTATTTAAAAAACATTATTAACTTTTCTCCAATCACCAATCCAAGAATGCATACTGAAATGATAGGCGCAACTCATGTACCAATATAATCTCTATCAGCTCTTTTGGATAAACACAAGAAACTGTAACTGGTGAATAGCGATTGCATAACTTCACTTCTACTGCACATAAGACTTTGCATCCATGAATGTAACAAAATTAACATATCTCCATCACATATCCAAATGCTTAAGGCTCCATGATAACTATACAAATAATCACACATAGAACACTGCTTGTAACTCTGTCAAGAACACTGTTGACACAAGCTGCTACATAACTATCTGTACTAATAATTAACCTCTACATCCATGATATCATGCTGATAAAATTTCCTTGCTACATATACTCAAAGCTTACTTTATAAGTATTCCACACATGCTACTTACCATATGTTGTCATCAATGACAAACATACAGTTAGCACCGGCTTGCTAGAAAATCTCCAACACCTAGATCTTTTTTTTATGATAATGACTATGTATGGCAGGTGTAATTAAGAGTTTCTCATGTTTGATTATTAAATCATGATCTAATAAATAGATAAATGGTTTGGTAATATTCCTAAGAGTTACTGGAACCTTTCATATCATTTGGAGTTTTCAAGAGAATAAAGTTTTGAGTCTTTGGTCACTATTTTGTCAGAGAGAATGCATGATTGTGAAAGTCAAAATATGATTAAAAGATGTCCTTAGGATTACAAACAAGGTTGTAAATCCTATGAGTTGTAGAGAGGATGTTAAATTCCTTGTAAAATTAAATGAGACCATTTCAAATACTAGATTCCAAGGAGGTTGAATGGAACTATTTTGAATGCATAGAAAGGGCCCTTGTCTGCTGATTGCCAAGTAACAGTTAGGGTATTTTCTTAAACATAAAAAAGCTAAGACCCTTACATGGTGTCAAAGAACCAAAATATTTCTATAAATATTTTTTTGTTCAAGATTTGGAATTTGCATAAGGAGTTTCATTCAAATCAGTTACTATAAAAGGCCTAACTATCCTAAAATTTGTTTACTATCCATACTTGGAAGTCATGATATAGAGAAGCCTCTGATTAGTCAGAGTTATGTTTCAAAAGGAATTAAAGGGTACTTGGAGATTTTTTTTTGTTAATTATTTGTGATCAAATTTTTTGTTGATAAGGACTAATAGTAGCATCTAGGCCTAATTGTTTTTGTCCAAGACATGACAGTGATGAGATCTGTGATTCTTTTGGTTTTCAAGAATGTAATGATGGTGTGTTGGAGTTATTCTAAGGTTGTTTGAAGTTCATTGGAACTTTTAAGAACTATTTAAATTCCTATTTATGGAAACTTGTGAATGAAGATGTGGAAGTTGGAATAGGTGTTTTTACAAAACAAAGTTTTATGTTTGATTCAAAGATGCCTTAAAATATTGATTGAGTTTCATTTGTGTTGTGGGATGGCTTGAGAAGTCATAAGATGTTTCTTTCCTAATACATGGCTATCAATTATTTCTATGGGGATTTTATTAGTTATGGACTCTCTACATCAATTGGTATCAGAGATAGCTGATATGGGATTTGTTAAAAGTTGTTAAGTTGTTGGTTGGTTGTAGGTAGAATCATTAAGAAAATATACAAGGATAGGATGGTCCCTTAGAATAGGAGCTTCTTCTAACTAGTGTATGATCACTTGTCGTTTTATGTCTTTCTAATCTATGTAATCAATGTTAAATTCACTCATGATCATGACCCATTTCAATGTACGACTAGTAAGAGTACTTTAGAGATCAGGTATTTTAGTGGATCAATCTTTTCACTGAGATGGGTGTTGTGATTAAGCATATAATGATTAATTTTCTTTGGACATAAGACAATGGCCAAGAATTCTTACTCTATAAGTGAGTAGTTCAACTTGTATCCAACTATTTTTCTTCTCAAGTAATATATTTCTCATTCTTTTCCATTATCATCTAGTTGTGCTAAGAGATCTCCCAATGTAATAGTACTATAAAAATTGTATAGTATCAAAGGTCTTCCTAGAATATGTGGGAATAGAATTGGTGGATTAGCTAGATACTTATTGAGTTTTTAAAAGGATTTTTGATAGAGACAATCCCATATAAAATTGATATCTTTCTACATGAGGGGAGAAGAGGGATGGCCCTTATTTGCAAGTTGTGAAATAAATTTGTAGATGGATTGAATTCTTCATTGTATGTTGCAGATCTATTTCAACATTTTAGGAGGTGAAATATCTAAGATAGATTTCATATTCTTTGGATCTACCTCAATTAATCTATGGGACACAATATAGCCTAATGATTTTCTTGATTGCACACTAAAGACATATTAATTGGGGTTAAGACAAACTTTATATTTCTCTAATCTATCAAATATTCTTGTGAGTATGGTAATGTGTGATTCTCTATTCTTTGATTTGCCCAAAAGATTATCAACATAGTATTGCATGATATCATGCATAAGGTCATGAAAGATGGTGGTAATAGTGCATTGATAGGTAGTTCCAACATTCTTATGTTCAAAGGGCATGTAATGGTAACATAAATTACCCCATAGTTCAATGAATGTAGTCTTGTGTTGATCTTGTTCTATAATTATAATCTAATTGTAATTGAAAAAGAAATCCATAAGGGATAGAATATCATGTCCTAAAAAATAATCCACTATGATGTCAATATTCATAAGTCTCAAATCATCCTTTAGACATGCCTTATTGAAGTCTTTTAAGTCTGAATAGTCATTGATGCCCCAAATATATTTACCTATTGGCATAATGTTGAAGACCCACTCAGGATAGTATACCTGTCTTATGAACTCAACATCAACCATCTTTTGTAACTCTTATTTCTCTAATAGGGATAGTTTTGGATGCATCTTGCATAGTTTCTATTTGATAGGTTCAATTTAGGGTCTACTACTAGATGGTGTACAACTAAATCATGATCTAGTCTCAACATATCTTTGTAAGTCTAGGAAAAATTCTTTAGCGCTTTATGAAGAAATTTGGTCATGTCTACTCTCTTTCTCATTTAGGGATGATGCTATGAATATGATTTTATTCTTCAATGGAACCAATGTTCACTTTAACTATATCCTCTATACAGATGGACGATTTCTCTCATGGAAAGGATATGAAAGGAAAGTCAACCTCTCCCTCTTCTAGCACTACAAAAAGGTTTTCACTAGAAGATGTATCCTTTGTTTTTACTTTTTCTTCATTTGAAGGTGCCTTAGAAAGGTTTTCACCAGGGGATATTTTATTTCTTTTTAATTTTTATCTTGTTTCTCACTTTTTCAACTAAAAGAGTTAACTTATTTTCCAATATATGCTTGATCATTATACTTGATTTAATGTTTGTAATCTTGGAGATCTCTTACAGCAAAGAGTGATAGCACTACTTCATCTAAATCACATATGTCCAAAGCTATTGGTGATTCTTGATGGTCCCAATAAATAAGTTGAAGGTGTTTGAGTGGGAGGATAGGGGATGAAAGGTCTAGAATAGTGATGGTAAGGACACGATTAGTATTGATGAGATCATTTTGTATGTATTCAAAGGGAAATTCATAGAATTAATCCTCAGGGTTTGAATAAGAAGCTTCACAATATTTAGTTAAGGTCACCTTAGTCTCTAGGAGGTGCAATCCTCTATTGCAAGGGTAACTAGTAGCTTTGATGGGTTCTTTCATGCCTTGTTATTTTGCACCTAAGACTATTCTATGATAACCCATTCTTTCATTAGTGGAAGTTGCCTTTGGATATTTATCTTTTGGTATGTCAGCAAGCTTTTCTTGTCCATCTTTAAAAAGCCATGATAATACATCATTTTTTATATATTCATGTTTGAGAGATCCCCCAATATTCAAAAGTAGTCTATTTACATTCCAAGGTATTTTTATCCTTCTTAGGAAAGAGATATGAGGATTTACCATAAGAGTTTTGGGATAAAGGAAGCTAACCAACATAAAAGGAATTCTCATATTTATTTTTTCCAATTCCTTGGTCAATAAATTTGATCTTCTTATCAGATTCAAGGATCCTCTCTCCAACACCTTTCTCCTTATAAAAAATAGTCTTAGATGCAAATGATTCTTTAGTGGATGGTTTAGTAATATCACCAATGGATGTTTTGGTCTTATCTTTAGGAAATGATTTGATAGTGGATGGTCTAACAAATTCATTTAATGGGTAGAAGTTGGTTTGTTTTCCTTCCAATCTCTTGTAAAATTGAAAGGGTTCAAAATCTATGGAAATATTAAATTTCTTTCCTTGATGTGGGAACTTGAGATAATGATAGAATGTGGAAGGTACACCTTGAATATTATGAATCCAAGGGTTTCCAAGGAGGATAATATATGGAAAGTCTAGATCAAGCACTTGGGATGTTGTCTCAATTAATGTGTGACCCACTTCAAGAAGAAGTGTGATCAAAACTTTGGATTATCTTTAATTGTCATCATATCCCTTTATTTTGATTATATTTGTAATATATAGAAGGTCATCAGGGAGTCCCAACTATCTTATTAAATTCAAGGTACAAATATTGAAATTGTATCCACCATCTATAAGGACTCTTCATTTTATGGCGATGGATGAGGGCTTCAATATGAAAAGGTTTATTGTGATATTGGTTAGGAGCATGAAATTCCTTATTAGTGAACAAAAGGTGCTATTTTATGGTAATATTCCCAATCAAGGCTTGGAAATGGGATGCATTGATATTATCAAGAACACACAACTCAAGAAGGGCTTGCTCAGGGATATTCTTATGAAGGGGTGATGTACAAAGAAGCTCTAGGATTGATATTAATGTAGGAGTCTTCAGAAGTTGTCAAAGGATATTATAACATGAAGCAGGTCTAGTGGAAGTAGATGGTGTAGAAGATGGTGTAGTGGATTGAACAATGTGTTAGGAATGGGAACACTAAGGGGGGGGGGGGGGTGAATCAGTGTTCACTGTATTTTAACTTTTACTTTAATCTTTATACTGAACTTAAATGCTTAAGTACTGAAAAAAACATTCACATAAACATGAAACATGAAATCAACACATGACACCAATATGGTTATGAGGAAACCCAAATAGGTAAAAACCCTAGTGGGAATTGACACCCACTAATATTCTGCACTAGTGTTTTGTGATCCTTGTTAGAAGATCCTTAACCCTGTTAGGAGTTTCTTTACAATACTTTTAGTACAGTAGACCTTGTCAAGGGTCGGAACCTGTTAGGATTCTTTTACAATAGTCCCTGTTAGGGGAGTGGACACACTTTCCTAGAGCTCAATGCTCAAGTGGTGAAGGCTATGACCTTCTGATCTTAGATACACACTATATATGTAAGATGATATGTCATTGTGACACTGCTTGTCAGATCAGTTCCTTTGATGCGCTAATGCTTTGACCTCTAGCAAAGCTCTAATACATCTTCTAGTGTCTTCACACACTTCTACTCTACTTATTACAACTCTCTATCAACTTCCATACCAAATACAATGGGAACATCTTATATTTATACACACATACAAAATAAACAACTAGGTTAGCCCTTAGACCTATTACATACAATGCTTCCAAATGAATTGTCTTAAGCATGCTTAAAAAAAAAAAAGTATACATGTCGGCAACCTAAATACAATAGGCACATAGTCTTTACAACATTACATTATATTTGCAAACCAAAATACTAACTGTCAGCTTCATACTCTATTCTTCTCTGGCACACACTGGTTGTGCAACTTCAACTGACTGTATCTTTCTCATCCTTGTACATCTAATCATGCACTCATATAATAAGCATGAATATAGTCTAAAAAACTTAACTTCTAGGGTGCATACCATAATTCTACCGTATGCACATGTGCTGATGCTCTGAGCTATAGGAACTCTATACACTGTCTAGTCTTCAACACTTAACTGATTTATGATCTTCTCTTCAAGTACGCTGAATCCAAACTACTATATGACTTTGTTGCCATAATGACAACACTATATCAAGTCATATGCATCAGTATATCCAGCTTGCCAATAGTCTCCCCCTTTGTCATTGATGGCAACAAAGGAATATGGCCAAGTTGCTAACTATCCTTAATAAAAAAAACTTTTGTTCTTCTATACATATACTTATATCTCCCTATACATATTATGATCCATATTTTCTATACATATACTTATATCTCCCTATACATATTATGATCCATATTCTATACACAACTCCCCCTTTGACATTAATGACAGTGTTACAAAAAACTATATCTATACATACTCACTGAGGGAAAACATCCGGATATACAATCTTTAGGTTCTGGATCTCCTCTTTCCAAAAATTTATCAAAGAGTTAACTATCTAGAGAAGGGCGCAAAATGCATATTGAAGCTTCACCATTTTCTTCAAGTCTATGGTAGGACCTTGATCATATGTTACCATTGTGGCATCAATCTCCTTGATGTTCTTATTGAGGATGTCTAATGAGGGCGCAAGAGCATTCCTCAACTGAGTCTATCTAGACCTTATCTTTTCCATCTCTTTCTTTGCCTTCTCAATTTTTTCCAACTGACCTTGGTAGACATTGTTGCACATGTTCACATCAGTGGATGTGTCTTTCACTGAACTCTTCACCTTTTCAATCATAGCTTCTACCTCTTTTATTTTCTTAAGATGGGCATCAATAAGATTATCCTTATCCATGCAGTCTGCAATGAATTTCCTTCCTTGATCAACAAATTCTTTTAAAGATGCTTGACCAGTCTTAAGTGAATTCAAATCTAGTGCAAAGTTTCTCATAAACTCATTCAATCTCTTCTTTAGATACTTTTCTTCTGCAACTTGGGATGCAGATTCTTCAAGGCTTGAGAAATTACTTTTGAACTGAGAAATGATTGTACTTACATCATCAACAGAGTGTACCTTAGACACTTTCTTGTCTACAAGCAACAAACTATTCAGTATGTTCACTGATTCCATAAGGAGAGGATTTCTCATTACTTGTATATCCTTTTCCTTCTCCATAGCTAGGATGCTAAACTTAATCAGGTCTTCTTCTCTCCATGAGTCCAAATTGGATGTGTCAAGTGTCAAACTTGACAACAATGCTAAGGAGGGAGTGATGGGAGTGCTATCCATCACTTCTAGTTTTACCTTGGCTAGTTCAACATAAGTTTCATCTTTCTCTTGTTCATTTTCTTCTTCTCTTCTTTCTTTTCTTCCTCTTCCATTTTCTCTTCTTATTTCTCATTTGTTATATTTTCAATCAATACCTCTTCTTGAAGAGTGGGAGGTGTGTTGCTGCATAAAATCTCAGCTTCTTGTGTGCTCACAAAAGCTTCCTCAAACTTGTCCAATTCTGTGTCAGTGGCCACCATGGCTATCTCCACATTATCAATGATAATGGTGCTATGCTTGAGTGATTATGACATGGGCATAGACTTGTCTACCTCTGATTGTACTTCCACTGCAAGTGTTGAATCCTGAGGACCTATAGAATGTACTTTGATTGTCTCTGACCCTTTGGTGACCATTATGGGTATATTAGCTATGGGCACAATAGGTGGATACATGTTTCTATTCATAAATACCTTCTCAAAGGTTTTCTCTATCTCTTTTGCAATTAGCTCATAATTTTTATCCATTATGTTTAGAGTTCTTGTCTTAGTTCTAAGGTGAGGCTTCACCAGATCTAACAACAATTTATTTTCTCTAGTTCATACACAAGAAGGGTATCATCAAGAATCTTTTTCCTTATTCATAGATCTTCCTCAATAGCTTGTCTCTTTTGGAATTCAAGGATATTCCATACATTTTTAGGAATCATTGTTTTTAGTTCCAAAAATATCCTTTTGAACTTGATCATGTGCTTTATGATCATTCTATGAATCTCTGACTTGTCAATTTCACTATACTTATCATAAAAATTCCCTACTTGATCAATTCTTCCTTCATCAACTATTCTGGCACTTAGCACACTGAGACTAGATTTGACGCTTACTTTAGGAGGTGCTTGAGTGTTCTTTCTATTTCTTATGACTCACGAGGATGGATGACTGGTGCCAACCTCTTTCTTCCTCTTAGTCATTGCCTCATACTAAGGAGGAGCAGTAAGGTCAATGGTTACCTTGGGTGCAGATGGAGTATCATCTTCTTTAGCCTTTTGACTATCATCTTTTTCAATTTTCACCTTCTTCATCTTGGGATCATTAGACTTAGCTTCCACTATGGATGCACTCTTAATTTCCAAAGAAATATTTTCATCCCTTGCTTTATCAAGGTCTTCTTGAGACACACCATGAATCCTTAAGATCTCTGATGTGACTTTAGCAACCTTTCTTTTTGTTGCTACACTGTTAAGTTTAGCATCTACTTCTTTGGTTTTCTCCTCATATGTTCCCCACCTAGGTTCATTAGGATCTTTGGGGGCTGATAGTAGTACCTGTGCATATGCCTCAAGGACCCAATCCTCTACCTCATAACCAAGTGGATGAATCCACTTAGTTCTTGGCTCAACAGCTTCCATACAAGTTGTGTCTATCTCCACCATAAAACAAATTGTATCCTTGTACTTTTCCACAATGCTCTCTGGAATCCTATACCTCATTTGCATCTTAGCCCTGAAGGTCTTCAATTCCAATGTTACATAATCTCTCAATGTACTCTTGGTGGATTCTTTGTTAGATATTTGTGGCATGGTTGGAATGGTCTTTTTCAAATACATATCTAATACTCTCCCAACTATATGAAGGTACATGTAAATGATCAATGACCCAAACTTGAATATCTTTGTCTTGTCATGGTTGATTGCCTTGATATTATCAATCAACTATGCACACAAGATCTCATACAAGTTGAACTTTGCATCTTCCTTCACAAGTCTAATGGCTGCAAGAATTGTGCCTGTAGACACACTATTCACCCTACTGGTGTGATGGAACCTGTATCCAAGTATAGACATCAATTTGATGTCAGCTTGTTCAATAGGCTCAATTGTCATCCCGTGCCTATCACTCCTTGACTTACAAGTTTGCTCAACCATTTTCCTGACATCCTTGCCCATAGAAAGGATGATGCCTGTCCTAGAAAGGCCTGTCATCTCATGTATTAGGTCACTGGTGATTCTGACTGGCACATCACCTATCCAAAATAGGTCATCACAAATTCTTCTCAATAGTATCTTAATCCATTTAGTCTCATAAAATTCATATGTCATAGCATACTCAACTATTGGGTGATCATTCCACTTAACATACTCATCCATGAATGTTTTATTTGGTTTTAATATGGTGTCCATGTGTGCCCTTAATCTATCCAACCCTACTGGTTCTTTCTTGCAGTAGATGTAAGCTCTAATGTCTTCCACATGCATAACACCCATAGGTGTGTGGGAGAATGCTCCCTCTAAATCATCTAGGGTTGACTTAAAAGGATATTTCTTAAATACATATCTCTTCTTCTTAGAAACATCAAAATCTATGGGAGTGTCCATGACTTACTTGTTTAATCACTTTCCAACTATACTCTAAGATGATCCGAAGACTTTTGAATCGGCGCGTCGAACTAGGGTTTCTGCAACCAACCAAATGCATTGCTAATTGCTACAAATCACTGATAGATCAATCTCCAAGTCTTCACAACAACTTCTATGACTCTTTTTGCTCTCCTATCACTCTAAATTTGAATGCAATGAGAAATCAAATAACTTTCTATGTACTTAAAGTGAAAATTCCACCATTAATGCAAGTCGCGTAAACCAGTCTGTCACTTAAAAATTTCCAACTTGAGTTTTGTTCACAATTAGCATGTGCACTCTTGCACAAAGCCAAAAAATTAAGTCTAAAGGCACATACTCTGAGGATGAGTATACTATCCATGTAGGAGTCTAGAGCTAAATTAGCTCCCCCTATGACCCTAAGGGCCATTCATCCAGATGTAGAGGGTGCATCCACTACGAATGCATGCAATAAATTCTCATCAATCTTGTCCTTCTTTTTCTCTGACCAAATCAAGATCGCATCATCTAAGGCTTTGAAAAAATTAACTTCTCCTTTGGGATCCAAAAATGGTTCTTCAACCTTTTTAGGGCTTTCCTGACCTTGCATCCTTGATCTACAAAACTTTGACATATGTCTAACCTTGTTACAAGAGTGACAATTGACTAGAGGTCTTATATTCCTTAGTGCATTAACATGAGTCACCATTTTACACTATCTAGCTGAGTGACCATTATAGTTACATATCTAGCATGTAACATTCTGAGAACTTCTTACATTTGTTTGATTTTGATTTCTCTGATCATGTCGAATCCTATTCTTCTTACTAGTCTTGCAATTCATAGCTCTATGACCAAATTTATTGCATGAATAACAGTAACCATTAAAAGGTCTTACCTCTACACAATTCCTCACAATGTGTCCATCCTTGTTACAAGCAAAACAAATATGATCTATAGGCTTGTGCTCATTCTTAGGTGGTTCACTATTATCTTTGGTTTGATCTTCAGTCTCCTTAGCATCAGTAGAGTCCTTTTGTGAGTCCTTTCTTGCTCACATGTTCTCAATCTAATTTTGTGCTTCATTGTAACCAATACAGCTAGTGTCTCCTTTAGGTCTTCTTGCATACAACTAAGATTCTATCAAGATTTCCATGTTGGCTTGCCTTAGTTCTTCATTGAGTTGAAGGTTCTCTTTGACTTGTTCATCATAGACTTCCTGATTGTTAGTCAGCTTATCATCAAACTCTTCAAGTTATTCCTTTAACTATTTATTTTCTTCATTCAACTTCTTGACCTTTGCTCCTAGATCATTGTTAGAGAATTCCTTCAAATCCTTTCTTATCCTTTTGATAACTAATTGTGCATCACTGAATTTTTCTTTTAGTTCTTTAATTTCTCTTTCTGATTTGTCCAGGTCTTCAAGATTTCTTTTCAAAGGTTTCATTTCTGCTTTGTCCATGATCTCCTCAAGTGGCTAAACTTCTTTGCTGAGGACTAGAGCTTTGATACCAATTGTTAGGAATGGAAACACTAAGAGGTGTGGGGGGGGGGGGGTGTGGTGAATCAGTGTTCATTGTATTTTAACTTTAACTTTAATCTTTATACTAAACTTAAATGCTTAAGTACTAAAATAAACATTCACATAAACATGAAACATGAAATCAACACATGACATGAATATGGTTACGGGGAAACCCAAATAGGTAAAAACCCTGGTGGGAATTGACACCCACTAATATTTTGCACTAGTGTTTTGTGATCCTTTTTAGAAGATCCTTAACCCTATTAGGAGTTGCTTTACAATGCTTTTAGTATAGTAGACCTTGTCAAGGGTTGAACCTTGTTAGGAGTCTTTTACAATAGTCCTTGCTAGGGGAGTGGACACACTGTCCTAGATCTCACTACTCAAGTGGTGAAGGCTACAACCTTCTGATCTTAGATACACACTATATCTGCAAGATGAGCTATCACTGTGAGACTACTTTTCAGATCAGTTCCTTTGATGCGCTGATGATTTGAACTCTAGAAAAGCTCTAATACATCTTCTAGTGTCTTCACACACTTCTTCTCTAATTATTACAACTCTCTATCAACTTCCATACCAAATAAAATGGGGGCATCTTATATTTATACGCGCATACAAAATAAACAACTAGGTTGGCCCTTAGACCTATTACATACAACACTTCCAAATGAATTGGCTTAAGCGTGATTACAAAAAAACAAGTATACATGTCAACAACCTAAATACAATAGGAGCATAGTCTTTACAACATTACACTATATCCACAAACCAAAATACTAACTATCAGTTTCATACTCTATTCTTCTCTGGCACACACTGGCTGTACAACTTCAACTGACTGTATATTTTTCATCCTTGCACATCTGATCATGCACTCATAGACTAAGCATGAATATAGTCTAACAAACTTAACTTCTAGGGCCCATACCATAATTTTGTCATACGCATGTTCGTTGATGCTCTGAGCTGTAGGAACTCTGTACACTATCCAGTCTTCAACACTTAACTGATTTTTGATCTTCTCTTCAAGTGTGCTGACTCCAAACTACTATATGACTTTGTTCCCTTAATGACACCACTATATCAAGTCATATACATCAGTATAGCCAACTTTCCAACATAATGAAACTTGCTCTGTGAGTAGTGGCATTGTACTCAAAACCCTTAAGGATGAGAGTATTCACATAGTTATCAGATTATTAAATAGCCACATGGGGAATCAAATCCTTGTTAGGATTTGGTAACACTAAGAGGGGGGTGAATCAATGTTACAATGATTTACTATATTCTTAAACTTCTTTATCTTCTTCAACCAAAATATAAAGATATAGCATAAGATAAATAACCATGCAACATAAAAAACATAGGATAACTCATAACACCATATTTGTTTTTGAGGAAACCCTGTTAAGGGAAAAAACCAAGTGGGATGGTACCCACAAATGTCTGCACTATAATTATAATAACCCTTTTAGGAGTTCTCACCCTATTAGAAGTTGAGTATTACAATAGGTAGGTCTTGGTTAAAGGATAGACCCTATTAGGAGTTTTTACAATGTGATTCCAATTAAGGAATCAACCCTGATAAGAGTCCAACCTTGTTAGAGGCAATCAAACCCTATTAGGGGTGTACAATAGGTGAAACAACACTTATAGTCAATCTTGTATCCTAAATACAAAGATTTAAAAAAGTATTCCTTGAAGAAATCCTGTTGTTCTCCTTTGTCTTGATCTCTACTCTATCTCTTCGATGCCTTCATAGTTTGCACCCATCTATTTTCCTATTATCATCATCGCACACTTTTACAAAAGTGTCTATATACTTATACCTTGTTAGAGGTATATTAAAAAAGCTAGTTGACATTACTCTAGATAAACACCATATTATTTAATGCACAATTGCACACTTCATTAACATTGTTAGTCAGTCTGGCATAGGAATGGTATGGTGAGCGCAAGCGGAGGGAGTGGTGTGGAGGGAAAAATTTTGAATGGGAATTTGAGTGGGAATCATGCAAAGAAGGGATAGACTGATCAGGATGCAGGCCTGATGTAGGAGAAGGACACTAGAAAGAAAGATGCGATAGATCATGGGGACCCATGGGTTTTGCAACTAGATCCCGATGATATGTTACGCTCTCTTTTTGGAGAAGTTCAATGCCCTTTGGGTTGCTGGTCGAATCTATTTGGATTCAAACCCTCAGGTAAGTCCTCTTTCCCTAGGATCAAAAAAATTTCCAATAAAGAGAAAGTAACTTTTTCTTTGGAGGTGCCTTCAGAGCTCATTGATCACAACATACAGAGCATAGCGGCAATGCATGTTGTCAAGTTCATAGGCACAAGACTGAATATAGATCTGGTAAGAGCTTTTACAAAGAAAAAATGGGATTTAAAAGGTCAGGTTGAGGTCACCACCATGGCCAAAGGCTTCATGTCTTTTGAGTTCTCTTTCTCTGAAGACTACTCTAAGATACTTTGTGTGGGTAACTGGTCGATGGGGAGATCCACCTTTATTCTCCAAAAATGGACATCAAATCTGGATCTAAATAATGACTTCTTGACCCAAGCCCCGATCTGGATTAGGCTCCCAGAACTTCCTCTGGAATATTGGCATGAGGATTTTTTTGACGGCATAGCTACTTCTTTTGGCAAGTTGCTATCCATTGATCCTGTCACTGCTACCAAAAAAAGACTTACATATGCAAGAATATGTGTGGGGTTTGTTGAAGGATAGGATATGCTTGAAGTGATAGAGTTTCAATCTAGACTGGGAAGGAGAGTGCAACTGATCGACTATGAAAATGTACCATTCACTTGTTTCCACTATAAAAAGGTGGGTCACAAGGCAAAATTATGCCCAATATTCTTAGAAAAGGAAAAAGCTTGTAAGGCCCATATCAAGAATGGAAGAAAGAAAGAGACCTAGAAGCCGCAAAAAGGCCCAAATAAATAGGATGGATCTAGGAAGGTGTGGAAGGAGAAAGCTCTGGAGGGAAAGGCTCAAGGGTTGGATCCTCAAAAGGAAAAACCTAAGAACCCTAATTGAATCCCCCCCTATCCTAGAGAAAGACCTGGAGGGGAATGCTAAAGAGTTGAATCCCCAAGGAGATAAACTGGAGGACCTTTCTATGTTTCCTCTAGATCATAGTAGCCATGAGAGAAAGGAGAACCCTGATAACAAGGTTCAGCCTGAGCCCCACAAGGATGGGAAAAAGAGGGATAATGCAAATATGGAAAATGGCCATGTTCTACAAGCTTCTGATGCTGAGGAGGGAGAAAAAGAAAACAGTACCATACCTGAAGTAGGGGAGCTAGTTTTGGAGGAAATAATAGAGGATTCATTTGTCCTAGATTCCCAAGAAATGGCAGGGACTGTGGAGGTTAGGGGCCAGTCCCTCTCACAGGAGTCTATATTAAGTAGAAGTGTGTTTATCTCACCTAGCAAGGTCAACAGAATCATTGATCTGGTCACCTCCTCATCCCCAGGGAAAATTTCCAGAATGGAGGCTCTTTTTGAGAGTTGCAAAGATGAGAATGCTGGTCCTTGGATGTCTATTAAGAAAAAGAAGAATAGTAGGGACCCATCACCAGTGTCTCTGGTAGCTACAAGAAGCAGGGCTAAAGCTGACATGGGGGGTAAATTAAGCTCCCCAGGAAGGTGGAGCAAACTTCAAACCAGAAAGGAAGAAACAAGAAGAAACATAGTGGATGGGACTCAAAAAACCATCCAGGATACATACCCCCAGAAGAAAAGATGAAGATCATATCTTGGAATATTCATGGACTCAATGGAATCCACAAGTAGGAGGTTGTTAGGAATATGATTAGGGATCATAGACCAGAAATTTTTTTGATTCAGGAAACTAAGATGAAGAAGGAGAAGACTGAGTGTATTCTTTTCAGCAAAGGTATGAAGTTAGCTACCACTAACTCTTCAGGAGCTTCTAGTGGGTTGTTAGTGATTTGGAAGGACAGTTTAAAGGTGGATATTATTTTTGATGAAGGAAACATATTGCTTATCCATTTTATGAACACTAAGGACTAGGAAAGCTGGTTTGTGATGAACATCTACGCCCCTAACACTAAAAATGGTAGAAAGCACTTCTGGAATAAAATTTTCAACTTGATGCCCTTGATGGGTGGTTCTAAGGGTGTCATAATGGGAGACTTCAACACTCCTTTGAAGGCTTTAGAGAAGTTTGGCGGGCTCCCCCCGAACTTGGAGAGTAGACAACATCTGGCGGATTTCATCAATGACCTCGCTCTCCTGGATGTGGATTTGGAGGGAGGTAAGTTTACTTGGTCGAATAGAAGAATTGGATCAAAGTGTATTTAGGTTAGACTAGATAGAGATTTGATCACTATGGACTAGATGACCTCTTACCATTGGAAACTCTCCTCTATGGTTAGACTTGGCTCGGATCATTCCCCGATAACTCTCAGTCTTGAGAGCTGCAATAGGAAAAAGGCCTTCCTGTTCAGATTTGAGAAGATGTGGACAAATCATCTGGGTCTATTTGAAAGAATAAAGGACTGGTGGAGCATTGATGTGGAAGGAACTGCTATGTACAAAGTGGCTAAGAAACTTAAAAATATTAAAATAGAAATTAGGAAGTGGAACAAAAAGGATTTTGGTGATCTTTTTCAGACAAAGGATAGGATAAAGGAGGATCTGATTGGGGTTGAGGAGGAGATTCAAAATGAGGGATATGATGAGGAAATAATGAAAGTTGAAAAGGTCATTCTGGCTGATCTTCACAATATTTTCAGCAAGGAGGAAATGTTCTGGAGGCAGCGATCTAGATCTGTGTGGCTTAAGGAAGGGGACAAAAACTCAAGATTCTTTCACCTCTCTACTATGAAGCATAGAGCTGCCAATAGAATCAGTCTTATCAAAAAGGGGGATGTGTCCATAAAAGATGATAAGGAGATAGCTCAGGAAGCTATCAATTTTTTCTCTTCCTTTCTCTCTAAAGAGACTAATCTAGGGATTGAGGATCAGAGGAGTATTCTCAATACCATCCCTAGAGTCATTAATTCTAGTCAGAACAAAGCTCTCATAGCAATTCCTAGGATGGAGGAAATCAAGGTGGCAGTCTTCTCTTTGCCTGTAGAAAAATCCCCTAGCCCGGATGGATTCCCTACATTCTTCTTTCAAATGTACTGGGACATTCTTAAAGAGGATCTTGTTAAAGTTGTGCAAGAATTCTTTGGTGCCAAGAGTCTGCTCAAAGAGATTAATGCCACCTTCTTGGCTCTCATTCCTAAAGTCCCAGGTGTGGATTCTTTTGACTCTTTTAGGCCTATTAGCCTTTGCAATTCTCTTTACAAGATCTTTTCTAAAGTGTTAACTACAAGAATGTTAAAAATCCTTCCGGAGATAATTTCCCTGCAACAATCGGGCTTTGTCCCAAGCAGACAAATCCTAGACTCTATTATTGCTGTTCATGAGATTATTCACTCTTTAGAGGAAGGAAAAAAGGATGGCTTTTTGCTCAAGCTTGATTTGTCTAAGGCCTATGACAGGGTGGATTGGGTGTTCTTGGATCAGGTTTTGCATAGTTTTGGTTTTAATGACAACATTTGGAAAATTATTTCTCAACTGATCTCCACTCCCACCTTTGCGGTTATGATCAATGGTTCCCCCATAGATTTCTTTAAATCCTCTAGAGGACTCAGGAAAGGGGACCCCCTCTCTCCCATTCTCTTTATTATTCTGGCTGAATGCTTGGGCAGAGTGATCCTTGATAAAAGGAGTAGAGGTGAATTAGTTGGTTTGAAACCCTCATCAGGACCCCTGATCTTCAATCATCAACAATTTGTGGATGACACCATCCTTGGGGGAGAGGCCTCGATTAAGGAAGCCAGACAGGAGAAGAACATTCTTAACTCTTATTCTAATGCTACGGGTCAGCTCATTAATTGGAATAAGAGCTTGGTCTTTTTTGTCAACACTCCGGAGGGCAGATAGAGGAAAATGACTAATATATTGGGCTATGGTATTGGGACCCTTTCATCCACCTATCTAGGTCTCCCTATGGGGACAAGGCCTAATGACCAATTTTGGAACAACCTAATTGATAGGTTCTATAGAAATTTGGTTGGCTAGAAGGGTATCATCTTGAGCCAGGCTGGAAAAGTGCTTCTGATCAAGTCTACACTTTAGAACTTGCCTATGTATGCGCTTAGCCTTTTTTCTATTCCTTCAAAAGTGGTGGCTACATTAGAAACTATCCAGAAGAAGTTTTTGTGGGCTAGTCCAGAAGGTAATAAGAAGTATCCTCTTATGGCCTGGGATAACATTTGTAAGCCAAAAAAACATGGTGGTTTGGGGATTAGGAACCTGAAGTAGCTCAACAAGGCTCTGCAAGCTAAACAGATTTGGAGGATATTCACTTCTAAAGGTGAATGGAGGGACATTCTAGAAAATAAGTATGTGGCCAACAAAAACCTAAAGCAGTTTATCAACAGAAATGAGGAACCCAAGGGTTCAACAATCTAGAATGGCATTATAAAAACAAAGGATTTAGCTTTTGAGAAGGTGAAATGGAAACTTGGTAATGGCAAAGATATCAACTTTTGGCTTGATGACTGGCTTGGTGTGGAGCCTTTATGGAACTTTGATTAGTATAATAGATGGGCAATGCTGTGCATGGAAATATTTGGATACAGAGTGAGAGACTATAGGGATAATGAGAACTGGGTGAATTTGACTGAGATTTCCTAGGAGCTCAAACCAGTGATGAACATGATCAAGCTTTGTCCCTTGTCTCAATGCAAGGATGAGCTTGTTTGGGGAACGACTAAGGATGGCGTTTACACTGTGGCATCAGGCTATGATACCATGTTGAGGTGTGGTCCTGACCCTATTTGGGCCAAAGCTTGGTATGCTGGCTTAACCCCCAAAATAAACATTTTCTTCTGGTTATTGCTTCAAAATAGAATTTTGATGATGGACAACCTTATCAAGAGAGGCCACCAGATTCCTAACCACTGCATTCTTTATAAAACACAATTGGAAAGTGTCGATCATCTTTTCATTCATTTCCATTTCACAAGGAATATATGGTCATATTTCTTGGCTTTTTTCAAGCAGACCTGGGTTTCTCCCAATAGCGTTATTGAGCTATTCCAACAATGGAAAAGTGGGGGTGTGGGGGATGTGAGTCAACACTTTTGGGCCTGGTCTCTTCCTCATTTTTGCTGGGGGGTGTGGAAGGAGTGGAACAATCAAATTTTTAGGGATAAAGAAGTAAATGCTAAGGTGGTTTTTCACAAGAGTTTTAATGCTCTGGTTGAAAACTACACTGTTATCAAAGGCCATAACCTGCTGACCAGCACTATGGAGAAGGATCTTAGTAAGAGGGAGGATTTTTGTTGGTCTCTTCCTTCAGTGGGATGGCATAAAGCCAACTTTGATGGTGCCGTGAAAGGAAACCCTGGTCAGGCTGGGATCGGGGGTATCATTAGAAATGAATAGGGGAAAGGCATAGTGGCTATCTCAGCCCCTTTGGGTGTGCAAACCAACCATGTTGCAGAGGTGACTGCTACTCACCAAATAATTAAGCTAGCTATGGACATTGGAGTAAGAAACCTATGGCTGGAAGGCGACTCAAAAAACATAATTGATTACCTCAATGGGAAAAATAGGCCAACCTGGATGACTGCAACCTTGATTAATGAAAGTGTCCAGTTCCTAAAGTCTTTTGAAAGAATCCACATGGCTCATTAGTATAGGGAGGCAAACCATGTTGCTGACAAGTTGGCCAACTGGGCTGTCAGAAACAATGAAGTGAAAAGGTGGATGGAGGGGCAATTAATTCTGCTCAAAATTAGGGAATTAATGGAAAGTGAAAGAATCCCGGGCAGATTCAAAAAAATCACAATATAACGATGAAACTTTATGTGTTATGGAATTTGTGCCATGGTATGATGTGGGAGAACATGAGCCAAAGTATGAATGACCTGGATAACTATCATCATTGCACGTCAAGGCCTATCTTTGGGTGTACTTCTTAAAATGTGAAGGGAAGGATCGAGAAAATATTTCAAACTAGAATTTTGCCCAATTTTTTGAAGTGCTTTGTGACTAGAAGCTTTGTCTGCAGAAAAAGAAGGATAATGGTGGGGGAATGCCATAGAAGGGAACCTGAGGATGAGGTCAAGAAATGGTAGAGATGATTGAAGGTGTGGGAGATTTTGAACAAAGGGGAGGTGACTTCATTCATTGAAAGATTGCATAGATGGAAACCCTCGGTAACCAAAACAATGGTGAAGAATTGGAAGGAGGGGAGAGTGAAAATTGATGGGGTTGAGTTTAATGTCATGAAGGAGGTCATTTTTGTAGTGACTAGCATACCAATCATTGGGAAGTAATTCTATAGAGATCATCACATTTATGGTCAGGCTATGGCGGAATTCACCAAAGGAAAAGTGGAGAAGAAGGCCCTTGAGAAAACTGGGACTTACTACTTGCCGAGATCTATCAAACACTATGGAGGTTTGTGCTGAGATCAATAATCAAGTACATTACTCTAGACATGAGGTTTGATCGCATATACTCCTACCATTTCAGGTCTGGGACTAAAATTTCTATTCCCTTTTATCTCTACTCGTCAATCAATGAAAATATAAATGATCATAGGGACAAACCTATAGGTAATCTTACTTTTCATGAAGGATTGTTATTGTTAATTTATGAGTACTTTAAATAAAAATCCATAGGAAAAGAAATTAAGCAGGGAAAAGGTGACATGGAAGAATCTAATGAAGAGCTCGACTCGGGGGGAGAAGAGTATGTTCCTTCTGACACCGAGGAGAGCCAAGACATGCATTCTAATTTAGATGCTGATGCCTTCCCATATTCCAAAAAAGGGAAAAAGAAGATAAAGAAGGAAAAATAGGCCAAGGAGAAATCGAAACCTAAACACTACATCAAAGTCTCCTCCGATAGAGATTATGATGAGGAAGCGGAAGGAATGGACACAGAGGGTGATAATGCTAAAGCTGAGGTAGATACTTCTAGGGAGGAGGAGGATACTAAGGAGAATAAGAAGGGGAAGAAAAAATTCACCATTAAAATGCATGCGAACAGAGAAGATGTTATAGATTGTAGCAGGAAACAAAGGAAAAGAAGGAAAATGGATGAGGAGAATAAGGAAGAAGGGAAAGAAGAGAAGGTGAGTGAAGAAGAAGAGGAAGGTCAGGGTAGAGAGGAAGATCATATGCAGGGTGTTGATGACCAAGGGACTAACCAGTATGATTGCAGGATAACAGACAAGGAGAAGAGAGTGGTTTGGAGAGACTTTCACAAGGTTTCAGTCAGGATGGGATTACAGAGAGAAATGATGAAAACCCTTGTCAAGGAAAACAAGGAAGGCAAGATTCAAATGGAGGAAATCATTGACCCCACCCTTGTGATTCTGAGTGACATTACCAAAGAACATCCTCAGATGGATGTCCTCAATAATGCTAAAAATAGTGTCATAGACAACTACAGGACAACTAAATGGAATTTCCATGAAATTCAGGAGTTAAAATTTTGAGTGGGACTACTGGAGAGGGAGGGTAATAGCAGAAAAATTACACTTATGGAGGAGAAGAAAGAGATGGAGAGTAACATGGAGGGAGTGAAGAAAAGAATGCAGAGTTTGGAGGGGACATTATAGAAAATAGCTGAGCAGAGTCATAGCATACTCAAAGCCTCAAATGATAATATAAAAGTCTTGATAAATAAATTTGAGGAACACCGGAGAAACAAGGAGGACTCTCCAAGAAACATCAAAGATAAAAACATAGAGGAAGGGCCAAGGAAGAGAACAAGGTCAAGTACAATGAAGAAAGACATGCAAGAACCTGACAAGGATCTGGCTGAACTCAAGGATGCAGCGGACAAGGCATCTGAGCTAGAATTTCAAGCGGCAGAGATCCTCAAAGAGTTCGCTTGAGCTGCTCCCTTGGTTTTTTTGGGCCTGGTCTGGTTTTTTGCTTTCTGTTTCTGGCTCTATTTCCTGGCTTTAACTATTTGTTTTACGGTTGGCCTAAGCCTAGACCATTTTTGTTTTGGCTGTAGCTTCTTGGTGAACTTTATCTTCCTTATTACTTTTTATGTTTAATACTGTTTGGGTTTTAGGGCCCCTTTAAAACTTGTTTTCCTTAATCAAAAACATTGTTAGTTAGCCTTAGATCCAAGAATGCATCCAAAATTAAATTTCCAATCACTCACAAAGTCGGCCTTAGTGATCACCAACAAGTTATACTGTGTTTAGTATCATCGCATCCAATAAACTGATCATATCTCTTTCATACCTCAACATTAACATGTGCAACCTTACACATGTATTCACTTGGGTCTTGTAAGCATATAACCAAGATCACATGGTTTAATGAAGCTCCTGGGAAGTTCACTATGCTTTTTTGTCAGACTGGGTCATAGGAACAGTCTGTGGACTTAGGCATTTTTCCTTCATCAACTACATACAAACATATTCATGATGTCCAATATGTGCGATCATAAATCTGATAAGTATTGCCATAAATGACAATATTCCATATGTGCATGTGCCCACATATGCATATGTGTGCATGTGTTGACCACTTGCCAACAATCTTTCCCTTTGGCATTGATGGAAACACTTAGTGAAAAAATGACTAAGTGCAACATCAAGACAAAAATGTAAAAGGAAATATTGAAACAAATGCAACACACTATAGTTTGACACATAGCCTTTAGAGAAAACCTTTATTTTATTTATGTTTTCATTTTACATTACATTTTTTCTCTCTATCTCTCCCCCTTTGACATCAATGGCAAAGGATGCCAAAAATGTCTAAAATAGCTACCAAAATAACAAAATTGAAGATGTTCAAGATCATAACTGAATTTCCTATAGCACATCCTTGTAGTTGGATTTCAAAATCTACATATTTGTATCTCAAGCTACCTTAATTTCTTATGCAACCTAAATTAACCCATTTAGACCAAATGAAAACTTGTCTACCTCCTCTATATCCTTAGGTATTAGTTCCTAGAATGTTTTCAGACCAAGCTGAAGATCTTCATAAGTATTCTCCAAGACACTAAGATTTTGAGTTAAGAAGCTTCTTAGCTCTAAAAAGCTCTTCTGAATTATATCCTTTTCTAACTGGAGAGTGTGGATTTTGTCCATTATCCTATTTTTCTCCTTATTTATATCCAATATTTTCTTATTTTTAAAATCCTTAGAGAGTTTTATCAAAACTTCTTCATCTTGAGCTATAATATCTAATATATTCTTTACATGCTTGTTCAAAGTCATGCAAAGTTTAAATAGCTCATGTCCATCCTTAAGGAAAGATTTTATTTCCTTTTCAGTGGGAGTCAGTGTGTTAAGATGGTCTTTGATTTCATTTAGATCATCTTTCATCCTTAATCTCTTGAAGTATTCTACCTCTTTTATTCTGGCTGCATCTTCCAAAGTATCAAAATTTTATTCCATTATAATCAAAACATTATCTAGACTACTTATGGGATCCTCATTATGTATAGGAGGTGTAGTCAAAAGTTTAATTATACCTGTGTTGCCCGATGGATTGTTTTTGAAGTCTTGTCAAATTTCTTCTCTGATTTTTCTTTTTCTTTGGTGAAAGAAAGTACTGACCATTGCATTAGGTCTGTAACATCCATGACCTCTAAATTGGTTGGAAGTGATTGAGAGCTAGTTGCCAAAAAATTAGGTGTAGCAAAAGGAGTGATAGACAATCCTTTTGGCTATTCCTCTTGATTTTCTATTTCCTTTTCCCTTTCTTTTTCCTCTTCTACCTTTGTTTCTTTTTCCTTTTCCTTTTCCTATTATTTTATCTTTTCTATTTCTTGTTCTTCCTCTTTTTGTTCTAATATTTGTTCTTTTTTTGGTGTCTTCTCTTCTTACTACACTTTCTCATTTGGTAGCTCAACATCTCTTACTATTTTGTCAATGTTGGTGAGGGTTTCATTCATCTAAAATGGATCAGATGTATATATCTATGTATCAATTAAAATCCCAACATTTAATATGAATAAATCAGGTAATGCTGTGTCAACTACCTCTGATTCTTTTGGATCACCAACCTTTTTTGCAGTTTTAGGCTCTGTGGAGATTATTAATGGGGTTGGGGTCCTTGTATATTTACCAAGATTAGGTCACTCCTCCAAGATTAACTATCCAACCTTATCATTTGTTTCCTATTCAACCTCTTCATATTTTTGTGCCATGTATTTGATAATTCTAGTTTTGGTTCTCTATTTTGGCCTTAGTTTCTCAAGCCAATCTACCATCTCATTCCCTATCATGGTGGGCATATTCTATAATAGAATATCTTGTCTCATCTTGATGTCCTCATCAAGGGCCCTTTTCTTTCTCCCTTCTAATCTTTCAAATTTGTCCTTACTTATTTGATCCTCTATTTCAATTAAGTTATTTTTGAATGTGAGCATGTGCTCCAAAACTATGTCTTCTATTTAGTTTTTCTCATCCTCATCATATCTATCAAAGTAAATCTCAATAGAATTGAGCTTACCATCACTTACTGCTCTCTTTTGTAGAAATTTGTGGTAGGGATTGAATAGATTTCTTTGTGTACCCTAGGCCTTCTTCTGTTTAGCTTCTTTTGCATTTTTCTTGTCTACTTCAAGTGCCCTTAGATTAGCTTCTTAAATCTTTTTTCCCTTTTCTTCTTCTTTCTCCTTCTTCTTTTGCTCCTCAATTTTCTCTTTTTCCATCATTTGGAATTCCTTATTTTTCTCTTCTTCTTGAGAAGTATTTTGTTGTTTATCCTTTTCTTGTGAAGATGGAGGAGTATCAAGTGTTTTTATTTTCTTTCTTGGCCCACTAGACATGGCCTTAGGTCTAGCTTTGGGAGGATTTTGGCCTTGTGTGGTAGCTCTTACTTCTTGTCTCTACGATGTTCTCCTAGTAGGTGTGGGAGTGTCATCTTTTTCTTTTTCTTCTTCTTGTTCAACCTCCACCACTTGAGGTGCCTTTATGTTAGATTGAAGAGGGGAAATATTGTATTTCTCCTCAAGTTCTACCACCTTTTCCCTGATAGTTTTCATTTATTCTTTTGATATGCCATGATGCCCTACTATTTTGTCAATAAGGGATTCAAATTTCCTCTCCCTTCTCCCTTTTACCAATTCTTCCCTAACTGATGTGTACTTTTCTTCATATGTACCCCATCTTGAAGCATTGGGGTCTTTAGGTGACTATAGAACATGTTGAATGTGAAGTTCTAGAATGGTGTAGTCTACTTCATAGCCTATAAGAGTAGCCCATGAAGTTCTAGGTTCCATTGCCTCAAAGCACATGCTATCAGGCTCCACCATGATATATATATCATTTTTATATTTATCCACTAGTCTCCAAGGGATCCTCTCCCTTTCATTAATTTGTTTTTGAAAGAGTTTCATCATTCTTGGAACTTCAACATACCTATTCTACTCATCACTTCTTCTATAGTAGTCACTTATCATTTGCATATTTCACATGTCTGATCTCCATAGATACATGTTAGGGAATCTTCTCATAACATGAAAGAATATATACATTATTAGAGAATCTAATTTGAAGTATTTTGTTCTATTTCTCTTTATCCCTACCAAATTCCCCATTAGTTGCTACCTTAGAACCTCACAAGGTCATATTATTCATCTTCTACTACCATTTTATATACCATATGTACAAAACTGGTTGATACACTATTTATCCTACTACTATACTAAAACTTGTATCCTAATATCATTGCAACAAGTTTGAGATATTCTTGTGCGATGTCATTTATTGTTAGTTCTCTCTTGTTCCATTTACTTTTGGTTAGTTTCTCCACTTCAAATCTAATATTCTTTTTTGCTGTGGGAATTTTACCTATCATTGGTAAACTAGTTATTTCATGCAATAGTTATTTGGTGATTTTGGTTGGGGTTCCACCAATCCATATGAATTCATCATGGATCCTACTTAACATAATTTTGATCCAATCTACTTCATCAAATTCAAATATCTCTATATATTTGACTATTGGTAGCCCATGCACCTTCCTACATTCTTCTCTTAGGGTTTGATCTACATTGTATAACCCTAACATCTCATCATATTGTTAGGAATAGTCCCAAGACATAACTGCGGTGGGGGGGTGAATCAGTTATCTACAAGATTCAATTCTTTATCCAATTAAGTATAGAAGAACATTAGGCACATACACAATAAGATAACACTTAACACAACACCACAATTTTGGTTATGGGGAAACCCAAATAGGTAAAAATCCCAGTGGGAATTAGCACCCACTATAAATTGCACTAGAGTATAATGATCCCTGTTAAAAGATATTACAACCCTTTTAGGAGTTGATCTTTACAATGCATTAAGTACAGTGACTTGGTCAAGGGTCAGACCTTGTTAGGAGTCTTTTACAATTAACCCTGTTAGGGGTGAGGACACATTGTCCGGGAGCACACTACTCAAATGGTGAAGGTTGTAGCCTTCTGCATAATAGATACATACTATATTTGTATCTTAGTGAACTATGAAGTAGACCTGATGTCTTGATCAGTTCAAATGAATAGCATATACTCTCTTCTTCTTCACATAGATCTTCTACTAATGATTGATTGTCTCAACATATTCACATCTTCTACTCTATTCTCTCAATCACACTTAGCAATCACAAATGACTACCTATAAATATCTTCCTCCAAATGATATAATCAAGCCAGCCTATTAGAACCTTTTTGAAATCATATAGAGAAACAATATAACTCTCAAATAACATCTCTAATGACTATACTAAGCATGCAACACAAAATGGGACCGCCCAACTCAATATGAGTAGATGCATTACTTCACATAGTCAGCTCCATCAATTTAACTAAAAATTTCTTCTTAAGCTGAATTACGTCATGCACTCTTAAAAAAACATTCTTAACTCATCAAAAAACATGAAACCAAACATTCATACCATAATTATAAGCACAACTACTGCAATAATATAAAAAATGTCAGCTCCATCAGACAATCTCAGGAAACTATAACTGGCAACTAGAAATATCATAACTCAACTTATACTACACAACTAACTCTATGTCCATGAACATAGCTTCACAAACATATCTAAAACATAAATATAAATGGGGAAGGCTCCATCATAATCATACTACAAATCACATATAAAACTCTACCTGTAACTCTATTAGGAACACTACTATCACAAAAAACTACACAACTGTATGTACTCAGAATAAACCTCCATGTCTATGATATCATAATGATAACATATCCATGAAATATATACTCAAGCCTCGCTACCTGGAACTTCAACGCATTAATGCACACACAACCTTCCATACATATATATCCACATCATTAATATTAGGAAGAAAGTGTAAAGTTCTAATTAATACTCTTGCAAGGCCTATGGCTACAGGAAGGAAACTATGCAAAAACATAGTATAGGCAAAAGAAAATTCATTAGCATATATAACTACTCCATTCTACCATTTATATCCATTAATTCAATCAAATATACCATTTCTTTTAACCATCCACATTCCTACTTCATGTCTTCACATATATAAAATATACATATAAAAACCATAAGTTCATGTGTTTGTTTGCAAGTAAACTGCTTGAAAGGAAATGAAAAGAACTTAGAAAGATGTCCTTTTAGAGGCTCATTAGGTTCATGCTACTAAGTGAGTTTGATATCCAATACATAGATAGAAAATTAATAAAGGGGCAAGTCATTGTTGACCAGCTCACTAAGCACCCCTGATTGATATGTATCCTCTAATTATGGAATTCCTTGATGAGCATCTATTTATGATCGATGAATATCCAACATGGAAGCTATACTTTGATGGCTCCTACACATCACATGGATCAGGATCAGGAATCCTCTTTGTCACTCCTCAAGGTGACTACATCTAGAAATCATTCAAATTGGGATTCCCATGCACCAACAATAGTACAGAGTATGAGGAACTCATATCAAGTCTCAAAATAGCTATCCAATGGAACATGGCACAACTACAAGTATTTAGAGATTCATAGTTGATCATCAAGAAAATCTTAGATGAATTCCAAACCAAGGATGACAAACTTCTACCCTACAAAGAATTGGTGGACAGATTGAAAGAGCACTTCCTGAGTCTATAATTCATGCAGATACCCAGGCTACAAAACAAAACTACCAATGCAATGGGAACCATCAGATCCTTACTGGAGGTCCCTCATGATTCAATGTAGTATGAATTCTTAGTGGAGAAACTACACACACCTACTTATGAGAACACCATTTCTGAAATGGTGTGCATCTTCATTGGTCTTCAGTCCCCATGGTACCACAATATTCATGTTTATCTTAAAAATGGTATCATATCCCCCACCTCAAAAACACCCAACAACAAAATATAATTTACAGAGCTTCCTACTACACTCTTTTAGTCAACACCCTATATGATTGAGGATATCAAATCGTCTCTAGGTGTTTAGATTCAAATGAGGTTGTACTGGCTTTACTAGAGGTTCACATTGGAATTTTTTGTGCCCACACACATGGCATGGTCCTAGAAAATAAGTTTCTTAGAGTCAGTTATTACTAGCCAATAATGGAGCATGATGCTTGTGAATTTATTAAAAAATTCCTACCATTTCAACAGCATGCCAATCTGATTCATGCTCTAGCTCAAGGCTTGCAGTCTATTGCACCACCATGGCCCTTTTCATGTTGGGGATTCTACCTCATCAGCTTGATCACTCCCCTTTCCTTAGATGGACACAAATATATCATAACTTCCATAGAATATTTCATAAAGTGGGTTGAAGCAATTTCACTCATCCTCACCATAAGCATTTAGATATCCAAGTTCATCCTCTACCATATCATCTATCGCTTCAACATCCCTTTCACCATATTCATAGATTATGGAACACCCTTTGAAAACCAACATGTGGTTGATCTATGTACTAGACTCCACATCCACCACCATTTCTCCAGAGCATACTTCCCTCAAGGAAACAGCCAAGCTGAGGCAACCAATAAAACTATCCTCAAAATCCTCAAGAAGGAATTGTCAATGATTCTAGTTGTGAACGGCACCTCCAAATCAATTCTTCCCTTTGGGCCTATCAGACTTCCTTCTGCACTCCCACAGGAACCACCCCATACTCCCTTGTATATGGTGTTGAAGCCATCTTACCAATTGACTTATTTCTACCTTCATTGCATGTGTCCATGAAGAACTATACCATAGATGAAGACTATCGTGTGGCATGCCTCACATAGCTAGACCTGCTAATTGAAAAGAAGAAAAAAGCATATGATCACCTGGTTGTATACCAGAATCAACTCAAAAGGAGCTATAAAAATAAGGTTCATCTCAGATGGTTTGAAGTGGGCAACATGGTCCTAAAAGAAAATCAGAAAGAATAAGAAAATTGAGAAAAGAAGGGAAAGTTTGAGCCTACTTGGCTGGGTCCTTATATTTTCATAGCATGTTTTGGCTCAGGAGCATATCAGTTATCAACACTAGAAGGTGAGCCCCTAAATGATCCTATCAATATCATACATTTGAATCAGTTCTATGCTTGAACCATATCCTATTTATCTAGAAAAACCATAAAAATTGGAAAATCTTGAAAAATACAAAAAAGAGCAAAAAAAGAAAAAAAGAAAAGAAAAATAATCATCCAATGGTGAAAACTTGGCACTTCAAGTTCCTTGGAAAAGTATGCTAGTGAAAACCTAAAAATAGGCACCATACATAGTGGACTAGGCTATTATTTATCAGACTCCCCTCCCCATCCCAATCTCCACCACCAACCCCTTCCCTAGGTGTTCTATCCTCAAGCCTATCCCCAATCTTGAGCTTCGTGTATATATCTTGTAAAGAACGTTCCTCCTATCCCAATCCCTGAGTTTCTATAAATATTTTTTTTAAATATCCCATCTCCTTTGTACTATATTGTAGCATCATATTGTACATATCCTCGTCAGTCCTATAACCACAATTGATTAGATACCTTGTCTCACCCAGCCTTGTCCTTCAACAACATATTTTGTCGACTATCCTTGCTCACATGATTATCCTCAATTCATCATTTTCCAATAGCAACACATCATTCTCCCCATCAAATAGGTCCTTGTAGGATGTATCCTTCCTCATGTTTGACCTAATCTGCCCCCATCAATCAAACAGTCAATCTCTTTCCTTGGAAAATGACGTCTTTTGGATTTATCACTTTGATCTTGGATTTGGTCCTTTGGATCTTTTTTTATCTTTTACAGCTTCTAGTTGTTCCTCTCCTCAAGGTAACCAAGGTCCTTTACATCATGGTATGCTACGAATGAGATCACTCTACAGAAAGGTCTTTTGATCTCTTGTTTCTTCCTATGAGTTAGTTAGATATGACCCTTGCACATTCCAAATGTGATCTTTTGGGTTACATACTGCACTTGGGAAATGTCATTTGTTTATGGGTTCTCATGCATCATTTCTACCATGCCTCATCTTGGATTCATGCATGATGTTGGGGAAACCCTTGTGTGTCTTTTGTCTTAGTCCTCTGTAATGATGGTCACAAGGCCTTGAGTTCCCAGTAACCTTGGCATGTCTCTACTATTTCTATATCAAACTAGTTTGTGCTCTCCACATTTACACAATGAGCTCCCCAAGTCCCAATCATTGCATATATATTACTCATGCATCCTTCATTTAGCTTCATCTTGGATCTTGCATCTTGCATTCATGCCTCTTTTCTCTTGGAAGGTTGTTAGAAAGCAAAGATCCCCAAGATAACTGAGAGGGGGGGGTGAATCAGTTATCTGATAATTAAACCATTTATCAACTTCAATAGATTTAAACCATATAATCAATGTAGTAACCAACCATAGAAAGATAATCATACACAATGACACAATAACACAAGATATGTTAACTATGGAACCTCTTGATCAAAGAGTAAACCCCGATGGGAATGATGCCCACAAAATGATGCACTAATATGAAAGTTCCTTGTTAGAGGATGGACCATTTTAGGAGTCTTATGAAATACATTTAGTACATATGAATCTCTATTAGGAGATTTTGAATCCTTGTTAAAAGATTCTAACCCTGTTAGGAGTTATGGAAGACAGAAGGACCCACTGCCCAAACAGCTTCAAGGCAAGATCTCTGAACTCACTGTCCAACAGATCTTAGGATTATTCAATAGAATAATATGAAATATGTTACCTCCTTCACATTATGCCAAAACCACACTCTTTGCTACACAAGATCACAAAGCCAGATCTTTGTACTTCTCAAGTCTTCCTTCACCACTGAATTAGCTCTATTCTTCACCTCATGCATATATTCGCATCACAACTTTGAAAATTTCATATCACAACTATTACAATCCCTTTTTACAACAAGTAAAACATTCCTTCCTTTATACCACACTCAAATAATTACAAATGAGTCAGCATGCAAATACAAAATAATAATTTCAACATGCTACACCAAAATTACATAAAACTGTCAACTTCCAACTATTGTAACTTTCCAATCATGTGACCTCAAAGTTTTCACTATGAATCATGTCACCACCAATGAGTCTCAAACTTCCCTTTAACTACGTAGAATCAGATTCCATCCCGGTTAGGAGATATCCTCTGATTACCAAAAAACTGCTACTCAGGAACACTACCAGAATACTGCTTCCACCAAAATGCTTATAACTTTCATGAATAAATGAATTTCTTTTTGCACTATTAACCATAGGTTAATAACACACCAAAGAACATACCATCAACTATGCATAACTCAATTTGCAATATAACATGTGCGCAAAATAAAATTGTGCCTGCTTCTCTACTAAACTTCAGAATATCACTGTGTTGACATCAATGACAATCATAGTCATGAATGCAACAACCACTGCTACAAAATGACTGCCAAAGGCTTCAGCATGCATTCCTAACAATCTCCCCCATTGGCATTGATGGCAACATAAATGAAAAACATCCAATGTTCCAAAAATCCAATCACTACTGCTCAACTGCTCTGCTGCTCTTCATCAATCAAATCTTGCTTTGTTTTCCTATTCAGTCTCTCCAAAAAATGTAGTTTCTCAATGTTTTTCATGATTCTCCCCCCCATTGACATCAATGATAGAGATTCTATCACTATGTCAAACAATAGGTCAATGTCAAAAGACACTGTTCAGAAAATACATTCACAAGAGTCCTCAATGACTCAGCTCAGATACACATACTGTAACGCCCCACTAGGGAACCCAAGAGAATTTAACCTAAAACATGCTACTAAGTTTGGTGAATTTTTTTTTTCTAAAGTTAACATACAAGATAAACAATAGTGCAAAATCAATTACCATTTACTCACATTGAAAACATCCATCACAGATTACAAGACTCAAGGGTTCCATGACATAGAATTACGTAAGAATAAAACACAACTAGAACTAACATCAATAAAAGATTCCATAACTGATAAATTACAATTACAAGATATAACAATAAATACAATCCTCATGGACATCCATGACATATACATAAACTGACATCCACTGCACATGTCACAAGGTATGCAATAATAAAACCAACTATGATAATATAATGTCCAGATTAGGTATCACATGTGATACACTAATACATGATTACAAATATGAAGATAATAAAGAAGCATCAAAGAAACATCATAAGGAAACCATTTGTAGAGTCACCATCAAGCATCGACACAAGGACGTCAAATCTCAAATGGTAAAGAATCACTACCACCCCTCCGTGTAGAACCACAAAGGCTTACCCCACCATGCTGAGGAGATAATCACAAACCCCAATCGGATAACCAATACAAAACAAGGATAAAACCCTAAGCAGAAGGATCCTGAAAAGCACTCTAACTCAAGATACACATGATAAAGATATAGGTACAACTCACTAAACTAGAGGCAACCGACACATGTAAAATAACTAGACTATGTATAGGAAGGTGTCATCATGTACGTCTAACCCTTGAGTTTTGTCCTGGTAATCTCTCTAGATCCAGGCACCCAAGTGACCATACACGGTATCAATGACCTCTCGTACTGACAAAGTTATCAACTATGCCAACTCATCCCTTAAAAGGGGGCTAGTCATCTTCTCAACCCATCTTAGTTTGTACTAGCACTAACACCTGGGTGAGGACTCATATCTTATTAGGTTCATTTATTTCCCCTTAATTATATTAAGTTATCACTTGATTACTGAAAACTTACAATAAGTGATCCTAGTAGCCACTTGAGGGCCCCGAAACTTATTGCAAGCCACCTCCTATTACATGTCAAGGTAAACTACCCTAGGCTCACAGATCTCTCCTAGATCTAATCAGGTATACAACCACGTAACCTCATATCCATTTTCACACAAAAGAACTAGATACGGTTACAAAGATACCACAAATAGAATACAATATAACATGAGCCTAATGGTCAAATAGGAATGATAATCAGATAGAGTACACACACACCAAACATAACTGATAACATAAACATCAGACTCATACCCCAGCCTCTATATTCCCCTAGGTCATCTAGAACCCGACAACCCATAATGTAAAAGAGAACATGAAGAATACACACTCACATCATTTCTAACTGAAAAAGAACTGTAACTAATTACATCCCATCATCATCATAATTGAATTCAAGTACAAGGTCTACCAGGAAATTCTAACAATAAACATTCCAATAATAGCATAAGTAAAACAAATTCCCTTAAGAGTACCCATGAATCCAACATAACAAAAATGCCCAATTTCAATATAAAACTAAACACTCGTCAGGGCATCAATTCTATAATACGCAAATTTCCTAACATTTGATTAAGTACTTAAACATTACTTTAATAGAAATTACTATCAAATTAAGTTTAAGATAATTGGTTAACAAAATAATTATACAAAACAACACATAGTAAAATAAATTACCATCTAATCTCATTTTCCAACTTTAATTAAATCCACACACAATCAAATCCAGAAATTCAGCTCTTTAATTAAATTATAAATAAGTTAGATTATAGAATAAATTTCAAATTAAATAAAATTATTAATAATAATAAATTAATTCTAAATCCCCCTTGAACAAATTAATTTATTAAAGATAATAAATAAAATAAATATTAATTAAAAATCATTAAATATAAATTAATCTAACTAAATTAAATTAAACTAATTATTAAACAAAATAAATAAACATAAACATAACTATGAAATTAATTATAAAACAAAATTTGTATTATATTAAAAAAAACTAAACCAAAAATCAAAAAGTGAAAGTGGGGGAGTGGGCCCCACACGCCCCCCCCTCACGCTTCTCCATGCTATCGTGCACAGCCCCACCCTGTAGGGTACTGTCACAGTAGTACCACTACCTAGGCAGTGCAGTACTGTCATGGCAGTACCTTACACTGTTGTGATAGTACTAAGGACAGGGGGTTAGGGGATGTGACAACCCCTACCTCAATGAAAAAATTTTAAAATTTTTTTAATAATATTTAAACCAAAACTTTCCAATAGCATAAACATATATATATATATATATATATATATATATATATATATATATATATATATATATATATATATATATATAATGCTAAATTGTTAATCATTAAAATACAAAGAAATTTTCTTTTACAAAAGTCCCAATATTTCAATAAAAATCATATTTCTGAAAATGATAAAAATTGACTGTGACATTTTTTTCCCAGAAATGGAAATATATCCAATTTCCAAAACCTCATAGCAATTTTGTCTTTTTCTAAGTCTGTCTTTTCCCTTATTTGTTTTTATGAATACATTTTCAATTTGCTAGTGTAATTTTATCTTTGCAAGCCATTATTTTTTTTATACTATGGTAATTTTGCTATTGACTGTCATTTTTTAACAGAAAGTGCATAATTTTTCTAGAATAGTAATTTTTCAACCAAATTGATTTTCTAACAACAACTCACTAATTTATTTTAGCCTCTCTATAGTTCATACTATAGACAATTTGATTTTTTCTATTTTCTAAGGTTTCTAATGTGAATTTTCTCTCAAAATTTTGACAGAGTAACCTTAGCATGCCAAGTCATAAAATAATCTAAGAAATATAATTCTAAGGGTTTTTCTAACACCCAAAATGAAATCATAATAGAAAATAGATCTACATCCTCAAGTCAAATCAAGCACATTTAAATATTGAAAATTGTACAAATGAAATTATAGGGAAGTTTCTCAATCCCCTACCTCAATCCAATGCTAGAACTGAATAAAATTGCTTGTAGAATGTTGAAACCCTCTAATCTGACAACATAAAAGCTCCACCCATAGATCTGAATCATAGTGCATACAATCCCCGAATCCAAATGCAAACAAGCTTTACCCAGAAATCCAAAAACACACACCAATGCTCAAGAACACAAGGAAAGCACAAAAACTCCAAAAGCTCTCTCTCTCCAAAAATCCTCCAACAACTTGATTGAATGCAAATGAATGCAAAATCCCCCTATTAGGGATTCAACTCCACTAAACATGCAAAACCCTAGATGACTCACACAGAACTCCTAATCAAACTCTCCCACTTTTGTTGAGAGAAATTACTAATTAATAATTAAAAATAAATATAATTGTGCACAACTCAACTTAGTCTCCTAAAGACAAGTTGTCACCCTTTTCAAACAAATCACTTTCAATTATGCACATGTTAATAATAAAATCTATTATTAAATAAATTAAATACTTAATGCATCATAAATTCATGCAAATAATTATTTAATTATTTAATAATACTCACATACATAATAAAATCCAATTCTCAATAAAATATTCAATTAAATCTAAATAATCAATTATTTGATTTTAATTAAATTTCATCAAAATAAACTTTGGGATATAATCAATATTAATTTCCAATACCAAAATAATTAACTTTAATTTAATTTCCTCAATTAAATCCTAGGAGCATATTTTAACATTAAATTCAACTATGCACCTAACATTGATATTCTCATAAAATAATCTAAATTAACATAATTCAACTATAATCAATAAACTAACAATCACCCACATAATCATAAATCAACTGAATCATGCAGAGTAAAAATCAAACACAATAAACCAAACAAACTCAGGAGAAGGGAACCTCAAACTCACACCAACCAGATGAATTTGAGTAGGGTAGAAAGACTGACACTTGTCCAATCCTAGGACAATAAGACTTAGGTTTAGGGTTTTGGGTTTGTGTATTATCTCCCCTCTTTACCATTGACATGAATGTTTGTGGGCACGCTCACTCCTGCCAATTCAGGGAAGACGATGCCTTGTACCTGCAAACCTGTCACCATAAGAGGAAGCATGTACATACAATAATATATTTCAAACAATGATAGGGTACAGTCAGTCGTGTGGATCTCCACTAAGAGAGTAACTACTCCTTTGTCCTCTACCAAACAAACACGTCAAATAGATGCAAACACATAACAACGATACACATGCCAGTATGGGATCAGTACCATAATCAACATAAAACATAAACATAACATCGAATGATATCAACATCTAATCTAGGCAATAACCTAATACCCATAAGATGAACAATAATCCATAATCATCATCATTAATCATAATAATCGATCACATCAAAAGTGACCTAAAAGAATTCGGTCAAACCACTGAAACATAAAGAATCCCAAAAGCAACTATGGGCGGGGTACTACACATACTCCCCCATAGAGGAAGTACCAACATCTATTCCAAAAAATAGATAGGGCTATATTCCACTGGATGGATGCAACCATCTGCATCTTTACTCAAATGTAGGTTGGGGCATAACCCCAAACATACCTCTTAAATACTCAAATGTATCCTTAGGAAAAGGCTTTGTAAATATATCTCCTATTTTCTCCTTTGTGCTTATGTACTCCAGTCTGACTTCTTTCTCAATAACTTTCTCTCTTACAACATGATACTTGATCTCTATATGCTTAGTTTTAGAATGTAATACAGGATTCTTAGACATACTAACTGTACTGGTGTTATCACAATGTATAACAACAGGCTCATCAAACTAAATTCCAATATCCTTCAACATTTGCTTCATCCAAATTATCTGGTTACAATTGTTTGTTGCTGCTACATACTCTACTTCTGTTGTACTCTGTGAGATACAATTCTACTTTTTGCTCAACCAAGAAACTAATCTTCCTCCAAGAAAAAAGGCTCCACCACTGGTGCTTTTCTTATCATCAACGCTGCCTCCCCAATCAGCATCAGTATATGCACATAGGGTAAAATCATCAAAATTTTCATACCACAATCCATAGTCCATTGTGCCTCTAAGATATCTCAATACCCTCTTTATTACTGCATAATGTGACTCTCTAGGTTCAGCTTGAAATCTTGCTACCATTCCAACTAAATGTTGTATATCTAGTCTAGTGTGTGTCAAGTACTGCAATCCACCAATCATGATCTATATTTCTTCTACTCAACTACTGGTGTTTCATCTTTACTAGATAGTTTATGTCCTGTAACCATAGGTGTTCCAATTGGTTTACAATTCTCCATACCAAATCTTTTCAACAAATCATTCAAGTACTTTGTCTGACTTACAAAGATACCATCTTTATTTTGTGTTATCTATAATCCCAAAAAGTATTTCATTTCTCCAATCATACTCATTTCAAATTTTGTCTTCATTTCATCAGCAAATTTGTCACTAGCTTCATCTTCTCCTCCAAAAATAATGTCATCAACAAAAATAACTATAACTAACAATCCATTCTCAATTTCTTTTGTGTATAAGTTACTATCAGTTGTTCCTTTTGTAAATCCCAATTTTAACAAATACTTATCCAATCTAGCATACCAAGTTCTAGGTGCTTGCTTTAGTCCATACAATGCTTTCTTTAGTTTACATACCATGTCTCCTTCTTAAGTCAAAGGAAAACCTTCAGGCTACTCAATGTAGACTTCTTCTTCTAATTCACCATTTAGAAATGCTGACTTCACATCCATCTGATACACTTTGAATTTCTTAAATGTTGCATAAGCCAAAAATATTCTTACTACTTCAAGTCTTGCCACAGGGGAAAAAGTCTCTTCATAGTCAATTCCTTCTTGCTGTGAGTATCCCTTACATACCAATCTTGATTTGTTTCTAATTACTTCTCCTTGCTCATTCATCTTGTTCTTGAATACCCATTTAGTTCCAATCACATTTTTGTCTTTAGGTCTAGGGACCAATTCCCATGTCTTGTTCTTTTCAATCTGATCCAATTCTTCTTTGATAGCTTTAATCCAAAGTTCATCTTCACAAGCTTCATTAGTAGACTTAGGTTCAATTTGAGAAATCAAACATAAATGTACCTTCTTTCTAGTCATAACTCCTCTGTCCAAACTTCCAATCACTTGTTCAACAGGATGATGTCTTGATATATACCTGTTAGGTGTCATAGTCACTGATCTTTCTTCAACTATAGATTCTTCTCTAGATTCTTCTTTATTTTCTTCAACATGACTTTCATTCAACAATTCACTATCATTCTCAAAAAATTGTTCAATAGTTTCAATGTCAGGCTGAGGGTTAGTTCCTTCATCAGATTCATAATCAAGCATTCTTTCTTGAATTTTAAACTTCTCATCAACTTTTACATTTGCACTTTCAACAATAGTCCTAGTTCTCTTATTGTAACATCTATATTGTTTTCTTTTCAAAGAATATCCAAGAAAAATTCCTTCATCACTTCTAGGATCAAACTTTCCTATATCATCATCTCTCTTAATATAACATTTGCTTCCAAAAATTCTAAAATACTTAACTGAGGGTGCATGTCCAAACCATAATTCATAAGGTGTCTTGTCCGTGTCTGCTCTAATTTTTACTTTGTTCATTGTATATATTGTTGTATTCACTACTTCTCTCCAAAATGTCTTTGCCAAATCACCTTCAAACAACATAGCTCTAGCTACTTCAGTCAATGATCTATTCCTTCTTTTTGCAATACCATTTTGTTCAGGTGTTCTAGGGGCTAAAAATTGTCTCTTAATACCATTTACTTCACAAAAGATGTTAAACTCTTTAGATGTAAATTCTCCACCTCTATCAGATCTCAAACATTTAATCCTCATTCTTGATTCATTCTCAACTTTATTTTTCATGACATTAAACTTATCAAATGCTTCAGATTTTTCTTTCAAAAATGCAATCCACATCATTCTTGTAAAATCATCAACAAGAATCATAAAATACCTTTCTCCATAGAATCCTCTAGTCCTAGTAGGACCGCTCAAGTCTGTATGAACAATCTCCAACTTTTCTATAGATGTGAACTTCTTGCTAGGAAATAAACTCCTTTTCTACTTAGCCATCACACATTCCTTGCAAATCATGTTAGTAGGCTTCATAATCTTAGGTAAATCTCTTACTGCAAGTGTAGAGCTTACTTTCACAATATTATCAAAGTTTATATGGTAGAACCTTCTATGCCATAACCAACTGTCATCAATCTTAGTCATCAAACATGTCTTCTCAGCAGGGTTCAACTGAAATACATTACCTCTAGTTCTAGATCCTATTCCAATCAAATTTCCATCTTTATCCTTAATCACACAAGTTTCTTTAGCAAACAAAACTTGATATCCCTTATCAACTAACTATCCAACACTCAAAAGATTATGTTTCAATCCATCAACAAATTAAACTTCATCAGTATTAGTCTTTCCATCAAGAGTAATAGATCCTATACCTTTAATCAAACAAGGTGCATTGTTACCAACTCTAACAACTCCTCCATCATAATTATTAAACTTTATGAACTTTCCTTTATCACCAATCATATGATGTGAACAACCACTGTCTATAATCCAATCAGATTTCTTTTCAACTGGGGAAACTAAGGCTTTTTCTTCTTTAATATTAGATTCAGACTTTTCTTCCTTAATTGCTACAAATCCTATGTCATCAAGGTTATCATTATCACTGTCACTCAAATGTCTTTCAATTCCTATTTCAATTTCTTCATCATTTGCATAATAACATTCTTTAGGTCTTCTAGGCTTAAATTTTTTTTTATACTTCTTAACTCTTTTAGGACACTTAGATGCAAAATGACCATATTCTTGACATGTCCAGCGTTTAAAGATTTTCTTACCATCTAGTTCTCTTTTCACAAGCAAGGTGATACCTTCTTCAATCTTCTTATCTTCATCAGATTTGGATCTGCTACTATTGGCATAATCTCCATTCACACTTGTACTTCTAGATAAAGTAGGTTTGATGCTAAGAGCACTGAATGCTATCTCCACTCTAGATAGTTCTCCTGATAATCTCAAATTCATCTCTGTTGCTTCCAATCTTTTAAGAAGAGTCTCTCTTGAAAAGTTTGGTGTACAAGGTATCACTTGTTCAATCATTTGTGTAGTCTGCCTGAATACCGGTGTCAATGTTCTCAAAATCTTCCATATTACTTCATTCTCTGTCTTTTCACCTCCACAAGACTTTATCCTTGCAACAATTTTTGACATCCTAACAATATAGCTTCTAGCATATTCATCTTCCATCATTCTTATGTCTTCAAATGCACAAATCCAATTATGTAACCTAGCTTTCTTTGCATGTTCATCACCTTCAAAAGTAGAATGTAAAGCTTTCCAAATATCATAAGATCTAGTTAAACCTTTTACCTAACTGTATTCATTCTTCAGAAGTGTTGATAAAAGTGCTTCTCTTGCAAGTATGTTACACATGAATAGATCTACCTCATCTTTAGAACTTGATTCAAGATTGTCTTCTTCAATTATAGTCATTTCATTCTTTGTAATCAACCAATAGCCTGGTCTTAAACACAGGAGATGTGTCTTCATCTTTTCCTTCCAGCTGTCAAAATTTACTCCATCAAACTTAGGGCTTTCTTTCCTGAAATTCACCATGGATCTCCTTAAGCTGTTAAACTTTCCTTTCAAGGACCTGTCGCTCTGATACCAATTATTAGAAAGCAAAGATCCCCAAGATAACTGAGAGGGGGTGGTGAATCAATTATCTAATAATTAAACCATTTATCAACTTCAATATCAACTTCAAAAACTTTAAACCATATAATCAATGCAGTAACCAACCATAGAAAGATAATCATACACAATCACACAATAACACAAGATATGTTAACTAGGGAACCTCTTGATCAAAGAGTAAACCCTGGTGGGAATGATGCCCACAAAATGATGCACTAATATGAAAGTTCCTTGTTTGAGGATGGACCCTATTAGGAGTCTTATGAAATACATTCAGTACATATGAATCTTTGTTAGGATATTTTGAACCCCTATTAAAAGATTCTAACCCTGTTAGGAGTTATGGAAGACAGAAGGACCCATTGCCCAAACAGCTTCAAGGCAAGATCTCTGAACTCACTGTCCAATAGATCTTAGGATTATTCAATAGAATAATATGAAATATGTTACCTCCTTCACATTGTGCCAAAACCACACTCTATGCTACACAAGATCACAAATCCAGATCTCTGTACTTTTCAAGTCTTCCTTCACCACTGAATTAGCTCTATTCTTCACCTCATGCATATATTTGCATCACAACTTTGACAATTTCATATCACAACTATTACAATCGATTTTTAAAACAAGAAAAACATTCCTTCCTTTATACCACACTTAAATAATTACAAATGAGTCGGCATGCAAATACAAAATAATAATTTCAACACGCTACACCAAAATTACATAAAACTGTCAGCTTCCAGATATTGTAACTTTCCAATCATGTGACCTCAAAGTTTGTGCTATGAATCACGTCACCACAAATGAGTCTCAAATGTCCCTTTAACTACACAGAATCAGATTCCATCCCGATTAGGAGATATCCTCCGATTACCAAAAACTGCTACTCAGGAACACTGCCAGAATACTGCTTCCACCAAAATTCTTATAACTTTCATGAATAAATGAATTTCTTTTTGCAATGTTAACCATAGGTTAATAACACACCAAATAACATACCATCAACTGCACATAACTCAATTTTCAATATAACATGTGCGCAAAATAAAATTGTGCCTGCTTCTCTGCTAAACTCCAGAATATCACTGTGTTGACATCAATGACAATCATAGTCATGAATGCAACAACCACTGCTACAGAATGATTGTCAAAGGCTTTAGCATTCATTCCTAACAAAGGTCTCCTATTTATTTCTCCCTTCCCATCCTTCTTCATCCATTTTCTTCCCACTTGTATCCTTTTTGAGAAAATTCCCCAAAGTTTCTTCTTTGTGTTATTTTCTTGAGGGGGCACAACCCCTTACCATCTAATCTTGCCTAGGGCATCTTATTTTCTTTTCTTTGATGCAACACCACTTGTGGCATCACATAAAAGAGGGGAAAAATGTAGACACCTAAAAACCCACTTATTAATTAAAAATATTTTAGTTAATAAAAGCCCTGATGGCATCATCATTATTTAATTATTTAATTAATTAATTAATTATTATTTTTATTATCATCCTCTATCTTAATTAAATTCATTTAATTGAATAATCCCTCCCAAAAATGTTTAAATAAAATTTAAAACATTTCCTCTCTCCTAATTAAATAAATTAATAATATGTGTCTCAACCCATACCCTCCTTAAATAAATAAATTATTTATTTAAAGCCCTAAACCCTATATATCTTATATAATCCCCTAAACCTATCATCTCATCCCTAATCACTCCCTAACCTTTCTTAAGGAGTGATTCCTAACCCTCTCCCCTTGACCCAAAGTCAACACCCTCATTAATGAGCCTTACAAACTCATTAATGACCCCTTACACCCTCATTAATGGGTCTTGAAGCCTCTTAATGAGATCCCATGTCTCTTCTTCCACCCTTGTCCCCTAGCACACTTCCCTAGTGTTGCTCACACATGTGTGAGAAATCCTTATTCCTTATCCCTTTGACCCTAAACCCTAACCCTTGGCCCTAAACCCTAACCACCCTTCATAACCCAAGCCTCTCCTCAAAATCTATAAATAGCCCTCATTCAATGAGAAAATCACCAATTCACTTTTCTTTTTCATAGCATTTGTATCATGTTAAATTGCATCTAGGATCTTAATAGAATATCTTAGCATTGTTAGATCTCCTTCACATTTCATGTTTTATAACTCATTTTAGATAAGGTTAATGGATTAACATAGTTCATTTCAAGCTTTTCAAATCATTTTCATTCTATATCACATCCATATCAAAGTTAAAATCAATCTTGCATCCTTACCATTAGCTTAGAATCTACATTTGCTTCATCGCTTGCACCCTTGGAACCCTAGGGGCAAAATAGGTTCCCTATACATAGTTTTGTGCCACTTTTGGGGTCTCCATGGCTTGAAAATGATCTGAATATACCCTAATCTACATTGGGGACATGCCTATTGTGTTTTGAGAGCAAACCCATATCCCTCTTAAATGAGCAAATCAAACGGTGCCCAAGTGCTCCTATTTTAACTCAATCTGAGGTGGTCTATGAATAGTTTTTCTATATGTTGATGTATTCTTTGTTCTAACTAATGTTTGAATGTCTTAGCATGCTCCCAATAGGTTAGGTTCACATCACTCACACACATTATGATTAATGTGTAGATTTCATAATAGTTAAGCTATGAAGTAATGTATCTTGCAACTTTCAGAGAACTAATAACCAAAAACTAAAATTCTAATGCTTTAAAATGAATGTGTTGAAACAACACTTATTGAAAAAGTAAAATTTAATCACACTCTTAATCTATTGTGCAACTGCACTTATTTTCAAAATAGGGAAATACCTCAAAAACAATGCTTCAGGTAAATCGCATTGGCCGAGATTCCTAAATCCTGTCCTTCAAGTGTAGATAAATGGAATGCATTATGTGGCATATTGGTTGTTATGATATACAAACCGGTCCACATAGCATCAAACTTTGTATGCCTTCTAGGCCTACTCTTCAATTAAACCCATTTTAATACAATGTCTCCTAGTTGGAAATTCTTGGGAGATATTTTCTTATCAAATGTTCTTTTTATTTGAGTATGATGAAGCTCAATTCTCTGTAAGTTATCTCTCCTTTTCTCATCTAATTTATTGAGTTGAGCCAACATTGCTATCACAGTCTCTTCATCAATCATATCCAATTGATACATAAAATCAAGTGTTGGAAACTCAACTAAAATAGGCAATCTAACTTCCTTACCATAAACCAGTGTATAAGGGGTCATACCAGTTGACCTTTTTGGAGTTATTCTATCAGCCCATAGTGTTGATTTCAACTTCTCATGCCAAGAATGTTGATTCCCTTCCAAGGTCTTATTTATAATTTGAATCAAATTCTTGTTAGTGGATTTAGCGTGCCCATTACTGAGGGTAATAATTTGATGAAGTATTCAGGAATACACCATTCTTAATAGCCCATTCTAAAATCTTGTTTCCTCTAAATTCAAGTGTGTTATCTAAAATAATTGAATCTGGTACACAAAATCTGCAAATTAGATCACCATAAAAATTTAAAACAACAATCTCATTTGTATCTTTGAGAGAAATTGCTTCAATCTACTTTATGAAATAATCAGTGGCTTTCAATACCCTCTTATGTCCTTCACTTGAAGGTGGGTTGATGACGCCAATAAAGTCTAGACCCCATTTCATAAATGGTTGGTCCACTTGAATAGGCTGCAAGGGCAGCGTTGCTATTTTTTCTTTACTAGAAAAAATTGTACATTGTTTACATTTTCTTACCCAAGAATGTGCATCTTTAAATACACTTGGCCAATAATAGCCTACTTTCATCACCTTAAGAGTTGTAGCTCTTGGTGAAAAGTAGCTTCCGATTGGCCCTTCATGAAAATGATGTAAAATATGCTCAATCTGATCTAGTTTAATACATCTCAGCAAAACACCTTGTAAATATTTCTTAAATAAAATATCATTCAATAAACAATAGGGAATAGATTTCAATCTATAATACCTTCTCTTTAACCTCTCCAAACCTTTAGGATAGAGTCATGTTTGTAATAAAGTAGTTATATCATCCACCCAATCTCTTTGTTTATTAGGAACAACAAGCTGATCATCATAAATTAAATCTAAAATAGTATCAAAATCATCTTTAGGAATATTATCTCCATTTCCTGCAAGCTATTCACACAAACCTTTTCCTCTTAGCATATTTGTGACTTTAATTTCAATATTGTACTCCATAGCTTTGGTAATCCAACCAACTCTTTTGGTACTAAGATCCTTATTTAACAAGAAATCCTTAACAGAAGCATGTGCAACCATTAGTTTTATTTTATTGTTTAAAATCATGTGCTTGAACTTTTTAAGACTTTTGATAATAGCAAGAACATGTTTCTCAACAAATAAATAATGTAACTCATAATCCTTAAATCCTTGACTAAAAATGCTAAGGGTTTCTCAAAACCTTCATCATTTTTCTATACTAACATAGAAGCAATGCTATAAATATTTTCATAAGCATATAAAATGAAATCTTTTGAAAAGTATGGATTTAATAACGTGGGAACAAAAGCTAATGCTTCTTTTATCAACTCAAAAATATGTTTACCTTCTTTAGTCCAGCGGAAAGTCATGTTTTTTATAAGCATGGTTGTTAATAGTATTAATAATTCAACAATATGTGGAATAAATCTCCTCACAAAATTAATCCTACCCAAGAAACTTTTAAGTCCCTTCTTATGATCTAGAAGCGACAAGGAAAGAATAGCACTTACTCTTCCGGGTTCAATAGTAATACCTTCTTTACAAATAATAAATCCTAGTAATTTACCTCATGAATAAAAAATACACTTTTATTGGGATTTAAAGAAATTCCATATTCCTTGTATCTTTCAAATATGACTCTTAAGTGTTGAAAGTGATCTGATGCATTCTTTGAAAAAATAGAAATATCATCAAGATTGATGCAGGAACATCTTGGGTTCTTGGCAATCCTGTGTCACCAAAAAGATGTTTGCTGATTTTTGTGTTGTTCAGTTCCTGTTTGGATGGTTTGCTCTTTCCTATGTTGGTCGGTTTCCTTTGATTACCAAGTTCGGTCGGTAGTCTCTGCGTTGGTTAGTTTCCTTTTGATTACCAAGTTCAGTCAGTAGTCTCCGCGTTGGTCGGTTTGCTCTTCTCCTGAGTTGGTTGGTTGCTTCGGTTGCTGAGTTCGGTTGGTAATTTCCTGGCGCTCGGTATTGCTTTGCTGCTGGTCAGTTATCTCTACTTACCGATGGGTTTTATTTTGTTTCCTATTGGGGCCGATGCATGCATTTATCAAGGATCACGAAGTTAATGCTGGTATCAATTATTGGGAAGCTGGTGGTCCCTAATTTGACTGTTACTTCCATTGTTTGTGGATCTAAAGGCTGACTCAGTTTGGTTGACTCTTGTATAAATTTAGTGTCTATGTTTAGAGTTAGGAGGAGTCAGAGATCAAGAAGTTAGAAGTTAGAATTTGATGGATCCTCGCATGTTTGAGGACTTCTGAATTTATTGTAATATCTGGCCTAAACTGGGAAGGCCTTATAGCCCAACATGTATACTATTTGTTGATGAAACTTAATGAAGATCTTGCTTTCTCCCTCTCACTTTTTGGCATTTTTCTTCCGCATTGTGTGTTGAAGGCTTGGAACATTAGGGTGAGCCATAGCTTTGGCCCCTCATGATCCTTCCCCCTTCATTAGGTGGTAAATAGAAAAGTGTGTCCCACACTTTGGTGGTAAAAGAAACATATGTCCAAAACTTCATTTTTACCGAAGGCTTCCAATTCATCAGATTAAAGAATGTAATTCTGAAAGTCCAAAACTTCATCTTTACTGAAGGCTTCCAATTCAAAAAGAATGTAATCCTGAAAATCAGCCATCTCTACATTTTTCATTCACACAATAAGATCTTTTGAATATCCTCAACCCAATCAGGAAGGAACTGATCAACATAATACTCCTTCAAACCATCAGTAGCAAAATCTCCAAATATGAAATTCATATCAACATCATCTAAATCCACATTAGTAGCCAAATGTAAATCAGTAGAAACATAAGTGTCTCCTTCCCCATCAACAATAAGCAAACCATATGTCTGTAAATCTATATCATCAACTTTGTATGAATCCTGATCCATATCAACAACTTTATTTGCAACCATATGTAATTTTTGAACTCTATCATCCATATGCAAGCTTAACTCTTCATCGGTAACAACATCTAGGTCATTAGGAACATCAATTTCCTCATCTATGTCATGCAAAGAAACAAGTAAATCCACATCTATATCTGCATCAGTAGTAACTTGTATATTCTTAGCAACATAAGTGAAACTCTATTCATCAGAAATCTCATTACTCAAAACAAGATGCTCTGCAAGTTCCATGTCAGATCCATCAATCTGATCATGCGAACCAAAAGATACTTCATCAACTACAAAAAAATCATTGGATACTTTCACAATGTGTTTTCTTCTTTGAATAATCTTTCTAATTGGTCGAACAACTTTCTTCCTCATCCGTAGATGCCAAGACTTTTCCCACTTTTCAACTTTCTTATCAAATTCAACCCAAAATGAATCATGCTCAATCTCTGGATTCTTCTCACCAACAAGATTTCTTTCATGATGCATGTTTGTCTCAATGCATTCAAGATTAGCAACAATCTTCTTCAACAATTTGGCAATTTCTGGATCCATTACTTCCTTACCATGAACCATCTTCAAACCCTCTGCAAGTGTAGGCTATATTGCAATATACCACCCTACACCAAATCAACAACTAGGGCTCACAAGAAGAATCATGATCAAGATCAACAAAAATAATCCATCCCACATTTGCCACATGATCAAAGTTCACTCTGATACCACCTAATGCAAGGAGGGATGACAATCAGGGCCAAAGGCACTCTCAAACATCAATCACCTTGCCAAAACCACACATAAATGATCCAGCACAACAAAAGATAAAGAATAACATAGAGAGAGAGATCCAAAGAGTAATCATTCAAATATATTATTCAAGAACTTTACATCCCACATGCCCAGCTGTCAGGCCTTTTCAGTTGCAGCCATTACAAGAAAGAAAAGATCTTCAAAGAGAAATAAGAATATCCATCTCCATCCTACTTCATGCTACCACTCCAAATCAAACTCGCAACTGCAAGCTCCAAACTGATCCTAAAACTGATGACTAACTCCAAACCTAAACACTATATCTATACCTGGCCAAGACCTCAAGTACAATTAAAGGTCAGCCCCAATATAAGATAAATAAATCACTAGCCACAAGTCAGCCCAAGAAATACAAATAATAAACCCAAGGGACCATGTCGGCCCAAAAACAAAATATAAGCACTCGGTAAGGTCGAGCAACCGAGCAACAAAGAATGTCAGGCTCCATCGATAAAGCAAGAGCGAGCACTCGGCGAAGTAATGACCAACACCACTCGGTGAAGTAGTAAATCAAGAGGTGACCAAGCTCATTCGGTGAATATGCAGACCTTCGAGAAGTAACCGAGCTGGCTCGGTAAACAAAGGAACCAAGCACCCCAGGAAAGAAAATAAGCACAACTACTAAGCAATCCCAGTAGTTACCGAGATCCTTCAAGATTTGATTGAGCTTCCAAGATGCCACTGCATCAAAGATAAACAAGTACAAATGTGTACATTAGTTGTATAAAATCTTTATCCATTACTTTCTAAAATATTGTACCCGCATTTGAAAAATGAAATAACATCTTCTGATAAGCCATAGTTCCCCATTTGGTTGTAAATGTAGTTTTAAATTTGTCTTCTTCCTTTACCAAAATCTGGTTATAAGTAGAGAAACCATCAAGTAATGAAAATCATTCTGACCCTGAAACCACCAATAAAATTTTCTCCATTGAAGTCAAAGGATGTCTATCCTTAAATGAAGCTCTATTTAAATCATGAAAATCAACACCCAATCTAATTTATTCATTTTTTTTCCTAATTGGAACCAAATTTGATACCCAAGAGGTAAATTTTGATTGGGAATATTATATTTCTCTCAATGATTTTATTCAATTCTTTAATCATAAGAGGCTCTAACTTAAGATTTACTAGCCTATGTTTTTGTCTAACTAGTTTTTCTCTAGATTCTAACTCAATGGTATGTTGAGAAATACTAGGACCAAATCCTTTTAAATCTGAATAATTCCAAGCAATAATATCATGAAATTCATTGCATAAATTGACAAAGGTCTGACATTCTTTAGGTGTACATACCTTCCCAAGTTTCAATTTCTTATCTTTTGCAATTGAAATCTCTTCATAATGTTCTTATTTAATCTACAAGTTGGATTTATCTGTCTTTAGCTGATCATCAATGCTAAAAATTGATTCTAAGGTCACAAGACCTTTGGGCAGCTTATTTGTCCTTCATTGAATAATTTGGTCCTCATATTGGTCCTGTAATTTCTATTGGTTTGGTTGAGAAAATTCAGCCTCTTCTCTTAGAAAGTTAACAATATGTTGATTAGATTCAAAAACTTTCCAACTGTTAGCATTATTTGGTATAGAAGGTCTAACAATAACTTTTACACAATTTTGTCCTTTAACTTTACTAATTTCAGCTGGAATATCATATTGTGCCCCAACTATAGCAAGTCTATCAACATGCTTATTCTATTTCTAGGTACAGATTGCAAATTAAAAGCTTCTAATTATTTAATTAAATCCCATACAACATGCTTGTAAATTTTCAATAGATCATTTGTAGTTGTATGAATGCTTTTAACTTGGTTAAAAATGAGTTATGAGTCACCAAAAACATGTAATCAGTTGATAACTCTTTTTATTGCCCATTTTAATCCATGCACAAGTGCTTCATATTAAACAACATTATTGGTACAATTGAAAGTAAATCTGAAGGATGCATAAAACCTTTGATTTTCTAGTGATGTCAGCATACAATCTCCTCTTGAACCTATCTTGCTATGTGAACCATCAAAAAACAATTCCAAACAACATTAGGTTATTTTTCTAAACTTAAATATGTACCTTTTATCATATTTGGAAAGAAATCAATGGTTTCAAGAATAACATTGATGCAAAGGAAGGGAAGAGGAGGGACCAAAATAGTGGCACACCCTACCTGATCCACCTTTCTCAACAACACATGGAAGCAACAACAACATAGTGAGAGAGAGAAATCAGGATCATTCATATATTATTATTCATTCAAATTAGTTCATACATGCCAAACTATAAGGCCTTCCCAGTTATGGGCTGATATTACAATGAATTATAGAACTCCTCCAACATGCAAGGATATGCAAACAATCTTGATTCTACTATCTTCTATCTTCTATCCAAAATTGACTCCCTAATCTCTAATCAAACAACTATATTTATAGAAGAGGCTATCAAACTAAGTCGGCCTTCAGATCCACAATCAACAAAAGGAATGGTTAGATCTAGGACCACATGCTTCCCAATGATGGATACCAGCATTAAATCCATGACCCATAATCAATGCACAAGTCAGCCTCAACAAAGACTAAAAATAAACTACTTTGTAAGCAAGGATGACTGAGCATTAGATAATCATTACCGAGTGCCAGTGAAACAACCAACTGCCTAGGAGATAACTGACCAAACTTGGTAACCAAAGGAAACTAACCAACTACTGAGCCAACTCGATCAAAGAAGGAACCGAGCAACACAGAAAAACTTCAAAATCTTTTTGGTGACATAGGATTTCCAAGGACCCAAGATGCTCCTACATCAGATGCCTGGGGTTACTTAGAAATGATTCTCCAAATCATTCAGTAGGTATGATCCGAGATGCATCCAACTCAGATTGTGAAATTCATGAACTATCTTCAATCGGTCTATTCTTCCACTTTACTAGATATTCCATATATTGTTTACCTCTTGTTCTTTTGCTAACTCTTTACTCCAAAATCTATTCAACTTCTTCATTCTACATCTTAGGATCCTCCATCGGTACAATCATGTCTTCATCAGCTTCATGATACTCATACAAATCAGAAATGCTGAAAATCAATGATATGTCCATGTCATCAGGTAACTCAATCTCATATGCATTCCCACTGTCAAATTTCTTCAAAATCTTGCAAGGTCCAAACTTATCAATCTTCAGCTTCCCATATGTTCCAATAGGAAATTGACCTTTCTTCAAATAAACCATCACTTCATCACCAACATCAAAAGTCTTATGTCTCCTTGATCTATCAGCTCTGTCTTTGTATTTCTGATTACTCTCTTCCAACTTTATTTTCACATCTTCATGCAATGTCTTCATGTACTTAGAAAAATTCACTCCTTCAGCACTTCTCTTACTTTGATCAGCAACATCCCTTAAATCAGATATACCTCTCGGTTGTATTCCATTCACAATATTAAATGGTGTTTTTCCAGTACTCCTATTCACTAAATTATGTATGCAAACTTTTCTTGTGCCAACACAGAATCCCAAATACTAGGTGTGTCTCCAACTAAGCATCTCAAAATATTTCCCAAACTTCTATTTACAACTTTTGTATGTCCATCAATTTGTGGGTGAAATGTAGAACTATATTTCAACTCAGTGCCAAACTTTCTCTAAAGGGTCTTCCAAAAGTATCAACAAATTTATTGTCTCGGTCAGAGATAATACTCCTCTGTAATCCATGCAATCTGACAATTTTCTTAAAGAAAAGATCTTCTACATGTACTACATCTGATGTCTTTCTACAAGGTATAAAATGTTCCATCTTTGAAAATATATCTAACACAACAAATACATAATCATTACCTCTTACTGTCTTCGGTAAGCTAAGAAAAAAATCCATACTGATGTCAGTCCAAGGTTTCTCAGGTACAACAATCAGTGTATACAATCCAGTATTCTGACTTACTCTCTTTGCAACTTGACAAATTCCACAACTTTTCACAAATTTTTGAACATCTTTATACAACTATGGCCAAAAGTATTTCTCCTTAAGAAAATTCAATATCTTATCAATACCAAAATGTCCAACCAAACCACTACTATGTTTCTCCTTTATCAAATTAGTTCTCATTTGTCCTCTCAGTATACACAACTGAATACCTTTAAACAACATACCTTCTTGAATGAAATATTCTTCCCATTTTGTACTCGGTTGATCTTGAATAGGTGCTCTGCACTTTCTCCAAGGCTCAGAAAAATTAGGATCAATTTCATACAAATATCTCATCTCATCAAAACCAAGAACTTCAATTTTCATCTCGGTCATCAAAGATCTTATTCTACTCAATGCATCAACAACTCGGTTAGTGACTCCACTTTTATGTTTGATCACAAATGTATAACTCTTCAAATACTCAACCCATTTCATATGTCTCTGATTCAACTTATTCTAACTACCCAAGTATTGTAAAGCCTTATGATCAGTATACAAAACAAATTCACTCAGTATCAAATAATGTCTCCATTTCTTTAGTGCTTAAACAATAGCATAGAATTCTTGATCATACATAGAATATTTCCTTCTAGCATCATTCAACTTTGCACTAAAGAAAGAAATAGGTTTACCTTCTTGACTCAACACAGCTCCAATTGCACTTCCACTTGCATCAAATTCCACTTCAAATACTTTATTGGAATTAGAAAATGCCAAAATGGGCAATTCAACAACTTTCTACTTCAGGGTCTCAAAACTTTTATCAGCTCCATGTGTCCACTTGAATTCTCTTTTATCTCCTCTCATAGTCTTAGTCATAGCATTACAAATTGAATTGAAATTCCTTATGAACTTTTGGTAAAAACTTTCCAAACCATGAAATGATCTTACCTCACTAGCATTCACGGGTGTAGGCCAATTCAGAATAGCTTCAACCTTTTTAGGATCCATCTTCAAACCATCAGCTGAAATTACAAATCCCAAATACACAATCTCCTCTTTCATGAATGAACAATTTTTTAGATTTATCAGCAACTTTTCTTCTTTCAATCTCTACAATACTTGTTTAACATGAAACAAATGTTCTTCTCTAGTCTTACTGGATATCAGAATATCATCTAGGTATACAATCAAAAAATTACCCAAGAATTTCTTCAAAAATTCATTCATCAACCTCATAAAAGTACTCAGCCCTTAGTTAAACCAAAAGGCATAACCAACCACTCATACAAACCTTCTTTTGTCTTGAAAGCAATCTTCCATTCATCACCTTCTCTGATTCTGATCTGATGATACCCACTTTTCAAATCATTCTTTGTGAAATACTTTTCTCCAGTCAAACTATCCATTATGTCATCCATTCTCGATATAGGAAACCTATACTTCACTATTATCTTATTGATTTTTCTAGAATCAGTACACATTCACCATTCTCCATTCTTCTTAGGTGAAAATACTATAGGTACTGTATAAGGACTCAAACTTTCTCTGATCAAACCTTTCTCTAGAAACTCTTGAATCTATCAGTTTAATTCATGATTCTCAGTAGGTGCCAACTGATGAGGTGCCTTATTTGGTAAACTATCTCCAGGGATTAGATCCATACAATGATCAATACTTCTCTTCGATGGAAAACCATCAGGTACATTATCAAAAATAATTTCACTATACTCTGTGAGTAACTTATCAATCTCCTCAGGAACACTATCCTCTATTTTCTTACTTGGTTTGTTAGGAATCACAAAAAAACATACATCATTCTTCTTTAAATCCTTAACAAATTTTCTTCCTTCCACCAAAAAAAATTTCACAGATGTGCAAACATTACTAACAGGTTCTTTCACCAAAGGTAACAATATTTTCTTTCTTCCATCAGCCACAATAGTATACTTATGCAATCTCCCATCATATATAGCATGTCTATCATATTGCCAAGGTCTACCCAACAAAATATGACGACAATCCATAGGCATGATATCACACAACACCTTATCACATTACTTTCCAATCTTCAAATTCACATAACATTTTTCACTTACCAGGAGTGTATGCTCATCTTTGATCCATGAAATTTGATAGAGCTTTTGATGTTCCAACCTTTCCAACTACAACTTTGTGACCATCTCTTCAGATGCCAGATTCTCTGAGCTACCACTATCAATGATTACCTTCCAAACTTTGTCATAAAATCTACATCTAGTCTTGAACAAACTTTTCCTTACTGGATCTTCCTTTTTACTTTCATTCTACAGTGCTCTTCTTACCATCAAGTTATTTTCCTTCTCAGGTTCATTCAATGGCTCTTCTTGCACCAAAGCATTTCTACTGCTACTAGCCTTCTTACTAGCATGTGTACATTCAAAAGATCTATGTCCTTCTTCTCCACAATTGTAACAAGTTCCTCAAAAATTACCTCTGCTATAACCACCTTGGTAGTTATTGTCTCTGCCTCTAGCTGAAATTTCACCTTTCCACTCAGTCTTGACTTTTTCTAGATTTGTCTTGTCAGGTTCAAATCTACCACTTTCACCATAAGATCTACCCACTACAACATTTGGAGTCGAATTTTGATGCCAATTTGTGACGCAACTAAAATTTGTGTTTTTTTTTCCAAGTTCCCCCGATGGTGTCATAATAGCGATGATGTTGTCATAATTGTGACACCCATGTGTTTATAAACAAAAAAAAGAAAAAGAAAGTGTCATTTGTAATTTGTGAATTCGAAGAGTTGCTGCGAAGATGACACTGTACTTTTGCATGGTGCAAATAGGGCATTCAAGTTTGGCATGCATGACAAGGCTGACACCATGTGGGAAGAGGGCATTGGCACTTGAGGTAGGCATTCGAGCTTTGTCTTCTCATTAAATCAATTTTATTGGCATTGTTTACATCTTAGCATTGTTAATAGTAGCATTGTTTACATCTTAGCATTTGGAATGCTCGATGACTCGCGAGCTTTGAGAGCTAGGGCATCATTGCTATTACCTTCAAGGCATTGTATAAAGTGTTTGATCTTTATTTATTTGTTTTTCTATTGATATTCACTATGTGGTACTCCTTGTTTATGATCATTTCATGAGGAAATGTCTTGACGGCTCACGGGCTGCAAGCTAGGGCATCATACATTGTTTATGAGCTCACTATTGAATACTGGCATTATTTACATCTTTTCATTTGGAATGCTTGATGACCTGTGAGGTTTGAGAGCTAGGGTATCATTGCTATTACCTTCAAGGAATTGTGTGAAGTGTTTGATCTCTCTTTATTTATTTTTTCTATTGATATTCACTATGTGGTACTCCCCATTTATGATCATTTCATGAGGAAATGTCTTGATGGCTCATGGGCTGCAAGCTAGGGCATGATACATTGTTCATGAGCTCGCTATTTAATACTGGCATTATTTACATCTTTTCATTTGGAATGCTTGATGACCTGTGAGCTTTGAGAGCTAGGGCATCATTTCTATTAACTTCAAGGCATTGTGTGAAGTGTTTGATCTCTCTTTATTTGTTTTGTTGTTGATATTCACTATGTGGTACTCCCTGTTTATGATCATTTCATGAGGAAATGTCTTGATGGCTCACATGCTACAAGCTAGGGCATCATACATTGTTCATGAGCTCACTATTTAATACTGGCATTATTCATGAGCTCACTATTTAATATCTGGCCAGGCCATGTAAATGGTACCAGGCCAACCCAATCAACCCAACAAAATGTGTCATGTTTATCTTTGTCAAATACACTCGTTCACCATTTTGTTCTTGTTCTTCACACAAATATTGCATCAAAAGTAATTGTAAAAAATGATTCAAAGAAAAAAGAAACAACTACAATAGATCAAACCCCAAAATAATATAGTCAACTACAATAGCTCATAGTCTCAATGAAATAAACAATGTATAAAACAATAAATGCTACACAACAACAGCAAGCATGCAATGACAGCAATAACATTGCATGATAAAATTCAATACTCTTAGTTTTTATTCACATTGCACATGCATAATTATAGATGAGGATCAGTAATAGGGTGCCAGGCATTGCTTAGATCCTTTGGATCTAACCCCATCTTTTCCTTCCTTGCAGGTTTTGGATCCTACAAGAGCATATTGGATTGAACCCCTTCATTATTTATGTTCATCCACTTATGTATGTTTGCATTCATTCATATTCTTCTAAAAGTTGGCTATTAGTGACCATATATGACAATTTTTTGATGTTTTTGGGTCATTTGATGAAAATATGTAAAATTTTCTTAAAAGTTAATATTTTTTATTTCAATTTTTAAAATCATAAAATGAATAAAATTTAAAGATAAAAAATTTAGATAATCTTTGTCTTCACTTAAAAAAAAAACATAAAGCTCATAAATCATGGAAAAAACATAATGCTCATAAAGCATGGTAAAACAGGGCCCTAACTGTGGTAAAATGGGAAAGTTGCTACCTTGCACTGCTCTTCATATGGTAGCTGTGAAGAAACTATGTTATAAAATTTTGAAGGCATGAAATTTTATACTTTTTGACATCATACATTTTTCTCCTTAGCATTGAGTTTACAATTTGGGGGACTCGAAGAAAATATATGTATAGTTATAAAATTTCATGCCTTGAAATTTGGCATGAAATTTTATAACATAGTTCCTTAGCATTTGATCTTTATATGGCAGCCATGACTTGAGGTAGGCATTCAATATTTTTCTTCTCATTAACTCAATTTCATTTTGATGTAATTTTTTGATTTAATGGCAAAATATGAATGTTAATACTGGGATTGTTTACATCTTTGCATTCGGAATGCTCGATGACCTGTGAGCTTTGAGAGCTAGGGTATCATTGTTATTACCTTCAAGGCATTGTGTGAAGTGTTTGATCTCTCTTTATTTATTTTATTGGTGATATTAACTATGTGGTAGTCCCTATTTATGATCATTTCATGAGGAAATGTCTTGATGGCTCGCGGGCTGCAAGCTAGGGCATCATGCATTGTTTATGAGCTCACTGTTTGAGCACCTCATGTCCCTATTTGATTGGTCAGTGCTCTGTTTGTTATATTGATGCTATTAGATCAAATAGGGACATCAGTAATAAAATAATACACTTACTATTGTGAATTTGAGCTCTGGCATCATGTAATGTTATTGCTATCAAAACAGTAAGTGTATTAATGTACGATCTAATAGTAGCAACCTCATTGATCATTACCTTTGACTCCTCCATCATTATAGAAGAGATAACTACCTAAAACTATATTTGATAATTCCTCCCTTGATGTCATAGGTTAGTTTAACTATTGGACAATGAGCTAATAGGAGTTTCGAATAGATTTGAATAAAAACTAAGAGTATTGAATTTTATCATGCAATATTATTGTTGTCATTGCATGCTTGCTGCTGTTGTGCACCATATATTATTTTATACACTATTTATTTCATTGAGACTATCAGCTATTGTATTTGACTATATTCTTTTGGGGTCTGATCTATTGTAGTTATTTCTTTTTTCTTTGAATCATTGTTTACAATTACTTTTGATGCAATGTTTGTGTGAAGAACAAGAACAAAATGGTGAATGAGTGTATTTGACAAAGATAAACATGACACATTTTGTTGGGCTAATTGGGTTGGCCTGGTACCATTTACATGGCCTAGCCAGATATTAAACAGTGAGCTCATGAACAATCATCCTACTACTTACACTGTAATTTCTATGTCCACTTACAATAATCAATTACAGAGTTTCACTACAATTTCTATGTCCACTGCCATTAAAATATATCACTCATATTATATAGGTATCCTTCTCATTAAGTGTTGCCATTAAAATATCACTCCTCCTGCTATATAATGTATATGCATACTTGTTTAAAATGTCATACTTATTGCTCTTACATATTATTACCATTTCACTCAAATTTACATGACATTAAAGCCAAGCCCAAAATGTATACATACATGTAGGTATAGGAGAAGCTGGATTCTGCAACTATTGAAAAGAAAAGAAAATTATACCAATAGTAGCTTAGGAGAAACTATACATGTGCTTACCGCACCATACCTTAGCATCATAATGCTTATCATTTTCAAGCTTCAGTGAGGCTTCGTACCACACATCATCTATAAATTTGTATGCAACACTGATTTAGGCTAGAGGTAAACTACATGTGTCATGTAAACAACATGGTTGAATTCAATCTCTTTTGCATGTTTTCAAGAGTTTTCCCACCAATACAATCGTAAATAATGCATTGAACGTAATCTATGAACACTGTGTGGTATGAAATCTCACTAAAGCCTGAAATATATCACTCCTCATGTTATTGTCAAAATTAAATTCAAATATTTCTCAAAACATTTATTCTTCTAGAATTAAGATATCCTTATCTCAATAATAAAACAATCTTGCATAATAGCTTTTGAATCATATTAACACACACCCATGTTCTGTAGCATAGTTCATTTTAGAAGTGTATGGCTTGACTATGCACATGCATAATTATAGATGAGGATCAATAATAGGGTGCCAGGCATTGCTTAGATCCTTTGGATCTAACCCCATCTTTTCCTTCCTTACAGGTTTTGGTTTATACAAGAGCATACTGCTTTGAAGCTTGGGTCAACACTTCATTACTTCAGGCAATGTTTGGTACCTTCATTATTTATGTTCATCCACTTATGTATGTTTGCATTCATTCATATTCTTCTAAAAGTTAATCTTTATGAGCTCAAATTCAAAACAGTAAGTGTATTATTTTATTACTGATGTCCCTATTTTATTATTGATGTCCCTATTTGATCTAATAGCATCAATATAACAAATAGATCACTGACCAATCAAATAGGGACATGAGGTGCTCAAAAAGTGAGCTCATAAAACAATATATTTAGTCTTAATAAAATCTTATAAAACAACATATATTGTGTGAAGTGTTTGATATCTCTTTATCTATTTTGGTGTTGATATTCACTATGTGGTACACCCCATTTATGATCATTTCATGAGGAAATATCTTGATGGATCGTAGAATACAAGCTAGGGAATCATACATTATTCATGAGCTCACTATTTAATATTGGCATTATTTACATCTTTTCATTTGGAATGCTTGATGACCCATGATCTTTGAGAGCTAGGGCATCGTTTCTATTACCTTCAAGGCATTGTGTGAAGTGTTTGACTCTTTTTATTTGTTTTGTTGTTGATATTCACTATGTGGTACTCCCCATTTATGATCATTTCATGATGAAATGTCTTGATGGCTTGCGGGTTGCAAGCTAGGGCATCATGCATTGTTTATGAGCTCACTGTTTGAGCACATTGTGTCCCTATTTGATTGGCTAGTAATCAAATAGTGAGCTCATAAACAATGCATGATGCCTGAGCTCAAATTCAAAATAGTAAGTGCATTATTTTATTAAGACTAAATATATTGTTTTGTTAAGATTTTATTAAGACAAATTATTTTGGGTTAGTTTTATGTTGTTTTATAAGATTTTATTAAGACTAAATATATGATGTAAATTCATAATTATACTTGATATATATATTCTTAAAAGGAGGAATTATGAAATATAGTTGTAGGTAGTTATCTCTTCTATAATGATGGAGGAGTGAAAGGTAATGACCAATGAGGTTGCTGCTATTAGATCATACATTAACACACTTACTGTTTTGAATTTGAGCTCAGGCATCATGCAATGTTATTGTTGTCATTGCATGTTTTCTGCTGTTGTGCACCATATATTGTTTTATACACTATTTATTTCATTGAGACTGTGATCTTAGTTTTTCTTTCAGAAGTGTATGGCTTGACTATGCACATGCATAATTGTAGATGAGGATCAGTAATAGGATGTCTTTCATTGCTTAGATATTTTTTTATCTAACCCCCATCTCTCTTTTCTTTGCAGGTTCTGGATCACACAAGGGCACACTAGATTCATACCCAGGTCAAAAATTCATCACTTTAGGCAATGTCTGGCACCCTTATTATTTATGTTCATCCTCTTATGTATGCCTGTACTCTTGCATTTTCTTCTAAAAGTTATTTTTCTTGTATAGTATATACAAGTTATTTTTCATATATATAATGTAATCTTTAGATGCAAAAATTTCTTTTCCTTTACATGTATCTTTGCATGAAATGAACACAAATTAAACAAGATCATCTAATAATGCAAACTAGGGTACTATAGTCACTCATCTAGTAATTAGTTCCCCAAACCATTACTAACAATTGAACATAATTCTAAGTCCCCAAATCTATTTTTCTATGTGTATAAAACAATATATGGTTCACAACAACAACAAGCATGCTGTCATGCCCCTATCTGCTTCTGGCTTGGTTTTTTTAATTCTGCATCTTTATTTAGTTCTTCTAGGATGGATTTATGTCTTGGTTTGGATTTGATATGTTCAGACTCTTTTGGTTAGAAGTGGATTATAACTTTGTTTTAACTTCGATTTATATCTTAGACAAATTAGGGATATTTAGTTTGGCTATTAATTGTTAATCTTTGGTTAGACTATGACATTGGATTTAATTAAATAACTGCAGACACTGTCTTTTCTGAATTATCAATTTCTCTGTTGACTTTGGTACTTGGAAATTTGTGTTACGTAGGAAGAAGGATGAGGAATTCCTATTCTGCAATTAAGTTTTCATTAATGAGAATTTTGATGTTATATTGGTTTGTTATTGTGAAGGAAAATATGGTTAATTTTATGATTAATGCTAGTGTATAAATGATTTTATTGTGTTAGTGTCGATTGTTAAGTGAAAATTGAAATTTAAAAGAATATAAATAAGTCTATTATGTTAGAATGAGTTAGTGGGAAGGTATGTGTTGAACTGGAAGGGGGATTAATAATATCCTAACTTTCTTTGTATTATGGTTAGCAAGTTAAGATTAGTGAATTGTTTAACATTGGTTATGGCTTTGAGATACTCCCTATGGTGTCGTGAACTAGGATTAATGTGGATATGTCATAATAAGTTCACTGTGCCAAGATATTTGTTTTTGCTATGTTCGAATGTGTAGTGGGAAATTGGTTGTTATATGCACATGTGAATTTACTCTGAGCACGGATAAGTGGGAGTTCTCGGTAAGTTTGTGTACTGCAATGACAGTTGTCGCTATGTTTAGTGAAGGTGGCAGTGAAAGAAAAGTTTATACTTTAATGCAGCTACGACATGTTTATGGGAATTGAATGACTTCAATTCGATGTCGGTCATTTGCTTTGGCAAGGTTTTTCTCTATTGAGGTAATGGGTTTGATGCCTGGAAAGGTTGCAGAAATGGAGTCATTCTGTTCAGATTGGAGAGGAATATGGTTGTATACTTGTGCATTATTAATGGGATTCTCCATTTTGCATTTCATGATTCTATTTCTGGTTTTCAAGCTATCTTTTGGAAGCACTATTCAGTTTTTGGTGCTTATGAAATGAGATCTGTCATGGGGTGCTCGGTTTCATTGCTTGGTTCTTGGACTTTTTTGGTGGGTTTAGCTTTGATGAGAAAGGATTTGATTTTGGTGTAGCTCGCCAGTTGGGAGTGAGGTCTTTGGCTTCAACTTCAAGTTCAGAACACCCCCACTTTGTTATAAAGGAAGGGGCATTCTCTAACTCAACTCTTGCTTTCTATATGAATCTGGTTATAAAATTTCATTTAAATGGTTTATATTCAGGTTATGCAATGTGGTTAAAATGTTCTTGTATACTGTAGAAATGTCTTTCAACATGTGTGTGGTTTTGCACATTGCAGTGTTTTGTTCACTATTGGAAAATTGGTATTTCGGTTGTGTGTTTTTGGTTCAGTTGATTAGAATATGGTTTTTGAGTTTGTCGAAATGGTGATACTATTTTATAGGAGTGTGGAAGCATAAGGTTTCCTAAGTTTGGGGGTTTGTGTGTTTCACTATTTCATGTCAGTTGTCGTGATCTTAAGTAGTGGGAATGACAATGTATTGTGTAAGGAAGTAGCAATGGAGAGTGAAGACTATGAAGCTGTCGCCTCTCTACTACCAGTTCTTTTTACTGAGCTTTGGGAATGTTATTTTGTGAATGGGATTAGTTTGTTTTGGTGTTGTTATTGGTCTTGTCGCCAGGTATTTGGGTTTTGAGAATTTTGGTTATATTGCATTCTCTAATTGGTATAGTTATCGGGTTCTGTGGTTCCTAGGTTAGAATGGGTGTGTAACCATGGTGAGAATTTTTCTTGGCAAGATTGGAACATTAAATGAATTTGTATTTTGTACCCAATTTCATATTATTTAGTTGGTAGTTTATTTTGTTTAGTAAACACAACTAATGTTCATTGTGATGCCACTATTAGAATGTTATAGTTGACTTTCTTGTCTTGTCAAGCATTGGTATAGGGAAGCTTTGTTAAGTCATGATTGGAGATTCTGTAGAATGCTTCTCTCTGTCTAGTAGCTTGTAGTATTGGGCTTGAGAGATGGGAGATTCGGTTACCATGAGGTTTTGTAGAGAATAGTCATTGTATGTTATATGTATCGGTCTCTGGTGTTAGTGGTTGATATGAACGTTCCTAGTTCTATGCTCTAGATGGAGGGAATTAAGTTTCGGTTACTATTACTACAGCTATTGTTAATGAGGATTGCTAGGTCTATTGGTAAGTTTTATTAGGAATCAAGTTCTTTTGGATGATCATGCTATAGCAAGAAAAAGAACATAGTTTTGTTTCTTGGTACTATGGTATTCTTGGTTGATGTGGGGTCTATAATGAAAGTATTTGTTGTCACATTATTTCTTTCATAGATTTAGTTATGACTTTGGTCTGAAGGCTATTTGATGGCTACTGTTGTAGTATAGTTGCTGTCTGTGGAATTTTGGAGTTGTATCAGTAACTGATAATTCATATTTAGATTGGAATATTTGATTTCATGTTTTCTGATTGTATTACAACTTTGATGTAGTGCTCTAAACTCTGTATTAATACAAGGGTACATAAATATATATATATATATATATATATATATACACACACACTTATAGGAACGTATATGTATATATGTATATACACGTACCATGAGTGTATATACATATGTATATATATGTGTGTGAGCCTATAAGTATGTGCATACATATATATATATTTGTAGGAATGTATATGTATATATGTATATACATGTATTGTGAGTGTATATACATATGTACATATATGTGTTTACGTCTACAAGTATGTACATGATTGACTTGGTAACAGAGATAACATAATTGAACAAGTGTATTTGTATACGGGCGGTAATTATGTAGTTAATGTGTAATTCTGCATTATTCATTGGTATTAAAGTTGATTGTTAACTTTCTATGGATTCACAAATAACTCTGTTAGTTAGAATGTGACAGAAGAATGGAATTGAATCTTAGGTATTATTGTATCAAACAGTTGACAATAGAATTGGATGTTTTCATTTTTTTGTTATTAAAATTGCAATTAGATATTAGGAATTGGATATTAATATTGTTTAAGTTTCTAGGAATAGCATTGGAAATTTTGCTTAAGTTATTCTTTGAGTGATGAAAAGAAGATGCTTGCTGTGGCTATTTTTGGAAAGTGGTTTCATGGATGTATGTGGAAATTTTAAATGGTTGTTTCAGTATTATGGATTCAGTTGTTAAGTAAACATTAATAGATGAATTGGTAATTCATATTTTTACTATGGTTAGCTATTTTGGTAGTATGGAGTGTTTTAAGATAATGCAAGTGTGATCCTTAGTATGGAAAGCTGACTTTTGTCTAGAGCCTGAAGGTGAAAGAATATCTGTCAGTTAATTACTAAGTGATAATTTAATAATTCATGGGCTATGGGTTTCATTTAAAAAGATAAAATATGTTTCCCTGATTACTTGCACATGTTGGTGAAGTAAGGGAATGGTTTTACCTTATTGCTTGGAAAGAATAAGGCTAGCATAATGAATTCTTAGAGTTTCCTATTGGTTACTGATCATTGATTCTTATGTAGATGCCCAAAGCTAGTGGATCATCACCTTGTCATTTTCTTTGCGAGTTTATTTCTGTTTATTAGAAATGAAATGCTTCTTGTAATGATGAAATATGTCTATTTTTGTATGCATGGTTCAGATTATTTTGTTAAGGTTTTAACCTGTATGATGCAGATGCTTTGGAGGTATTTCATTATCTTAGTCTTTTTGACTAAGCCCTGTTTGTTGTGGTTGTTTTATGTTTTGGTGTTTTCAGGATTTTAGATGAGGAAAACTATGTTTTTGGGGGAATGGTTGACTGCTATAAAGATTTATGGAAAATAGATTATTACCTGGTTACTTGTTATCAGAATAGTGCTTAGGATATCTAGGATCAATTAGATGTATTCTGGAACTCTTAGTATATTTGTATTAAATGTTGAGTATATTGATATACTCTCATGTAATTGATTACCTTGGATATTTAAATAATTGATTATGTCAATTGATTTGTAATTCGGTGCTATGTTGTACCTTGTTATAAAAAAAATTGTTGTGCTATTCAGGTTAATTTCATTGGTTCTCTTGTGGTTGTTTATTTTTATTTGATTAGTAGTATGGGGTGTTACATGCAATGAAAACAATAACATTGCATGATGTCCGAGGTCAAATTCAAAAATAGTAAGTGTATTAATGTATGATCTAATAGTAGCAACCTCATTGATCATTACCATTCACTCCTCCATCATTATAGAAGAGATAACTACCTACAATTAGGTCATCATGCATTGTTTATGAGCTCACTATTTGAGCACCTCATGTCCCTATTTGATTGGCCAGTGCTCAAATAGTGAGCTCATAAATTGCGACACCCATTTGGTTATAAACAAAAAAAAAAGTGTCATTTGTAATTTGTGAATTCGAAGAGCTACCGAGAAGATGGCACTACACTTTTGCATGGTGCAAAAAGGGCATTCAAGTTTGGTGTGCGTGAAGAGGCTAGCACCATGCGGGAAGCGGGCACTAGCACTTGAGGTAGACATTCGAGCTTTGTCTATTTGATCATAAAGGGGGAGTACCACATAGTGAATATCAGCAAAAAAACAAATAAAGAGAGATCAAACACTTCACACAATATATGTTGCTTTATAAGATTTTATTAAGACTAAATATATTTTTTGATGAGCTCACTATTTGAGCACCTCATGTCCCTATTTGATTGGTCGGTGCTCTATTTGTTATATTGATGCTATTATATCAAATAGGGACATCAGTAATAAAATAATACACTATGTGGTACTCCCTATTTATGATCATTTCATGAGGAAATGTCTTGGTGGCTCATGGGCTACTGCAAGCTAGGGCATCATACATTGTTCATGAGCTCACTATTTAATACTGGCATTGTTTACATCTTTTCATTTGGAATTCTTGATGACCTATGAGCTTTGAGAGCTAGAGAATTATTTCTATTACCTTCAAGGCATTGTGTGAAGTATTTGATCTATATTTATTTATTTTGGTGTTGATATTCACTATGTGGTACTCCCCATTTATGATCATTTCATGAGGAAATGTCTTGATGGCTTGAGGGCTACAAGCTAGGGCATCATACATTGTTCATGAGCTCATTGTTTAATACTAGCATTGTTTATGAGCTCACTGTTTAATATCTGAACAGGCCATGCAAATGGTACCAGACCAACCCAATCAGCCCAACAAAATGTGTCATATTTATCTTTGTCAAATACACTCGTTCACCATTTTTTTCTTGTTCTTCACACAAATATTGCATCAAAAGTAATTGTAAACAATGATTCAAAGAAAAAAGAAATAACTACAATAGATCAGACCCCAAAAGAATACAGTCAACTACAATAGCTCACAGTATCAATGAAATAAATAGTTTATAAAACAATATATGGTGCACAATAGTAGCAAGCATGCAATGACAACAATAACATTGCATGATGCCTGAGCTCAAATTCAAAATAGTAAGTGTATTAATGTATGATCTAATAGTAGCAACCTCATTGATCATCACCTTTCACTCCTCCATCATTATAGAAGAGATAACTACCTGCAACTAGGGCATCATGCATTATTTATGAGCTCACTATTTGAGCACCTCATGTCCCTATTTGATTGTTCAGTGCTCAAATAGTGAGCTCATAAATAATGCATGATGCCCTAGCTTGCAGCCCGCAAGCCATCAAGACATTTCCTCATGAAATGATCATAAATGGGGAGTACCACATAGTGAATATCAACAACAAAACAAATAAAGAGAGATCAAACACTTCACACAATATATGTTTCTTTATAATATTTTATTAAGACTAAATATATTATTTTATGAGCTCATTATTTAAGAACCTCATGTCCCTATTTGATTGGTCGGTGCTCTATTTTTTATATTGATGCTATTAGATCAAATAGGGACATCACTAATAAAATAATACACTATGTGGTACTCCCCGTTTATGATCATTTCATGAGGAACTATCTTGGTGGCTCATGGGTTGCTGCAAGCTAGGGCATCATACATTGTTCATGAGCTCACTATTTAATAATGGCATTTTTTACATCTTTTCATTTGGAATGCTTGATGACTTGCAAGCTTTGAGAGCTAGGGAATCATTTTTATTACCTTCAAGGCATTTTGTGAAGTGTTTGATCTCTATTTATTTGTTTTGGTGTTGATATTCACTATGTGGTACTCCCCGTTTATGATCATTTCATGAGGAAATGTCTTGATGGCTCGTGGGTTGCAAGCTAGGGCATCATACATTGTTCATGAGCTCACTATTTAATATTGGCATTGTTCATGAGCTCACTATTTAATATTTGGCCAGGCCATGTAAATGGTACCATGCCAACCCAATCAGCCCAACAAAATGTGTCATGTTTATCTTTGTCAAATACACTCGTTCACCATTTTGTTCTTGTTCTTCACAAAAATATTGCATCAAAAGTAATTGTAAACAATTATTCAAAGAAAAAAGAAACAACTACAATAGATTAGACCCCAAAAGAATACAATCAACTACAATAGTTCATAGCCTCAATGAAATAAACAGTGTATAAAATAATATATGGTGCACAACAGCAGCAAGCATGCAATGATAGCAATAACATTGCATGATGCCTGAGCTCAAATTCAAAATAGTAAGTGTATTAATGTATGATCTAATAGTAACAACCTCATTGATCATTACCTTTCACTCCTCCATCATTATAGAAGAGATAACTACCTACAACTAGGACATCATGCATTGTTTATGAGCTCACTGTTTGAGAACCTCGTGTCCCTATTTGATTGGTCAGTGCTCAAGAAATGAGCTCATAAATAATGCATGATGCCCTAGCTTGCATCCCACAAGCCATCATGACATTTCCTCATGAAATGATCATAAACAGGGAGTACCACATAGTGAATATCAACAACAAAATAAATAAAGAGAGATCAAACACTTCGCACAATATATGTTGTTTTATAAGATTTTATTAAAACTAAATATATTATTTTATGAACTCACTGTTTGAGCACCTCATGTCCCTATTTGATTGGTCGGTGCTCTGTTTGTTATATTGATGCTATTAGATCAAATAGGGACATCAATAATAAAATAAGCACTTACTGTTTTGAATTTGAGCTCATAAAGATTAAGATATCCTACTATTTTGAATTTCTATGTTCTTTGAGCCAATGAAATTTTTGTCATCATGATGAAGTAATAATGCATTAAATGTCTTAGTTATGTCCCTATTCAATTTTAATTTTATAGTGAATTCATGATTTATAATTCAGTTGTAGCAACTAAATGTGTTTGAACTCAAGAATACCCCTTTGTTTCCTACAAAGCTTTTGGTGAAATCTGTCAAAAAATTAGAAGCTATGAGAAGGTGACATGAAGCTAATGAAAGGAGTCATCTTCAATTTGTTTTGTAGATATACACATTAAGGATCATGTCAGATAATACAAGGGAATTCAGTCAAAATAGGGAGACAATCGCTCAATTGTTGTCTAAATTTCAAAGAGAAGGTGATGACAAATGTTATTGTCCATGCAAGAGTTGTAACGACTTAAAGATGAGAAGAATCAAAATCAAAACAAGAAAGAGACATTGTAGGGAGAATAGTCACATGGAAGGGGGGTTTGATTATAATCCAGTGGTAAGTTATTTGTTATATTGTTTTCATAATTAATATACATATGAACCATGGAAGGAGGTTTGATTATCATCATTTTTATATAGGTCAATCTCCCCAATGTGAATATAGAGGATGATCCGATGGAAGATGATGATCATGCACCAAAAAACACACTTGAAGATGATGGTATGAATGCATTGATCATTGACACATTTGGTACTAGTGCTGCTAGTGCTACTGCTATTGTTGATGATAATGATTATGATGAGGATGACATTGACAACATCCATGATAAACCTCTACTTGAGAAGGTGAACACAACCATTTATGAAGGCTCCCAATCTACTCTTCTCTCTACTATATTTTTGTTGGTGAATTTGAAGGTTATGAATGGTTTATCCAACATAGCAATGCCACATATGCTAAGGTTTGTCATATATGTCATTATAGTCTATAAAAGGTGAAACATGTACCATTAAGATTGTTTATAGTAATGACTTATATTATTTGTTGCAGATTGATAGGTGACTTTCTGTTACCACCATCAAATTCTCTCCTTCGCTCATACCGAGAATTATGTGTCAATATGAAACATATTGGAATGAAGTATCAAACAATAGATGCTTGTCCTGAAGATCATATTATTTATTATAAAGAACATGAAAATGCAACAGAATACCTTGAATGCCATACAAGAAGATATCAAGATCATCAAGTGACAAAAAAGGTGCCTCGCAAGGTTCTTCATCACATCCCCATTATTCCACATCTAAAATGATTATTCAGGTGCAATAGCTTGACACAATTTATGGATTACCATGCACGTGGCAGGAGTCAAGATGACATTATTTGAATTCATGTAGATGGTTCATCATTTATGGACATAGAGGAAAAGTGGCCACACTTTAAAGAGGAACCTCAAAATCTCAAGCTTTCTCTGGTAGCAGACGGTGTCAATCTGCATGGAGAGATGAGATCCGTTTGCTCGGTGTGGCCTATTTTTGTTATAAATAATAACCTTCCTCCATGGATGTCAATAAAGAGGGAGTAATTATGTTGGAAATGGTTGTTCCAGGTATCTTATTATTTTATATTTATCTACATGTAATTATAATTCTTGGAGTGAAATAGCCACAATAATTACTTGATGTTGTTGTTAATTCAACTAGGTAAGTACCAAGTGAAAGATATGAATGTATATATTGCACCTCTTATCAATAAGTTGTTGGTGTTATGGAATGGTTTCACTATGTATGACATCTCCCAACCAATTGGAAAAAGATAATTTTAATTCCATGCAATGCTTGTGTGGATAATTCATGATGCTCCAGGGTTGACACATTTCTGTGGTATGTTATGGTGAATTCTAGTTGTGCACGATAATTCAAATTATAAAAATATACATATTTAATCCAAAGATAAAATCCCGTCATTTTAAAAGTTTAAAAAAATAGGTGTTTGATGAGTATAGGAAGTTCCTCCCCAACAATCATAAGTATCAAAGTGCAGAAAGTCATCTTTTCAATGGGAAAGAAGAGACTACATCAAATCCCTGAAGAATGACACCTCACCTATGGTAGTTGGAACATAATAGAATTCAAGGTAATATCATTCCACGTAATAGTCAATGTTTGAAAATTATATATTTTGATTGTGTTTTGCTAGTTAATTATGTAGATGATGATCTTGAAGGTCATGAAGGCATCACCAACCAGCTTCCAAAGGGACTAAAATGTTATCCCAGAGAATTTAGTAGGCTACCCTACTACAAGCATCTACAAATTGTGCATTTGTTTGATACTATGCATATTAGAAAGAATGTAATAGAGACATTGTGGAAAATATTGGATGGAAGGCGTGACAAAGAAAAACTTGGCAAAATTTGTAGTGACATTCATGATTCCAATCATGCAATGAAAAATATCATTGAATCAAATAGAAATGGAGATCGGATTAATGCAAGTACTCTTCCTTGGTTATTAACAGAGCAACAAAGTAATGTCATAAAATAAGTGATCCAAAAAATTCAATTTCCTACAAGATTTGCTACGGATATAAGAAATCTCATATCAAAGAAAAATGATTTTAGGTTAGGGATGAAAATGCATGATTGGCATACCTTCATCAAGGTAAGTCATAGTCTTTTGTATTTACAATATATTTGTGTAATTGCATTCAATTTTCATTATATGAAATGATCAGTTGACAATTGTTGCAATATTTACTACCCCTATCTCTCCTAGAGAACTTCGACAATAATATCAAACAAGTGATATATGATCTTGGAAAATACATGAGGTAAGGAGTGATATTTGTTCAATATATCAAACAATAATATCAAACAAGTAATATATTGTAAAGTCTCATATTTATATATTTATGTCTTGAATTCCTTGTAGGTGGTTGTCATCTAAAAAAATTCATAAAGAAGATATAAAATATTGGAAGAAAAAAATTTGTCGATTAATGTGTGAAATGCAAGTGTTTACCTCCAGCTTTTTTCAATGCACAAGAACACTACCTCATACACCAAGTTGAGGAAATTGAATTGTGTGGACCTGTACATGCTAGGTCAATGTGGATGGTTGAGAGACACTTGAAATTTTTGAAGGGTTTGGTATGAAAAAAAGCATGTCCCAAGGGTTCTATGGTTGAGGGATATATGGTATACCAGATGATGGCGTACATTACTCAATATCTTCCTAATCTTGCAGCAAAGACCCATATAGATTGCATTTGGGATCTCAACTCAATTAAAAAATTTGAAGGGGAGTACTTAGTGGGAAATGGTAGATTTAGGAAACTGAAAGGTAATAAATTATGAGATGTTATTGTAGTAAATTGATTCTTAATCTTCAAAATAAATCTGTTGTAAGTCATATATTTACTTTTGTACAGCTGCTAAAGAGTGGGATGCAATACATTTGTTTATTGCAAACAATTAAGATTGGATGATGGCATGGATTGAATGATGTCAACATGATGGTCATAGATTAACATGGGAATCTATGTCTTCATTGGTTATACAAGCTCATCGCAATGGAGATCCCAATTTTACACAAAAGGAAATAGATTTAGCATATGGTTTAAGAGATCATCAGGTACTTATAAATTTGTCAATTAATCAATCATATATTTTTCAACTCGTGATGCAATAATTTATACATGTTTGACATTATTGTAGGTGAAACACCACAAGGCTATGTTTTGTAATGGTTATAAATTTTGCATCAAAAATTTGGATGACATGAAGAGAACTTGTGATTCTGGGATAAGTGCAGTGTTCCAGGTGACTAATATTTTATCTAAAAATGACTTACATCCTTGAGAGTCGCAAAATCAATACTATGGTATTTTGGTTGATATACTTGACTGTGACTTCAATTCCTTCAAATTAGTTCTCTTCATTTTGAAATGGTATAGACTTTGACTCAATAAAAATGATCCTAATAAAACTTTTATTGAACATGATAATGGATTTCCAATGATTAATATAAGTTTGTTTGAGCCAATTGGAGAAGAGCCCTATGTTCTTCCAAGCCAATGTGAGCAGGTATTTTACTTAGAGGTTCCACATAAACCAGGTTGGTCATTTGTTGTTAGACATGATCCAAGAGGAAGACTAATAAATTATAAATTGATGGAAGAAGATACCGAGAAAGATGAAGTAGTGGAAGATGATGTTGAACGAGATCATGATCAAGAGCTAGTCGAAGAAGAATATGAAGAAGAAGATGACGATGATGTTGCTATTGATGACGATGATGCTACTACCAATGCTACTACTGATGAGGATGATGCTGCTACTGATGATGATGAGGAGGAGGTTGATGATGATGATGATGTTGATGGTGATGATGATGATGATGATGATGATGACAATAGTGGTGGTGATGATGTCATCGATGATGACTATCTTGATGATGAGATGGATGAAGAAGAATATCAATGAAATGAATGAAATGTACAATTATGCCAGATGTTTGGCATGTTCTAATGATTGTTTAATATGTACTACTCTTATTCACCTTGTTTTATATGTCCTACTTATATGTCTTTGATCTTTTGTTAAGAGAAATTTCATTCTAAAAGAGTGTATTTAATCTCTATATGCTTAAACAACCTCACTAGTTAAGACTGTTCTTATTTGTAGTGGGCATGACAAGAATCAAATCACTTGAAAGACATGAGTATGTAGACATGTACAAATTAGTGATGTGATTAAGAAAATTACCTTTCTTTACAATTTCATGGTTGTCTTTGGTTTGTCATTTTGTTTTGAGTGTCTATTAATTTAAACCAAAGGCTTCGACTTAGCCAAAAAATGTGCAATTCTACATTAGTATGTTTCTTTTTATTGTAATTATAATTAGTATGAATGAACAAAATAATGACAATGCAATATTTGTCAAAATAGTGTTGATGACTTAGGTCAATGTGCCTATGTGTCGATGTGGTGTTAGCCCATGCATGTTGAAGACGTCATGCACAACAAGTAATACTATGCATCAATTTTGGGTTTTCCCAAATAGGAAAAAGGTCTGGATACGTAATTATATTTTATGTTTAAAAATAATGTGACAACTAATCATTTTATGAAGAACTAATGTACATTTGGTATTGTTAGGGAAATACTAGATGTCAATACTTTCGGTGGGTTGATCAAACCAAATTTACATCTACCCCATCTACATCTATACCTGATGTAGGAAATGAGTGCAACTTGTGCAAGGCTCAAGAGGTAGCTAGTGCTGCCGAGATTACTTCAATGGTGAAAGAAGAAATCATATTTTTGTGATGCCTTCTTTGTGTAGTTTGTGCACTACTTTGTTGGGACCATATGCATAAATGTGGTTAACAGAGGGCTATTGTAGATACTAATTTTTTTTTTAGAATTTCTAGTAGATAGACATAAAGAACATGCACATAAACATGACAAATGAGAAACATAAATGTAGATATCACAACAGCTGACAAACATAAATTTAGGCATCATAATCACAATTTTTTGGAGACAGAACATAATTGAATGGTATATCTAGATGATGCAACACAACTATATATCACTCCTCTAGTTCCAAGTTTACACTGCGGTAAACAAAATCCATAGATAAAAAATAAATTTAGAGAGCGGAGGAGAGCGAGAATGACCAAAGTAATACAAGTCCCTATATTATTTTGGTCATTATTTCTCTCCTCCTACGCTCTCTAAATTTATTATTTATCTTTGGGTTTTGTTTACGGAGTGTAGACATGGAACTAGAGGAGTAGTTGCACTGCATCATCTGGGTATACCACTCAATTATGTTGTGTTTCCAAAAAATTGTGACCATGATGCCTACATTTATGTTTCTCAGCTGTTGTGTCCCAAGACCCCTTATGACCCTTTATGACCCTTTAGGTTCCCTAAGAATACATCTTAGAGATCTTAAAATGTCGTAAAGGGTCATAAGAGGCTCCTAGGAGGGGTCAGATGAGCTTCCACCTTCACGTGGTTGGCCCTGTTAAGTAGAGAATGTTAAACTATTCTTGAAATGAAGAGAAGCTCAATAATTTAAGATCTCAATCCATGTACGACAAATATATATTGATCCATCTCAATGGCAACCAAATCAATAGATCTCTGTCAAGAACCCAGTCGTAAAGAAACACCATAGACCACACTGTGAACCCGCTATGAAGAGGCATTCAATGTCTCATAAGTCACATCAAATGATCCACTTTCTGTAATCTAAGTCTCTCAACTCAGTTCACCAAGAAGAAGACTTCTCCCAAGTCATCATGGAAACCATAGTGATCTACAAATCTCCAATGTGCAAGTTTTGCATGTCACTCTCTCGACATCACACCTAACTCATTCGAAACTATGGAAAAAATGGTAGGCAATCCTGATGATCCATCACAACCTAATCTCAACAACAATGCAAAGAGTAGCTTGATTCTGTGTTCAAGCATATCAATGCACAGTCTACTCAAACTCCAAGTCAAGTCACTACTACACTCCATAGAAAAAAAGCACATCAAATTTTGACCAAAGAAGTCAAGAAGTCACTCGAATCAAATCCGAATGCAATCAGGTCCACATATATCCCATGAACACATTAGGAAGAATGCATCTCTGATCATCGCACTAGCTTCTTGTGCTGGAGTTGTCATTGTCACAAGTCTTGATTTGGTAGGACCCATTCAAAATCCAAGTCTCTAGACTCAGCTCAATAATCCATGAGCTGCTACTAAATCTACTACAAAGTTATCTCCAAATGATCCATAACCAAATCACGAGCAGGAACCAGATCTACAAGAACACCGTTCTAAATAGACATATATATATATATTTTTGTAAAAAATTGATTGTCACCATAACTATGATGGCCTCACAATAGTGATGGTTATACATCACAAACATCTGACATCCAGATGTTGCTATCAGAAAAAACTGTAAATGATGGATATCCATTGTAAATGTCCAACACATGTCCATCGCATGTACAACATAGTAATCATTACAAATAATAAATGATGGATATCCATCATAAACTTTCGATGGATATCTGTTGCATTAATAGCATTTCTGTCGATGAACAAGTTACAAATGATGGCTACCCATTAGAATATTCTAACAGGTCATCATCATTTGTATTTGTTGCAATGAATAGGCACCCCAATTTCAACGGCCACAAATAGGTCTGATGACAGGTTCGCTTTGTTGGCACCCTCTTTATGTGATGGCTGTGGTTGTCGTAATTATGATGCCTAACAAAACCATCAATTTTTCTAAGCACAAAACTATGGCGTCAGGTGGTGTCACTGAATCGACAGTATAATGTCTAAATTCAGACATTTGACCGTCAGAAAAAGGTCTCAAATGTACTAGTGACCTCTTCCTCTAGGGAATCTATCACCTATTCCTCTTTGTCTTTGCTCATGTCTCTTGGTCAATTTCTCCTTGGCCTTCAATGAAAATTGATAAGCCTCTCCAATGTTCTCCAATTTAACCAAACTGATTTCCTCTTGGATGGAAACTATCAAACCAATCAAGTATCTAGCAATTCTTTCCACATCATCCTCATCATGTCTAGATCTGATATCTAATCTATAGAATTCCTTAGTATACTCTTTTACCAAGCTATCTTTCTACCTTAGACTTTGCATTCACCTAACTAGGTTAATTTGATAATCACAAGGTAAGAACTTTCCTTTTAATTTATTCACCATTTTATTCCATACCTTGATTTTGTTTTTGCCTTTCTTTTTCCGATCTAATTGCAAATGCTTCCACCACAAGGATGCATGACCTTTCAACTTTGTGCCTATAATTTTCACCTTCATTTCCTCAGATACATTTTCATACTCAAAATACTTTTCCATTTTAGTGATCCAGTCTATCAATTCATTAGAATCCAATTTCCCACTATACTCAAGAGGATTGAAATGTGGTGTCAACTTCAAACTTGTCAAAGCCTTCAAGAATCTTTCCTCACTCTGATCCATCATAGGTGTAGGTTCTTCTTCACCTTGTTCCACTTCAATTTCATCATCACTAACATCTTCAAGATGTCTGCCTCTTCTCTGGGCTATTTCATCAACTTCTAATCTAGCAACAAGTTGTCTCAACATGCTTGCCAATCTTGGATCTACTTCTCAACTCCCATGAACCATCTTGAAAACCCTCTATAATTATAGGTCATATCACAATCTTCCACCCCACAAAAATTCAACTAGGGATTTGCAAGAAGGAACCTATAAACCTAGATTTGCAGACCTAGATCCAGATCTCACCTCGCTCTAATACCACCTGATGAAAAGGAAGGGAAGAGGAGGGGCCAAAATAGTGGCACACCCTACCTAATCCACCTTTCTCAACACACATAAGCAACAACAACACAATGAGAGACAGAAAGTAGGATCATTCATATATTATCATGCATTCAAATTGATTCATAGATGCCATGCTATAAGGCCTTCTCAGTTACAACCTAATATTACAATGAATTACAGAAGTCCTCCAACATGCAAGGATTTGCAAACAATCTTGATTCTACTATCTTCTATCTTCTATCCAAAATTGACTCCCTAAACTCTAATAAAAAAACTATATTTATACAAGAGGCTACCGAACTGAGTCATCCTTCAGATCCACAATCAATGGAAGGAACAGTCAGATCTAGGATGACATGCCTCCTAATGATCTATACTAGAATTAAATCTATAGCCCATAATCAATGCACAAGTCAGCCTCAATAGAGACTAAAAATAAACTACTCAGTAAGCAAGGATGACCGAGCATCAGACAAGCATTGTCAAGCACCAGTGAAACAATCGACCACCTAGGAGATAACGGACCAAACTTGGTAACCAAAGGAAACTGACCAACTACTGAGCCAACTCAGTCAAAGAAGGAACCGAGCAACACAAACAAACTTCAAAATATTTTTGGTGACACAGGATTGCCAAGGACCCAAGATGCTCCTGCATCAAACATAATTAGCCAAACTCAACTCTTCTATATGTTCTTCTAAAATTCTAATATTTTCAGTAGCCTATACATCCATTAATATATCAAGAACATATCATATCTGTGTTTGAGAATCACAAATAGCGGTAATTTCCTGTTGATCGAACAACACACCTATTGTTTCATTTTTTTTACCACCAACATGTTTCTCAGTACAAAATTTTGTAATAGATTCTATGGGAATAGTGACCTTAGTGCCATACCTAGTGATAAAAAGCATATGAGACCAATTTGCAAATAAATAACCTCTTATTTTGGAAGTGAAATGTCATGATAGACAAATAGAAAAGTTAAGAGGAAAATCAATAATATAAACATCCATAAGGATTGGAAAACTAGGACAAGTATTCATGGTTAAATCTAGGTTCCTTATAACTCCAACAATTTCAATGGTTGACCCATCTAGTTGAACCACCCCTTTTTCAAGTGGCTCATACTTAAGGCCTACCTGGTCTATGATTTTCTTTGGCATAACCGAGATAGAAGCACCAGAATCAATCATACAATTATGAACTAGGTGTTGTCATATTATAACAATAACATAAAAATGTGGTGGATTAACCATCTTAGATAGTTGTTGGGTTGTATTCCCATTTGCAGCTTTTAGAACCTTAGGAGTTTTATGTGCCAAAGAATCATCAGAAAATGCAAGTGATTGCAATACTTCTTGTAGCTTATCCTTTTGGTCTAGAAGTGATAAGACATCCAATATAGATATAGGAACATGTGTTTTCTTTCAATGGTCAACTATATTGAGATTTCTCATACTAACCTTCTACTATTATTTTGGAATAGCAAGCTCCTTTGCTAGTTGTGATGGTTGTACTATCATTTCTTGAGCTTGTACACATGTTGTTGTTTTCCTTTAATAGCTTGTTGTTGTGGCATAACAATAGGTTTTTTTACCTTATCAATTTGTTTCTGATTATCTATAGCCTTTCTTTTTGACCTTGTACTTCCTACTATGGGATTCTATACTTGGTTTGGATCAAAATGTGTTGATATAACAACCTCATCTTCATTAAATTTCATTAGAGTAGCATCATGATTACCTTGTGGCTTCACTTGATCATGTTGAGCTTCTCCCTGAACATTTACTAATTTTCCCTTTAGAACATCTTATTTTCTTGCTTCAAGTGCATGAGGACAATCAAGCCAAAAGTGGCTAGAATTGCAAGTATTACACCGCTCCTCCTCTTGTGCATAGTTATTCTGAGGAATAACTACCAACTCCTTAGAAGTACTAGGAGCTGAATAATTATAAGGTTGACCAACTCTTTGACCATAATTTCTTTAATATCCTTGAGCTTGTCATAGTTGGTTTGAACCCGAAGCTTGATTTTACAGCCTATTTTGTTGATAAGTAGCTTGAGGAGGCCTATTATATTGGCCTTGATGCCTCTTCAAATTTTTTATTTCATTCCCATAGCTTTGTAGAGTTCTCATCATACTGTCACTTTCATCCTTTAACTCTAGATTTTGCTCTTTTATCTCTCTAATAGGAGATGTAACAACATGTTCCTCTACTACACCTTGCATATTAAATGTTGGTAATACTAAAAATGGTGGAACAACATCTATTGGTGGTACAAAAATGGGTACAATTGACTATATTTATGCAAAACAAGGCATTGGAGGCCTAGGAGGTAACTTACCAGCTTGTATCAAAAAAATTTCATCTCTAACAACAATATCAAATGCATCAGGCAAAGTACGTCCACTCATAGACTGTATCATAACAAAAATATAACTATTAAAAGCCTTCAAATAAAATAGAAATGCATAATCATTAGAAGGTTTAATAGATACCCAAATTCTATCCCAAGTTCGCTGAAAATGAAAATGAAAATTAGAAATATGATCATTAGGATAGCTTCTAATAGTAGTCAATTGCTCAACCAATGAGAGATTATCAGATTTATCCTCAAATTTACTAATCAAAATGGTTCCCAAATCATCTCATGTGGAAATATAATTAACTGCTAAACCTTATAACCAAATTAAGGCTTTACCTTTGAGAGAAGTTGCTAACAATTTTAATGCTACATTGTCATGTGTAACTTGGTGTAATTCACAAAGAGTGGCTACATCCTTGATATGTTCAACTTCTGAAACATGATTTTCACCAGTAAAATATGGAAAACCTTTTAGTGATGCTGATGGAATATCATGGTGAGTAGCAATCTATAAGGGGCTGCCAGCATTGAAAGCTACAAATGGTAAATTTCAGGCCATTTGATGAACTAGTGGTACTTTTTTTTGAATTACAGGTGCTATAAAAGGTTGGTTAGGGTGAATTACCTTTCATTGATATGTTTTCTAACCTTGAAGATTAGTTGTAACACCACTTGTTGATGCTACAGAAGAAAATTGATCCCTTGGTAATTTCTCAAAAATAGGTAATTATGATCTAGAATTATTAGGAACACTTGAATCTTCAGGAAAAATAATATCTTCAATAATTACCTCAAGTTCCTCTGAATTTATAGCTTGATCTTCAAATATAGGATTATCAAATGATGAAAAATCAAAGCCAAATAAATAATATCTACCTCTTATAGCCTAAGGTTTTCTTCCTCTTCTTTCTAATCTGCTTCCTCTTCTACCCATTTGCAACTCTTGGTATATGAATTCTTCTTTGTTTGATCTTGTTGGAGTTCTTCTCATTAAAATAATAATTCAATCTGCAACTAAATCTACAATAAACCTTCAAAATAGAGTTGCTAGGTGTTGTGAAATAAACCTTCAAAAATGTTGAAATATTGTTGTTCACAACAAAACAGTGGTAAGAATCTCTAATTTAGGGAACTGAGGAATAGTTTGAGTCCCACCAAGCGTGCCAAAAATTATTGTCAATCAAGATTGCCTCTATTGCTTGATGTGAAATCTAGCTATCCTGTTGAAACATGGAAACTCTCTCAGGTGGTGGGTTGTCCTAAAATAAGAGAAGAATATATGGAATATAGGATGGTTCCTTGTCATGCCCCGCAAGGGAACCAGGGAAGAGAACAAAGATTCTCTTAACAAAAGAAAACCTAAGTAAAAATTTATGAAAAATTTTGAACTTTAAAAAGAATTATGTAATCAAAACTTAAACTTAGATTCCTTCCAAGGTTCCCTTTTCATTTTAAATGCATGATTCATTCAAATCCATTAAGTAAACTAACAACAAGATTTAATTCTCAAAGCAAACTGCATCATATCTTTAAGAAATACAAAATATTTTCATTTCAGCTTTCCATTTAAAAATCATCTATGAACAATGTAACTTATAAAATTTATCCAACTCATTTGATACATTAAAATATACTACATTTGGTTTTTCAATAGCTTCACTTAAACAACAATAATGAAAGCATGTTACATAATTTGGAATGTTACAAAATCCTTTTCCTTTCCAACATACATCTTAAACATAAAGTTCACATTTCTCTTCTCCCTTCTTCCTAAGTCTACCCATTCCAATTACATCATTTTGAAATACATTACTGATTACATTGCATTCAACTCCTTATAAGAGGTAACAAGATTATGCATCATGAAATATAATCACAAGGCCTTCATTCTTCAAATCTGGTACATAAGCAAGCATGAATCTTCAAGCATGTATCTGCAAAAGATACCTTGATAAAAATGTTTACCACCCAACCACGTGGATACCTATAAGGCCCACTCCCCCGTGCTAGGAGATAAACACCAAGGTCCACAAAGAAGGAATAGCTAGGCCAAACCTAGAGTTGGGTAATCTTTCCCAAAATAGCAAATGAAAAGAGAGTCAAAGTATAGATCTTTCCCAAAAGGTTCTAAGGCTTGGGTAGAAACTCTAAGAAACAACCTAAGTGAGTGTCATTGCATAGCCCTCACCCCTTGGGTTGTCCTGGTACTAGCCACTCTGGGCCCCTGCCCCCAAGTAGGCACATGCGGGATCGAATGCCTTTCGTACAGACAAGTGCCATTCGATCGTACCTACGCATAGGTACCTTCTCCCACTCCCATCCATAGCCTTTACTAGCACTAATGGCATGGGTGAGGCACATTTAATCTTTTTAATGTTTTAACCCATTCCCATCAGTTTAATTAAATTTTCACTTGTTAAATAACTCTTCAGTCGGTTATCCTGGTTCTAGCCACTTTAGGGCCCCGGCCCCGCACTGAGAGCCACTCACTAGGTGTCGTTAGGTTTTCTACCCTCAACCCATACATCACAATTACATCATACACATAGTAAAAACATATTGCAAACACATTTGAAAACTGCTGCAAGGAATTGGAAATAATAGGATAGTTATATATGTTTAGAGAAATTGAGTACGTTTAAGAATGTTTAAAATGTCTTGACTCTAAACCCTAAACTACTCCTTACAGACATTCTATCTCAATAAAGGCATCTAAATTCACTGAAAATAATCTCCACTAAACAAGGAATGAACAATCTTCAGGTTTATACAAAAAATTTTTCTAAACCTTAAACCTGGCTAATCTTGAAAATTGACTAAGTCTGATTTAATTAAAAATCTAAAATTTAAAAGTTACAACTTAACTCCTAGGAACCTATTCCAATGGATTCAAAGGGTACCTAATCCTTTTATACAAGTATAACTTAAAGTATAAAGAAATTAAAGTACGTAAACTTATACTTAAATGTTATAATTGTATAAAGTCTGAATCCTATTTTCCTCGGTTAGCACACTACCGACCTAGCTCGGTTAACACACTACTGACCTCGCTCTGTTGACACATTACCGACCTCACTCGGTTGACACATTACCGACCTAACTCGGTTAACACATTACCGACCTAACTCGGTTCACACATTACCGACCTTACTCAGTTAACACATTACCGACCTAACTCAGTTAACACATTACCGACCTAACTCGGTTCACACATTACCGACCTAACTCGGTTAACACACTGAGCTGACTGGAACTGCAGAGAACGACTGTCAACTTTGTCTTGCAGGTAAAATTGGGTGTTATGGGGACTAAGGTTGCCTAATATGAGCACGACCCATTTGAGATATCCCAGTTTCCCTTCAGAAACGGCCCATCAATCCTCCCTACCTATCTAACAAATATATTCTAGATCTGGGAAAAGAAAGGGTGGCACATAGATGGACATGAAACAGTAAGGTTGCAACAAAAGTTCTAAACTCTGGAAGCGTTCATAATACATCCAGTGACAGTAAAATACACTACCCTACCAGATCAAAACCACTTCTACCCTTCCAGGGAGGTTTCACCACAGTGAACATACAAACATTCGTAAAATAATTTTCCACAAACACATTTCAAATACATAGAAAATAAAACATATATATATAGTTTTTGATTCTAAACAAAAAGGTAAACAATCATAATCTCATCGAGTAATAGATCATTCATATACACAAGATAATAATACTACAATAATGCATATATATATATTTTGCAACCATAGCACAATATACAGAAACTTTTCCAGAAATCTAGATTTTACATTCATTCTACAAAATAAATCTACTTCTCAGGATGGATTCCAACCTGGAGTCCTGCGAAGACCAGTTGGAGAAGAAGGAAGATCAAACCCTCTCCAATGTTTCCAACACTTCTTTTAATCCCTTTGCTCGCAATCCTCCAGCCTCTACTCGTAACAATCCAAATGCCAAACTCACAGGATAAATTTTCTACAACAATAATAATAATAATCCTCTTCTCCCAACTCCTTTTACACAGGAAATCTTTCCTGTAAATAGGATGGAGGAGGAGGTTGCACAGGTAATCCAACCGGTGCAACCATCTCAACTATCCATCCATTAATGAGATGGTTTTGAAAACTCATTCCCGTAAAAGAATAAATAAACTATAATCTGAGTCCCCAAATTTAATGATATTAAAATAAATATTATGATCTTAAAACAATTTATTAAATTATTCAACTATGGTAATAGGATAATCCTATTTACCATACCGCTAATTGATCTAATTATTTATTAATATAATAAATAACTACATGGCACTAATTATATATATAAATATATGTATGCATATGCATATGTGTGCACCCATATGCCTATGTGTACATATATTATTATTATTACAAATATTATTACAAGCATAATATTATTATTATAAAACATATTATTATTTTTTTATTGCTATAGACTCTTTGTCGTTATTAGTATTATAAAATAATACCATAAATAAGGTACATTATTATTAATGTTAAAAATTAGAATAACATTATTATAAACTATATTATTTATTCATACCTTAATCCCCATTCTAAAATATATATGCATATATTAAGTAGCCACTAACATAGGTTAGAATTTTACTACTATTATTATTTAAAACCTCTTATTATTAATATTTCCTTAGACATTAAAATACCATAAAATTAATCCTTATCATGGGTATTAAAACCACATGATTTAATTGCACTCAAAATTGCTCCTAATGAGATACGCTACTAAATCATACCCTCAAATGAACAATAATCTACATCCATGATCTACTAACAGAATTGAACATATCACGAAGGCAAGAACTAGCTACAAGATCCATAATTCCATCAATTACAAAACCTCATAAGACATTCACACAAGGGACTGACTCGACACTTCCCACCTAAGGATAAAAGGATCAAAGGTGAAGTTTCTTCCTGCGGACCTGGTGATACCTCCGTAACAACAACAACGATCGAGGATTTTGAGGGATCGCTCAGACCTGTGAAGCCAGGTGGAGACAACACCCGGTACCTACAATCCTGCATCACCAAGAAGAGATACATATATATACATATGGAGATACAAATCAGATATATGCAAGGAGATGACCAGGATCGATACATCGTGTGGACCTCACCTAAGTGAGTAACTACGACTTCGTCCTGGAGTCATGAAAAACACATCAGACACATCCATGAAACATAAAACATCATGATAGTGGTTAGATTCAAATAATTGGGTTAGATCCATATAAAAATAGATAATTTTCTAATCTCATAAACATGTAATTACTAACCATAAATGAGCATATTCATCATGTCATCATCCACAAAACATAAATGTAAATGTATAGTCTTGACCATAATAATAATAAAATGTCCAAATCAGAAAAGTCTAAGTATCACCATAGGAGAGGTATTACAGTTCCTAGTAGTGATCACCTAAAACTAAAAATACATTTAGGGAAAGGGATAAGAAAAATATGAATAGTTAAAACCTAAATGGGGAGATACACCAATGATTTGTATGCAGCTTCAATTGAATCAATGTGAATTATTGAAGATAATAATGATTCTCAATGCTCGGACAAACATGCAATTACAAAAATGATTCTATGCAAGAACCTGGAATATTTTTCTTTGAAAGGGAAACTTAAGCTTCACCAATTTTTCAACAAAAGAATAAGGACACAAACAAAGACCTACAATAACAAGTATTGAGATTTGAATATGCAATAAGGAATGAAGTTTAAATGATGGATAAACACAACATAGAAACAAAAATCCACAATATTGCACCTAAATCAATGAGAAGGAATCATTGTATCTATATAATCAATGCTAAAAAATATCTTTACTACAAAGTGCTCATAAAATTCAGTCAAAAGTTTGCAATGTGCAAAAATTGGAGCCAAAAGAAGAACCACTAAAAATGAGGTGAAAATACAAGATACAGACCATAGAATCAGAAAGGGTCGGATGCATGAGAAAACCCTTCAAAATCAAGAGCTAAACTATTAGAAACTCAAGTCCCATTGATCCACAAACTCTATCAAGCCATACCCAACTGAAGTACCACTCAAAACTACCCAAAAAATACTCAAGATCCTCTAAAAATAATGCAGAAACTGTAGGGGTCGGATGTGAGAATAAATCCCATTGAAATATGGATAGAAATGCTAGAAACTGAAGTGTCAACTACTGGAAAGGGTCCTCAAAGTGATGGTAACTGATAGGTAACTCCAAAACACCTCCAACTAGGCTCCAAAGTGTTGTAAATAGGCATGAACTGCCCCATAACCGATCATGAACAGAATAAACTCCTCCTTGAGTGAGCATGAAACAAGATCAACTGATGGTCAACCCTAGAAAAATGCAAGACAAACCTAACAAAAACTCCTAGACAAGACCTCCTAATTGCACTTGAATAATTAATAATATTTGCCTTATAATAATGAAAAATATTAATATTATTCAAAATAAAAGGTGCAAAACATAAAAACCTCCCCTAAGACCTTGCTATTTATTTATTAATTATTACTTAATTATATTTCCATATATTTAATTTTAGAAATGAATAGTAAAATTATTTGTTCAAAACTAGATATATTAAAATATAATTAAGTGATACTTAATAAGTAAATAGTAAGACTTTAATTTATTTACCTATTATTAAAAAACATATCCTAATATACTTTTTATTAAAACAAATAGTTAACACTATCTATTTTAAATCAAGTATATCAAGATATGATTTTAAACATTAAATAAATTAATTGAAACAAACTTACAAAAGAAACAAAAAAATAAAAATTATATTTATTTTAAAAAATAAATATAATTGAAAGTAATGAAATATAAAATTTAACGAATATCCTCTAAAAAAATGATATTGTCAAATTATATATTTCATTACTTTCAATTATATATATTTTAAAATAAATATGTTTTTTGTTAATATTCCTAAAAAGAAAAATATTAACATTAAAATATTAATTTATAAATTTGAATTTTAATGAAATATATATTTTTCTTTACCTAAGTCTAAACCTAACCTAAGGTAGGCGACACTAAACCTAAGAGATGACAAGACAAAGCCTAAACTAAAGACTTAGACTATGGTAAAAAGAATAAGCACGGGTTACATATGGCAGAAAACCCTAAAGCATTTCATTTGGTTAATTTCCCTTGCAAAAGTGTCACTCTGCTCTTCTAGCAACTGCCATGCTAGGGTTTACTTGGATTTTTCTAAGGGCAATGTGAATTTGATATATCTCAGAGGGGTTTGATGGTCTTCAACTTGAATCACATGTACCTTGATTTTTGTTGGTTTCTCTTTTATGTATTTCTCTACTTCATGAGCACTAGGTCTTTTAAATATTACTCCATGGAGAACACAAAGTATATGCAGTTAACTATAGCACAATAAGATCATTTTATTTTTTCTTTGTTTTACTGTGAGATCTATGTAGTATTTCAGTGCAAGTTGTTTATCTTCAAAACTTTGGGTCACGATCTGGTGTACCTGTGGCCCTTCATGGCTTGAAATTTCTTCCTTGAATTTAAGCATTTTTTGCTTTTCCATTTTCATCATAATAAACTAGGAATATTTCTCACTCATATCATGACTACATACTCTCTAAAAATATGATTTACACTGGTATTCCAATCTCCTGTCTGAAAGTATTACTGCGCTAAGAATGGACATTTTGTTTAAACATGTTGGGCTCTTCATTTTGTTCTAGGTATTTTTCAATACAACAGCTTCTATGTTTCTAGATATTATCAACATTTAAATTCTAAGTTCCTTCCCTATGGCTCCTCCATGACATTTAATCTTAATCAAATGATCAATTAGACTAGCAAACTATATAAATAAGTTAGTTGTTTTAATTTATCTTATGTTGAGGCCTTTTTAGATGTTTGTATAATTTATGTTACAGCTTGACATTGATGGAATATGGATGAGGTGACTGAGAGGGGGGGGGGGTGAATATGTCAACCATAAAAACACTTCACAATTAATTCTTTGCAGATCCCTTAGGATATCTTAACAATGTTATCTATTTTAGCACTCGGTAAATAGATTGCAGTAACCTTGAAGATGCAGAAAGTATTAGCAATATTATCTTTAGATATTCATCAGCACATGTATATGATTGAGGAAGCAATTAAGAACACAAGAGACACAAGATTTAACGTGGAAACCCAATATGGGAAAAACCACCAATGTATCTAGATACTGATTTTCACTTTTCTGAAGTGATGCCCGGTTAGAAGCCAACCCGGTAAAAGGTTACAAAACACACTGTTAGGTGTGACCTTGTTAGAGGATTTAAAACACCCTGCTAGGAGTGGCCTGGTAAGAGGTCTTGAAAACAATTCAATGGAATTGTCACCTTGTTAGAGGATTTACATTATGGCTGTTAAACCAACTCGGTTAAGAGATTTAGAATTCACTGTTACAATGATAAGAAGGTAACAATGAAAAAAAATGACCTGTATAATAATGCAACTGTCTTGCTGATTACAGATCTCTGTTCTGCATAAGTCTGATCCTCTCTGATCGAATAAATCTCTACTGCACCTCAAGGATATCTGAACATCCTTCACAAATTCGCATTCACCTTTTTTTTTTTCTGTAAATCTTCTGCTGTGTATATATACTTTTCACATTTGACCTTTTATTTATATGATTTTGGATTAGTCGAATCGACATTATTTAGTATAACAGTCGGCTGAATTAAGTAAACTCTATTTGCAAAAATCCTTCAAGGGCCGACAGTGCTCGGTGACCATATCTTTTTATAATTTTTCAGAGACCGAGGGAACTTGGTAAACACCAACAATCCTTTACCTTTGATAACTGACTGAACTCGGTAAATACTAACTTTCCTTGATGACCGACTGAACTCGGTAAACACTAAAATTTCTTCGACGACCAACTGAACTCGGTAAACACTAAACTTTCTTCGATGACTGACTGAACTCGGTAAACACTAAACTTTCTTCGATGACTGACTGAACTCGGTAAACACTAAACTTTCTTCGGCAACCGAGTGAACTCGGTAGACACTGCTTTTCTTTGATAACCGAGTGGACTCGGTAAGCACTAATATTCCTGTCTGGCAGACCGACTAAGCTCGGTAGAAGCAGATTGCTGCGAACTATGACATTGTGTGACATCAAAGACAATACATAATTGAGTAGCAATTTCCTTCAGACAATTGTTTCCAACAATCTCCCTCTTTGGCATTGATGGCAACACAATATGTCATAGCATAAGAAATTTAAAAGAGTTAGCTCGGTTTGGATTCAAATCTCCCTCTGTCAGCAAACTTCCTGTATCCTAAAAATTCTTCCTTCTGACTATTGAAAAATTTCTTGAAGTAATAGAAAAGACATAGCAAACACTCCCTCTTTGACAACACATGCCAAAGACAATTCACATATTACCGGTGAAAATTAATGTACCTCAAGTACTGATTCATATGCAATGATTCCTTAATATGCTGCATCAACAGGTTGATTTTCAATCATGTTCTGGTTGATGCATCACTAAAACTGTATTTAGTGAGCCTCGGATAGGGGAATGACCCCTAACTTACCTCTTAGATACACAAATGCATCCTTAGGTAATGGTTTGGTAAAAATGTCTACAATCTGTTCTTTTGTATGAATATATTCTAATCTGATTTCCTTGTCCTGCACCAATTCTCTGACAAAGTGATATTTAATAGCAATGTGCTTGGTTTTGGAATGCATCACTGGATTCTTAGAAATGTTTATTGCACTGGTATTGTCACAAAATATAACAACTGGTTCTTTGATTTCAACCTTCATACCTTCTAAGAGTTGTTTAAACCAAACAATATTTGAACAGTTTACTGCAGTAGCAACATATTCTGCTTCGGCTGTGGATTGAGATGTACAATTTTGCTTTTTACTAGTCCAGGATACCAGTCTTTTTCCAAGAAAAAATGCTCCACCACTTGTGCTTTTTTTGTCATCAATGTTTCCTACCCAATCAGCATCAGTAAACACTTTCAAGTCTAGATTGCCTCCAAATTTATACCACAAACCATACTCTTCAGTTCCTCTTAAGTATCTTAAGATTCTTTTGATTGCCATCATGTGATTTTCCTTAGGTTTTGCTGAGAATCTAGCTACTATACCGACTGCTAAGGCAATATCAGGTCTTGTATGTACTACATACTGCAATTTTCCAATCATAGATCGGTATAGGGTCTGATCAACTTCTTTTGAATCATCATTTCTGGTAAGTTTCAGTCCAGTACACATGAGTGTACCAACTGGTTTTGGATCTTCCATTCCAAACTTCTTAAGTATCTCCTTAATGTATTTGGATTGAGTAATGTATATACCATTCTTGCTTTGCTGAATTTGAAGACCAACAAAGAATTTTATTAAACCAAACATAGACATTTCAAATTCTCTGTTCATTTTCTCTGAAAATTCTTTGCACTGATCCTCATTCCCTGTAAATATAGTATCATCCACAAATATTTCTGCCAATACAATTTTGTCATCCGGTCCTTCTTTAATAGACAGATTGTTGTTATCATTAGCTCTTTTGAAATTAATCTGGATCAAATAGTTATGGAGTCTTTCATACCATGCTCTAGGAGCTTGTTTTAAACCATACAATGCTTTGTGTAACCTGCAGACCATGTCCCTTTTGTCTGGATCAACAAAACCTTCAGGTTGTTCAATGTAGACTTCTTCATCAAGAATTCCATTGAGAAATGCAGATTTTATATCCATCTGATATACCTTAAATCCTTTGTGTGCTGCATAAGCAAATAGAGTTCTTACACCTTCTAATCTTGCAACAGGAGCAAAAGTTTCTCCATAATCTATACCTTCTTCTTGAGAATAACCTTTACATACCAGTCTAGCTTTGTTTCTAGATACTTGACCATCTTCATTCAGTTTATTTTTGAATACCCATTTTGTTCCAATTACATTCTTATCTTTAGGTCTAGGTACAAGAGTCCAAGTTTTGTTCCTTTGTATTTGTTCTAATTCTTCATTCATTGCTTCAATCCAACTTTCATTCTCCAATGCATCTTTGATATTTCTAGGTTCAAAATCAGTAAGTAGACATGTACCTTTTAGCTTGCTTCTTGTCATAGTACCATCTGATTTGTTTCCAATGATTTGATCTAGTGTATGATGTCTTCTGACATATTTAGCTAGTATAGGTTCCTTGCCTTTTGAATGATTCATGCTATTGTCTTCTAGGATCTCTTCTTCAGGTTGCTCGGGCTCGGTAGATATTTGCTCGGTAACTTCAGGCTGAGACTCGGTCTGAATTTCTTCCTGTGACTCGGTTTGAACTTCTTCCTGTGACTCAGTAACTATGCTCGGCTTGATAGATATAGCTTCCTTATTGATAGTTGTGTCTGTCAATGTTTCAGGTTCAATGTAAACGAATCTTCTGTAGTTCTCAGGTTCCCTTTTGCTTTCTTCCTCAGTCTTTTCTGCAAACTCATCAAATTTTACATGTATACTTTCTATGACTTTGTGAGTAGATAAGTTCAGACATTTGTATGCCCTGCTTTTGCTAGAATATCCTAGGAATATTCCTTCATCACTTTTCACATCAAATTTATTTCTTCTGGATTCTTTTAAGATATAACACTTGCTACCAAATATTTTCATGTAACTTACATTAGGTTTATAGCCATACCATAATTCATAAGGAGTTTTGAATGTGTCTTTCTTCAATTGTACTCGGTTCAAGGTATGAACTGCAGTGCTGATAGCTTCCTTCCAGTACTTTATAGCGATGTTCTTTTCTATCATTAGAGTCCTTGCACAATCCATAATAGATCTGTTTCTTCTTTCTGCTATTCCATTCTGCTCAGGAGTTCTAAGAGCTGATACCTGTCTTTTGATTCCTCTTTCAATGCAGAAGTTGTTAAAATCATGGGAGATGAATTCACCACCTCTGTCTGATCTTAAGCATTTCAATCTTTTCCCTATTTCTTTTTCTACTCTTGCTAAGTACCATTTGAACTTTTCAAATGCTTCTGATTTTTCTCTTAAATACATGACAGTCATCATTCTAGAATAATCATCAACGAAAAGAATAAAGAATTTATCTCCAGTATAGCTTTGTATTCCAATAGGTCCACATAAATCAGTATGCACAATTTCCAAAATTTCTTTAGACTGATAGTTCTTACTCTTAAAACTAGTTTTACTCATTTTGCCAATCTGACAATTCTTACATAGACCAGTGTCAGGTTTCTTCAAAGTAGGAATGCCTCTAACCTTCTTGAATTTGCTTATTTTTATCATGTTATCAAAATTCACATGACATAACCTTTTGTGCCATAGCCAACTTTCTTCTATTTGAGCAATAAAGCATGAATATTCATTGAGATCAAGATAAAATAAGTTACCTTTTGTTTGTTTTCCTGATCCAATGAGTTTTCCTTTTCCATCCAGCAGTCTTGCTTGACCATTCATGAATTCAACCTTGAAACCAGTGTTGATTAGCTGTGCTACACTTAGAAGATTATGTTTTAGTCCTTCAACCCAGTAAGCATTATCACATATGAGTTCTTTGGTTAATGAGATTCTTCCTTTTCCTTTTATACAACAAGGTTCATTGTTTCCAAATCTTACATTACCATTGTCACAGTCTTCTAGATATTCAAATTTTGTCTTGTCACCAGTCATGTGGTGTGAACATCCGCTGTCTATTATCCATATATCATCTTTGCTTATATGAGAAATAAGTACCATCTTATCTTCATCATCATCAGATTCATCTTTTATAGCAATAAAGACAATTTCTTCTTCACTATCATCAGAATCTTTAGCCATAAAACACGATTTCTTACCTTTATCCTTGTATGATTTGAAATTCTTTTTGCCATAGTACTTGTGACTTCTCTTTTCTTCTTTGACTTGCTTGTTTGGGCACCTAGCTGCAATATGTCCAATTTCTTCACATGAAAAACAGATTAAAGGAGTTTTACCTTTATACTTACCTTTCCCTCTAGAGTACTTCTTTGCAAGTAATGCTTCTACAATTTCAAGATCACTATCAGAACTTTCTTCTGATTCTTCTTCACTTTCTGACTGAACTTATTTAATTTTCTTGTTCTTCTTTAGTGACACCTTGGCCTCAAATGCTGATTCAATATTTTTGGAACTAGGAACATAGTTATCATAGTTGTCTAATTCAAAAGCTGTCAATCTTCCAACTAAAGCATCCAAAGTTATATTGTGGTTTGCTTCACATCTTCTTTCTTGAATAGCTGATACTCTTATTGCATAGATAGGGAGTAGTGTTCTGAGTACCTTACTTATAACAGTCTCATCTGAGATTGTTCCTCCAGAAGCTCTAATTGCACTTACACTTGCTTTGATTCTTTCAACATATTTTGCAATGTTTTCATCTTCCTTCATATTCATCTTGTCAAACTGTCCTCTTAGGCTTTCTACTTTGGCTCTTTTCACATTTGCATCACCACCATATATTTTCTTCAGTGCCACCCACATTTCATATGCAGTGGTGTAGTCTTTAATATCATCAAATTCTTCATAGCTGAGAGCAGATGCAATGTCTATCATCATGGTGTTGTGAGTCTTTTTATCTGCAATGTCTTCAACAGTTAATGCGCCATTAGGAATTGTGTACTCTTCATCAATGTATTTGCATCTTGAATCACCAATGGAAGCCAGATGAAGTCGCATGAGACCTTGCCATGCTGAAAAGTTATCTCTGTTAAGCTTTGGAATTTCCCTCTTGTAAGACATCCTGATCTTTAGCTTAGGTCTTTGAAACCCTTCCTGCAAGCACCAAAAGCTCTGATACCAATTGATGGAATATGGATGAGGTGACTGAGAGGGGGGGGGTGAATATGTCAACCATAAAAACACTTCACAATTAATTCTTTGCAGATCCCTTAGGATATCTTAACAATGTTATCTATTTTAGCACTCGGTAAATAGATTGCAGTAACCTTGAAGATGCAGAAAGTATTAGCAATATTATCTTTAGATATTCATCAGCACATGTATATGATTGAGGAAGCAATTAAGAACACAAGAGACACAAGATTTAATGTGGAAACCCAATATGGGAAAAACCACCAATGTATCTAGATACTGATTTTCACTTTTCTGAAGTGATGCCCGGTTAGAAGCCAACCCGGTAAAAGGTTACAAAACACACTGTTAGGTGTGACCTTGTTAGAGGATTTAAAACACCCTGCTAGGAGTGGCCTGGTAAGAGGTCTTGAAAACAATTCAATGGAATTGTCACCTTGTTAGAGGATTTACATTATGGCTGTTAAACCAACTCGGTTAAAAGATTTAGAATTCACTGTTACAATGATAAGAAGGTAACAATGAAAAAAAATGACCTGTATAATAATGCAACTGTCTTGCTGATTACAGATCTCTGTTCTGCATAAGTCTGATCCTCTCTGATCGAATAAATCTCTGCTGCACCTCAAGGATATCTGAACATCCTTCACAAATTCACATTCACCTTTTTTTTTTTTCTGTAAATCTTCTGTTGTGTATATATACTTTTCACATTTGACCTTTTATTTATATGATTTTGGATTAGTCAAATCGACATTATTTAGTATAACAGTCGGCTGAATTAAGTAAACTCTATTTGCAAAAATCCTTCAAGGGCTGACAGTGCTCGGTGACCATATCTTTTTATAATTTTTCGGAGACCGAGGGAACTCGGTAAACACCAACAATCCTTTACCTTTGATAACCGACTGAACTCGGTAAATACTAACTTTCCTCGATGACCGACTGAACTTGGTAAACACTAAACTTTCTTCGATGACCGACTGAACTCGGTAAACACTAAACTTTCTTCGATGACCGACTGAACTCGGTAAACACTAAACTTTCTTCAATGTCCGACTAAACTCGGTAAACACTAAACTTTCTTTGGCAACCGAGTGAACTCGGTAGACACTGCTTTTCTTCGATAACCGAGTGGACTCGGTAAGCACTAATATTCCTGTCTGGCAGACCGACTGAGCTCGGTAGAAGCAGATTGCTGCGGACTATGACATTGTGTGACATCAAAGACAATACATAATTGAGTAGCAATTTCCTTCAGACAATTATTTCCAACAGACATCTTGCAAGAACTGTAGACTTAGATACAGTAGCCATTGTCCATAACTCTTTTTGTGGATATGTTTGTAAATAATTATTATAATATGCTTTACTAAACAAACAACTTCTTCATTCTGGTGGAAAATTCTTGAAACTATCTGGTGTGCTTGACATATGATAGTAGATCTTTGACATGTCCCACACATAACAATCATGACTTTTGCATCTGAAGATAAATTACATAATCTCCATCCTTATCTGTAGAAGCTGAATGATTATTATCACATTAAGGGCAAAAAAATCCTAACAAAAGGATGTCTAAGTTTTTTAGATTTTATTTCAAACCTGACATTTTGGTGGAACTGGCATTTCTCTTTGACATTCTTGGTTTCTTTAGAAGCAACATAGATGCATTCCAAATATCCAATATCATGACCTACCATCTCACAAACTTAATCAAATTTTTTGTGTCCCATGTCCCATTCTGATCATTCACAGCCAAGCCCAAAACATCAAGATTATGTTCATTATTTTCTTTAATCCCTATTTTGGATAGAACAATGATAGCATTGCACTTTATCTTACGGTTATCATGGGATTGGCATTTAATAGAAGAAAGTGTCCATAGAAGCTTCAAAATTGCATACAATGTTTCTACAGTCATGAACTTATTCCAAGAGAAGTTTTTTCCATATATGTCAATATATTCATTATTGCCATGCCATTTCTTATTTTTCTCTCGAAAGAAAACATTTTAACACCAAAAATCTATTCACCGCATCAAGAAACAATGATAGTTGAAGCATTTTAAGATTATTCTCCCAACCCTTCTTAATAATCCATGGCATTGATGTCAAAATTTTTTGGACAATATGGAAATAGCATGAGGTATTTGGATATTAAAAAAATACTTGGTAAACTATGCTCAAAGAAGTTATTGGCCTTTTGTTCTATGACAACATTCCAGCTCCTAATAACTACAATTAGCAATAATTGGTGACTCAAATCTTTTATATATTAAAATATTTGATCTTACTTTATGATTCTTTCTATTTCTGTAACTATCTTTGAGCTTCATTGTATTTATATCCAATCTTGTAGCATTATTTTCCATTATTTTGTTACTTCATCTGTAATTTTTAGGTCTCTAAATTTCTCTATTCTATCTATTGGTATGCCTTTATTTGTTGAATCTTTGCCTATTACTGCAGATCTTTTGTTCATATGTGGTCAGCATTACCTTTCTCCCAATATGGAAAATCTAGAAATGTTGCACAATTCTAGTTGATTGTACTTGTCATGCATTATGTTCCTCTATTATAATGTTCAAGAAAAATGTATTTCTATAGAAATATAATCATTATGTTGACCTTACATTTGTGGCCCCATGGTGAAATTCTGGAAAAGATGAGGAAATTTATTTATGCACTGTTCCTTGATGCTAGTTGTATCTTATGCACCTCACACAAATTTCATCCAAGATGTTCTCCAATTTCCTTAATATAATGCAATCTATAATTGTCTTTTAAAATATGACTTTTCTCTTAATAGCATTCTTTTGTTGTTCCCGATTATAAATCTGTCATATTTTTCCATTGCAACATAGATGTAACATGAAACATTCAGATATCCCAAAGATCTTTCTGTAGCAATTTATCCTCTTGTAGCAATCTTTCATTATTGTGTTGCATATAGCCTTCTGTACTAATCTGAAATATTTGTAGAATGTGATAAATTCATGTAGAAATTAATTATTGATTTATTAGGTTGAAAGGTTTCATGACAAAATGTCATGTCCCTTCAACAACCAGTCTTCAACAGCTCCATGACTCAATTGAAAGGTTCTATACCTATAACTTATGTATGTCCCTTTAAGAATCTCTTAAAATCTTTCATCTCCACCTCTTCCTGATTTGACTAGAAGGTTTCATGCTTATAACTTATGCATGTCCCTTTTATGATCACATTTGTGTCTTCAATTAGCTACTTTGGTTCAACTAGAAGGTCCCATACTTTTAACTTATGTATGCCTCCTCAATAGTTTCCCAAAAATCTTAGCCTCTACATGATTTAGTTCATAGGCTTCATGCTTTTAATTTATGCATGATCGTTCAACAACCTCAAATCTTCATACTTATATCTACACATAAAACAAAAGTGTTATCAAAATAAAGTAGTTCAAGTGTTATGATCATTCTTTTTAGTAGCTCCTTTTATGCATCATGTTTTTGCATCTTTGTAAATGTATGGAAGTAGAATGATAAGTCTAATTCTTTCATTTCTCAGTTAGAATGAATTGACCCTCATTATTATCTCTCTTTTGCAAGAAAACCTTGGATGTAGACTCAAGGACACAACAAAAATCCACCCTCAACGAAAATACCAGGCAATGGGGACCTAACCCTACCCTTCTATTGCTCACTTCTTTTCCTTTATGAAGGTGTAATTAAGCTTTTATTTCTACATTTAAAACTCAAATGCATGCTTGCATTATCCTAAGACACAGGTTGTGTGGTGTCATGATGAATGCATTTTCATACTTGTATCTATCTTTATTAATAACGAAGCTCTTATTTATCTTAAAATACACTTTCAACTTGTATTTTTTAGAGAAACCACTGCTTGTGTGGACCACTTTAATTGTTTTACTTCTTTTATTTGAAAATAAACAAATATTTTCTTTCTATATGAACTTGAGAACTTATACTTTGCCAAACTTTGAGTTTTTTGAGAGTTTAGGACAGCAAAATTTAAATTTATGAACACTTTCCAAGAAACAAGAAATGCACCAACAACTTTAAAGAATAGAAAACAATCTGATAACTGAATGCAATTGATTATAATGAGAAAATTTATCAATTAAAAATGAACTTATTTTACTAGAAAATAAGGGCTAATAACAACCCTGCCAATTACAACACCCATAGTGAAAATTGGTAACAATATAGTCAAAAGTGATTCTGAAAAAATTTAAAAACAATATAAAATGATCTTGAGAAAAGAAGAAAAAAATAAAAAAAGTAGAAAAAATCAAAAACAACAAAAAGAGTTCTTGAAGAAATAAAAAATAGTAGAAAATTGAGCATGAGGAAATCCAAAAACATTCAGATATGGATCCTGAAAAAATGTTGTCTTGGTGAAAACCTAGAAAATAAGCACCTTGATGATAAAAAAAAATGGAAAAAGAGAAAAATACAAAAAAAATGAAAAAGAAAAAGTGCCTTGGTGAAAACCTAGCAAAAAGGTGCCTTGGTAGAAAAAAAGCATATAAAAGAGAAAAAGAGAAAAAAATTAAATCAATGAAAACCTGGTAAAAAGGTGCCATTGAAAGTCAAGTCAAGTTTCATTCCTAGCCATTCTTGTATAAATTGCATTCGCCAACATTTGTAAAACTTGTATAATAAATCCTAGAGTTGCATTTGTAAAATACCCAAGGCTTTCGTCATAGATCTGAAAAGTGTCCAAGTCCAACATCGCAATGGAATCAAACTGGGGGAAAATCTATCCTAAATCAAAAGGATTCATCAAACAAATATCAATTGACACAAATCAATGCATCCAACCACAAGCATAACACCTAGATGATCGATTTAAATCATAATCCAAATTTTGATCTCTCAATGAAAAACTTTGATCCTTGATCTTACATTGACCTTATCTTTATCAGGATTAAAATGAATAATCAAATATGAAATGGATGAAGTTCTACTTGAAATATGGATTTGAAAACCAAGGGGAAATTTTTCCAAGTGTTTACTTGATTGGTGAAATCATGTCTTTTTAACAAATTGATGAAGTCTTGGATGAGATAAATGATGATAAAAGCATGATATTTTTTGGATTTATGCATGAGTGTTTTAACATCAAGGTTTTAAGATATGTATCATTCGTCTAATGACATTATCATCAAAGAATCATTGAGGACATGTTCATATGGAGAAACTGAGATCTCTGTCTTTTTACGCAATAAGATACCTTGCACATTTTGATTTTCAATATCATAATGCCAAAATCCACTTGCAACATTGAATTCAATGAATGTGGTATTCAGACTATCATGGTTAAAAATATAACCAGTGATAGTTGTACCAACTTTAGGCATGTAACTCGAAAGGAAATGAGTATTCATATCATCATGGTTGAACGAGTGAGGATTGTACCAATTTCGGTTTCAAAATACTCGATGATGAAAATAAGCATCCTAATTCTGAATAGAGATAGCTAGTTGCATCCATAATAGATTAAATGCATTTATATTGCATGGATCCTTTTCTCAAAAAAATTTCATCAAAGATAAAAGGGGTGGAGTTAAAGTAAAATTGAAAGATTCATTATTACTTTACGTGATCAAATGTGTTGGATATAAAAAAAAAACAAATTTGCATCATAGTTAAGTGCGTTAGTTAAATCACATTATATATCATCCTTAATCATTAAAGGGAATTCATTTAAAGTTCTTTGTATTGATCATTAAGTTAGATTGCATTAGCATAATTGCATTACATAACATCATTAATCATTAAGTTCCATTATGTTATGTCATTATTCATTAAATCAATATTGTTAATTTAGATTTCATCCATTAGATTAAGTTCATTATCCATTATCCATTATCCATTAACCATTATTAGTTAGATTTTAATTAAGATCATTATTCCTAAGGTTCATTTACCATTAAAGTGCATTAAATTCATTAGGATCATCATATAAATTGCATTAAGTCTATAAAGATACAGATCATTAATCATTGTTTATTTACATTTAAATCATTAAGTTCATTAAGTTCATTGCATTAAAACCATAAGGATCATTATGCATTACATACATCACATCATTAATCATTATTCATTAAGTATTAAATTGCATTTAGAAATGTGTGCATGCATTTGGAAACATCTACATGCAACATGTTAAATCCATCAATTACATTGCATTCCATATCATTAGAGCATTAATCATTAAAGCATATCATAAATGCATCCACCTAATCTATGTGATAAATTATACATCCATCTAAATCAAGTAGGTAAAGTACATGCATTCATATCAAGTTTTCATAAGAAAAGCATAAAAATAGAGCATATAAAAGTAGGATCATGTAGAACTGCATATCATCATAAACTAAAATCAAATCCAACACATAATGACATCATATAAATCAAATTCCATGGTATAAATCTAGTGTCTATAGCATCAAATGTCCATAACTACAAAGAAAACTATCAAAGAGTACACAAGTATACAAAATCTCATGATATAGGGTACATAGATCAAAGTGTGCATGATATAATCATCTGGTATTGATTCCACCTACACCTGCACCATCTATGTCAGGACCATCAAGATCTATCCCTGGACCCCTGCTAGAACTAGGTTGAGAACCCTATTGAGCTATGGAAGCCATGAATGTCTACATCATAGCATTGAACAAAGTCATCTTCTGTCTCATTTATGTCATATCTACCTGCAATGACCAAACATCATGTACCAAGGTATCTAGAACCTATGGGCTTAGTGCTTCTTGAACTGGTGGTACTAGTGGACCAGGCATTTGACTAACTTGTGGTGCAACCCTCAAAATATGAGCTCTTTTCTAACCCCGAGAAGCCACTCTGATCTATCAAAGGGGCCCTTCTCTCATCCTGACTCTACCACCTCTCATGTAAACTCTACCTCTAGAAGGTATAGGCTAGGAAATGACATGAATGACTTCCATACCACCTCATATGGCTCTACCATCCCTTCAACCTTGTTTCCCACCTTTCCCACCCCTAGCATCACCATAATCATCTAAAAAATTATCAATATCAGGAACGGGCTCAGCAGAATCAATGAACCTAGGGAATGCATTCTAAATGAACCAATGTGCATAATCATTAGTCATCCCTGCATCAACTATATTCTCTTGCATATCCTAGGCTATGTGGAAGGCCCAAGATCTCATCATGTGCAATAAAGAAATCAGTTTTAGGACCCCAAAGTGATCTCTCAACCTATATTCGAGCATAAAGTGCCAAGCCCTATGGCATACCCTAAATGTGGCCATACTACTAGAGAACTCTATAGAAACAGAACCACTCAATAACAAGAGGAGTACACCCTATCATCCACTAGGGCATACACATAAAAGGAAGCTCTATAGAATCCTCAACCCATAGCTAGAAACCTAGATATGGTCGCTAGGTAACCTGATCTAAATCATCAATAATATGTCGCTAGTAATCAAGCTTTCCCAGATATGACTGGACAACTATACACTCGTAGATGTAAGAAAAAGGCCATCCTAGATCTCTGCATCATACTACCACTAGACAACTGATCGAGAGATGCTCCCATGTCCATAATTGTAGTAGAATAGCACCGATAGATAGTGCAACACCATGTCTATAAACTACACCATGCAGGTCATGATAAAGCTGCATAAGCACACAAGAACCCCAATCAAAGTGTCAGGGATGACCAATCATGTCCTCTAAGATGAAGCCCCAACCAAAAATAAAATGTTGACCTTGTCGATCAGGAATAAGGAATCCACTGATCAATCATCCAGTGGCAGTGCAATGCAAAGATCCAAGATGGCCTTTTTCTTACATCTACAAGTGTATAGTTATCCAATCACATCTGGGCAACTTTGATTATTAGTGACATATTATTGATCATTTAGATCAAGTGACCTAGCGACAATATCTAGGTTGACAACCATGGGTTGAGGATGCTACAGAGCTTCCTTTTATGTGTATTCCCTAGTGGATGATAGGGCGTACTCCTCTTGTTATTGAGCGGTTCTATTTCTACAGAGTTCTCCAGCAATATGGCCACATTTAGGGTATGCCATAGCACTTGGCACTTTATGCTCGGGTACAGGTTGAGAGATCCCTATGGGTTCCTAAGATTGATTTCTACATTGCACATGATGAGATCTTGGGCCCCAGCCTACTTTTGAGAAGTGGTGCAGATTGTTGCATCAGTCCAGTGGTATATGAGCTCTATCTTGTTTTGGACTAAATGTTGGTGCTTCCTCTATCAGGGAGTATGTGTTTTTGAGTTGAGTCATGTAGGACTCTAGTGAATGTATTTTTTGAAAAGTGTCTTTTGACATTAAGGATTGACATATTGATGTTTACTATTGTCATTGATGTCAATGGGGGAGAAGGATACATGAAAAATATAATGATAATGAGAAGGATTGAATAGGAAATGAAGCAAGATTTGATTGATGAAGAGGACTTGAAAACATTTCAGAGAAGTAGTGTTGTAGTTTGGTATTGATGGAACCTAGATGTTTTTTCATCTATGTTGCCAACAATGCCAGTGGGGGAGATTGTTAGGAATAAATGCTAAATATATCCTATGGGGGAGTATTCACAACCATTCTATAGCAGTTGTATGTTGCATTCATGACTGTGATTTTCATTGATGTTAACACAGTGATCTACTGGAGATTAGCAGAGGAGCAGATAGTGTTTGAATTAGCGCATGTGGAGTATTTTAGATCAAGCTATGCAGATTTGAGGAATTACTCTATATTATGTCTTGAAATCATGGTCAAGAATGCATGTACATAAATTCAATTATTCATGATAGTTATGTGTAATCCAGTGGAAGTAGTATTCAAGCAATGTTCTTGAGAAGTGGCTTGTGGAAATTGGATGATATCTCCTAATCAGGCTAGAATCTAGGCATGCGAAGTTATACAGTTGATAAAGACATTATGATAGTGACGTGGATGTGACAGCAATGTCATACATCACATGAGTGAAGAATTATTTTTTTTAGAAGCTAACAGTTTTTATGTAATTGTAAAATATTGTGTAACGTATGGAAGTTTATATTTTTTAATTGGTTAATCCTTGTTTGTTGACTCATTTTTAATTATTTGAGTGTGGTATAAAGGAAAAATTATTTTACCTAATTTTAATATGATATGAGAGATAGTATGAAAGTGAATTTTAGATTTGAGCAATATATGTTGTAAGAGGATATGCAAAGTACAGAGATTTGGTATTGAGATCTGATGAAGTAGCTAGTGCGGTTTGGCATAGACAAAGGAGAAAAGATTAGTTGTTGAGATCTATAATTATTTTTTGGTATTCTATTGATTAATACAAATATTATTTGGACAGTGTGTTTAGTGATCTTTCCCTTGAAGTTGTTTGGACAGTGGGTCCTTCTATCTTCCATAACTCCTAATAGGGTTAGAATCTTTTAACAGGGATTCAAAGTCTCCTAACATGGACTCATATGTACTAAATGTATTTCATAAGTCTCTTAATAGATTCCATCCTCTCACAAGGAATTTTCATATTGGTACATCTTTTGTGGGCATCATTCCCACCGGGGTTTACTCTCTAATCAACAAGTTCCCTAGTTAACATATCTTGTGTTATTGTATTGTTGTTTATGTCCATCTTTATATGGTTGTTGTTTATATTGATTACATGGTTGAAATCTATTAATGAAGTAAATAAATTTAGTTATCTGATAACTGATTCACCCCTCCCTCCTCTCATTTGTCTTGGTGGACTTTACTTTCTAACAATTGGTATCAGAGCAGCAGGTCCTTGAAGGAAAAGTTTAACAACTTAAGTAGATGGAAAATCATTTCAGAAAAGAAAGCCCTAAGTTTAATGGAGTGATCTATGATAGCTGGAAAGAAAAGATGAAGACACATTTTCTATGTCTAGGACTAGGTTGTTGTTTAATCACAAAGAATGAAAAGACTATCATTGAAGAAGACAAAATTGAAGAATGTACCAATGAGGAAAGAGATATGTTTATGTGTAACATACTTTCCAAAGAAGCACTCTTGTCAGCCCTTCCAGAAAATGAGTATGGTCAGGTAAAATATCTAAGGACATCTCATGAAATTTGGTTAGCTTTACAATATACTTTTGAAGGTAATATACATGCAAAGAGAGTCATATTACATAATTGGATATGTGCATTTGAAGACATAAGAATGATGGAAGATGAATCTGTTAGAAGTTATATTGGTAGAATGCTAGTGATTGTTGTAGGTATCAAATCTTGTGAAGGAAACAAGATAGAGAATGAAGTGATATGGAAGATTCTAAAGATATTAACTCTTGTATTTAAGCATACAATGCAAATGATTGAGCAAGTTATACCTTGTACTAAGAACTTCACCAGAGAAACACTTCTTGGAAGACTAGAAGTAGTAGATATAAGATTGAGATAGTTGGGAGATCTACCTAGAATGGAGACAACATTCAGTGCACTTAATGTTCTCCCTACTTTGTCAAGAAGCATTAGTGTGAGTGAAGACTATGCTAGTGGCAACAGATCTAAGAATGAAGAAGACAGGAAGATTGAGAAAGGAATTGCCTTGGTTGTGAAAAGAGAACTAGAAGGTAAGAAAATCTTTCAATATTGAACTTGTCAAGAATATGGTTATTTTGCATCTAAATGTCCTAAAAGAGTAAAGAAGAATAAGAAAAACTTTAAACCTAGAAGATCTAAAGAATGTTACTATGCTAATGATGAAAAATTTGAGGCTAGTATGGAGAAATCCCTAAGTGAAAGTGATAATGAGAATGATGATATAGGATTTGTAGCAATAAAAGAAGAAAACACTGAAACTAAAGTTAAAGAAGAAAAAGCTTTAGTTTCTCAAGTAGAAAAGAGATCTGATTAGATTATAGACAGTGGTTGTTCACATCATATGACTAGAGATATGAAGAAGTTTATAAAGGTTAACAATTATGATGGATGAATTGTTAGAGTTGGAAAAAATGCACCTCATTTGATAAAAGGAATAGGATCTATTTCCCTTGATGGAAAGACTAACACTGATGATGTTTATTTTTTTGATGGTTTGAGACATAATCTTTTGATTTTTGGACAACTAGTTGATAAGGGATATCAAGTTTGGTTTACTGAGAAAACTTGTGTGATCAAGGATAAGGATGGTAATTTGATTGGAACTGGATCAAGAACCAAAGGTAATGTATTTCAATTGAACCCTGTAGAGATGACATGCTTGATTACTAAAATTGATGATAGTTGGTCATATAAACCTTGATAACTATCATGCCCAAAATTTAACCAACCAAAAATGTAACAAATTTTTATTTTTTATTTTAAAGTGAAAAGTTAAGGAGTGACGTTCGAGGGTTAAGAGTAAGTTGACAATAGATTAATCGGTCAAGGCTAGAGTGATCAAGTCAACTAAGAAGTAAATCTCAAGTTCAGTTTACTAGATCCACCTTTGGCTAAGGTTTTAACTGAGGTGATAACTAATTTGGTAAGGTATCAATAATCTGGAAACGTTCTAGTTTCACTAACACCCAAAAATCTATAAGGGTGTACCTCATTGCAATAATAACACTGCTGTCAGGGTGCATAATCAAATGAATGATCAACTCCCAACAATAGGTTTCCTTAAGGTAAATTTCGTTAACCATGTGGACTAATGACCCTTAAGGGCTTTACGTGTAATATTAATCCAATGATGATAACATGGGTGGACTTAGTTGAAATTTTGGTCATAAGAGAATAACATAAAGATCGAGATCGAACCAAGGTTAACCTATCCCAATCTTTAATTTCATTATGGAAATCAAATCATAGATGAACACTAGCCATTCTAATATTCTTTATTTGAGCCTAATGTCAAACATTATGTTTACATTAGCCTCTAGGATCATATGTTAATGTGAATTTACATATCTAAATAATAGTTAGACAAAGTTATTATCATAATATTAAATTAATTTTATTAGACGTAAATTAACTAAAGTTTACTAATGATATAAGATATTCTATTTATATTATTCATTGGTTAATCCATATTAATAACCCTCATAGAAATTAAATTATAGAAACCTAGACAATTCATTAGAGTACAATTCTATTCTCCAAAATAAGTTAACAATTTAACTTAGATCAATTATTCTACTATTTAATAGCCTATTTCATTAATCACCAAAAAATAAAATTAATAAGTAATAACTATCATTATCATCTAAAAAGCATATGTCAAATCCCAATTAAACCCTAATCTAACAATCCACTAATATCAATTGATTAATTAATGAGCCTAACCAATAAAATTATTAACCACAAGATCAAAAAAATTCTAAAAGTTAATCTACTAGTAAATCTCCTAATTAACCACTAATAGAGTAAAAGGAATAACTAACAATTAATAAATACATCAAAGAAATAACATAAACAAATTAAAAAGGTATTCCTAGACTACCAATCATACTACTCCATTAATCTAACAAGATAAACTCACCATATGCCAAGTGGGGTGATGTGACAACTCCCCACCTACCTAAGTCTACATGAGATCATGCATGGAAACCTTTTTAGCAAAGGCATGCAAAAATTACCAAGGGAATTTTGAAATTCTACAAGGGAGAATGTAAGTTTTTAAGGGCATGAGGTTTGGGTCCACTAATTTTTACTAGAACTTAGCCCCAACTTAATGTAATTTTGCATGGATAAAGGAAGGTAGGTGACTGGTCAAAAGGTGAGTAATATCTTATGCCAACACCAAGCTAGAAGTCATGGTACGTTTGAAGAGCTAGGAGAAGGGTGGCTACTAGAGGTGACATGGGATTAGTGCCCACTCAAACATATTAAACCCAACCCTCTACACTATCAAATATGCATGGAGACGTAAAGGGGGGTAGTTGAATATGTAATTTCAAGATAATAATGTTAGTGGAAAAGTGCGCATGGGGAAATGGGAAGAGGTATGGCATAGAGCTTGGGTGTGGGTATTAAGCCCAATGAAGACAAGGACATGAAGGTGTCCAATCACATGCAAGAAAGACATTGGTATATATATATTTTATGATTATATTTTTTTAAAAAGGTATGATTATTTTAATAGTGCTATCTCTTCCCATTTAAGGGAGGATATGAAGTGGGGTCCACATGAAACCAAGTGGGAAGTATATTAGAGAGTTATTTTATTAATTATAGGTTTATTTTTATGGCTAACATTGGTTAGCTTAGAGGATTTAATACTAATCTCTATTAGGAAATTGGGGAGGGAATATTCTCTATGGCAAGAGAATAATTTCCCTTCCCATACAAAATCCAGAGAGAATTTTTGCTCTAAAAATTTGGGAAGTGCCATTTCTTTTGTTTTGCAATAGCTCCATTTTTATTTTTTTTCGTTGATTGCTTTAAGAGATCCAATAGCATGAGTTGTTAATTTAATTAGTGCATTGCATTAAGAAGTCTATCAATTGACTATTAGTGTAATGTGAATGTTGCATTAGTATACAAATTTGTTTAATTTAACATTGCTACCATGCTCCATGTTAAGGGTGTAAGAGGTTATAATGTTGCTTTTCAACTAAGGTGAGGATCCTATTGCAATAGAAGTTTGTTCGAGGAGAGATTGACTGATTTTGAACTTGAATATCACAATCAAACATTAAAGAGATTACAAGGTTCATACATCAACAAGATTTTATATTTTATTGAAACTATTAAATTGCCTACCCTATCAACTTTGGAAAAACATTTTGCAATGAAGAATAACTTCACTATTACAAGAAATGGAATACAATAAGCATGAAAGTAATGATTCATCATTTTCATTATAGTAATCTCTTCAAATACAAATACATATTCTTCATGAAGGAGAAGTCTTCACATTTTACAACAAGACAATACAAATTGGTAGTATTACTCAATGAGAGTTTAAAGGAGGATAAAAAAACTTCTCTCCATTACAAATCACATATAACTTCACAATGGCCAAATGAAATTAAAATAACATTACAAATTTCAACCAAAAGATCAATCTCATTACAAGGGGATCCACAATACAACAATAAGGTTGTCATCACACAACCACACCAAAATGGAGAACTCTCCAAAGCTTTACCCACAAGATCTTGACTTCAAAACCTACAAATCAAAGAATAGAACCATGGAAGCTCACCTCCCATCCTAGGTCTCAAGGAGAGCAACCCGAGCTTGCAGAACCAAGGCTAAATGGGTATGCTCAACAAAAATGCTCACAAAAATACACATATGCATAAACAACAATTAACTCCTGACCAAGGTTTTACAAATGAGTTTACCAACTCATTGAGAAGGGTGAAGGTGGGCTTTTCCAAGGAGGAGAATTCCATTGCATTCAAAATCTCTCAACATGAGTATTTCATTGCCTCTTCAAGGCTACATTATCAAACCTCCATACATATACTTGTTTATCAACATCATCAAGATACAAGCATACCGATGGCTTCATTGTGCCCATACACCATGAATTTCTCCCTCTTCTCCAAGAGAAGAGACTCTCACCACAATGGAGAGCCCAACTAACCCCTTCACCCAAGGCTACTTCTTCCCTTCCCAAAGGGTGAGTAATGCCTCACTCCCATAAACAAAAACTCTCTCATTCAAGAAAAATAAAACCATAAACATGAATTCAAAACTGAAATCCCTTCCCATACAACACAATATCACAACAAGCATAGAATTCATAAGCATGAGAGAGCAAGAAAAACATGCTAATCTATTGTAAACAACAAGTAAACTTCCATGGAAATGAGTAAACCAACCTTCACAATGTGTTATGGCAAATGGTTTTTGAGAAGAGCCCTATCCTTATCCTTTCTTCTTCCAAACCTAATTGTCTCTAAAATTAGAGAGTTGGTGAACACCCACTAACTCTACCAAGGGCCTCTAAAAGGACCTCCAACTTCTACCCACCCACTAACATTAATTTTAGACTTGACCCTAAAGTCCTCTGGCTTTTCCTTGTCCCCTATCATAAATGCCTGATTGGAAGGAAGTGTGGGGTTGGGTAAAGGTCAAGGCTCAATCTAATTTTCGTATCATAAGGAAAATGGGTTATAAAATGGGTCACCTAGGCCACTAGGGGGTTATAGATGTGTTAAAAACATTCCTAACCCATACCCCTAACACTTAAGTACTTAGATTTTGCTAAATTTGACCCTTAGGACCTTTCTTGGCCTCTAGTAGTGGCTAGAAGAATTTAAATCCAAAAGATCAATTTGATGGAACTTTGCAAGTATCTCCAACAAGGGGATTAATTAAGTTCCTAATGAGTCAGCTAAGCTTAGGTTTACATTGCCAATCCAAAGTAGACATGTCAATACATAACACATAACAAGTGTCAAGTGACACTAACAATTACACATCACATACAAAATGACATGTCTCAATGACAACATGAAGTTTTCTAATAACACACATGCAATTCACATTTACAACAGGTTCACATTACAATGAGGTTTTCAATCCCATATCGGATTAAACCTTGGCTTACTCAGTTCACATATGTTTAGCCTTGATTCTCCAAATAATTCCATGGTTCTCATACCTGCACACTAAACATCGAGCATCAGTAGTTCAAGGTGATCAAATCACATGAAATATACATATTCAATTCTTTATTTAACAACATAAACCAATATGCAGAATTCAATTCTAATTGCAATTTTTTCATTCAATAATGTTTAAACATAACAATTCCATAATCATCATGACATGTCATCTATGAAGTAATCAAATCTAAACATGATCCAATCTTCTCATCAATTCACATAACTAAACATACATAATCAAATCATGACATACTCTAGGTTCTAATCCTCATCACAATTTAATCCACATAATATCTTGAATCTCTATCAAGATAATCAAAAAGTGTATCAATGTATCAAAATGTGAATGGTAAAAAATGCTATGATGGGTTGGGGTGAGGCCTCACATCCTCCCCTCCAGGGTATGAACTTCCTCCTGAAGTTCATCAAAAAGGTATGGGTACTATGAGCTCATATGTGCTGCATCCTCCCATGAAGCCATGACCTCATCATAATAATCCCACTGGACCCTAACCTGGTCTAGCTCTTTGCCTCGAAGTGCCAAGGTCTGTCGGCCCAAAATGTGAATGGGATCCAAGCCTATCTATCCATCTGACTCCAACTGTAAGGCATCCCAATCTATAATATGAGACTCATCATAAATATACTTCCGTAACACATATACATGAAACACATCATTGATGCATGACAAGCTGGGTGGCAAGGCTAAATGGTAGGCAACTAGTCCTATCCTCTCTAATATCTTGAAAGGTCCAACAAATTGAGGCACCAACTTAGAGCCCTTTCCAAAATGGAATGGACTCTTATGCGGGTGCACTCTCAAGAAGACCCTATCTCCAACCATATACTCATGGTCAACCCTCTTCACATCTGCATACTTCTTCTATCGATCCTAAGTCTCTCTAAGAAACTATCTAATCAAGACCACCTACTACTCCATATCCTTGACCAACTGAGGTCCAATAGATACTATATCCTCGATCTTGTCCCAACTCAGTGGTGTCCTACATGAGCTACCATATAAAGCCTGATATGGCAGCATAGTAATAAAATAATGATGCCTATTATTATAGGCAAACTCTACCAGATGTAGGTATTCCTCCCACTTGACCTGATGGTCCATCACATGCATATGTAACATATCCTCTAACACCTGGTTAACCCTCTCTATCTATCCATCTGTCTGAGGGTGATATGTCATACTGAAATTGAGCCTAGTGCCCAATGCTACCTGTAACTCTCTCCAAAAAGCTAATGTGAACAAGGAGTCTCTATTAGAGATGATCTTATGGGGAATTCCATGAAGTCTAACAATATCCCACAAGAACACCTAAGCTACATCTCATGTTGTGAATGTAGTACACACAGGTGAGAAGTGGGCAACCTTGGTCAATGTGTCGACTATCACCAAGATGGCATCATGGTGGTGAGAAGACCTAGCGAGGTCAACAATGAAGTCCATAGATATAGTATCCCACTTCCACTTGGCAATCTCATGTGGCTATAGGAGCCCACCTAGATGACTATGCTTTGCCTTCACTCTCTGACACTCTAGGCATCTAGCAACTATGTTGGCAATCTATAATCTCATGCCTAGCCAATGATACAACTATCTCAAATTGGCATACAACTTCTTAACCCCTAGATGAGCTGCATAGGGCACTCTATGATCCTCAAGTATAATAAAATCTCACAAATCACTTGTAGAGGGTACATAGATGTGTCCTCTATGACGTAGGAGTCCATCAGACTCTAAAGAATACTCTACAAATCTCCCCTCAAGAGGCCTCTAAGAATGGACAATCTAACAAACTTTTACATAGAATCCATCCTCTGGCAAGTGATTCAAAATGTGCTCCCTCAAATCTATACTAGAAGTCATAGATGAGATCTCGTGCCACCTCCTACTCAAGGCATTTGCAACTACATTCTCTTTCCCCTTGATGTAATGAACATCAAAATCATACTCACACAAGAACTCCATCCATCTCCTCTGCCTAGCATTAATATTAGGCTACATAAAGATATACTATAAGCTCTAGTGATCTGAATGAAGCTCAAATCAGTGACCTAGAAGGAAGTGTCACCATCTCACCAAGGCATGAGCCACCACTGCGAGTTCTAGGTCATGTGTACGATAATTGAGCTCATGGGGTCTTTAGCTTCCTAGACTTGAAAGCTATAGGATAACCATCCTGCATAAGAACTACTCCTAAGCCATCCAAAGAAGCATTAGTGCACACAACAAAGTCTACTGAAGGATCTAGCATTGCTAAAATTGGTGCACTAGTGAGGGCTCTCTTGAGCTCCTAGAAGGCTCTCTCACACTTCTCTGTCCAATCATACTTCTTCCCTTTTCTTTGAAGGGAAGTGATGAGATGAGCTATCCTAGAAAATCCTACCACAAAGCATCTGTAATGACCTGCTAAACCCATAAAACTTCTGACCTCAGTGACACTGGTGGGTGCTAGCCAATCCATAATGGCTCTAATCTTCGATGGGTCTACAGAGATCCCATCGCCGAATATAACATGACCAATATAATGCACCTTAGGTCTAAAGAAGGCACACTTTAACAAGCTGCCATATAACTAATTCTCTCTCAAACGCTACATAACCTATCTCAAATGCTCCTTGTGCTCCTCATCATTACGAGAATATATCAGAATATCATCTAGGAACACTACCACAAACTTAATCCAAGAATGTACAAAATACTTCATTCATGAGGCTCATTAACATAACTGGAGCATTCGTGAGGCCAAATGGCACCACTATGAACTCATAGTGACCATACCTCATGCAAAAATCAGTCTTGTGGATATCACTCTCCATAATCCATAACTGATGGTACCTCAAATTTAGATCTATCTTTGAGAACACTCAGGCACCCTGCAACTGATCAAACAAATCATTGATCCTGGGGAGTGGGTATTAGTTCTTAATTGTTACCTTATTCAACTACCAATAATCAATGCATAATCTAAGTGATCCATCCTTCTTCTTCACAAAAATCACTGGTGCACCCCAAGGTGATACACTAGGTCGGATATGCCCTTTCTCCAAGAGCTCTTATAACTGAATCTTGAGCTCATTGAGCTCATTATGGTCATCCTGTAAGGTGCTCTAGATACGGGCTTGGCTCTTGGTACAAGGTCTATGTGAAAATCAACTACCCTAGGTGGAGGCATACTAGGTACCTCAATAGGAAATACATCTACAAACTCCTGAAGAATAGAATAATCCTTGAGTGAAGGCTCCCCCTTTGAATCCTCCTCTCTATCACTAATGGTGATGGAAAATAGCTGACATCCCTTCTACATGCATCGCCTAAGCTACATAGAAAAAATCATGCGAAGGGATACAGGCCTCTATACCCCAAATATCACCATAGAAGTACCATGATCATCTACACACTCAACCCTCTTCTATCAACAATCCATCTTGGCCGTGGGCATATAGCCAATCCATGCTAAGGACTACATCATAAGAACCTAGAGGGGTAATGTGGAGATCAGACATCGTAATTAAGTCTCCAATCTGAATCTAGCAACTACGAACTAAGGAACTAATAGACACCCTAGCTCCTGAGGCTAACTCGACCTCCCAACTAACATCCTATCTAACTGCCACCAACCCATAATGATCCACTACATAGGGAGATATAAAGGAGTCTATGGCTCCTGAATCAAACAAGATAGAAACACTGATACCCTGAATCATACTTGTGGCCTCTATGACCATGGCCTGGTGCTCAGCCTAGTGGTTATCAACCTCTGCAAAGACTCTATGGGATCTACCCATGTCTCCAACTGTGGGCTTTGAGGTAGCCCCTCTCTAACCACTGGCTAACTATCCTTGTGGGAACTCTCTCGCTATATGACCCATACCATCGGAAGTGTAACATGGCCCTCAAGTCTAAATTTGTACTCCCTATGTCCTAGGCTGTTGTGATCCTCCGATCCTACTAGAACCATTATATCCACCCCTAGAGGACTGTTGAGTCCTAACTGTCTATGCCTGAGGGGTCTATGTCCTTTGATCCTATCTAGGGCCCTGAGACTGCCACTGTTTGGGCTTAGAGCCCTGATAACCCTATGAATGCCTTTGTCTAGAACCCTACTGAGATCCCTACTGTTGAGACTGTTGACCCTTAAAGGATCCTACTGAATGGTTCTATTTCCCCTCCCAAGAGGGTCTCTACTAACCTGACTACTGAGATGAGGAGTTTCGGTGCTAAGACCGATCCTGAGACTCTTGTCTAGTACGGATATCCTTAGCTACAAGTGTCATCTCAACTATATCTCTGAACATGTTAGGAAAGGCTAAACATATTGTACCCTGAAGAGACATATTAAGTCCCTTAATGAAATGATGGATACATAATTTCTTGTCCTTCATATAATCTACATATGGAAGGAGCTTGAGAAATTGACTCTCATATTGGGCCACTATGAGACCTCTTTGTTGGAGATAATGGAACTCCTCTATCTATCTCTATCTGAAATGCTCGGAGAGATACCTCTCTCAAAATTGGGCTACAAAAGACTCCCAAGTGAGTGTGTCAATAGCCACTCCACCAATGGACTCCTCTTCCTGCCACTAAGTGGAGGCCTTCTCCCATAGGAGATGAACTGCAAGTCATGCCTTTAGATTACTCCTATAAGGGTGCAACCCAAAGCATCACTGTAAACTCTGTAACTAGGCCTTTGCTACCGTCCTGTCAGTGGATCCCAAAAATAAGGGTGGCTGGAGTTGTATTAACTCTTAGATCTCATCTCCAACATCTCTATGAGGTCTCTCTCTATCTTTGATCCCATTCTTAGGTTTTACCTCTATCTGATGTACTGACTCACCCTCATGATCACCATGAACCTCAACAATCCTGGATGGAGGGCTCCTACTCCTCTCTCTATTAACTCCTCTACCACCTCCTATGATATCTACTTCCCTTTCAGAAATTTGTTGTTCTGGCTAGGGAACTATGGGTGGTAACCTCTACTGAATTACCCTGATCAAATTCTGAAGGATGTCCATAATATCCTGGTTTGGGTTTTGAGGTGGTGGTGGTGGTCCACCCCCCTCTCCTGTACTAGCATGTGTAGCTCTATGACCTCTACCTCATCGGCTAGCTCATGTGACAAAAGGCATCCTACATAATAGATTAAGTTAGGTGAGTTGAAACATAATGGGTCTAAAGGTTCCAATGTTGAAACCTAGGCTTTGATACCAAATGTCATGCCCAATATTTAACCAACCAAAAATGCAACAATTTTTTTATTTTTTTTTAAGTGAAAAGTTAAGGAATGATGTTCAAGGGTTAAGAGTAAGTTGACAATAGATTAATCAGTCAAGGCTAGAGTCAAGTCAACTAAGAAGTAAATCTCAAGTTCAGTTTACTGGATCCACCTTTGGCTAAGGTTTTAACTGAGGTGATAACTAATTTGGTAAGGTATCGATAATCTAGAAATGTTCTAGTTTCACTAACTCTAAAAAATCTATAAGGGTGTACCTCATTGTAAGTATAACACTGCAGTCAGGGTGCATAATCAAATGAATGATCAACTCCCAACAATAGGTTTCCTTAAGGTAAATTTTGTTAACCATGTGTACTAATGACCCTTAAGGGGTTTACATGCATTATTAATCCAATGATGATAACATGGGTGGGACTTAGTTGAAATTTTGGTCATAAGAGAATAACATAAAGATCGAGATCAAACCAAAGTTAACCTATCCCAATCTTTAATTTCATTATCGAAATCAAATCATAGATGAATTCTAGTTATTCTAATATTCTTTATTTGAGCCCAATGTCAAATATTATGTGTACATTAGCCTCTAGGATCATATATTAATGTGAATTTACATATCTAAATAATAGTTAGACAAAGTTATTATCATAATATTAAATTACTTTTATTAGATGTAAATTAAATAAAGTTTACTAACGATATAAGATATTCTATCTATATTATTCATTGGTTCATCCATATTAATAACCCTCATAAAAATTAAATTAAAGAAACCTAGACAATTCATTAGAGTACAATTCTGTTATCCAAAATAAATTAACAATTTAACTTAAATCAATTATTCTACTATTTAATAGCCTATTTCATTAATCACCAAAAAATAAAATTAATAAGTAATAACTATCATTATCATCTAAAAAGCATATGTCAAATCCCAATTAAACCCTAATCTAACAATCCACTAATATCAATTGATTAATTAATGAGCCTAACCAATAAAATTATTAACCACAAGAACAAACAAATTCTAAAAGTTAATCTACTAGTAAATCTCCTAATTAACCACTAATAGAGTAAAAGGAATAATTAACAATTAATAAATACATCAAAGAAATAACATAAACAAATTAAAAAGGTATTCCTAGACTACCAATCATACTACTCCATTAATCTAACAAAATAAACTCACCATATGCCAAGTGGGGTGATGTGACAACTCCCCACTTACCTAAGTCTACATGAGATCATGCATGGAAACCTTTTTAGAAAAGGCATGCACAATTACCAATGGAATTTTGGAATTCTACAAGGGAGAATGTAAGTTTTTAAGGGCATGAGGTTTGGGTCCACTAATTTTTATTAAAACTTAGCCTCAACTTAATGTAATTTCGCATGGATAAAGGAAAGCAGGTGATTGGTCAAAAGGTGAGTAATATCTTATGTTAGCACCAAGCTAGAAGTCATGGTACATTTGAAGAGCTAGGAGAAGGGTGGCTACTAGAGGTGACATGGGATTAGTGCCCACCCAAACATATTAAACCCAGCCCTCTACACTATCAAATATGCATGGAGACGTAAAGTGGGGTAGTTGAATATGTAATTTCAAGACAAGTATGTCAGTGGAAAAGTGCGCATGGGGAGATGGGAAGAGGTATGGCACAGAGCTTGGGTGTGGGTATTAAGCCCAATGAAGACAAGGACATGAAGGTGTCCAATCACATGCAAGCAATACATTGGTATATATATATTTTATGATTATATTTTTAAAAAAAGGTATGATTATATTAATAGTGCTATCTCTTCCCATTTAAGGGAGGATATGAAGTGGGGCCCACGTGCAGCCAAGTGGGAAGTATATTAGAGAGTTATTTTATTAATTATAGGTTTATTTTTATGGCTAACATTGGTTAGCTTAGAGGATTTAATACTAATCTCTATTAGGAAATTGGGGAGGGAATATTTTGTGTGGCAAGAGAATAATTTCCCTTCTCATACAAAATTCAGAGAGCATTTTTGCTCTAAAAAATTGAGAAATGCTATTTCTTTTGTTTTGTCATAGCTTCATTTTCTTTTAATTTCTTTTCTTGCTTTAAGAGAACTAATAGCATGAATTGTTAATTTAATTAGTTTATTCCATTAAGAAGTCTATGAATTGACTATTAGTGTTATGTGAATGTTGCATTAGTATACAAATTTGTTTAATTTAACATTGCTACCATGCTCCATTTTAAGGGTGTAAGAGGTTATAATGTTGCTTTTCAACTAAGGTGAGGATCCTATTGCAATAGAAGTTTGTTCGAGGAGAGATTGACTAATTTTGAACTTGAATATCACAATCAAACATTAAAGAGATTACAAGGTTCATACATCAACAAGATTTTATATGCTATTGAAACTATTAAATTGCCTACCCTATCAACTTTGGAAAAACATTTTGCAATGAAGAATAACTTCACTATTACAAGAAATTGAATACAATAATCATGAAAGTAATGATTCATCATTTTCATTATAGTAATCTCTTCAAATTTAAATACATATTCTTCATGAAGAAGAATTCTTCACATTTTACAACAAGACAATACAAATTGGTAGTATTACTCAATGAGAGTTTAAAGAAGAATAAGAAAACTTCTCTCTATTACAAATCACATACAACTTCACAATGGCCAAATGAAATGAAAATAACATTACAACTTTCAACCAAAAGATCAATCTCATTACAAGGGCATCCACAATACAACAATAAGGTTGTCATCACACAACCACACCAAAATGGAGAACTCTCCAAAGCTTTACCTAGAAGATCTTGACTTGAAAACTTGCAAATAAAAGAATAGAACCATGGAAGCTCACCTCCCATCCTAGGTCTCAAGGAGACCACCCCGGAGCTTGGAAAACCAAGGCTAAATAGGTATGGTCAACAAAAATGCTCACAACAATACACATATGCATAAACAACAATTAACTCCCAACCAAGGTTTTACAAATGAGTTTACCAACTCATTGAGAAGGGTGAAGGTGGGCTTTTCCAAGGAGGAGAATGCGATTGCATTCAAAATATCTCAACATGATTATTTCATTGCCTCTTCAAGGCTACATTATCAAATCTCCATACACATACTTGTTTATCAACATCATCAAGATACAAGCATACCGATAGCTTCATGGTGCCCATACACCATGAATTTATCTCTCTTCTCCAAGAGAAGAGACTCTCACCACAATGGAGAGCCCAACTAACCCCTTCACCCAAGGCTACTTCTTCCCTTTCGAAAGGGTGAGTAATGCCTCACTCCCATGAACAAAAACTCTCTCATTCAAGAAAAATAAAACCATAAACATGAATTCAGAACTCAAATCGCATCCCATACAACACAATATCACAACAAGCATAGAACTCATAAGCATGAGAGAGCAAGAACAACATGCTAATCTATTGTAAACAACAAGTAAACTTCCATGGCAATGAGTAAACCAACCTTCACAATGTGTTATGGTAAATAGTTTTTGAGAAGAGCCCAATCTTTATCCTTTCTTCTTCCAAACCTAATTGTCTCTAAAATTAGAGATTGGGTGAACACCCACTAACTCTACCAAGGGCCTCTAAAAGGACCTCCAACTTCTACCCACCCACTAACATTAATTTTAGACTTGACCCTAAAGTCCTTTGGCTTTTTCTTGTCCCCTATCATAAATGGCTGATTGGAAGGAAGTGTGGGGTTGGGTAAAGGTCAAGGCTCAATCTAATTTTCGTAGCATAAGGAAAATGGGTTATAAAATGGGTCATCTAGGCCACTAGGGAGTTATAGATGTGTTAAAAACATTCCTAACCCATACCCCTAACACTTAGGTACTTAGATTTTGCTACATTTGACCCTTAAGACATTTTTTGGCCTCTAGAAGTGGCTAGAAGAATTTAAATTCAAAAGATCAATTTGATAGAACTTTGCAAGTATCTCCAACAAGGGGATTAATTAAGTTCCTAATGAGTTAGCTAGGCTTAGGTTTACATTGCCAATCCAAAGTAGGCATGTCAATACATAACACATAACAAGTGTCAAGTGACACTAACAATTACACATCACATACGAAATGACATGTCTGAATGACAACATGAAGTTTTCTAATAACACACATGCAATTCACATTTACAATGGGTTCACATTACAATGAGGTTTTCAATCCCATATCGGATTAAACCTTGGCTTACTCAGTTCACATATGTTTAGCCTTGATTCTCTAAATAATTCTATGGTTCTCTTACCTGCACACTAAACATTGAGCATTAGTAGTTGAAGGTGATCAAATCACATGAAATATACATATTCAATTCTTTATTTAACAACATAAACCAATATGCAAAATTCAATTCTAATTGCAATTTTTTCATTCAATAATGTTTAAACATAACAATTCCATAATCATCATGACATGTCATCTGTGAAGTAATCAAATCTAAACATGATCCAATCTTCTCATCAATTCACATAATTAAACATACATAATCAAATCATGACATACTCTAGGTTCTAATCCTCATCACAATGTAATCTACATAATATAATAATCATCATCAAACATAATATCTCGAATCTCTGTCAGGATAATCAAAAAGTGTATCAATGTATCAAAATGTGAATGATCAAAAATGCTATGATGGGTCGGAGTGAGACCTCACAATAATATTGTAAAAGTAAGTACTACACTTGCAGTAAGAGATTTTCCTAAAATTATGGAACCTACTAACATGATTTGCAAGGAATGCGTTATGGCTAAATAGAAGAGAAGCTTGTTTCCTAGTAAGAAGTTCACATTAGTAGAGAAGTTGGAAATTGTTCATACAGATTTGAGTGGTCCCACAAGGACTAGAGGATTCTATGGTGAAAGGTATTTTATGATTCTTGTTGATGATTTTACAAGAATGATGTGGATTGCATTTCTTAAAGAAAAATAAGAGGTATTTGATAATTTTAAAGTAATTAAGAACAAAGTTAAGAATGAATCTGGAATGAAGATTAAATGTTTAAGATCTGATAGAGGAGGAATATTTACTTCAAAAGAATTTAACAATTTTTGTGAAGTGAATAGCATTAAGAGACATTCTTTAGCCCCTACAACACCTAAAACAAATAGTATTGCAAAAAGAAGAAACGGGTCAGTAACTGAAGCAACAAGAGCTATGTTATTTGAAAATGATTTGGTGAAGACATTTTGGAGAAAAATAGTGAATATAGCAGTATTTAGAATGAACAGAGTACAAATTAGAGCATACACAAACAAGACACCTTATGAATTTTGGTTTGGACATGCACCATCAGTTAAATATTTTAGAATTTTTTGAAGTGTTACATTAAAAGAGATGATGACATTGGAAAGTTTGACCCTAGAAGTGATGAAGGTATATTTCTTGGTTATTCATTGAAAAGAAAAGCTTATAGATGTTTCAATAAAAGAACTAAAACTATTGTTGACATCACAAATGTTAAAGTTGATGAAAAGTTCCAAATTTAGGAAAGAATGCTTGATTATGAATCAGATGAAGGAACTCGTCCTAGAATTGATCAAGAAAACATTGAATTATTCTATGAAATTGATAGTGATTTGCATAATGAAAGTCACATTGAGTAAATCAAAGAAGAACCTAGAGTAGAACCTAGAGTTGGAGGAAGAACTGAGATAGTGACACCTAATAGGAATCTAGCAAGAAATCATCCCATTGAGCAGATTATTGGGAGCATATAAAAATCATTTCTAACACGGAATAAGGTACACAAATAACTATGTTTAATTTCTCAAATTAAACCTAAATCTATTGATGAAGCTTGTAAATATGAATATTGTATTAAAGCAATGAAGGAAGAACTAGATCAAATTGAAAAGAACAAGACTTGGGAGTTGGTCCCTAGTCTGAAAGATAAGAATGTTATCGGAACTAAATGGATATTAAAAAACAAGATGAATGAACAAGGAGAAGTGGTAAGAAACAAAGCAAGATTAGTATGTAAAAGATACTGACAATAAGAAGGAATTGACTATGAAGAAACTTTTGCACCTTTTGCAAGGATTGAAGTAGTAAGAATATTTTTGGCTTATGCAGCTTATAATAAATTCAAAGTATATCAGATGGATGTAAAGTCAGCATCAAATGGAGAATTAGAAGAAGTATATATTGAGAACCTAGAACTTGGTATGCAAGAATGGATAAGTATTTGATAAAATTAGGATTTACTAAAGGTGCAATAGATAGTATATGAAAGAAATTGAGAATGGTTTGTTGGTTATGGTTATTTTTGTTGATGATTTTATCTTTGGAGGAGAAGATGAAGCTAGTGATAAATTTTCATATGAAATGAAGATTGAATTTGAAATGAGTATGACTGGTGAGATGAAATGTTTTTTAAGATTACAGATAACATATAACAGTGATGGTAATTTCTTATGTCAAACAAGGTATCTGAATGACTTATTGAAGAGAGTTGGAATGGATAATTGTAAGCTAGTTGGCACACCTATGGTAACTGGACATCAGTTATCTAGCACAGATGAAACTCCTATAGTTGAAAAAAAGAGGTACAGATCCATGATTGAAGGATTGTAGTATTTAACTCATACAAAAACAGACATATCACATGCAGTTGGTATTGTTGCAAGATTTCAAGTTGATCCTAAAGAGTCACATTATGTAGAAGTTAAAAGAATATTGTAGTACTTGAGAGGTACAATTGAATATGGATTATGGTATGCAAAGTCTGATGATTTTACCCTATGTGCATATACAGATGCAGATTGGGGAGGCAGTGTTGATGACAAAAAGAGTACAAGTGGTGGAGCATTTTTCCTTGGAGGAAGATTGGTCTCATGGCTAAGCAAGAAATAAAATTTTATTTCATAGGGCACAACAAAAGTATAATATGTAGTAGCAGCAAACAATTATAACTAGCTAATATGGATGAAACAAATGTTGAAAGATATTGGAATAAAATTTGATGAGCCTGTTGTTATACATTGTGATAACACTAGTACAGTAAGTATGTCTAAGAATTATGTACTACATTCTAAGACAAAGCATATAGAAATAAAGTATCATGTAGTGAGAGAGAAATTTGTAGAGAAAGTATTCAAACTTGAATATATAAGTACAAAAGAGTAGATTGCAGATATATTTACAAATCCCTTACCTAAAGATACATTTGAGTATTTAAGAGGTATGCTTGGGGTTATGCCTCAGCCTACTTTTGACAAGTGATGTAGATTGTTGCATCAGTCCAGTGGTATATGAGCTCTATATTTTTCTAGACTAGATGTTGGTACTTCCTTTCTGGGGGAGTATGTGTTTTTGAGCTGAGTCATGTAGGACTCTAGTGAATTTATTTTCTGAAAAGTGTCTTTTGACATTAATGATTGACATATTGATGTTTACTATTGTCATTTATGTCAATGGGGGAGAAGGATACATGAAAAATATAATTATAATGAGAAAGATTGAATATGAAAATGAAGCAAGATTTGATTGATGCAGAGGACTTGAAAATATTTTAGAGCAGTAGCATTGCAGTTTGGTATTCATGGAACCTAGATGTTTTGTAATCTATGTTGCCATCAATTCCAATGGGGGATATTATTAGGAATAAATGTTGAATATATCCTATGGGGGAGTATTCGGAGCCATTTTATAGCCATTGTATGTTGCATTCATGATTATGATTGTCATTGATGTCAACACAGTGATCTACTGGAGATTATCAGAGGAGAAGACAGTGTTTGAATTAGTGCATGTGGAGTATTTTAGATCAAGCTATGCGGAGTTGAGGACTTACTCTATATTATGTCTTGAGATCATGGTCAAGAGTGCATATGAAAATTCAATTATTCATGATAGTTATGTGTAATTCACTAGAAGCAGTATTCAGGAAGTGTTCCTAAGAAGCGGCTTGTGGAAACTGGATGCTATCTCCTAATTGGGATAGAATCTGGGCATGCAAAGTTATAAAGTTGATAAAGAAATTATGATAGTGATGTGGACATGACAAAAAATTTAGAGGTCTCATGAGTGAAGAATTATTTTGTTTAGAAGCCAAAATGTTTTATGTAATTGTGAAATATTGTGTAACGTATGGAAGTTTATATTTTCTAATTGGTTAAGCCTTGTTGGCCGACTCATTTGTAATTATTTGAGTGTGGTATAAAGGAAGGATTTTTTTCCTTAATTTTAATATGATATGAGAGATAGTATGAAAGTGAATTATGAATTTGAGCAATATATTTTGTAAGAGGATATGCGAAGTATAAAGATTTGGTATTGAGATCTGATGAAGTAGCTGGTGCAGTTTGGCACAGACAGAGGAGAAAAGATTAGTTGCTGAGATCTATAATTATTTGGTATTAATTTTTTGAGTAATATAGAGATCATTTGGATAGTGTGTTTAGTAATCTTACCCTTAAAGCTGTTTGGATAGTGGGTCCTTCTATCTTCCATAATTCCTAACAGGGTTAGAATCTTTTAACAGGGATTCAAAGTCTCCTAATAGGAACTCATATGTATTGAATGTATTTCATAAGGCTCTTAATAGAGTCCATCCTCTCACAAGGAATTTTCATATTGGTACATCTTTTGTGGGTATCATTCCCACCAGGGTTTACTCTCTAATCAAGAGGTTGTTAACATATCTTATTTTATTGTATTGTTGTGTATGTACATCTTTATATGGTTGTTGTTTACATTGATTACATGATTGAAATCTGTTAATGAAGTAAAGAAATGTATTTATCTGATAATTGATTCACCCCCCTCCCCTCTCAAATATCTTGGTGGACTTTACTTTCTAATAATAGGGATATCTCGACCTATACCTAAGCATAAAGTGCCAAGCCTTGTGGCATACCTTGAATGCAGCCATACTGTTGGAGAACTTTGTAGAAACATAACCACTCAATAACAAGAGGAGTATGCCCTACCATCCACTGGGGCATACACATAAAAGGAAGCTTTGTAGCATCCTCAGCCCATGGCTGGAAACCTAGATACGGTCACCATGTCACCTTATCTAAATCATCAATAATATGTCTCTAGTAATCAAGCTTTCCCAGATATGACTAGACAATTATACACTCGTAGATGTAAGAAAAAGGCCATTCTGGATGTCTACATCACACTACCACTAGATGAATGATCGGGAGATGCTCCCATGTCCATAACTATAGTAGAATAGTAGTGATAAATATTGCAGCACCTTGTATGTAAATGAAACCATACAACTCATGATAAAGTTGCACAAGGACACAAGAACCCCAATCAAAGTTTCGATGATGACCAATCATGTCCTCTAAGATGCAGCCCTAGCCAATAACAAAAATTGTGACCACGTTGATTAGGAAGAAGGAATCCACTGATCAAAACACCCAAGACAATAAGAAGTATGGGAAATGAGATGAACTAAGCCCATGGAATCCTCTTGTCAATGATGTTAGGATCACCAAAGAGACATCTACAAAAAGTACCATCATGGACTTGATCATAGTATAGGATCTCTTTATGTATCAGAATTTGGGGGATTTAGTACACATCCTTGGGAGTGATTACCATATCCCCAAGTGGCAAGTGGAAAGTATTATGGTCAGAGTGCCATTTCTCTACCATAGCAGTGAGTAGTCCTTAATTCACTCAGAATTTAGGTATGCCTAGCAGGAAAGAAAGACCACATCATCTAATTAATTGATGCTCGTGAGAACCCAAATCATCCACCATGTCTATAGGCCATGGATACGCCCTGAATATATAACTTCTGTAGGGGAGCCTATGGATTCAAGTGATATTGAATCAATAATCAGATCATTAAATAGTGAATCATCACAAATCAATCGACATCTTAACCTATCAATATCATCATCAATTTTCCTAATTCTAAAGAGAGAGGATAGAAAATAATCAAATCAACCAATCATGATTGACAATCAACATTCATCAAAACATGATCAACACTAACACTGAACCACTCGTTTCATCACAGGATCCATCATTCATATTCATTGATCAATCACATGAATCATTCAGACTAGACGAATCTATCAAATTTTGAAAACACTTGCAAAAAGGTTGTAAGCGCTATTTTATGGCATGCACTCAAAAGTGTTGAAACAACCTATAAGCGCTACTAAAATTTGTAATGTCTACTAGATCATAGCATACATGCTACGGTATGTGTTATTCACGTTGATGTTATCATATGCGCTACCTAAAGGCTTAAAAGTCAAAACCTAACCTAGGGCACTTAGGTATATGCACTAATAAAATTATTGCACGTGTTGTTTCCCAATGCAGATGCACTGAAACAAAGATGTACATGCCTCTAAAAACATAGTACACACTATTTCTTTTTCTTGGCAAATAAAATATATTTTCACACCTAAAAATATAGATTTTTTTGCAAAAGAAATTAATCAAATGACAAAGAGGGTTTATTGAGGTACTCATCAGAGGTTTGTAGTCCTAAAGACACTGGTATCGGTACTCGCACTTGAATCTATGCTCTTGATAAGGAAAAACCATCGTAGAAAAGTTAGAGAGGTTAGAGAAGAAAATTCAAAGGAAGCGAGTGAAAATGAATAGTAAAATTGACTTTTTACCCCTATATATAGCTATTTGACCTAAAAAGGTGCCTATTTAAGCAAAAAATTGACCTGGGGTTAAATTGATCACCAAATTGACCAAATCATGGGTATTTCTCATCATTTCATTAGTTAAATCATTATCAAAAATGAAATCAAAATCAACGCAAATTCAAAATTATTGAACGAAATGATCCAAAATGTTCCATTTCATTTCTGAGGGGCATGTAGTTGTATCATCATTGATTCAACCAAAATCTATTGTAGGATTATCAAACGTAAAATATTTCAAACTCATTAGTGAGGCATGGAAATTAGAAAATCATTTGAAATCAAGGCATCATATCTAGATTCCATCATCATAACGATCAACGATAACATCATCAATCAATCAGGGTTTCACCAGGGAATCTACATCTTTGAGATCTACATTAATCATCAAGATCAAATCAGACATTAGTTAACCATGAAACTACATCAAGACATTGGACATTCTTTGAACCAATGCACTTCACACATCGATTCAAAGAGGGGCATTTGTAGACTGTAATGCCCGACTAGGGAACCTAGGATAATTTAACCTAAACATGTCACTAAGTTTACAGAATAATTCATTTTTGTTTTCTGGCAGATCTCTTTTTTTATATTTTTATTTTAATATATTTTTTAACAAAATTTAATACACACACAAAGATATATATATATATATATATATATTTTAAAAAAACCTATAATTAACTCTCAGAAAAAATTACCAAGCTAATATTTTTAAAAAATAAATAAAAAAATTTGAATAACGAATTATTTTCTTTTTAAACATATATATATTTTTTTCCATTGATTTTCTTTAATGGAAAAGTAGGGTTTCTGACAAAATTAATTTCTATTGAATATGATTTCACAAGCCAATTCAAATTTAATTTCCTATGCAAAAATTTGTTGGGATAATGGAAAGATGTGTACTGAGAGGGGAGGGGTGAATTAGTACCCTTAAAATTTTTCAAACTGAATCTTTGTAAACATGAATATCACTAACCGACTCTATCAATTTCATGTAACATACATCCATAACATAATTTAAATTTAAATGCACTTAATCTAATCAATAAACCATTTGTGAAACTTCATACATATAACTCAAGTATTTTGGTATCAAAGGAACCCTTGTTAGAAGGTAAAAATTGTTGTGGGGATGTCACCCACAAAGCTTCACTACTATAGTAACAAACTTATTGGCTAAGGCTACAAAGATTGTGATGACTTTTGGTGATCTTACCCTATTAGGAGTAAGAATGAGATCATCTAGATCTACCTGGTTAAAGAATTTTAGAAACACAATCAAGTGTGCACTCAGTTAAGAGATTTACAATAGAACTATTCAGTTCACTCTGTTAAGAGATTTAAAGTATGCTACAATGGTTAAAGAGTAACAGTGGGATTGATCAATAAATAGAAAATTAATCTTGCCTGATTCAAATCTATAATGTACTTATATTTTATCACCTTAATGTTATTGATCTCCTTAATGAATACTACTCAGTAGCCTTCTATTCCTGATAAACTGAATGTTCCTTCAATTCTTGTTAGTCATAACCCTGTCTAATCTTCACATGTCTTTCACTGCAGAGGCTACTACATGTGTGATTCATGTCAAAATGACATCCTTACAAATTTATATCAAACTGATCTTGACCTAATTAGGGTTTAACCTCTATCTTAGAAAACCTAAGATAAACAGTAGAAATGAATAACTCGAATCAACATTACATAGGAATCATCAATAATTTAATGATTACATCCATATTAAATTTTGTCTCCATCTTGGTAAATCATTTTATTAATCAATGGAAATTGTTTTCCTTGTAGTTTGTGCCATTCCAAACTTATATGGCATTTCATGTTTCACTCGGTGTATACTACATTCATCGCTTGGTAATTAACTAGTGCTCGGTTCATATGAATGGTCGGTGAATTTTATGCTCAGTACTCGGTAATCATCTATCTTGGTAAGAGTGCTCAGTCAAAGATGTGTTCGGTTAACTTAGTGATTTGCCTTATGTTTTGCTCAGTGTATAGGCTCTCTATATTGACTGGCTTTCTTGTCTTGTCTCCTTTACCGACTATATGAATGAATGATACTAATGACAACCATTAATGCTCTTTAGGAGTAACAAAATTGAGATAATTTTATCTATCTTTTTTAGGTAAATATCCTAACTCAGAAAAGTCACACCATTTCTTAAAATTTATTCCTAGGTTTTTAAACCACCCAAACAGAGTACCAAATCAAATTTAACATCAAAATAATCCAAATTTTCACAACAACAAACTTAATTTAAAATAGAAATCCAATTACCAATTCATTACATAAACAAATCCAAACATGAAGAAAACAATCTTTTCAAATGAAAGAATTTTATAGAAGGAAAGTTTCAAACCCTACCTCAAACAACACCTGAAAATATGAAGCTAAGAAAGACCCAATTCAATATTTTAAATCCAAGCTTTCAAACAATCTCAAAACAACATTCACAAAAACAAAGCATTCCAAAAAACTCTTCCAAATTCATCCAAGAGCTCCTCCAAAACCTAATAAATGTAATTGAAAATAATACCTAGAAACCCCTCATAAAGAAGACCTATTCCTCCTAGGGTTTCTAAAACATGCAAACCCTAAAGCAAAACTCAACTCTCTCTACCTAGTTTATATTAATCACTTCCATGATTAAATATAACATAATAATAAAATAATGCATTTTTCAATTATAATTTCAAACTCAACTTTGAACTTTAAATTCTAATTCAATTTTCACTTAAACCGAATGTGCAACTTAAATTGCATATAATTACTTAATTAATCAAAAAATACTTTAGCACATAAATAACTATCCAAACTGATAAATTAAATATTAAATAAATCAACTATGACCTTTAAATTCATATTTAGATTTAATAATTTATTAAACCCTTTTATTCTAAATTTAAACTATTAATTTAATATTTTAATTAACAAAGGTATTTAATTAACCTTAATAATTAAATATCTTATGTATAATATTTTCACAATCATATAATATAGCTATTCTAATCTCATAATTATTCTTAATTTAATTATTTAAATCAAATAATTCACACAAGCAATTCCACTTGACTCATGAAACACAAAAATCAACTAACTCCATATCAAACAATCACCAAGGAAGGGCTTGTGAATTCACGTCATCTTGACAAATTCAGATGGGTAGAAATAAATATCTGTCCTTTATATTTAGAACAATCAAAGGCTTTGGTTGGGATTTGGATTTGTATGTTATCTCCCTTCTCTTACCATTGAGATTTTGCGATAGGGCAAGCTCATCCTGGAAATTCAGGGAAGTTGATTGGTGCACGAGCACCCTCAAACTCATTAATGGAAGATTAATGGGAAGGGTTAGGATACCAATTGGATCTTGAATCCAATGATGTAATAAAGTCCTATTTTGTAAGGCAAGGTGACAATAGGTAGAGTTATAAACCTAGTTGTCTATCTTAGCCGGTTGTTGGACAATTTGTTTAGGAAGGGCTAGAATAGGCAGTAAGACAGTTTTTGTTTACGATGTTGATAGGAGTAAGTTCAGAAATTGGATCTTGGAATTAGATACTATGATTGAGGAATGTATAAAAATTTGATCCAAGAGAATTGGAAGAAGTGGGAAGATTTGCAGAAGTCTTGATAACTATTTTTAATAAAACCACCTATTGTTTTCCTGAGAAATTGACTGTGTTTTGAACTACAAAGATCTGTATGATCACACATGTGCCATTAATTGAATGTGGAAGTTATTCTTGTATCTTATTAGTTAATTTTAAGTGATTTTAAGTCTTGAATTGACTGGAATTAAAGGCTCTCACATTTGTGTGTTCGTTGGTTGCAGGAAGACCCGACATAGGGTTTCGAAACAAAACTCCTCTTTCCAGGAGACTCCACCATGGGAAATTTCTGAAAATTGGTGGAAGGAAAGGAGGGAGGATGTACCATAAGATTCTTTAGTTCTTAGAGTGGGAGATTGATGGAGAAAGGAGGAATGATTAAACCCTTTGGACAGGCATCTCTATGTGACTGTCTAGAATTGTGGGTTTGAATACACGACTCAGCCCAAGGATGGAATGGAGATCTAAATCATTGGATTCAGTTGTTTTATACAATTCTGAAGATGTTCCAATAGTTTATATTGGAAGGTGGAAAGGATTTCAAACACTTCCTTTGTTAATTTGGCCTATTAGCCTTATTAGGTCTAGGAGAGATTGGTGGACAGTTGAAGTTTGGAGATTGGTCAAGGGTCCAAACTTGGTGTGTATTGTTGATAGGTTGATTAAAACCTTAGAGGGTGGTTAAGACCTAGATTGGAGTTCCAAATGTGTGTGTGAAAATTGTACCTGATCTATAGACACAACACTTCAGTAAAACATTAGAGGTTAGCAAAAATCAAAATCGTGCAAAATTGAAATCTACTCTAACCAAGTGATTTACTGCCTTCTAGTAGGTGCGAGATTAATGTTCTCAGATTGTTATCGAGATCAGTGACCTAGATGACACCTAAATGAAGGATTTGAAAGCAAAACTGATATCAAATATGAATGTAATTAATCTACATTTTTGGTATTTTCTATGCAATAATAATGAAAAACTGATATGAATCTATGCTAATATGGAAATTGATCTAACAATGATATGAATCTATGCTAAATGATATGCAATGCTCAAAACTAGAAAGATCCCACAATAGCTTGGATTCGCAAAGATGATTCTTCAGACTCCAATTTGACAGCGTGAGAATGTAAATTCGTGGATGCAAATTTGAGAGATTTTAGAGATGAATTATGAAGAGCTGAGCCTTGTTTTTATAGAAATCTAGGGCTTTGGAGGTGCATGGAAGAAAGCCATAAATCACTCAGATTAACTCAGCTTGATTTTTGAGTTATCTGATAATAAAGATAATTTAATTCACAAAAACATGCAAAAGCTAAGTTTTAACTCAAAATAGAGTTTAGCTTTAATTGATAATTGATAGTTGTCTGCTTTTATGATTGTGCATGTTTTATTTATGAATGAATTTAATAAATAAAGTGATTTATGCTCAACTTAACTAATTTTTTAAAATAAATAATTGATTTATGGGTTAATCAATTATTTAATCAAACTTTTATTAAAAACTATATTATTAAATAATGACAACTTGCTTTAATTAATTAAATAAAAATTTAATCAATTATTCATAGGATATTGGATTTATTGTCAAAATTAAATAATACAATTAATAATAGATAGAATTAAATTTAATTACACAATTAAGTGGCAAGATATTAAATCTAATTAATTAAATATGAAAATATTCAATTAATCAAACTTAGGATAAATGTGATTTATCGCCAAATAACCATTAAATTAAAGATAATTAAGATAATTAGGAATATTCCCCGATGTAGAATTTAAGATAATCAATTAGGATTCGATGATGTTTAGATGTGCCTTAGGTTAGGACTTCTATGTCGATTTCATTCGAATTGTTGATATAGGAGATTAATGAACTTATAGCCCATTTTTGGGGTATTACATTTTGCCCCTCTTTGAATTACTATGTGAAGTGTAGTGGTTCAAAGATAGTCTATGTTTGATAGAGATATGAAACGGATTCGAAATTGATAATTGATATGAGACAAAAGCTGATTGATATTGATTTGATATGGAGATAATAGGTCCTGAATGACCAAAGATAATGTTCACTATAGCAGCGATGAACCGATGATTGTGAAAGAGTGTCAAAATGCCTGATTCCAAACCTTAGGATTGCTAAGAAGTGAGTGACCGGTTCTAGACTCGATTGTCTTAGCAGAACTAGCAGGTATCACATCCGAACCCTTCAGTTGCTGAGGAACCAAGGAAAGAACACTAATGAACTGATGGTTGCAAAAAGCCGATACAGATTACAAGATTAGGAGGATACCAGATTGATATGGATCGATGAATCTAATATGCCCCAAGTGATGATAGATTTGCCCTGAGCGATGAGGACTTTTGATGAATTAGTAACTAGACGTGATTGTTTGTCTTGATCACTGATGAAAGATATTGATAGAAATTGACTCTGAATGATGTGCAATACCATGCCCCCTTTGGGATTAAAATTGAAATCTGACAAGAGAAGTCAGTGTTGAATAGTTCAGAAGCATGTTAATTGATTGGAAAAGTGGTTATACACATTCAAGAACGCATTCTACATCGTTGGAAGGTCCCAAAAGACCAAGTTTGACTAGGTTAAACCATGAGCTGACCATAGTTGACCAAGTTAAAATTTTGATAGTTTGATGTTAGATAATTAGTTAAGTTGAATACTAGATTTCTGTGATGATGGAAGGTCGATTATGCAAGTAGTTGACAATATGAATGATCTCAGATTTTGATTTTGATCCCGAAAAAGCATTCTACTTCTTGTTTCATTGGAGGAACCTTCGTGGGAGATTCAACTCTTGTTAGATATAAGCATCAAGGCATAAACGCCAGGATGACCTAAATATCATGTCCATTTTGATATAGCAATTTGTATAAGCATCAAAACATAAACATCATGATGACCTAAATACGCCTTGCATTCAAACACATCAAACAGTCAAGAGGTCATTCTAAATCCAGTGTGAATTACCATAGTGACCCTTTAGCATTCACATCCTTAGGTAAGATCGTGTTTCATAGTAGGAGAAAGAATTCACTCAAAAAGACAATAGTGAGATCAAACTTCCTTGAATTTTCTAGGTATCAATGGTTGAGGTACGCATGGCCATCCAATTCAAGATAGAGGCTCTTATAGTCGGACACCATTTCAATCCATAATTTCCAAAGATGTTAGATTTTCACATACAAGCAGAAGACAAAGAAAAGATTATGCCCCTAGTCATCACTCTCTAAATCCTATAAAGGACATCATCGAAGAGCTCGAAGGGACACAATATGCAAAAACCTCAATGCAAATCAGTAAGCATACAAGGAGATAAAAGCATTAAAAAAAAAAGCATAGATTGTTTTCAGTTTGATGTTTGATGTTTGATGTTTGATGTAGATGCAAAATCTTTTCTGGAGACAAGATAGACTTGACTGACTCAAATGAAGCTTCAAAGGACTCTGACTGGATATGAGACGTCTAAGATATACTGGGGACCATAGGATATGACATTGATTGCCCCCAAGTTTGAACATTGATAGGATACAGACGCTTGAGCTGATTGGTGGACAAACTGACTTATTGAAAACTAGAAATGCAAAACAAACCGGGAGATATGCACAAACTAAAGCAAGACTGAAAGCTGAGAAAGACCAAGATTGTGCTGATAGATGGAGCATTTTGAAACAAGTGGCACCCGTTTGCTGAGTTTTCACCATCTTGGCAGAGATTCTATTTTTGCTACCAAGGCGCCTGTTTCCAGGTTTTCACCAAGGCACTTTTTTTTTTCTTTTTTTTTTGTATTTTTCATTTTTTCAATTTTTTTGTACTTTTGATATTTTTTTATTTTTTAAAGGTTTTTTTCAGGACATTTTACCATAGACTGAATGCCTTAGGCGTATAATTTCTTCAGATGGAGAACGTTGATTGGTTCTCAGAGCTATTCTCCTTCAGTCATTGAGAGTTGATAGGCGCCAGAGCCAAAAGTAGCAATGATTACAAAGGGACCCAGCTAGTTGGGTTCAAACTTCCCCTTGCATTCTCGATGTGATTGATTTTTAGGATTCTCTCTCAAGACTAGATCACCAACCTAAAATTATCTGTGTTTGACTTTCTTGTTGTAGCCTCTAGACATTCTCTTCTGATATACTCTAAGATGATCATACGCTGCTTGTCTGCGGTCATCTAGTAGTTCAAGTTCTTGCAACCTAGACACTCTATAGTCATCATCAGTTACTAGACCATGCATTCTGATTCTTAGTGATGGGATTTCAACCTTAATAAGTAGTACCGCCTTAGACCCATAAACTAAAGTGAAAGGTTTAGCCCCTGTAGGCATTCTGATACTTGTTTTGTAGGCCCATAGAGCTAGATTAATCATGAGATGCCAGTCTCTACCAGTTTTGTGTACTGTTCTGTGCAAGATCTTTAATAGATTTTAGTTGGAAGCCTTAGCTTGTCCATTCCCTTGAGGATAGTAGATAGAAGACGAATGTTGAGTAATCTTGAATTTGGCACATAAATCATCTAGGTCCTTATTTTTGAATTGTCCCCCATTATCTGTGATTATAGAATGTGAGATCCCATATCTACAAATGATGTAGTTCAAGATGAACATAGATATCTATTTCCCCATTGCTTGTGTTAAGGGAACTACCTCTACCCATTTTGTGAAATAATCTGTAGTTGTGATTATATGGGTATGCCCATTAGAAGAGTGTGGATAGATAGCACTGATAAGATCAAAAGCTCATTATTGAAAAGGCCATTGTGTGGTGAAGGGGATTAGATCTCTCCTTAGAGCATGAATCAAGTTACCGTGCACTTGGCACTTTTGACAGTTCTTAGCAAACTTGATAGCTTCTTTTTCCATTTCAAACTCCCAAGCAAGATCATATCGTGCAGTCCCAATGTCTAGCAATGTGGAGAACAAGAGGGATTGGCAAGTTGGTGGAAGAGATGAAGACAAGAGAATGAAGGAGAATGAAGTGAATAAATCCTCAAGGGAAAACTCCTCAAGAATACCCAAGCTAGGGAAAAATAGGTCATGTAAAGCACATTTGGATAAGCAATGAAAGGCTAGCATAAGATAAGTCACAAAAGCGTAATGCCAAAGAAAGAAAGGATGTAGTCCAAAGGAGTAGACATGTCAAGAGGCTTCATAGCACTGTGTTTTACTCTTTCTTTCTTTTTTTTTTTTTTTTTTTGAATTTGTTTGAATTTTTTTGAATTTTTTTTCTTTTCATTTTTCATTTCTTTTTGAATTTTTTTGGAAGAAGGCAAGCTTTTTAGATAATGCTCCTTGAAAGGATAAACCATGATATGCCAAGGATTCGAGATGATATGCTCAAAGATGCTGATAAGGAAAGGGAGATAAGGTTTTATGTAAAACGAGTGAGGTTGGAAGATAGGAGGAATAGGCAAATGAGGAAAAATGATAGAAGGTAGAAGGATAATGCATGGAAGGATTCTGAAAGGGTAAATGGAAAGGAAGGAAAGCTCAACATCAACACATACCTTGAAGGGTGGTGAGAGGGTGGAGGAAACGTGAATGAAGGAATACATGAAGGAATATGGTGAATGGATAGCAGAGGTTGTGGTTTAGGCGCATGGAATGGAGGAATGCTTTTGGAAGAAGATGAAGTGGAAGCCTTTGGAAGCTTGAATGTCAACTTCACCTTTTGTTCAACACCAGACTCTTTCAAGAGAGACTTTGGAATCCATATAGCCGTAGGCTTTTCATTTCTTTTTGGTAATTTGGAGAGAATATCTTCAATGATAGATTTTGGAACCCATACTTGTCTTGTAGTTTTCTTCTTAGATATCTCTTTTGACTTTATGCCTCCGTGTCATTTAGAGGAGACATGGTGTTCTTCTCTTTTTCATGGATTCTTGTATTGCTTCTTTTTCTTGTATTGAACATTCAAGTTACTTCCAAAAGACTTGGGACTTGTGGAAGAAGAAGTAGGATATGACTGGTTTAAATGGGTGGGTGGATGGAAAGGATTCAAGGGTATGCATGTATGTTGATCTTGAGGAAAGATAGGAGATGGAGGGATGTAAGGGCCCAAGATGGATGGTGAATTAGGAGAGTTAGGAGGGGAAAGTGAAGGGACATAAGGACCCAAGATGGAAGGTAGACATGAAGCCCTTAGTAGTGGTGGAAGAGGTCCAAGGATGGAAGTGGAAGACACAAAAGGATAATCAACAAGTTCATCAGCATCTATATGACAACCAAGGATATCAGCATCTTTAGAGTGAGCATTAGGATTTTCAATAGAATCAAGTACATCTTGAATATGAGCACCTTCTTTGATAGGATTGTTCAAAGCTTGCAAAGACTTAGGAAGAGTAGAAAGTGGAAGCGAACATGGAGTGGTAGAATAAGAAGATGGAAGACTTTGATCTTGACAAGGATCTTTGGATAGCATAAGCGCATAATTTTTCTCTTGATTTTCAATAGGCTTAACATTGGAAGTAACAACACCATTTTCAATAATCTTAATGGAAGTATCATCTTTGGAAAGCACAAGCATAGTAAGGTTATTTTGATTGTCAATAAGCTCAACAGTGTAAGTAGTAGCTTGATCTTGCTTAGGAGAAGACTTAAGACATGGTGGACTACATGAAAAAGGGTGTATAGAATCAAAAGAACCATGAAGCGGATAAGAGACATCCTGAAAAGGAGTGGACAACATGGACAGTTCTTGATCTTGATCTTTCTTTATGTTTTTTTCTTTATCATTTCTGGAGTCCTCTTGACATGGAGCCACCTCTAAGGACAAGGAAGCATGTTGGGATTGTATGGAAGACTTTGGAAGAGATGGTGGAGGACTAGCTGAAGTAGGAATTATAGCATATGAAGGCTTAGGCTCTTTAGGTTTAGCATGATTGAAAGTATCAATAGCCAAGTGAAGGTTAGCTTGAGTTTCTTTAAGAGGTAGCCCTAGAGGATAACTATAGGGAACCACATGAAAAATATCAGGGCTTGTGTCAGATGAAGGTTCTGTGAAAGATTTGAAAGACTCGAAAGCTTTAGGAAATGTATGGGTATTGGAGGAAGTAGGGGATGGAAGGGAACCATCACAAGACAAAGGTCCAACATTAACATGATCTTGCTTGAGAAGATAATCTTTATTTTCAGCAGGAGAGTCCTTAGGAGAAGGATTCTTATAATATTGATGCTTCAAGCTAGCACGATGCATTTTATAGTCCTCAGCAGTAGTAGATGGATCATAATCAAGGTATTGTCCACAAAAGCCATCAAAATCTCTTTCAAAATCAAAATCATATGGATCACCATCACGATCTATCCAATGTGACGGCCCATTTGTAGTAAGCAGGAACACACGACGAGGAGGACTCTTAGGAATAGAGGTGTCATAGGTATCATTACATTATCTGTCGTCATAGTCATCATAGTCTCCAAAGCTAGATGTGTCACTCTCCGTGGAAGAGGTATCATAAGGGTTATCACATTGCTCAATTTTTTTTTGAGGGCATGGTGACATGTACAAGTCTTTATCAAATGGAAAAGAGCATAGAGTTTCCATGGAGAACTCTTTAGGTTCCTTTTCTTTCTCAAGTTTGTCAAGCTGGACTTGCATAGCTTGCAGTTGCTTCATCATAGCGGTGATTAGAGCTTCTTCCTCTTGTGTACTGATTCTTTGAGACATGCGTACTGATTCTCAATAGCTGTTGATCTATTCTTGACATAGTGATTCATTCGACAGATTCTGAAACTAGGCTAAAGAAGCTGAATATCTGGCAATTTTGACAATTTTTTTTGACAACTTTCAAAAATTTCCCAAACGACACTCTGCAGACTCGTACGATAGTGGATATGCTATGAAATGACAATTGAAAAACTCGTACGACAATTGCAAGCAAGATTTTGACTCTTAGAATTTTTTGGCATCAAAACTCGTACGACACTGGGTTGGTTATCATACGACAGTTGGGTAGCAATGAAATGACAGTTGAAAATCTCATACGACAGTTGGGTAGCAATGAAACGACAGTTGAAAATCTCATACGATAGTTGGGTAGCAATGAAACGATAGCTGAAAATCTCATACGATAGTTGGGTAGCAATGAAACGACAGTTGACAATATCATACGACAGTTGCAAGATTTTGACTTTAAGAATTTGCTAGCATGGAAACTCGTACGACACTGGGTACTCAATCATACGAAAGATGGGTTGTAATGAAATGACACTTAATGGAAACTCATATGAATTTTTGACCTCTTAAGATGACTTTTGACTCTAGAAAAGGATTTTACTTCAGATTTTGCAAATTTTGAGTTTTTAGATTCGGATTGTTTGCAAATTTCAATGTCCAGATTTGAAGATTGTAACAGATTTGTTCATTTTCAATAACCAGATAGATAAACAAGCACACAAAATAGCAAGCGATTTCAAGCATGTCTGAAAATAATGAACAAGGGTAAAAGCAACCTTGTGCATGAACAATCAAGTGACTTATTTGTTCTAATCCTCAGAAGTGCTAATTGTGTATGTTCCAAAAATGTTTTGTAATAATGCACATATACCCTATAAAATGAAAATTTGGCCTCGCTAGGGTTTTTAGAAATGGTTTGACTCTGCAACTTTTATGATCCAAAGGGGTGAACTCTAATCCCAGTGCACCAGGGTTTTGACATAGTCTGAGAACTTAATCTTCAGGAGCTGCTAGGGAGATCTGACAACCCAACAATGAACCATACCCATGGATATTTCTTCCACAAGGACATTTATATAGTGGCTGTCACTACCACGGCAAAAATGGCTATTACCGCTTGAGGTTCTATCAATGCAGTTTACCCTATGAAGGGATTGTCCACTACGGTTAACCCTCTCTAAAGGTGACTCACAATAGTATACTACAAGGGGACTTGGCTCTAGATCCAAGGTTTTTGACACCTCTTCACTTTTAACCCAAACAAAGAAAGCAGATTTATCTGACACGCTAAGACAAAGTTTGTCTCTCCAAGGTCTATGATATCAACCCCACATGATCTATCAACCCCTCTAGAGAGAGAATGTATCAATCAATAAGGGAAGATGCACTAACCAATTTTGATTCACCAAAGCTCATGATGTCTACCCCACGTGATCTATCAACCTCTCCTGGGAGAGAATGTATCAATCAATAAGAGAAGACGCACTAACCAAGTTGAATGTGAAATGCACTAAGTATCCTCCCTACCTACAAGGATTCTATCGTCAAGAAGGATTTCGCTGGGAATCCAATCTCTCAAGAATCATGAATAGTGTTCATAGGGCCTAATTACTATGTGAGCACAGATGTATGTTTCCAAAAGAAAATCTACCAAAAGTATCCAAAAAGTAGAAAGAGGAACACTTAATGCTTAAAGTGAATATGAGATGAGTCCACAAGGTGGAACACTTAACACCTCACACAAGCTAAAAATGAGTCCCCAACTTAGAAAACAAGTGAGTTCCTAAAAGAACAAAAGGGTTGCCAAGTGGAACACTTAACGCTTCTGTCTTGTTGACCCCTCCCCTTTATGGCGCTGAGATTGCAACCACGGGGTGGAATGAGGGGCCGACAGATTAGCTATTCCAATAACCCAAGATAGTAATCAAGATCAATCACAAGTATCTAAGACTACTTAATGAATCCTTAAGGGGTCACAAACTAGTATCAATTATGCAAGTGTGTAAAACAAAAGCATTAAAAGAATCACCCAAGCTAGACACACGAGAGATTTATTTTAAGCCCCAAATCAAAATATTATCAGCACAAGTGGAATACCTAAGATCCTCGCAACGCGCTTAGTATATTTTTACCTGATTTTAGCAAACTTTATGCTTTTTCCAATCAAAACCAGCAGAAATCAATCAGAAATAGTAAATTTCAATTGTTAGGGTTAGCTGTCAGTCAAAATCCAAAAATCAAATCTGACAAACTGCCTGCCAAAATGAAATGATAATTAAAATCTGATACCAAAACTCATACGACAGTGGGTCTCTTACCATATGACAGTCAGATCCTGATGCTGAAACTCATACGACAGTGGGTCTCTTACCATACGACAGTCAAATCCTGATGCTGAAACTCATACGACAGTGGGTCTCTTACCATACGATAGTTGAAACCTGATGCCAAAACTCGTATGATAGTGGGTCTCTTACCATATGATAGTTGAAACCTAATGCCAAAACTCATATGACTGTGGGTCTCTTACCATACGATAGTCAAATCTTGATGCTGAAACTCGTACGACAACTGTACGGACTGAAATTAAAAATCGTGTTGTACGGACAATACCACCAAAATAGGCAGTAGCAGGGGAGTTCTAATAGAGAAATGATAGAAGATTGATAGAAATGAAGGGAAGCCCATTTCAGGGCCCCATAGTGGGTGCCAGAAATGTGTGTGTGAAAATTGTACCTGATCTATAGACACAACACTTCAGTAAAACATTAGAGGTTAGCAAAAATCAAAATCATGCAAAATTGAAATCTAATCTAACCAAGCGATTTACTGCCTTCTAGTAGGTGCAAGATTAATGTTCTCAGATTATTATCGAGATCAGTGACCTAGACAACACCTAAAGAATTTCCAAATGAGTTGCCACCACTTAGAGACATAAGCCATAACATTAACTTGATCCGAGGAGCAACTTTACCTAATAAGGCTACATATAAGTTGACCCCTGAACAAAATAAGAAAATGGAAAGAAAAATCCAAGAACTCTTAGATAAGGGCTTGATCACTAAAATTCTAAGCCCTTGTGTAGTACCTTCTCTTTTGGCCCCTAAGAAGGAAGGCACATGGAGGTTGTGCACTAATTCTAGGGCAATAAATAGGATCACAATCAGGTATAGATTTCATATGCCTAGAATAGAGGACCTATTGGATCACCTAGGAGGTGCAAGGTACTATTCTAAGGTGGACTTGAAGAGTGGCTATCACCAAATTAGGATAAGGGATGGTGATGAATGGAAGAAAACCTTTAAAACCAATGAAGGCTTGTATGAATGGAGGGTGATGCCCTTCGGTCTATCAAATGCCCCTAGCACATTCATGAGGCTCATGAATGAAGTGCTAAAGCCATTTCTTGGTAAATTTGTTATAGTTTACCTTGATGACATCGTTATCTTTAGCAAGAGTAAGGAGGAGCATGTGGGACACCTTGATTTGGTCTTGAAGAGACTGTATGAAGAAAAACTCTATAAATTTGGAAAAATGTGTTTTTATGCAGGAAAAACTTATCTATTTGGGATTTGTGATTGCAAGTGGGAACATCAAGATGGCCGCTGAGAAGGTAGAAGCCATCCTAAGTTGGCCTTCTCTGAGGACAATGAATAAAGTGAGAAGCTTTCATGGGCTTGCATCCTTTTATAGGAAATTCATCAGGAATTTCAGTTAGTTGTGTGCACCAATCCTTGAGACCATAAAAGGTGGGAAGAAGTGTAAGTTTGTGTGGAACAAAGTGGTAGAGGAAGCCTTTCAAATGTTGAAGCAAAAGGTAATGGAAAAGCCTATACTTTTGTTTCCTGATTTTCAAAAGGTTTTCACTATTGAATGTGATGCATCAAACTTAGCCATTGGGGCTATCTTGAGCCAAGAAGGTAGGCATGTGGCCATTATCAGTGAGAAGCTGAATGAAGAAAAGAGGAAGTATTCCTCTTATGATTTGGAACTATATGCCTTAGTCCAATCATTGAATAAATGGAGGCATTACCTTCTGCCTAAGGAATTTGTTGTCTTCACAGACAATCAAGCTTTGAGTTTCTTGAACAGCCAAGAGAAAATAAGCCACAAACACATGAAGTGGGTGGAGTCAATATAGACCTACACATTTTCAATCAAACACAAGAAGGGAGTTTCCAACAAGGTGGCAGATGCTTTGTGCTGGAGATCTTTAGTTGTGCACTAAATCCAATTGCAAAGTGTAGGGATAGACTCATTGAAGGACATGTACAAGGATGATGATGATTTTAGAGATATCTATAAGGTGTGTTCTAAATTTTTTGAAGCATATCATGTGGAATATGTAGATTATTTGATGCAAAATGGTTTTTTGTTCAAAGGACATCAATTGTGCATCCCAAAGTGTTCATGAGAGAGAACATCATTAGGGAGAAGCATGCAGGAAGCATGGGAGGACATTTTGGATTACACAAGACCTTGGAATAGGTGAGAAGGTTTTACCATTGTCCCAAGCTTTAGACTAAAGTGAGAAAGATTGTGGAGACATGTACTATTTGTCAAAAGGCTAAGGGTGCATCTACAAATGCAGGGTTATACCAACCATTACCTATTCCTACAAGGCCTTGGGAGAGTTGCAACATGGATTTTGTGATGTGTTTGCCTAGAACACAAAAGGGGTATGATAGCATCTATGTTGTAGTGCATAGGTTTAGTAAGATGGCTCACTTTATCCCTTGTAAGAGCACCAATGATGCATCATTCATTGCCAATTTGTTCTTCAAGGAAATTGTGAGGATTCATGGTGTAGACATGGAAAATTGGCCAAAGGCTTAAATCAATCAAAAGGTGCATCAAATCATCAAAATAGCATGAAAAATCAATAAATGGAACAAAGGCAATTCAAATCAAAGGAAAATTCAATTAAATGATTAAATGATTAAATAAAGGTTGAAAAGGGGAAAAACACTATGAAATTGATTAAATTCAATTAATGACATAGTTGTTGAAAGCAAAAATCAAAATGAACCTCTTACCCTTCATGGATAAACTTAATTACTTTAATTAATTAATAAATCATAATTTCCCTCAACAAAGCAAATTGGAGACAAAATGGACACAAATCACTCACTTTTGTTGAAATGGTCCAGCCTTTTGAAACCATTTAAATGATTGTCCCCTCCTTGTCCCCCCATTGATGGACAAAGCAAAGTCAATTGACCTTACCCAAGCATAACCATGATCAACTCACTCTACCCCCTACCCTTGGGAAATTACTATAAGTATGAGGCATTTTGGAGAGCATTTCCATCTTGGAAGTCATTTGTAAAAGCATTGTTACTATAGGCAAATTGAGCATTCTAAGAGCAATTGAAGCATTTGAGCATTTAGAGTTTATCATTTTAGCATTTTAGCATTGCATTGTTATCAAAATGGAGCTAGATTAAGCATGAATTCATCATAGAATAAGCAGTTAGAAGCATCATAGCAGCATTATTCTCATTTTAGAGGTGTCACTAGTGAGGATTTGTAGCTGAGAGCTCACTTACCACTTCTTTCTAGAGATCCATGAGATGTTATAAATTGTAGTTGCATTTTAGAGTAAATTTCCTTTGTATTTAGCTTAAATTGTTGCTACTTGATCTTAATTTCATGAAGGTGAATAATATCATCACACAAATAGTGCCCACTATGGGGCTTGAGCCTCAAATTCTAACAAATTTTTTATTTAAATCATCTTTGCATGCATTTTTGTGTTGTTTCCATGTGTTTTCTATAGGAATTTGCTAAAGTCATGCGTACGGGAGATTTACTCATGCCTGGAAGTGTTTCAGTGTCACTTCGACTGTCTGTACTCACGTTTACTATCTAGAAACTCATGCCTAAAATAGCAAATTATTCAGCCTTTACAGGATAAAGTCACACCTTCATGGTAGGAAGTATCGCTTACCTATTATCTACTATCGCTTTAAGGATTCATTTGCCTTGTCTTTAAAGTTTAAGTTCACACTTCCAATAAATTTGTTATTGCTTGGAATAATGGATTGATATTGCATTTAAAATTCAAAGTTGCGCATTTGAGAATTTCTTTATCACTTTGTATTTGTGAAATATCGCTTTGCTTTGGTTATTTTCTGTCGATTTAAAGTTTTTTTCACGCTTAGCGCTGAAATAGTTATCACTTGTGAAATTATTGATGTCACTTGTGTCACTAATAAGTGTCATGGCTAATCACTAAAGTCACGCCTGCGAGTAATTTGTTCATGCTTATTAGTTGGATGATGTCACCTATGGTTTATTTGTTGTTCTGGTCTTTAATTAGATAAATTTGAAAATCTAACTGTCTATGTTTGTTGATTAATCAGTAAATGAGTAGACATCTGAGAGTGAAAAAGCTAGAAAGCAGGTTCAAAAAGGAGGGAAAAGCATTGGCAAAGAAAATAAAGAAGGAAAATCAAGTGCATATAAAGGCTATCCTTGAATCCACACTAGATGAGGATGTCAAGGTATATGAGAAGTATTTAGCTGTGATTGAAGATTACAAGCAAAAATTTGTGTCTCTAAATTGGATTTATAAACCTTGAGCTTAAAGTTTCTTTCATTTAAATATTTTGATTGATTACATGCAAGTTTGGTTTCCCCTCATTGTGAATTGGTTGTGTTGGACTAACTTGTTGGAGGAGGGAGCTGGAGCAAATTGCCAAGCTGAGTAAGTGAAAGAAATGAAAATCAGTAACTCAAAAATGCCCCTAGCCTTTTTCTAGCTACAAGGAAAGGTATTCTACTCAAACAAGCTTGCATTCCCTTAACTTGTGGCATTGTCATTTAAATCTAGCTTTAATAGAGAGGAAATTGAACCACACATTTCAATTCTAAGAACCTCCTTGTCAAGAGGTTGAAAAAGAACTAAGTGTTTGAAGTGTTTGGGAATCAAAAGGAAAGTTAGGGATATGCTCTTCACCTTCTTGGTGAAACAAACTCCCAAAAACATTACTTAAATTCCAATTTTCCTTACTTGTAAAATGAACATGCTAGAGATTTAGGGGCTCACCTCCCGAATTTGCCTTAGCAAGGCTAGTGAGAGGGACAACCCAAAGTGGGATACACTTGCTTTTGCCGCAAGAATCTGACCCACTATAAAATGAAACGCATGCATCCTTAATGGGGTGCATGACAAAGGGATTTTAATTTTCTTGAACTTCCTCTAGTAGTCCTTATGGATTGTGAAAAATCATGCCTTGGTGTGTGTGGGAAGCCCCTTAACATACTTGGGGGACGAGAGATTTTAATTTGTTTGAACAGAATACTAATTAAATCCCAAGTAAATTAGAAAGGCCACTTTGTAGAGCCATGATTACAAGCCAATTTGACTCTAGGTAGGCTGTTTGGAATTCATTCTTGTGCTATACTTGTGAAAAAATTCAAGAATATACACATTAGATTGTTGTTTAGAGACATTTATGTGTGTGTTGCGTTTGTTTTTAATTTTCAAAACAAGAAATTTTCAAAAATATCTGATCAAAACTTTTAAAAATCCAAAATATTATACTATGGTCAGAGAAGTGTCGCTTGTACCAATTTTAAACATGCCTATCAGGTATTCAGTCATGCCTATCACTGATTTAAACATGCTTGGACACAATAAAGTCCCACCTTACAGAGATTTAAACATGCCGGTAAATACTGGAAACTCGCTTAGTACTAAGAAAAGTGCCGCCTGTACATCTACAGAGTGTCACCTATCAACAAACCAGTATACGCCTGCACAGGTTTCAGACGTGCTTGTGCTTGGTTTAGTCACACCCAGAAAACAAAAAGGGAAAATAGAGAGTACTTCCAGGAAGAATCAAAAAAATTTTAATATCAATTTGAATACCCTTTTTTGAGTTTTTGTTGATCCAACTTACAGTCTGGTCAAAAATCCTATTTCACATATCTGTCAAAATTTTGCAAAGGATTAGACCCAAGTAGTCTTAACTTGTATCCAAGGTTCATGCCTGCATTCACTAGATCATATTATATCAATCAAACCTTGCAAGGTGACGGGACCTATTTGAGACAAGAGCTCCCTTATCTCGAAGATGAAACTACTCCTAGAGTACCACAAAAGTCACCCGAACAAGAAAAAGAAGACAACATCATGTATCATGGTGGTTTGGGTGGTAAGGATAATAGTGGTATTGATCTCACCAACCAATGTAATGCCACTAGTGGAGGCATTGACATGAATAACCAGAGCAATATTAATAACCAAGGCAATACCAACAATGGAGGAGTAGATCAAAATGCTCAAGGAGTTAAGCAAACTCATACTCAAACTAACACCGAACCAATGGCAGAAGATGCCATAGATGAAAAATTTAGTGAGGCTATCCAATGTCCTTATTTTAGAAATCTCATGGAAAAGGAAATGGACCTAGATAGAGAAAAACATTTCATGGACTTAGCACAAAAAGGTCTCAAGCTTCCCTGTGACTATGATGTCAACCAACTTAAAGCACCAGAAGTTGAAGAAAGTACCTTAGACATCATGAACAAGCAATTCAAGGTGTTTCAAATGAAATTAAACAACATCAAGCAAAGTGGGGCTCCCAAGCCTTTCTCTATAGAAGCATTGTGCCCATTCCCATTTGATAAAAGTTTGGTTATGGTGCCATTCCCAATCAATGTTGTGTTTCCTAAATATGACAAGCACGAAGGAACAATGGATCCCCAAGCTCACTTATGGGAGTTTTGTGTGTTGAGCTTAGAGTTCATGCATGATACAACATATTTAATGAGATTATTTCCGCGAAGCTTAGGAGGCATGGCTATGGAGTGGTTTTCTAAGTTACCCTCCGGCATTAAGACCTTTGAAGAGTTAGCTTTAAAATTCATGGCTCATTACTCATATAAGATTAAACATGATGTCACGATGATAACATTATGCAACACAAAACAAAAAGATGGAGAGGCATTCCTCACTTTTCTACAAAGGTGGAGGATAGTTTTTGCATGATATCCTAGAAGTGTGCCTGAAAAAGAGAAGATGGATATCTTCATAAACAGTTTGAGTAATGAGTAAAACTATCACTTACGAATGCAATGTCCAAAGACCTTCCAAGATCTAATTGAAAATGGAGTAACCATGGAGGAAGTTTTGGTCAAAAGTGGAGAACTCAAATTGTACAAAGATAATAAGAACAACTCCAACAATGGCAACAATGGCAACAATGGCAATAATCAGAAGAATAATTGGTTCAATAGTAACAGTCATTATAAGAACAACAATAAGGGAATTGTGAATGATGGAGTAGTTGAATCTAGCAACTTGAAGGTGGTCCCCTTTGCTCTTACAAGGACATCTAATCAAGTGAATAATACCAATCAGAGTTCCAATGCACCATCCAACAACAACCACACCAATAATGGAAATCAAGGAGATAATTCAAGGAGTACTAAATTTGATAAATATTTGAGGCCAACTCCTCCAAAGAACTTCACACCCTTGGGTGAACCCCTGGAAAAGGCATTAAAGGGTCTCATGGCTAATAATGTCATTACTCTACCCAAAATTCAGCCTTACAAGCCAAATAATAAGCCAAGTTGGTGGAGTGCTGATAGCCATTGTGAGTATCACAGAATTCGATGACACACAACAAATGAATGTCTACAACTAAAGAATGTAGTGCAAGATTTAATTGATAATGGCATGATCACCGTTGATGGACCTCCAAACAATGAAGATCATACGACATTCAAACAACCTTTTTACAAACATGATAAGGGAGAGTCATCAAATAGCAAGAAGCAAAGTGCCAATAATCTCAACTTTGCACCACCTTATGATCATATTGTTAATGCTATAAGAGTCAATGAAAAACCTCAAAAGGAAGCATCAAATTTCATTACAAAAGGGCAGAATTCTAGAATGACCCTACAAGGGATAGCTCCTCAAAGCACTAACATCCCGCAATCCAACATTGTGGTCAAACAACCTTCTACAACAGCAAGGCCTTATAGTTTGGTTGATCAATTGCAATGTACTCCAACACAAATCTCTATCTTAGAGTTATTGAAGTTGTCACCAAACCATAAGGAGATTTTGGAAAAAGCTCTAGTAGAGACACGTCCCTACTAACTTAGAGGTAGAAAAGTTTCAAAATATGGTAGGTCATCTTGTAGCACCTCATTGTCTTTCATTTTCTAATCAAGACACTAGTACATTTTGGCAAATATGTGACTACATGACTAAAAATTTTAGTCACATGACTAAAATTGATCATATTCCACTAATGTTTTGTACTTCACAAATATAAATGACTAAATACGTGACTAATTTGATCATAAGATAAAACCACAAGTGTAGACAAATAAAAATGACTAAACAGATGATGAAATAAATGACTAATTAAATGATTAAATAATTAGTCACTAATAATTCGTTACCCAAACAAAATTTATTAAATAAATGATTAAATTAATGACTACATAATTAGTCACCTAAACAAAATAACTAAATGAACGATTATACCTCATTTATAATTATAACATTTGAATATAATATCATAGACTTAGAAATTCCAATTGACCACTAATGCTTTCTCGTCAATAGGCTTATTGTGTGAGCAACTATATATTGCACACGGTCCTTCTGATCATGCCATAAATCTTGGTTTTTGGTGATTTCAAAACCGATTGACAAACAAGAATTAGAGATAGTGTTATCAAAAGGAATAGCCAAATTATAATTAACAAAATTTGTTGTACAGGTCTTATTAACAAATAATAGTTCTAAATATTACATTAAAATTGACTGCAGTCTAGTCCAGTACTTTTCCTTAATTATAATTATAAGGATTGAAAATTAGTACAATTATATTGCTTACATCATGATCATGAGAATCCAAATAACCTCATAGTACAATATTTGGTGGTTGACATTTATAGATGTGTCATGGTCAACGTAATATATTATAGGAGAAAAGGGGAAAAAAATCCATAAATGTATATAAATTTTTATATATAAAGTAAAGTGTGAAAATATGATATTAACATAAATCAAAAGTATATATAGATATTCTATTGAAAGACTTTTGAAAATGAGACTAAAATTTCCCACAAATTTGAAAAAGTGAATGCAATGCATTCAAAATTGTTATAATAATTATAAAAATTACACATTTGATGGGATCTATAAAAAAATCAAATTTTATTTAATTTGCAAGAAAAATAGAATATGATGTGATTAATGAAAATCGAAAGGAAAGACAAGATATGAATTTAATTGTAATTAAGAAAAATAGAATATGATGTGATTAATGATAATCGAAAGGAAAGACAAGATATGAAACTTAGTAAGCTTAATAGACTCTAATTTCATATCTACCAATATAAGAACCCAAAACATTAGTGATAAAAATTCCACTTTTTAGTTTTTGAGTCAAAGTAATTGGATGTTTCATCAATTGTGGTTAATAAGAACCCATCTCTTTTGAGAATGAACCAAACACTTGGCACTTATTACATCTAGGTGATATTGCTTCCAGAGGTGAAGTATGGAGACTTTCATCTACAAGCATCACTTAGATGCAATGAGTGCTAATTGCTCCATTCATTTTTATAGGAGACATGTTCTTCTTTGTACAAGTATTACCAAAATGCAATGAATACTAAGTAGTTTTATTCATCCTCACTAGAAAGGTGCTTGCTATAGAGCCAAAAATTTGCATCGGAGTTTTGCACGCTTCTCCATGGATGTTGAGTATTTTAGTGCAATTATGTCGTATATGTCAGAGTAGTTGATTTTTGCATCACACTTTTGAATTCTAAAAAATGATACCATTTTGATAAAAGAAAACTACATCCAAATTTTTAATCATTAAAATAATTAATTTAAAAGTATGTTTAACTTCAAATTTTTAATATTTAAAAGATATAATGTGGGAACATCAATACTTAAAGATTAAATTTTAAGTTTTATAAAATTTTTTATTTTTTATTTTTAATGTTTATTTTAATTATAATTTTATATTTTCAATTATATATTTATATATTATAATATAATTATTATTAATATAAATAAATTTATTATTTTAAAATTAAGTATATAATCTATTATTAAATTTTTTTAAAATATATGATTATATTAATAATTTTACTTATTAATAAAATGCTATATGTTTTAAATGTTAAATAATAGTAATATGAATGTTTTTTAATATTAATCTTATTAAAAATCGCAAGCCTTCTTAGAACTAAAGTTTGGGTAGTAATATGAATATATGTTTTTTGGAGTTTGCACACTTATTTTTTGAAATGTATTTATCATAACTAGAAATTAATTAGAATAATATATATATTTATACAAGTATAAATAAGTAAATAAATAAATATAAAAAATTATAGTTTAAAACTCTGCAAATATTAAAGAGGATTGACATACACAAGCAAAAAAACATCCATTTTCGAACAGGTTGAGTTTCGCGCATGTAAGGAAACTCAGGTGCGGAAACAGCTTCCTATGCTAATCTCTATAGGAGAGTATTGTGCAAATTCTTTTAAATCCTTACAATTTCAGATTCGTTAACTACTTTAACAAAGATATTGCAACCACATACCATACATACAAAAAAATAGAGAATGACACAATGATATACCCTGGGGAAACCTTTCGGTAAAAACCCCAGCACTCCAAAACCTGCACAATGTATTGATCAAAACTATTACAGCTTACAATACACTTGCAATGCAAGTTCTTTTAGAAGATTTCTAAACCATTGAAGACAAATCACGGCAGCATAAAATGTTCCAACAATACACTCACATCATCTCTCTTCGCAACCCTAAAAAAGCTTATATCATGCGCTTCACTTTTTAGGGCTACTCCCAAAGATAACCGTATTAGGGTTTTACCATTCTCTGAGAAAATAGGAACCCCAAAAAAAATTTTGGGCCGATGCCCCGAACCCCACGATTGGGGAAAGAGTGTACAGTACTCAAATTTATCAGTTGCCACATGTCTTCACCTGTCATTGAATCTTCCTAACATAGCTCTTACGTGTCATAGGAATCCGTCATAACTGTTTTACCCATGATCTCCTTACACACAATTCAAGATGTTGACACATCAACATTATTTGCAAGAAATACATTTTACAAAACAAATAATAAGAATAGGAATTATCCAAGGTTGAGACACCTTATTCCTAACATTCTCCCACTTTTCGAACACCTTGTAAGAGCAACAGGAACATAACAGGAACTAACCACTATAGGCCAAAAGGCCCATAGACTCTAAACACCATCTGAACTTCTCAGTGCCCACTGGTTTTGTTAATGCATCTACAACATTCTTCACAGTATCTACCTTCTCCAAATTTACCTTTCCATCTTCCACCATATCTCTCACAAAGTGAAACTGCACATCAATGTGCTTCGTTCTGGCATGGAAAGTTGGATTCTTTGCAAGGCAAATAGCGCTCTGACTGTCACACCAAATAGTAATCTATTCTACATCAACACCAACATCAGAGCACAATCTTCTAAGCCAAATGGCTTCTTTACAAGCATGAGTAGCAGCCATGTACTCAGCTTTTGTAGTGGACAAAGCAACCACAGGTTGTCGCTTACTCATCCAACTAATGGCACCACCAAACATAGTGAACACATAAGCACTGGTGGATCTCCTACTGTCAATATCACCTGCCCAATCTGAATCCACAAACCCATGAATACAAATTGAATGCAGAGATCCAGAAGAGTTACCATAATAACATATGGAGTAATATGATGTACCCCTCAAATATCTGAATACTCACTTAACTGCATCCCGATGTACCCGTCCAGGGTTAGCCATAAACTGACTCAGGACTCCCACTGCTTGGGCAATGTCTGGTCTAGTACAGACCATAGCATACATAAGACTGCCAACTGCACTAGCATAAGGTACTCTACTCATGTCCTCCACCTCACTAGGAGATTTTGGACAATCATCTATAGATAACTTTGTTCCCATAGAAATAGGAACACATAGTGATCTACAATCTGCCATGCTGAACCTGTCCAACACAGACTTCACATACTTACTCTGACTCAACCAAAGTTTTCTGTTAGACCTGTCTCTACTGATTTCCATACCCAAGATGTACCTAGCTGCCCCAAGATCTTTCATCTCAAACTGTGCTGACAACTAAGATTTAAAATAAAAAATCATACCCTTACCCTTCCCAAATAGCAACATATCATCAACATATAATGCAACAATAAGAAGGCGATCATTTTCAACTCTGAAATAAACACAATGATCTGATTTTGATCTTACAAATCCAATTGACAACACAAAGGCATCAAAATTAAGGTACCACATCCTAGGAGATTGCTTCAAACCATATAGAGATTTCTTTAATTTGCAAACTAAGGATTCTTTACCTTTAACAATGTAGTGCTCAGGCTGTGACATATAAATCTCTTCCTCCAAATCACCATGAAGGAAAGTTGTCTTCACATCCATCTGTTCTATCTCTAAATCATATGATGTAGCAAGAGATAATATAAATCTGATGGATGTCAACTTTGCAACAGGAGAGAATATTTCACCATAATCTATTCCCTCTACCTGTGAATACCCCTTTGCAACCAATCTAGCTTTGTACCTTTCAACACTGCCATCTGCACAGAATTTCTTCTTGAACACCCATTTATAGCCAAAAAATTTTCTCCCTTTAGGCAAAGGTACAAGGTTCCAAGTTTTGTTTTTCTCCAATGAAGCCATCTCATCATCCATAGCCTCAATCAAGGAACCTGCATCTTCCATGCCCAAAGCCTCTTTCATAGATCTAGGCTCATCAGTGTTAGTAATCAAAGCAAAGGCACAACTGGAATCTAACATAGAATAACCAAACCTTTCTAGTTGCTTTCTTTCTCTCGTGGATCTCCTCAAGGGCTATGGTTGAGGTTGTTCTTCCTCTTCTTCTAAACTATCAGAGCTGCTAGAGCTTCCTCATCATTAGGCCCAACATGGTCTCTCTGTTCAGTCTTCTCAGGGGTAGGAGGCAACTAAACAACATCTTTTTCCTTTTCTTTTTCATCTGGTTGTAGCACAATAGGAGAAGATGTTAGCTCTCTGAAAATAACATTTCTACCATACAACACCTTACTAGTCATAGGATCCCAAAGCTTGTATCCTTTCACACGAGCACTGTATCCGATGAAAATACATTTAAGAGCTTTGTTTTCCAACTTAGATCTTTTTTCCTTTGGAACATGTGCATAAGCTTCACAACCAAAAACACAAAGATGTCTAATTGAAGGCTTCTTACCAGACCACACCTCCATGGGTGTCTTACCAACAAGGGCTGATGTAGGAGATCTATTAACCAAATAGCAAGCAGTGGCCACAGCTTCAGCCCAAAACCTTTGTTCTAAACCAGCTCCACTAAGCATACTCCTAGCCTTCTCCATCAGTTTCCTATTCATTCTCTCTACAACTCCATTTTGCTATGGGGTATAAGGAGTTGTCTTATGCCTCTCGATTCCTTGTTCTTTATAGAACTGTTCAAACTCTACTAAGCAAAACTCACCACCATTGTCAGTTCTCACACACTTAATCTTCTTACTAGTCTGATTCTCTACAAGAGCTTTAAATTCCTTGAACCGACTAAAGACTTGTGTCTTACTTTTAAGGAAATAAATCCATGTCCTTCTACTGTAATCATCTATGAAAGATACAAAAAATACAGACTTGGAGATTGAAGGAACTTTAACAGGACCAAAAACATAAGAATGAATAAGATCCAAAACATTAGAAGATTTGTGAGAACTAGAGTAAAACTGAACATGATTTTGTTTACCATAGACACAGTGTTCGCAGAATTCAAACTCGAGATTGCAATCATTTAACCTCTCAATGAGATTTTTATTTTTCAGGGTTCTGAGACCCTTTTCACCAATGTGGCCAAATCTCATATGCCACAACATTGTCTTTTCTACAGGAAGCTTACCTTCCAAAGTGTTTTCACTAGCATCAGAACCAATAGCCACAAACTTCTTCACTACTTGTTCAGATGGTGAGGATGAAGAACTATTACATAGAGGAATACATGCATCTAGCTGAAATAAGGTACCTCTCCTAGTACCCCTTGCAAGCACTATCGATCCTCTCATCATCTTGCATCCTTCTTTCAAAAAAACAACTTGCACACCTACATCATTTAGCATACTTACAGATAATAGGTTTCGTGCCAAACCCAGAATGTGCATAACTCCATTGATTCCCTTTACTCATCCATCAGGAAATTTGATAGTGACCCTTCCACGTCCAACTATCTTTAGGTGAGAATCATCACCCAAGTACACCTTTCCACCATCGAACTCTTCATATTTTGAGAACCAGTTTCGATGAGAGGTCATGTGAAAAGATGCACCCAATTCAACCAACCACACATCATCAGATGCATGGGCTGCCAAAGCTGTGAGGAATGCATCGCCATCTTCTTGAGATCTTTCTAAAGCTGAATCTGAACCTTTCTTCTTCTTCTTCGGCTCTTTGCAGTCTTTACGGAAGTGCCCAAATTTATCACAGTTCCAACATTTTGCCTTGGACTTATTGGAAGTCTTTGACTTCCCATGGGATTTGGATCTACCCTTATTGTTAGACTTATTATCATTTTTCTTCCCTCTTTCAGTGGATCTCCCACGAATAGCAAGGGCTTCTTTTTCTGAAATAGAAGCTTTTCTCCGCATCTCCTCTGATAGCAGTGAAGACACCACATCATCCATTTTTAAGGTGACTAACATGCTTCTGAGAGCCATCACAAGATGGTCCCATGAATCCGGTAAAGAACACAAAAGTATGTAGCAACGATCCTCCTCCTCTAACTTGACACTAGCTGATGTCAACTATGCAGCCAGCAGATTAAATGCATTTAAATGATCCATTAAGGATCCACCTTCCTCCATTCATAGAGAGTACAACTTCTTCCTTAGGAACAACTTGTTCACCAGAGATTTGGCTTGATACATGGCCACAAGTCTTTCCCACAAATTATTTGCAGTTTTCTCATCTAGAACATTCAGAAGAACTGCATCGGTTAAACAGAGTCTTATGAGACCCTTAGCTTTACGGTGTTTGATATCCCAATCTTCTTGAGAAATAGTTTCTGGTCTTGTAGCATTTGAAGTCACTTCCCATAGGTCACGATCTTCCAACATGTCTTCCATCTTGAGTTTCCACAACTTGAAATTAGTGCCATTAAATTTCTCCACCTCCATTCTTCCATATGATGAACTTGCCATCTCAATCTGCAAATAAGATTCAGAATGCTTTGCAAAAAAATCCCACTCAAACTTGAGATCAGCTCAAAAAACCCTACCCAACAACTAGGATCAAAATTTGATCAAGCTCTGATACCACTTGTAAGGAAACTCAGGTGCGGAAATAGCTTCCTACGCTAATCTCTATAGGAGAGTATTGTGCAAATTCTTTTAAATCCTTACAATTTCAGATTCGTTAACTACTTTAACAAAAATATTGCAACCACATACCATACATATAGAAAAATAGAGAATGAAACAATGATATACCCTAGGGAAACCTTTCGGTAAAAACCCCAGCACTCCAAAACCTGCACAATGTATTGATCAAAACTATTACAGCTTATAATACACTTGCAATGCAAGTTCTTTCAGAAGATTTCTAAACCCTTGAAGACAAATCATGGCAGCATAAAACGTTCCAACAATACACTCACATCATCTCTCTTCGCAACCCTAAAAAATCTTATATCATGTGCTTCACTTTTTAGGGCTACTCCCAAAGATAACCGTATTAGGGTTTTACCATTCTCTGAGAAAATAGGAACCCCAAAAAAATTTTCGGGCCGATGCCCCAAACCCCACGATTGGGGAAAGAGTGTATAGTACTCAAATTTATCAGTTGCCACATGTCTTCACCTATCATTGAATCTTCCTGACATAGCTCTTACGTGTCATAGGAATCTGTCATAACCATTTTAGCCATGATCTCCTTACACACAATTCAAGATGCTGACACATCAACATTATTTGCAAGAAATACATTTTACAAAACAAATAATAAGAATAGGAATTATCCAAGGTTGAGACACCTTATTCCTAATAGTGTGTAGAAGGGAGGCATGCATTTTGGGCACGAGAGAGCAGAGCATGCATTTTGGGCACGGGAGAGCTTGGCATGCATTTTGGGCACAGGAGCGCGGGAAGAAACCACCAGATTTTGCAATAAAATCTCCAAATCCATTTGGTGTCCACAAATAGCAATTCCTATGCATTAGAAAGCTTCAATGCTGGGTGCAAGAGAGCGATGAGAAGTTTGTATAATCTGTAAGTAATGGACTTTGTTTGAAGGAGTAGTTGGTATGGAATCTGGAAATTGACTAAATCATGTGTATTAGTATGGTTCAATACTCAGTATATAGATAGAATGGCTAGAATGTAATTATGTCATGGGCAGACTATTAGAATTTTGGGCTCTACTTTGATTCAAAGACATATCTGTGATTTTAGACCACAAACTATCATTTTCAAAATTTTGTATAATCATTTTTTATAATTTAATATAAACTAAATTTACCAATAAAAAACAAAGAGAAACTTGCATATATTTTCATTAACTGGCTAGGCAAAGTCAAGCTCAAGACATTTAAGTGTCTTCTTGGAAGTGCAGGAAAAATTAGAATTTGGATGACCCGTGACTGTGTTAGGTATTTAGTCCAAAGAAAAGTTAGTTTAAGTTTTAGACATTAAAAACCATTTAGCATAGTATCAGGAAGGTGTATATCTCATTACAAACAACCTCGTATTTAAAATTTAGGATATTAAAGAACTAGGAAAATAAGACATTAGAATGAAAATAGACATTAGAATGCTAAATGAATGTGAAACCTCATGATGGTTGTCTTTCTACAGGTTGTCATTTTCATGCAATGTAATATATTTTTAATGGGTAAACAGCCTATGGAAAAAAACTCTGATTTCTTTAATTAATAAGTAAAATTTGTCTCATTGACCAAAACTCAAAAAACTTTCTGCATTTTGTTCACTAAAGGATACTGTGCAACAATAGATCCTTGCTTCTTACCATCAATAAGGAGGAAGTGAAATAGGACTTGCCATTAATAAGATATTGGGAGCCATATAGAACAATAATTTATGTAAAATTTAAACATTAATGAGATAGAAAGTGCTTATGAATAGGTTAGTAATTACTTGTAATCAATGCATGCAACTTGCTCTGTATAGCAATGAATCACACAAGAACTTTACATTTCCATTTAGAAATGTAGATTTCACTTGATTGATTTGAAACAAACAATTTTGATCACCAAACAAGAAGCTTGCAGTTTCACAAAAACCATATGTTCTATTCTGTTAGAAACAAATCCAGATTGCTTGAGATTTTTAAGAGATTGACATTGGACACTCACATCAACTATAGCACTTGCTGCTTCATTTAATGCAGGTGAAATATCGACCAGATTGCATCTAATACATCAAGGATGAAACTATAGTGATAAAACTCAAACAAATCCATGAACCCTAGACAGTAACCAGAGTATAAGGTTAGACATTTAAAAAGGTCCAAGCAATGTTGCAATTAAGGGTGTTCACGTTTCATAAACAAATTTTTTCTAGAAAAATGAAATAATAAACATGTTGAATCATTTTGCAAAATAGCTAATCATAAGACACATGGTAAAAGATATAAATACAGTTATTTATAAAGTTTGCACACAAGACTATCATGTTCTTACAGTTTGCATACAATAATCTACAGGCTATTTTATTTGATTTCCAAAATTATAACTATTATTTTCCAACAAACACAAAAGCATATTTCTTTGGGTTCTATAGACTTCAGAAGTTTTAACCAAAAATATTAACTTAACAAAAGATTATGACTACCATAATACTCCAAAGAAATGTTACATTTTACAAATGTGTGAATACTGCCAATTTTGTACCATTATAAAGAGAAAATGGGTGTTTTGTAGGGTAGGGGGATGTCCATTCATATCTTTTTCCTTTATATGGTGGTTGTCTTCCCCGTGAAGCAGATTATGCATAAAGTAGTTAAGATCTACAAACATATCAACATTAAGGGGAACAACTCCTGCTCTCATCTCTTCACACTAAGATGGACAAATCTTATCGCCTAGAAGCAAGTTGGAATATCTACTGTTATTATCTATCGGAACTTGTAGCTTAAATGACAAAGGATTTAAGGATAAGATTAAGTAGGCATACATAATAATGCATGCAAAAGAGTCTCTTTATCAAAGCTAAATAGAGCCATGATCCATTAAAAATTGTCATTCTCATTGACCCTCCTAGAAGAGAGGCTGCACCAAGCACTGTAAAAAGTCCCTAATCAATGTTTGCAAATGATCCCATCAACTTACCAAGTGCTCTGCCATATGTAGAGCCTATTAAGATTACAGGTATGAAGAGATTTGATGGAAGTGCAAGTCCATATGTTACTAGTCCCAATATGAAAATTGTAACAAAGTAGAGCATCAATGATGTCAAATGAAACTCATTTCCAGTGCCAGAACTGAATATATTTCTAACAGTAGCATCATTTGTGTTGAAAAGAAAAGTTGCAAGGTCATTGTAATAGCCTGTAGGGCAATGAAATTGCTTGAAGTTCCCTATTTTGCGAACATTGGGACATTCGTGGTTGAGCATCTTTCCTTCTGGACATGGTGTACATGCTACAAGCCATGGAAGTCCAAATATACAATAGGATGTATACAAAGCCACAGTGCATGAAAGGAGTATTTTGGATATTGGCCCTCTCCTGTATCAGTAATACACAACTATGTCATTCATCACCATGTTCTGTACAAAATTAAGAAAACTTTGTAATTCTTAAATAAGGTTAAGTACTCTTAATAAGTATACTAATGGGGTAAATAGTACTATTAGATAAAGGAGGTTTCTTGACTGCATGAGACCTAAAAGTCCAAAAAAGAAAGTAGTCCACATGTATGCAGGGGAAAAGATGCCACAGAGAAAAATGAAGAACAGGGGAACATACAATTTTTCATTGCTTTAGCCACAATCTAATACAAAGTTTGTTTTTTTGTGCCTTGGAGAACTTACTGATTGATTAAGGCATATATTCTTAAAGTATGCTCAAGAAGGTAATTATATACTGCTCCCACCACTCCTCCAATGACACCTAATATCACTACTGGAAGTAGATCAATAGCCATATATTTTATAGTCACTGAACTCACATCAAACATTATCAATCCTCCACCTCCAAAAAGCCCATAGTTTCCACTTCCACAATAATCAATGAATGCTCACAGTACTACAACAACCACTGCAGTTGTGAAAAATGTCCTCCAAAGAAGAGCACTTCACCACTTGCATGTATCTTTTTAAAATTATTGTGCTTTCATTTTTTAAGGATTTGAATTATAAAATCATCCTAGACATTAGGCACAAATAGAACATTGAAAGAAGATCATAAAGAGATTGAACATTCCAGACAAGTTACCGAGGTGGTCTAAATAAAAAACCATTCAGCCATTCTGCTGCTGTCATACATTTATCCTGTCAGATGTCTAGTCCCAGTTCCCTAGAGCATGTGTTGCATCTGATTGATTTCAGTGTAATATGATTGACATGTTGAGCTTCTTAACATGAGAATTTTCCTTCTAGACTACGTGGTAATGGGTTGTATATGAAAATAGTTTTATAACTTGGTGCAAATTATGCCTTAAGCATAGCTTGAATTAAGGAGATTACTCGCCTACTTATGCATTATTGAGTAAACATGATTTAGCTTTTAGCAGATTATTTCATTTACTTTTAAATGTGTCTCTATCAACTTTTCTTGAGTCTTTTGGTACATTAATGTTAAATTTAATAGATGAATCATGAAGGGATGCAAATCAGATTATGTTCATTTACTTTTAAATGTGTCTGTTTCAACTTTTTCTTCAGACTTTTGGTACATCCAGGCTAAATTTAGTAGTTGAAAGGATGTAAATTAGATTATGTTAGTCACTTTTAAATGTGCCTATTTCATCTCTTCATGAGGCTTTTGGTATGCCCAGGATAAATTTAATATGTGAAAGGAATCAATTCATATTTATTCAACTAATTTTATTAAAAAGCTAACAAAATGTTTAGATATGGAAACCTTTAAGTTAGATTTGAATTGTCTAAGTGCAAACTGGATCTTGCTTACCTTGGGACTATATATGCCAGTCAAAGCATCATCACCACACTCAATTAGTTACCAATGTTTGGTCTAGCATGTTGGGCTAGGTGCTTAGCTTATAATTATAACTAGAAATGAGATGAAAGTATTTCATGAGTATCTTAATGAGTAGCAAGAAACTAAACATTGATATCCCTAGTAATTATCTACCACACTTGCAACCTCTTTGTTCTTTCCTTCAACATCTTGTCCTTATAATGGACACTCCTTCACCATATCCTCTTTCACTAGGACCTCAGGTTGATCCACTTCCTCATTTCTGATTTCACAAACACTTTGTTTTACTCTTGCTTCATCATCTTGCCTTCTAGGTTCTACAAAACCTATCCATTCCATCACACCAATGTGACCATGCACTTGCCATGTTGCTTTCCCTTTCTTCAATGGACTCATTACTATCATCTTCCCCTTATGCCTAAAAGTATATGTGTTATCCTTTCCACAATGTACTATCCTCCTTTCCATCTGCCATGTCCTCCCAAGGATCAAATGGCATTCCATCTTTGGAACAATATCAAACCACAAAACATCTTCATAAGCACCAATTCTGAAAGGAATACATGCTCGTTCAGTGATGTCCAAAATATCTTGTTCATTCCACCCTTGTACCCTATAAGGCTTCTTAAGTGCTGTCCTAACATGACCTTCTATGTCATAAAATATACCCCTCATGTTGGTAGAATCTCCAGACCATGCCTGGTCCAAACACCTTGTGTTCCCAAGACAACACTTTGTCTCAACTAGAGACCTTCTTCTCCATCCTCCTTCTTATTCATGCACACAACCTCATTTTATAAATGCATTAGACATTCGAAAACCCTCTCCCATGAGTTACATGTCCATTACAATAGTGGGAGGGGTAAAATCCTTGAATTTATATCAGAATGTTATCTCTGTCACATGACAGTGACAGTCAATTAATTTACTGCTGCAAAAACCTTTATCAAATGACTTTCTTCTGATGAAAAGTACCTTAAAACATTATAATAAATTTTTTGAATCAAGATGAAAGCATTAAAACAAATAAACTTTGCACAAAACAATGATAGGAACAAAGAACATTCACTATTCTATAGAAGACTTAAAGCAACAGAGAACTAATGTATTGTATTGATTTCTTCAAAGCATTTACATTGAGATGCTCAACACCTCCTAGTACATTCCTCTTAACCATGTTTTATAATCTTCCTTTCCCTTTCCAAACTGTCCAATGACCAAAAACTCCTTTAACTGTCTTGAGATAGTTTTGAACAGTTTTTAATATCTTTTTAATAACTCTTAACAACAGTACTTTACCCTAACCTCGGGAAGTCAAAGACTTTTAACACAATTCCTAAATGACACAATACTCCTAATAGGACTTAAGAACTTCACCTATCCTTTTGATTCCACTTCAGTGCCCTATGTGGCTTGTTTGACAACATTTTGACAATTTGACATATTTTTGCTATTACATCATATTTATTGCATTTTATATGCACTTTATGACTCTTTGACCTCATTTATGCACCCTAGTACATTCTAGGACTCCATTTTCCATTGTACTACATTGAATGACCCCTAGGTAACCCTTGTCCTTCCATCATGCCATTAATGGCTTACAATTTTGAACTTTAACAAAATGATTACAAAACATATCAAAAAGGACCTTTACAAGGTCTTATTACATTCAATGACCCAATATGGTCATGTTTTCATCTTGTTGCCTCTAGTGTCTTCTTAGTCTTCATCCTTGGTGATGCAGAGACCTAGGTGGACTTTCAGTTATTCATAATAAGAGGGACTTTTATTGGTATTCTCACAACACAACCAAGCATCTTCATAGGATCACTCTCCTTGATCCAATCAACTTCAACCATATCAGAGTGCACACACCATTCTCTTGTGCCACCATAGGCTCTACATCTTAGAAACATAACCTTTGTCCCTCAATCCATCCATTGGATTCATCTAAACAATCTTTTCAATAAACTATCCTTTATTCCCACAATGCCTCAATAGGCTCAAATCTTGTCTTCACTTCACCTAGGTGATTCCTCCACCTTCACACATCTTAAACAACTTCAACTAACATATTCTCAAGGATTCCAAACCCTCATCTCTTCATCTGATACCAAAATCCACTACAAGCCCTTCATTAGGCCTATTTCCCAATTAGCCCTGCCTAATTAGTTTTTCACTATTTTCTCTCACCTTTCCCAAGACACTCTAAAATCAAAACATATATCTAGATACCCTTTTTCATGCTACACAACATATTTCAAAATCTCATACCACTCCTTTGGACCAAATACTAGAACCATGACTGCTACCTCACAATTAGCCCTCTTTTATCCCTCCTGTTGCAAAGCAAGTACTAATGAATCACATCCCACAAACTATCTGACCTCACACAGAGTTTTCTTGTCACCCCAAACAAAGGATTTTTCAATTTATTGGATATTCCATCAAGTTTTCCTTACCCAACTAGCAAACCCTCCTTCCTAGGTGCCTCAACCAAGGGTTTTTATCAAACTCACCTTTGCAAATGTTTCTTGATCCTTCCAATGGATCCAACACCTTCACTTGGTCTTATCTTGACCTTCCATGCCATAAAGCATAGCCTTCCTTCAGATGGAATCTCCAAACCTATAACTGTCCTATTCATCTAGTGTTCCAAACAACACTTTCTCTCAAACAGTGACTTCATCCATCCATATCCCTACAAATCTCTGCATAAAACATCATTAAATAAGTGCATTCAACATTTTTACAACCTCTCCCATGAGTTACATGACTAACACAGCAGTGGGAGAGGTGAAGTTTCTAAATTTGACTCAGACAGTGACTGTCTGTCACGTGACAGTCTTATTTACTACAGACAGACCTTTAATTGCTGTGCAAAATCCTTCAAGAAACAACCTTCTTTAAAGTAAGGAATCTTAGGAAAGTCTTCTAATTCATTTGAATTACAAACTAAAGCTTTGAATCAAAGAAAACTTGCATCAAACTAAAATACAGACAAATGAAAAATCACTGTTCAGTGACAGTTTTCTGTGACAGCAGAGATATCCTTGTAATTTTATTAATTTCTCAAAACATTTACAATATGATCTTTGACTCCTCCCTTTGGGACACAAAATACATTGCATTTATAGACTTCCTTTCCCTTCTAAACCAACCAAACCTCCCAAGCAATGACCAAATCTACCTAACTATCTTGGGGATAGTTTCTAACAGTTTTTAATAGCTTTTTAATAACAACCCTTTACAAATTGTTATAGCCTTGGGCTTTAGGACTCAATTCTTATAACATTTTTCAAGACCAATTTACCTTTCTAACATATAAAAAACTTATAAACCCCTTTTAACTCCTTGACTCTTCCATAGTGCCCTATGTGGCATTTATGACAATGTTACACATATTTTGTAAGTACATTGCATTTTATATGTCATTATGACTCTTTATGACTTTTTGACCACATTTATCCACCATAGTACGTTCTAGGACCCCATTTTCCCATGACCAATTATTACATTACATAAATGACCCTTGTCCTTTCATAATGCCATTGATGGCTTACAAATTTGACTTAATACAAAATGATTACAAACATTTTTAAAAGGACCTTTACAAGGTCTTATCACATTCAATGACCCAAATAGGTCATGTTGACTTCTTATTGCCTCTAATGTCTTCTTAGGTCTCCATCCTTGGTCTTTGATGCTCTTGCATCACTTGGCCTTGATGCTCCTACATCATGTTACCTTTCACACTTTGTTATCTAATCTTCCTAGGTCCATCCAATGGATCCCTCATTCATCCACCCAAGGACTTCCTAAGTCCTGCCCTGTCACTTGCCTCCAAGGTATGATGACTTTTTTAATGTGGATTCTTACCCCAATCTCATCAACTAGCCCTTCTTTACTAAGGAATATACAACCCTTCTTCAAGTACCTTTACCCCCTACTATGTTTATACTTCCAAGTTACCCATAAGACCCCTACCACCTTTCACTAATCCCCAAATCCACCTCTCACATCTTCTCTAGCAAGTACATGTAGACATTAAGTACCCTTGATACTATTCCAAATAGTGTAAACACTAACAAGTTTCCTAACTGGTAGTATGACTATTTTTGGGTCTTAGTCTATAAGATCAAAACATCACTCCCAATCCGTACAGGTCGTACATAGTCGTACCATCAGAGAATTAACACAGTTATAGTCCGTACAACAACAGGGTAATTGCAAAAATCCTTCAATTACTTCAATAACCATTTGAAAAATGTTTCCAATTTCTCATATAGAAATTTGGGATTGGTTACATGCCATAACCAATTCAATTTCAAAGTTGCAAGAAAAAGTTGCAAAATGCAACTTTTGCAACTTTTCAAAGTTGCAAGCAACTTTTGCACCAAGTTGCATTTTTGCTCAAGGACTACTTGTATGACCCCAAATCAATTCCAATATGCATGAAATGACTAAGTAAACATAATAAACCCCTTCTACATGAGTTTGACCTATTTTGACCAACCGTTGACTTCCTTTGACTCTTGGGTAATTTGGCCCTTATAGGCATCCCAATGGCTTCAATCTATGAACATGACATCACAACAACACAAAAATGAGCTTAAAATGACCTGCTTGTTGTTCTGGAAGTGACTGTCTAGTGTTAAATTGCTTATCACTTAAAAACTGACCCAAGGAATTGTAAATAGGTTTTAGAATCATAAAGTACACTCATTTAGCTTTCCAAAACATGTGGCTGTAGAGCTGTACAATACCTCCTCCTATTTTTAATAGCAAGCCCTAGCTCCTCGCTGTGTATGCATAATTGTAACAGTGAGCTCCAAATGCACTAGTAGATTGTGAATTTGAGCACGTGGGTCTTTAGAGTGTGAAGCAAAGTTGCAGGCTGAGTAGTATTTGATATGTTCAAACACTCATCTCGAGGTTCCTAGTTGATTTGCAAGTGTGGTACTTGTAAAAGCTATGCTGAGCCATTTTTTTAGAGCTAAAACTAAACCAGCTAGAATAAGACTGATTAACACATAGGTAGACACCACAACCACAATAGAAAATCTTGTAGTCCTGGGCCCTTGCCAACTCCAACTCCCCCAAATGACTAGAAAATGTTTGAGAATGTGATTGTTAACTATTAGTTTGCATGCCAACGTGATCAATTGTATGTCTAGAACTCATATTTAAGGATATCTTCTTAGGTTAATTAGAATCATTTAGGTGAACTCCCTCTTTCAGTGTTATATAAAATTTTTGGGGTATTCCTCAATCTTAAACAATAAATTTGTCAGTGTATCCTTCAATTTTCCTGCCAGTTCCATGCATAGAATCGATTGCTGCTTCCACAGTAGGTTTTGAAAACTATCCCTGCAAAGTTGGAAGGATGCTCCATCATGGCATCTTGTAATGCCTGCTCAACTGGATCAGCAAGTAGCCTATAAAGGCAACCTCCTAAAATTTCTTCATTCAAGACTAATTTTTGTAATGATCACTTGCTGATCATCAAACTCAATGATACACTATATCTCAGTCATACAAGAAACTGAAAAAAAAAACTACTAATTAAACTAGAAAGTAGAAACATAGAAGAGATCATCAAGCTAAAGAATATCATCCAAAGACACACATGTCACATTGACTTGAGGAGCATAAGTTTGCTAATAACCATAGTAACCCGGATCCCAAAATCGTGGAGAACCGATAGACCCCATGCCAAAATCATGGAGAACACTTATCATGATCCTTGACATGGTTTAGTGATATATATATATATATATATATATATATATATATATTAATAACCATAAAAAAAAATTTGTTCAACTTCTTATTTATGTTGTTTTTTTAATAGGTTATAGTGTCTTTAATTATCTGATGTGTGTATTTGAAAAAAATTATTTTAGGTGCATATAATTGTAGTGGCTACTTGCATGGGTGATAAAGCTTGTTTGGAGAGGACTTAGAGACTTATTGAAAGACAGGCAAAGAATTCACTGTTCGTAAAAAAATTGATGTCATCAGGCCTCTTTGAAGAAAGGTCAAATTTGGGGACGCCTTCTGCAATTAATTCAAAGGTAATTCAAAACTTTGCTATTTTTTATGCTTTGAAACATACTTTATCACTATTTTTTATGCTTTATTTGATTTTGTTTTCAGATTTATTTTTCGCTATCTTGAAATCAGATTCTAATTTAATACTAGAATGTAGAATATTACAAATGGATCAGCAAAGAAGGTTGACTACAGATCAATATCATGCATATGATGAGAGAGTAGCTGATGAGAGGGATGTGGAAAAATATCCATGTCCATGTAATAACTGTCTTGGTGGAAAAATGAAAAATAGAAATGTTATTTATCGACATATGATAAGACATGGGCATAGTGGTATAAGCCCTTGGGCTTATAACTATTACAAAGATATGATAGAATTGCAAAATGTGAGAGGTGAAGATGCAACAAACATAGATGAAGTGGCACCAAACATAGATGAAGTGGCACCAGACATAGATGAAGGCACAATAAAGCTAGACGAAGGGTTTGAAGTCAATAGAATGTTGAATGAGGGTTTAGACGATGATTGGACCAAGGCAATGGAGGATGCTTTAAAGCCTGTGTATGCTGATTGCAAGTTAAGTCATTTGACAACAATCCTTCAAATTCTTAACTTGCAAGTGGTGCATGGTTGGACAAATGAGAGTGTAGATCAGTTGTTGGCATTATTATGTTCATTGTTACCTACTGACTCCACATTGCCAACAAAATGAAGTCAATGTAAAAGGCAAATTAGTAAGCTCAGATTGGGGTATGATAATATCCACACATGTGTGAATGGTTGCGTATTATTTTGAAAAAATCTTGCAAATGATACTGAATGTCCAAAATGTCATGAAGCAAGGTACAGGAAAGGATTGAAATCAGTTGTGGTCCCTAGAAAAGTTCTTCGCCACTTTCCAATAATCCCATGATTACTACGAATGTATCGGTGTAGAGACATTGCTCAGCTTATGTAGTGGCATGTTCTAAATAAGAGCACTGATGGGAAACAATGACATGTGCCTGATTCTAATATGTGGATGGAGTTTGATAACAAATGGCCCAATTTTTCTCAAGATCCTCATAACATAAGGTTGGGTTTGGCTCTAGATGGAGTGAACCCATTCTCAGATCAAAGTACAAAATGGTCAACTTGGCCTATTTTTTATTAAATTATAATTTGCCTCCATGGCTAGTAACCAAACCATTTTTCTTGATGTTATCATTGATTATACTAGGAAAGAAAAGTGTGACTTCAGATACAATAGATGCTTATCTAGAGCCACTATATGATGAGCTAATGGAATTATGGACAGGAGTTGAAGCAATTCAATCTTTAAGGGATGGTCATTCAATCAAATTCACTTTAAGAGCTTCCTTATTGGTTACAATTCATGATCTTCCTGCATATGGTACATTGTCTGGTCTCACTGTTCATGGATATCATGGTTGTCCAGCTTGTAACTTTAAGGATTTTGTGAGGCACTCAAGAAGTTTTCATAAGTGTATTTATTATGGACATCGTGCTTATCTAAAAGTGGATCATCCATATCGTCAACAAAAAACACGTTTCAATGGTCAAGAAGAGAATCGTGAAGCACCTTTGGAAATAATAGGTGATTACATTGTTGACAATGGAAAAAAAAGAATGTCATTTATTACAAATGGTGGTGTTCTTGGTAGCAGATATGATCCATGTAATCAAAGCGGTGTAAAGAGGCTGTGCATATTCTATAATTTTCCATACTTCAAGGATATAACCATCAGGCACACTGTTGACTTTATGCATACAGAGAAAAATATAGCCTATGCTATTATAGAAACTCTTTTTGGTGCTTTTGATACTATTTCATCACGCAAAGACTTTCGAGATTTAAAGATTCATCGAAATCTTTGGGTTGAAAAATATGATGGTGAAAAATATGGAAAACCTAGTGCTCCATATGTTTGGACAAAAGAACAACATGCACAATTCTTACAGTTGATGTCTCAGACTCACTTTCCTACAGGATATGTAAGTACTGCCATTAGAAGCCAAATTGACATTAATAGCTTAAGAGGCCTAAAGACCCATGATTATCATGTGATAATCGAGAACATTTTACCAATTGTGGTTAATATATTGGGTTTGGAAAAAGGGCCAAGATTGGAAATCATAAGGTTGGGGCTAATACTTAAGAGAATGAGTTCACATGTAGCAGATCCATCAAACTTTGACAGTTTGAGGGAGGAGGTTGCTGAAGTTCTTTGTCTTCTAGAACAAGAATTTCCACCAACAATCTTTAACATCTCTATGCATCTTTTGATACATCTAGAATATGAACTAGAGCATTGTGGTCTAGTAAGAACAAGATGGATGTATCCTATAGAATGATATATGAAGGTTTTGAAACAATCTATTCATACTAGGGCAAAACCAGAAGGCAGCATGGCTGAGGGATATTCAATGGAAGAGGTCATGAGATTTTGTATAGAATATATGAAGGATTTTGAAAATGTGAATCGATGTGTATGGGATGATGATGAAGATGAGAGAGTTGTAGGTGAAGTATTAGAGGGCAATGGATGCTGCTTCAAGCTATCACATCAGGAAAGAAGTACATTGCATGCATTTATTCTTCAAAACACATCTTCATTTGATACATGGCATAGGTAAAACATTCTACACAGTTGTTTATTTACTCAAATGTATTACACATTTATATTATTAATCTTACTATGTCATTAATGTTGTATGTAGAAAATATGAGGAAGAAAATCAAAGTTTCTTGCAACATCGACCTCAAAAGCGCAAACATCATAGTTTGGTTGGAGGTGATACTTTTCCAAAAATTTGAAGAATGGATTGCCAGTGCTGTTCATGATGCAAAAGAAGAAGGTCAACATATAACAATAGAGGAAAGTGAGCTTTCATAATCTCCACATTTATGGGCTATGCGATTTAATGGCATGTGGGCCTATGGTAGTCATTTAAGGGTAGAGCAAAAAGACAAAGGAAAGATAAATTGTGATTGTGTTGTTAGTGCTAAGTTTAATCATGAAATCGAGAAGAAATTCTATGTTGGACTCATCCAAGAAATTATTCAAGTAGATTTTGGTGAAAATAGTCCTATATTGTTAAAATGTAAGTGGATCCGACCATCCGTAGTACAATTTGATGAGTATGGATTTATACATGCTAATATAGGGCAATTCTTATCAGAGATGGATGAGCCATATGTTTTCCCTTTTCAAATCAACCAATCATTTCTAATTGATCATGTAAGAAGCTCAGGATGGTCATATGTCATTCAAACAGAGTCTCGTTCAAAATGAAAATTCATGGAAGTTGTTGATTTAATTCCTGATGGGCAATATATTAATCTACAAGAAACATTTGAAGGAGTGGATGAAGATGATGATGGACTGTTTCAAGAAGATATTTTGATTACTAGTGAAGAGACTGTAAGAGAGAATGTATTGCATGCCATAGATGATGACGATGAAGAAGATCTAGTAGATGCAGACATGAGTGATCAAGAATTGGACCTTGCTGGTAGTGCAGATGATTATTGATGAGCCCCATTTCATGAACTATTATTAAAGTCTTTTAAGTTGTTTTAAAACTGTGTTTATGTTTTGAGAACATGGACCTTCTTACTAATACTATGACCACTATCCTCCATGAAAATCTGTGAAAACCATTTAATTCTATAATAACTTCACCATGGGGATGGAGCATTTAATTCTATAATAACTTTACACATTGATTTAGTCCATTTTCATAATGATACTCAAGCCAAGAATGAAAAATTTCTCATCAATAGTCAATGTCCAAAAAACTCATTCTTTGGTTCCATTGAAAATGTTACCCAGTCACTACTCTTCTATCAAGGATTTCCTGTGAGACTTGTTCTACTTCATTGAGTTGTATATGGTAGGTTTTGTTGCTGAATCATGTACTACTTTTCTAATTAGTAATTAGGCATCTGATTCTAATGATCTAAGCTTCATTTTGTTTTCAAGGATGCTAGAATTCAGAAACTAAGGATCCAATAATTTGGGTTTCTCTTACTTTGCATTGTAAAATATAATGTAAAAGAAAATAATACAAAAAAATAAAACTTATCAAAGGATCTAGAGATTTATCAAGGAGCCAGTTGCAGTGGGACTTACATGTATATTAAAATCATAAGTAGATGTTGTAGGAAGCAGTTTCCTCAACGCAAACACTTGGAAGCATGAAAACATAATACATCTTAGCAACAACAGTATTTCTTTACGTTTTAATTATTTTAATGGAAATGTGTATTAGGTACAATGTTGAATACTCTTTCCCAATAGACTAGAGAAGCTTTAGGGCCTAAAATTCTTTAGCCTTTAAATAAAATTTAAGTAAAACATGATTTATAGAAAATGTTGGTGCTTTACCTCCCCTGGAGTTTCTAAAATAGGTTGCTTGTCTATTGAGCCTGTTATAAATTAAGGAACCTCATTTCTCAATCTCTAGTATCTATAATAGAATAATAATGTCCCAAAGCTTGCCAATGAAACCCAAGAATCTTCGTAGAAACAGTCCAATATTTGAAATTGCCAAGCCCAATCACTCCACCATATAGGCCTTCTGTGGACCCAACAAGGTCTTTCGTATCAATCAACTGCAAACAAAATAGGACAAGCAACCACAAGCACACACAATTCAAAACAAACCAGAATTGAATGATCATTCTTTTTTGGGTGAGGCAGGATTGTGTGTGGACCTGGATGCTTCTAGATCAATATGGCTCAAATACAGGCCATTGTCTAGATGTGTTGGGACATGGTGTCCATTGCATATTTGAGCTCATTGAATTTGATATAGCACTATATACATGTGGATAGTTTCTGAATGTTTTTTGATATCCTTAAATTGAATATGGCACTGGACTACGTGGTATTGTATCCCACATGTCAGATATGGCCCAAATACAAGCATTTATATGGATATGTTTGAACTGGGTATCCATGCCATATCCAGGCATATTGCATATGATATCTAATTTTTGGATACATGTAATTGGCAGCAACTCTAGCAAATATAAAGATTCAGAACCACTTCCTTTGGAAGAAACTGGGAAATGACATGACTAATCTGGTTGATTATGTTTTCATATGTTATAGGAATGATTATGAAGTGTTATCATATGTTTTCATGCTATAAATCATTTATTCCAAAGAAAGTGCAATTAGTGACAGAATATGAATTTACTTCAAGAGCTATAAACATTGAATCCCAGAAGGAATGTTAATCAGGATAATGCCAAATTTTAGTAGTAATGCTGCAGGAATAGTGACTATAATTATATACATATAAAATTTAAAACTTGTAATGTCACCTTGAAATATTATAATTCATTAGTATGATAGTTTTTTGGGAAAAAGTTGACTTCTATTACAAAAGAGAAGTAGAAAGTGCAATTAGTGACAGAATGTTTCAAGAGCTATAAACATCTAAATTCCAGACTAGGATAATGCTACAAATTCAGTAGTAATGCAACAAGAATAGTGACTACAATCTTATATAGATAAGGATGAAACTTGTAATGTAACCTTGAAAAATAGTTGCTTGAAGCTTGCTGAAATATTCTTGGGTTTCATTGGCAGGCTTTGGGATAGTACTTTTTAGAAGAATTTTAGTGAAAACAGTCTAAAAACCCTCTTCAACAAGGTTTCTGACAGAAAATCTTTCATATTTCCTAAATTCACCATTAGAAAATTGCCAAAATGGGAGAATTGGAAGGTCTAGGTGTCTTGTATCTTATTCTGGAGGTTTTGAAGTGAGATTTGATGATTGGTGACAATGGTTTGATGCCCTAGGTCTGATTTGGGGTGGAAAATGACTAGTTTTCATGACTGAGTGCATTTTCTAAACCTAGTGTAATCTTGTGGTGTTTAGGCATTGTAAACCCATGGATTCCTTGTTTTAAAGTTCCTTTCCACCTCTCCATGGTGTTGGTTTGGTTGTATGGTGTAATTTGGGGGTAGTTGTTGTGCAATAGTGGCCTAATTAGGCCTTAAAAGCCTTGCAACAGTTAGTTTGTGATCAGAGGTCTCAATTGCTCTTGGTGTCATCTTTGAATATGAATTATAAAATGTCAAAAGGTATCCCATATGGTTTTTTGTTGGTCTCCAAATTCTGTTATTGGATGTTGAATTCCTAAACCTGGGTAGACAGGGCTAGTAGGCTTAGTTACCCTCATTGAAGTGAGAAGCTAGTATTGTGATTCTAAGTGGATGGAAAGTATTGTAATAGATGTTTGATGCCTCCTAATGTCCTAAAGTGTATAAGATAAATGGTCTCATGACAAGATGTGTGAATTCACCAATCCCTACCTGTAATAGATATTTGCAGATAATTTTCATTGATGATCTAAAAAGTTCTATGAATTCATAAGAACAATAATCTATATTCTTTGATAGTGTCATATAATACTAAAATATCTCTTGTTTGCATTCAGGAAGCCATTGCATAAAATGGAAATTTAAGACCATTTCCTTCATTTCCTTATTCATTCTAGTAATGACTACCTATGAAATTGTCAAACCATCAATAATGGTAGCACCGTCAATTTTGGCCTCAAGATTATGGTGGGTGAGAAGAGGACCCTAATTGGAAGGGACCATGAAAAAGAGAAAATAGGGCATTGAAGAGACTTAAAGATACTTGTAATAACAATCCATGAGGCTATGAATCTATTAAAATGACCTATGCAAACTAACTTTGACTGGTTATTATGGTTTAAAGGAGGCCATTACATCAACAGTAGTAGATAGTGGAATCAAGCATCATAACATATTGTTGATGGCCATTATATGATGAGTGCTCAAGAGATTATCTAAAAGAAATGTGGTCTCATGGAATGTTATGATTGTAGGATATGTACAATATAAATTTGTTGAAAAGGCTTTAGAAACTTTCAAGAAAATGCAATTGGCTGGTGTAAATATTGAGTCATTAGATATATGGTTGTATGGGGGATAGCCCAAGAAATGTAGGTGGTCAAGATTTTGGAGTGTGAATCAAATAAAAGTGTTCAGGTTCTTCATTTTCATGTTCTTTTTCTACAACAGTCAACTTTGAATATGATTACAATGGGCTTAATGGATTTGTTTTGAAACTTTTCTATTTGGACATGTTAATATTTTTAATCTAGAGTAATTTGGGCTTTGAAGGAGTTCATTTGATTAAGTATAGAAAAAGTTATCTTCATTTGATTAAAATTGATTCAAACCCTCCTTAGGGAAAGTAGTGAGCACACAAAATGTGATCCCTTTCATTTTGCATGCATGAATAACCTCCTCTCTTAGACAAGGATGAAGGAGATGGTGTATGTTAACTGTACCATGAGGTTTCAAGGTCTCATGCAATGTTTGGCAAGCCATTAATGTGACTGAATAGTTACATGAAATATTTGAACTGTTGTAGTCAGTAAATATGGGCTTTGTCCATAAATTGATGCACATCAGGGCCATGGGCTTGAGGAGATGGAAGTTTAGATTTATTCTACTGTTTGACTGTCCTTATAATGTTGACTCTCCTTATGTAGACTATTCAGATCATGTCAAACAAAGCTCTTTTTTAGTATCTTGTCAAGCATTTAGTTGTTGAAATTTGTCTTTGTTTACATTTTGATTCAAGTTGCTGATTTATACATTATCACTTATTTGGATTTCAGGAAATGAGGAGAAAGAATGTGAGGCCCAAATTAGATGATAGTGGTGAGAATGCTGAAATTCTATTGACAGAGTATGAGAAGTCTTGTAGAAAATGTGTGGCAAGGAATAATGAATATTTGTCACAGCTTGGATTAACAAACAAGTAAGTTGTAAATCCAGTGAGTAGTATGTTATTGTTTAATAGTGTTTACTGAAAATTTAAAGGCTTGAGCTTTATGTATACAAGATATAATATGATATTTTTGGTTATATAGGAAAGAAACAAACTGCATAGGAAATGAAAAAGGAAAACAAAAGGAAATCAAAGATAGAGTGCCGACAACTCATAGAAGCCAACAAATTTGTGATTCAACAACACATGCACTTGGTGGAAACAATAGTTGTGATGATGTGCAGCCAAGTATAATGCATAGTGATGTGCATCTTGATAAAGTACATGGTGATGCACAATTAGATATAGAACATGGTGATGCACAACATCATGAAGATCTTTTAACACAAAGTCTCAAAGAGATTATTGAAAAACATGGGAGTCAAGGAACAGAAAATATGCAAAAGCTTTTTGCAAGAGTGATAAAGGATGTCTTTGAGAAAAAGTCTACAAAGATAGGTAGTGATATAACTACTCATGACACACTTAATGTGGGTAAAGATGGTGAATTTCAAGTTGCTGAAAGGAATGAAGAGATATTTCTTTCATCCAATGTACCTATTACATCTTCTGATGGAACTAATAAATCAGAAAAAAATATTGGCAGTGGTTTAAATATGGAAGATGTGCCTACTTTTGTCAAAAGGAGAAGATTGAGTCAAAATTTATATAGATCTACAGAGAGGGATGCAAAATAGGGAAAATTAGAAGGCAAGAAGCCATTCTTGGTTGAGGTATCAAGAGATGGTGAGCCCATTGGGAAAAATGTTGCAAGGTGGGCCTCTAAGCTAGGCATGCGATGTAGAACCCATTTGGATATTTGCAAGAAAAACTTTGCAGATCAAGATCCACAAAATGTGGAAATTGTCATACAAAAGATGGAAAATAATTTTGAGACTACTGGTGGAAAAATCTCTCGAAGATATTACAAGAAAAAAATGAGAATTTTGATGAATAATTTTAGATACACTTGCAGAAAAACTATCATGGATGGGAAAGATAGGTTACAATCTACTCTATCTCCTAGACAATGGGAGGCATTGAAAGAAAGCATGAGTTCTGAAGAATATTTGATTAAAAGTTGTAGAGGCAAGAGAGCAAGAGATAATGTAACAGCTAGATACACATTTGGCCGAGGTGGGTTGCAGACTAAAAAGGACAAATTTGGAGTAAGTGCCTAATTTTTTGGTTCAATTTATGTGAATATTTATTGGAATTATTTATTGAACTAACTATTTGTTGATATTAATGTTGTATTGTAGATGGAAAATAATAACAAAGAAGCAAGTGTAGAAGAAATTGTCAATTATATGGAAACATTGGATCCTAGATCGAACAACAATATGAGTTGGAAATCTAGTCCATCAAATGAGATCTCATAGCCATCTATTGCATGTCATGTAATAGCCTCTGTAGATCATTTTAGCTCAAACAATAGGTATGAACAAACAATGAATTGCATACATGGACTCACTGAGAAAGTATCCCAGTTGGCTACCTCTGCTACGCATATGGATGGACTGGCTGAGACAATATCACAGTTGGCCACTTCTGTTAAGCCTATAGTTTCTACATGGAATGTCCATAATTTTATGGATTCAAATCAGGTAAGAGGCTCTATTCATCTAATTCTATTTTGAATTTTTTAGCGTTGTCAACTAGTATGCTGTTATGGTAATAAAAGAGTCCAACATATATTTTAAAATAAAATAAAAAATGCACCATCAAAATTTATCGTCAAAATAAAAGAATCCAACATATATTTTAAAATAAAATAAAAAATGTTTGCCTGCTTAATTTTAACAATTTTTTACAGGTTTGTCATCACATTTCAGTTTACCATAAGTATTAATAGTTTAAAAAGAGGTACTCTGGCTTTAGTATATCTCTACTTCTAGTGTTGTTTTGATCTCTGGTTGATCTATGATTTCACTACTTGTTAGAGATACAATAGAGACTTTCTATTTTTGCAGGAAAGTGCAGTGCACAGTCATACATTATGAATAGGGAAGAGTTTCTAGTATGATTGAGTCCATTTGGATGATAGTTATCTCTAGTTTGGATTGTCAAGATTATGCTAGATGGAATGGGCATGATGTAGAGTCTATAGCTAAGGACCTCCTTAAGCCTTCCAAGGCCTTTCCACAACTAGGTCTTAACACCAACACTCAAATTTGGCAACTTACCCTTCACCCGGGTACACTCTACACAATGGGGTTATGAAGCAACACTAAAAAACACTTCACTTCTCAAGAAAATTCCTTTGGAGATAGTCTATTTGTGCCCCTAGCACTCATATTCCACAACTTTTTTGGACCCCCTAAGTCTCAAACCCTCACTTCTAGTTATTAGGCCTAATAGGCCAATTAGCCCTTCTAACTCATTTTTTGGGCTTTAACTTACAATTTTCCCACACACCTAGGGAAACTAATCACCATTCAGGATACCCATTTGGTAGTTTTGTTGGATTCCAAAAGGACTTGGACAGATCTTAGTCCTACACCCCCAAACCCCACTTGCACTCCTAGGCCTAGTTGATCAGGCTAAGCTAGTGCATCATGGAAAATGTCAAGATGGGTTCCCAAGACCCCAAACCCTCAAGGCTATCCAAGAAAACTCCAAATCACTCAATAAAAACCTCTGGTACCTTTGAACAACTCATATTTCAAGACTGTCTCCACTTTGCTCATTCTCCTAGTCAAGTTTGTTCATTAACTTGACCTAGGGCCGGCTTGAAAGTGCCCTAACCCTACTCCAAATGCCCTGAAACTCTGGAATCATAAAGTTTAGACTTATAACTTGCATTCCCTCCAGTTTTAGAATTTTCCACTATGGGGTTTGCAAGTTAGACTTCCATTAAGGAAAACTGTTCTTTCTAGATAGAATTCTGGACCAGTCCCAGAAAAAGTAGGATAACTTTTGACTCCCTGATCGAAATGGATTCAAACCAAAACCAAAACATGACTAAAACATTTCTCTATACAGAAAAGTACATTAGCAATCATGAACAATCCATATCAGGTTGTACAATTTGTTGTCTCACAGGTTTTTTTTAGAATTTTAAGGGTTTTTTGCATTTATTAACTTCAAGCCTTCATACAAATGATCCTCTCCTCTATCTTGGATCACATTAAAATGGTTTAAATACAATTACTAACCATTTTTTCCCATTTGACCATTGGGAACTACCTTTTGAAAACAAAAGACACACCTTTTCAAAAGGTTGTTAAGACATAACAATGCCATTTGTATTTTTTGGCGTACTTAGGCCTAAAACATGTTCCTAAGGTTGTTCCTGACCTATAGACCCCTAGAATGACTTAGGCCTATCATCCAGACACACTAAAACATGAAATCAACTAAGATCAACTATATGGACCCCATGGTTGCATTGACCCACTAGGTTTATAAAGTCACCTTAGTGATCAAGCACCTTACAAATGGGTCATTACAATGCAAACAAGGACCAAGACCAACTACTAAACCTACCTAGCAATTTTGAATGCCATGGAGCCATAGGTGCCCTGCACCAAGGCACCCCTCTGGGGTCTTGGTGCAGGAGCACCAAGGTCAAATCCAAGAGGCAGGAAGAGCAATGGGGTCACTAATGGATCCCTAGGAGGTGTTGAAGACAAATGGCCTTCAAGGGTCATTAAAACATGTAATAAGAATTCTCATGGTCTTGAAATATTATGTTGATCATCCATTGATCATTTTGTAAACAAATCATAAATGTAAGCCTTAAAGGCAATATTGAGTCTAGAAGGTACCTAGGAATAGATTTTGTTGATCCTAGGTTAGTGGTTGTTGAAAATGATCTATAGGGGTCTTAAAATATGTAACAAGGCTATTAAAGCCTCTAAATATTGTCATAGGCACTAAAAGTACAATATTTGTAAAAATTGCCAATGTTGGCAATATAAGCCAAATGGGCTTAATGGGGATAGTTGGGTTAGTAGAGGTTATAAGGTGATAAATTGCACTTTACTCCCAAATTTCCCAAACATCCTAGTAACTCTTTTACCTTTTCAAATACCCATTATTGAGTTCTTAAAACCCTGTAAATCTCAGTCCTTCAATCTGTGACTGGTGAACCTTTCTATGGCTGTCTCTACATGCACCTAGGCCTAATTAGCCCTCCAATTCCAAAGCAACTACCCTTTTCTCTTATCCTCAACACTCCAAACCTTGAAACAGTCTTAGAGAATCTACTAAACATCAGGATTTCTAAATTTTTTTGGACATCCACTCACATCTAAGCATTCTTTCAACAAACCCTCCTTTTAAGGGTTTCTAACCTAGGGCTTTCTAGAAAAGTCTCTTATCCAACACACAAAACCTTAATAATGGTTTAGACACCTTTAAACATACTCTCTCAAATGTTTTCAACACTCATTTACCCACTTCAACCTCAATTTACTCATATTCACCTTGTGATGCCTTGCAAATGCACCTTCACTGTTTGGTTCAACAGTCACACACACTGTTCTATCTCTATACACTATCACACACCCTCCTGCATTAAAATCATATAAAAAACATCATATTTATACACTTAATTACCTCTCCCACAAGTTACATTCCAATCATAGAAAGTGGGAGAGGCTTGTCTCCATAAATGACTACAAAACAGTGACAGACTGTCACGTTTCCTGTGACAGCAGAGATCTCAAAAATAGTTTTGCTTGAAAATAACTTACAAAATATTTGCACAAAGTTAACAAATCATGAAAATCTTTTCAAGGAGAAAAATAGTAAATCTTGAATGGAAAGAAGTTTATTGGATTACCAAACTGAATCTTGCAAAATAGAAAACTGTCACTGTGACAGTGAGTTACAAAATTCCTTTATTTATTTCTTTTCCTTGATACATTCTTCTCTCTCGAATACTACCTATTGTGTCTTATAAAGACATTGCTTTCCAGAATTTTACCTCTAATCTAACTCCCAAAATTGACTCAAAGTCGATCAAAACCTTATAACTATCCCTTAATTGTCATATGTCAGTAAACAAACTATTTTGATAACTTTTAAATGACAGTCATTACTTATTTGTTTTCCCTTTGCCACTTTCTTGGCTTAAGACATTGGGAACATTTATTATTGTATCTAAATGACTTTATGATACCTAAGTGACCTAAAGACTCCACCTTTACCCTTAACTCCCTCTAGTGTGCCATATTTGACCTATATTGTCAATGTTGACAATGTTACAAAATCTTGCACTTTTAGTGCCCTTTACACATTTTAGAGCCTTATTACATTATGTAAAAACTATTATTCATTCCATCAACCTATAACTCTTCCTAGGACACTCTAGGACTTCAAATGACCCCTTACATCACATTGACTTCACAATGACTCCTTACATCACATTGCCTATTCTTGGCAATACCTTACAATTTGACAACTTTATGAAATTCCTTACATTTTGATGGCTTCAATAGCCATAATCCATCATCAAATGACTTGAAATGTCATCATTAGGCATTGATTTCCCTTGGTACCTTCATGGTCTCCTGGTGTACCCTATAGCTTCATGTGTCCATTAGGTGCCTCTGCACCAAGAGTGATCTGATGGCTGGGGTAAGAATGTGATGTTATAATATGACTAGGTGTATGTATTGGAGATTGTTTGAACCATATTTGAACTTATGTATTTTTTGTGAAACATGTTGCAAACATCAGTGCAAACCTATGTGTTCAATCATAAATCTAGGGATTTAATCATTATTTTGCATCTTGATGAAAGCATCACATGTTTTTCAGGATAAAAAATTCAAAACCTTGGAGAACCATGTCATATTAGAGGACCTCAGAGAAACTTTTTAAATTATTTGAGTTAAAAACATATGTTTGTTTACAAAGGTTGATACCCATTCTGAGTTGTAGATTACTCATTTGAGGTTTAAAGTACCTTCATTTTGCATCTTTCATTGCATATCAATAGCATTCTCTGTTGTGTTACGTTAAAGGCTGAGCTCATAGGCAAAGAAGATTATGGGTAAGCAAAGAAGACTCATCCTCTTTTTGTCTATTAGTATGTCTACTGCTAGTATGTTTGAATTGCTTTCTTGACTTCTAAACAACAACATCCCTCTAAGACTTTATATTGAGACAAGTAATCTAAGTAATCTCTACGACTTCATATTGAGATGAGTAATCTATGACTTCAGGAAACCCACGACTCTGACCATCTTCTATTATGTTGTTGTCTATATTTGAACTTAAGTTTATGTTACGGGTTCTAAAAGGTAAGTACATATTGTTTTTTGCATGTCTTATGTAAGTTTCTCATTTTTTCCCCTCTGCTTATTCTTTGCAAGGTTTGGAAAGAAGGTGAAGGCTTGGGAAAAGATGGTCAAGGAATTAAAGAGAATGTTACGATTAAGAAGAAACGAGACTCCACAGGTCATTTCTCACTATCTTATTATATTTGAATTATTATATATGCTTATCACTCAATTTAATAGATATTTGGAATCTCTTTTTAATGCATTTGCTTTCACTTATCTCCAAATATAGGTGTTAATAAGGCAACTAATAACTGGATATTCAATACTAAGGTATGCTTATCTTCTAAGCCATTTATGCTTTAATCATTATGTTATTTTAGTGTATGCCTATATTTTGGAGTTGTTACAACTTATCATGTTGTAACAAACTGTAATGTCCCCTTATGCAATTACTTCAAGTTTCTCTTATCTCTTATGATCGATGTTGTAATAAATCGATTATCCTTGTTTGATGGCTTGTGAGAGATAAAAGAAATCAATCAATGCAAATTCCAAATATCTTTATATTAATGAGGATAAATTTTACTTTAATTTCTGAGATTTATTTCCAAACTAGAATGCTGATATAAATTATGATCTAAAAATGAAGGGTAATATTTATGAACCAAAACTTCTTTGATATCGATACTATAGAGTAGATTGGGAAATGCAAAATGCTGTCAAATTAATATTGCTCTAATCCAAGATGATGCTCTGCCTAGATTCCTGATCTATATTGCTTTGATTTACTGAGATGCTTATTAACGAACTATGTTGAAATAAAGCACCTGATCCTTACAATAATCCGATCGCCTTCTCTGAAATTGTCTTTCATAATCATGCAAATGGAATAGATGTAATTTGGTATGAGAAATAGGATCTTGTACTTGATCCTCTTTCAAATTATTATCCTTTAATTTTATGTTTCTTTAATGCCTTCTTGTGAGTCTAATCTCTGTCACTGTTGCTGAATAATGGCTCAAGTTTCATGCAATTTTATGTGAGAGGTTTATGCCTTAGTCTGATTACAATCTTTTATTCTTGCAATAATCTAGGATGCTATTTCTACTTCTCAATTTCTTCTTTTCATGTGTTTGTGACCTTGCCCAACAGGGGACAAATACCTCCTTTAGTTGGCTGTATTAAATCCCTTTAAGTGCTTCAGGTATGAAGACTATATGCCAATAAAATATGCCCCTTGAAGAAATGGATGATCTTCCCTTATTAAGCAACAAAGGGCATGATGTGAAAAGTTGTATCTCTTTGATCAAAACTCTTTCAAACTGAATTACTATTTTAACAAATTGTACCTCTTCCTTGTAACTAACAATATCATTAGTTAGTTATCTAACTTAGGTCATATTAATTCCTTCCTTTGGCTGCAATTATAGATGAGATGTCTTCTTCCTTTGTGCGATCTGACTTCCTCTTTCTAGACAGCAATTACTTATTTCTTGGATAATGTTAGCCCCCTTATTTTCTTCTTTCTTGTATAGTGATAATACTCCTCATTGATCTGTGTAATAATGAGAGGGGAATATGCTGATCTATTTATAAGACCTTAAAGAATTTTTTGTCACTTATCTGATGTAATAATCCTGTAGCAATGATGACTAGTGATGGTCAGTCTGCAATACACTATTGTTGTTTCTGACATGGAAGAAAATACCATCATTGCATTTAATCTACCATTGCATTGATCTATTTACTAACAATTTAACCACGTGTAGAGCAATTCTATCAAAGCTGCACAAAAATGCTTTGATGCCAACAAAGCTGCTGATATTGACAGCGATTGCGATGAATTAGTGGACATGAATGTAAAGTTATAGTTGTGGTAAAGTTGAGGTAATGTAATAGTTTTCAATTATCTATCCTAATCTTCATGCTTGAAATGTTATTTTAAACAAATAATTATAGATTTTGCATTTTTCCAGATGTAAGTTAATTTGTCACAATATTTATTAGCTATCTTCATTGCACAATTTAGAATTGTACTTATTTCTTGCCAAGGTTTACATATCATACCCTCTTCCAACATATGACTTGTACTTGTTTTCTCTTTAGTCTACTGTGCATACAAGGAAAGACGCTCTCAATAGACCTATCTATAAAGCTCCACAATTTGAGAAGGATGTTGATAGTGAACATGTTGAACTGGATGAGGATCTATATGATATTCAAAGAAGACTTCATGTTAAAAGCAAGGTGATTTTTATTTATTATTGTGTATTTCATGGTATTTGTTTTAACACATGCAAGTACTATTTGAGCAAGTAATGGTTGTTTTATTATGTTAATAAGTCAAATGTTTACCTATGTGATAATTATTATGTTAATAAGTCACATAATTACCTATGCACCTTTTGTTTTTACAAAAAAATATTCATGAACTCCAAGAAGGAGATAAAGTCAGAGTGTTGGATCCATTTGATAGTGCTGTTGTTGGTGTTGGGTGGATCCATTCACTATCTATCATACATGAAGAAAACTTGAAAGGAATGAGTGATGCAAATGTAGAACTTGTGAAGGTCACAAGTAACGTACCACTTGTTTATGAAGACAAACTAGATGGAGCAATCCATCTAAAAGAGAAAAAAGGATCCTTTGCACGGTGGCCAATAATTTTTTTGGAGAAAATGAATTAGTTGATGTTTATCATGCACTAGATACTAGACATTCATGGTGTATTTAATGAGTTGGAAACTCTTAATAACTTTGATATTTTTAGATATAATTATGTATACTCTCAACATTGACATTTTATTACTTGATACATATTATATTTTAAAATTGCAGATTACCTTTCTTTCTCATGATGTTGAATATTGTTTGTATATGTTAATATATTTTTAATTTCTTTTATGGTTTACTTCAAGTTTAATATATGCCTTTTTTGCATTATTAAATTTATGTAATTTAATACATTATTTATATCACAACTAAATTTAATACCAATTAATGAGAACCAAAATATAATAGTGATTAAATATACTCTTAGTAGATGGAAACATAAGAGTGACAATGACTAAATATATTACCAATCGATATCAATTAATTGTTATTGTGATTAAATAAATGACTAATTATTAACAACATTGACTAAATTAATGATTAAAATGATCAAATATGCTACCAATGGATGGAAATTAGTTGATACAAATGACTAAATATATTACCAATCGATATCAATTAAGTGTTAAGGTGATTAAATAAATGACTAATTATTAACAACATTGACTAAATTAATGATTAAAATGATCAAATATACTACCAATGGATGGAAATTAGTTGATACAAATGATTAAATATATTACCAATTGACACAAATTAATGATTTTAATGATTAAATAAATGACTATCAAGATTAAATGAATGACCAATTAACAACAACAAATGACTAAATTAATGAGTAAAAATACTACCAAATTGATCATTCAAAACAACCAACAAATGACTAAAATTTGTTTAGTCACAAATTTGGTGGTGTTACAAATGACTGGCAATAAACTATTACTGGTCATGTGATCAAAATTGGTCATCTATATGTGATTTTTAGTAGTTTTTTTAGTCTAATTTTGCTGTTTTTGTACTAGTGAGATGACATGTCTATAACCCATCCTCAAAATTTACCATTGCATATAGAGGTCTTAATCAAAATGCATAGATTCAAAAGAGCCCTCATTGATGGAGGGGCTGGTCTCAACATTTGCACATTAAGTCTTGTCAAATCCTTAGGTCTATCTGAGTCTTGCATTGACTCTACAAAGAAAATCACCATTAAAGCTTATGATGAAGCTGAAAGAGCTTCTAAAGGCATGATTGTATTGCCCATCCAAGTGGGACCTATCAAGAAGGACACCAATTGCCAAGTGCTCGACATGAAATTAACTTATAATATTTTGTTGGGGAGACCATGGATCCACGAGATGCAAGCAGTCCCATCCACATACCACCAATGCATAAAATTTCCATACATGGGTGAAGAAATCACAGTCGGAGGAGACTCTAACCCATTCCAATATTGCAATGCACTCAAACCTCCTCATGAGTTATATATTCCACATAACCAAGAGGGAATTATTCAAAGAACCACAATTGAAGATGTTAAAATGAAAGAACTAACATTAGATGTTATTCAACACCCTCCTCAAGCTAGCTCAGCAACATCAACTAAGGGAAAGGAAAAAGTGAGCTACGAGAGTCCAAATGCAATGGAAAGTTCATATCTAGCACCTAAATTGGAAACGGTAGTCTATAAACCTACCAAAGAAGGAAAGGAAAAAGCCAAGGAAGATCGTTACCAACACATGAGTGAAATGATGAATAACTTTGAAAAACAATGCAAGATTAGTTCAAAAGGAATAGGGGAATATTCTGTTTCCCTATTTGACATGCCCACATTTCCAAAATCACATGGTAAACCATCCAAAGAACATCTTCCACATAAGTATAATTCCTATTTTGTAAGGGAAGATAACAAAGCAACATGGGATAAGGAAGAAGATGACGTCCTTCAATGGCTTTACCATGATGAGGAAGATACCTCCAACACTCCCATGGAAAGAATTCAGCATATAAAGATACAAACTGAGCAATATGGGAAAGGCTTTGATATAATGTAGAAGATGGGATACAAGGGAACAGGACCCTTAGGCCAAAGAAATAGGGGGTTATTAGAACCTATTGAACCTATTTGGAGGGCAAGTCATGAAAAATTTGGAGTAGGTTTTCAAGTAAAAGGAGAAAGTTCAAGCCCAATGCATGATTTTTATCCTCAAATAAATGCCTAAGAATCTGAAGGAGATAGTGATGATTCTCAGGATTATGAATGGGATACCTTATCAGATGAATCATGTCATGATAAGGAAGTGATTGCTATACATACTTATACAAAAATCCCAAGGCAAGAAACTCAAATTAGTGAAGAACCTCATATTCAAAGGCCTAATATAGAGCAAGTAACTACCAATGGAGCATGGATAGAAACATTTTGGATGCCTTCAGAGGAGGGAGATTCAAATGTTAGTTTTAACCTGCTTGTGGCTTTTCCCATGTTGTTTCCCGTAGAGGTTGATGAGCACTTGAGTGAAGGGGACTTTGACCCTTCTTCCATGGATCATCTTGAAGAAGCGCACGTCATAGATCTAAACGATTCAATGTACGAACCCTCAAATGAAGTCATGTCCATAACGCCTATTAATGACATTTTACCCAATGAACCCTTACTTTTGATAAATCCAGACCTCATTGATTGGGACCAAACTGAACCAAATGACCTACTTTACTTTCCCAATGACCAACCAATGAATCACTACCTTAATGTGGTTGAACCCTCTTTCACCAATGAATTCAATATGGACATAATGACAATAGCAGGGGTCTAATCTCTTAGTCAAAAAAAAAAAATGAAAAAAAATAATAAAAAATTAAAAAGTTCTATTGGTGAAAACCCAACTGTGGCACCATTAGAACCAAAAAAAATAAAAATAAAAGACATTTCTTTTGGTGAAAACCCAACAGTGGCACCAAAGGAAGAGAGATTGGATACTTTTCCTGAACATGAAGAGGAAAGGTCACCTATACTCATAGAGCCAACGGAAAAAGTTAACATTGGCATGGAAGTGGATCCAAAGTTCATACACTTGGTAGCATCACTTACACCTCTAGAAAGAGAAGACTTCATCAAATTCTTCCAAGAACAACAAGTAAACTTTTCATGGTCATATGCTAACATGCCCAGATTAGATCTTGACTTTATAATGCATCATCTAAATGTTAGACCAGGGGTTAAGCCCGTTAAGCAAAAGTTGAGAAAAATGCATCCCCACATAGCTCTTTTGGTCAAGGCAGAATTGGAAAAATTGTTGAAAGTAGGATTCATAAGAGCAATAGCATATGTCGAATGGATCTCCAACATTGTACCAGTCACAAAGCATGATAAATCCATTCGTGTGTGTACAGATTTTAGAGACCTAAATCTTGCTTGCCCTAAAGATGATTTTCCACATCCAAGCATAGATGCCATAGTGGATTTGATGGTAGGACACTCAATGTACTCATTAATGGATGATTTTAGTAGGTATAATCAAATCAAAATTAAACCCGAAGACCAAGAAAAGACAACATTTACTTTCCCTTAGGGCACTTTTTGTTGGAATGTCATGCCCTTCAGTCTTAAAAATGTCGGAGCCACATATCAAAGGGCCATGACAACTATCTTCTACGACATGATGCACACATTTTTAGAAGACTATGTGGATGATATATTGGCAAAATCCCACAAAAGAGAAGAACACCTCCACATTTTGAAAAAGATATTTGTTAGGTTGGAGCAATTCAAGGTCAGATTAAACCCAAAGAAATGTGCCTTCGGAGTCCAATCTGGCAAGTTACTAGGTTATATAGTTTCCACCAAAGGAATTGAAGTGGACCCCAAGAAAATACAAGCTATAATGGACATGGAGATACCTAAGAACATCAACCAAATGAGATCCTTGCAAGGCAAAACCCAATCCATAAGAAGGTTTATCTCTCAATTGGCTGAAAAATGTCATTCTTTCACCAGGTTGCTACATAAAGATACTGTATTTATATGGGATGCTGAATGTGATCAAGCTTTTACATTGTTGAAGACCTATTTGATAAATCCGCCCATTCTCATGCCACCAATCAAGGGCAAAGCATTACTTCTCTACATATCTGCTATAGAAAGATCCCTAGGGGTACTTTTGGCACAAGAGGATGAACAAGGAAAGGAAAGAGCTATCTACTATTTGAGTAGAACATTGATAAAATATGAGCTTAATTACGTGTTTATGGAAAGAGCTTTTCTAGCAGTGGTGTTTACATCTCAAAAGTTGAGACATTATATGTTGATGCATAAGGTCAAGTTGATTGCCAAGATAGACCCTCTCAAGTATTTGTTAAGTAAAATAACCTTAACAGGTAGAATAGCTAAATGGGTGATGATATTGAGTGAATTCAACATTGAATATGTCGATAGAAAGGCAATCAAAGGACAAGTGATAGCAGATCACTTAGTTGAAAATCCCATGACTTCTACACAAACTATTCAAGTGGAATTTTTGGATTGCACCATTATCAACATAGAGGCAAAAATGTGGAAGTTATACTTTGATGGATCCTATACTCAAGGAGGTTCCGGGGCTGGCATATTATTGGTAACTCCTCAAGGTTACACCATTCCAAAATCCTACAAGCTTATGTTTCCATGCACAAATAACATAGCAGAATATGAAACACTAGTCATAGGCATCAAAATGGCCTTAGAATGGAACATAAAAGGGCTAAAAATTTATGGAGATTCTCAACTCATCATTAATCAAGTCAACAATGAATATAACACTAAAGATGAAAATTTGATGCCTTATAAGACTATGATTGATGGATGGAAGAAATATTTTGCATTGATCACCTTTGTACAGATTCCTAGAGAGAAAAATAGAGTAGCTGACACCTTGGCTACCTTGGCCTCTTTGTTACAAAAACCAGATCAAAATGAGAAGTATGAGTTCTTGGTGGAAGAGTTGGTGAAACTAGCATTTGACCTTCCAGAAACCCAAATTGTTGCCCTCTTACATGGACATGACTCCCCTTGGTACAGACCTATATATACATACCTTAAAGACCAAGTGCTACCCTTAGACCAAACCCATGCTCAAAAATACAATTTCATACGCCAAGCCTCCTGTTACTTAATCCTTTTCAAAACATTGTATTGTAAGGGTCTCGATGGGACATTACTTAGGTGTCTAGAGGAAGAAGAGTCTAAATTAGCTTTACGAGAGGTTCACGAAGGCATTTGCAGGTTGCACTCAAATGGGTTAAATCTAGCTAAGAAAATCCTTCGCTTAGGGTATTTTTGGAAGACATTGGAAAAAGATGCGTGTCACTTTGTGAAGATATGCAGCAAATGCCAATATCATGGCAACATGGTACATGCACCGGCACAAGAATTACATCCATTTGTCACACCATGGCCTTTCTATCAATGGGGGTTTGATTTAATTAATGTCATAAATCCACCCTCTTCAAATGGGCACAAACATATCATAACCACAACAGAATATTTCACCAAGTGGGTTGAAGCGGTTCCCTTGATAATGGCAACAAGAAAAAAAATTTCCATGTTTATCTTGAATTATATCATTTGCCGATATGGTATTCCTCATGCCATAATAATAGATAATGGAAAATAGTTCAAGAATAATGATGTTGATGAACTATGTGCTACATTTCATATCACTCACCATTCATCATCAATTTATTACCCTAAGGGAAATGGGCAAGCCAAAGCCACAAATAAGAATATATTGAAGATCTTGAAAAGGTCGGTCAACAAATTAGGAAGGGATTGGCATATGCAATTTAATCTAGCATTATGGGTCTATAGAACCAGCATAAGAACACCCACCGGAGCCACACCATTCTCACTAGTTTATGGGGCCGAAGCAATTCTACCATTAGAGGTTGAAATCCCATCTCTATGAGTGTCATTAAAAGGATTGATCACAGATGAAGACTATAGAGTTTCTAGACTTCAACAATTGGAGTTACTTGAAGAACATCAAACACAAGCTTATGAGCACCTAAAAGTGTACCAAAATAGAATCTCAAGGAACTATAACAAACGTATCAAACTGAGAGTTTTTCAGGTAGGAGACTTGGTGTTGAGAGAGAACCCAAAGAATTAGGTTGAGAGGGAGAAGAAAGGAAAATGGGAGGCTAATTGGCTTGGCCCATTTATCGTAATATCTTCATTTGGCACAAGAACCTATAAGTTATCAGATTGTGATGGAGAGGAACTCCAAGAACCTATCAATAGTATTCATCTTAAAAGGTTCTATACATGAGGTAGATGAAAGAGTATAAAGAGTATTAGATGAGAGAGCATCCTATTTATTGTACATAGTTCAAAAGAGATCTTGAAAATACCAAAAACATTTGAAAAGCACAAAAATATAAAAACATTGAGAAAATTGAGCATGAAGAAAGGGAAAAACATTCAAAAAATGTTGTCTTGGTGAAAACCTAGTAAATAGGCACCTTGATGATAAAAAAAAAAGGAAAAAAGGAAAAATACAAAAAAAATGAAAAAGAAGAAAGTGCCCTAGTGAAAACCTAGTAAATAGGCAACTTGGTAGCAAAAAAAGAGAGAAAAAGCTTGCAAAAACAAACAAAAAAAAGAAGAAGCTTGATCCATACTAAAGGTGAAAACTTGGTAAACATGCGCCTTTGGTTCCCTTAAGTTGGTCTTTCCTAGGTTGCATTTATACATATTGCATTTCCATCATCCCATTTATACAACCACCATTGCATTTGTCATTTGTACTTAGTTATAATAAAGCCGGTCAGTCACATTATTGCATTGTCTATCACTCCTAAGTTTGGCAACCGATCACATTTATCACTTGGGGGCAAAAGAAGATGGTAAATTTGGCATTCAATGGATTCAATAAGTGCTACAATCAGTCACGTCAGAGAGAGAGAGATTTTATCAGAATTTCAGAAGAGATGAAAAATTTTCTTGAGCCTAAGTATTTGATTCTACAACATAATCCGGGAACCTTCATTGACTTTATTATTCAGGATTAAAATTGACAAACACATCTTAAAGATCAGAATACTTGGAAATTTTTTTTGAAAATAAGAAAACATGGCAAAACATTCAAAAGTTGTCTTTTCTTTGACAAGTAATGAAACATGGTAAAACACTTGAAGTTTTGTTAAAATCTTGATGAACTTGACTTTTTATCATATCTTTGGAGTTATTCGATGATGTTTGACTAGATTAGCCATGATAAAGATATGACATTTTATTGCCTTTGAGTGACTGTTTGGAGGAAGATTCATCACCTTATGAGAATTTGTCTAACAACATGGTCATCAAAGAACCATCGAGGACTATCTCATAAGAGGATGGATTAACCTTTGTTGGTTTATGCAAATGGATCCCTTGGCTATTTAGATCTTCTATATCTTAATACCAAAAATCCACTTGCAACATTGAATCCATTGACACTGGTATTCAGACTCCCATAGTTTGGTCATCCAACTAGTGAGGGTTGTACTTGGTTCAACAAATAGGTTACCAAAATGTGATAAAAATCGGTATTCATATCATCATGTCAGTGGGCAATGGTGATTGTATCGACTTTCCGGTCCCAAAATGTTCAATGATGAAAATTTATCCTCAAGGCATTTATTTGCTAAAAGCTGGTGACACTTAGGTTGCATTGCAAGGCATATTAAATTAATTGCATTATCTTATTAGATTAATTGCATAGTCTTATTTGATCAAATGCATATGTTTATGGTTACTTTTTCCAAGGGAATGAAGGGGTTCAATAACAACGTTTATTCTTGATAAAACACTATAAAGAAAATGAGATTATCTTTTTGCATACATGCATTGAGCATTATTCATTATCCACATATTACAACATGAAATCATCCATACATCATATGCACTCATATAGTTAAGGATAGACTGTCATAAATTGAAAAATCAAAAACATAGTAACATACATGTGCATTAAACACTTTATCATCCATACATGAACAACAAAAGAGCATCACCAAATTCATACATCTTTGCATACATCTATGTATATCATAAAGTAAGATACTGCATTCCTAGCATGAATCCAAGTAAATGCATAAATAAAACATCATATAGCTGCATAAAAGATAATCTTATAATCAACTAATCAAAGAGAATCAAGAAGTATATCATCATATATCATCATCAAAAGGAGGATCCAATACATCAAATATGTCAAGATATCATCAAAGTGATATATCAAATGTTCTGATCAATGAGAATAACATGAAAGGTGGACCAGCAACACTGAGTAAATCTGTCATCATATCAATCAAGAGCCTGTAGCATGAGATCCATCTAGTCCTCTATCATCCTGTGGGGGAGGAGCCTGTGATGTACCTGCTCCATCCTGCCTCTGAACAACCATGACTGATACAAGTTGTTGTAATAAAGAGGCAACTTGGTCCAATCAACCCACAATAGTGGATATCTCTATCCTCATAGACTGTAAACCTCGCTCTACTCCATCCATGCGATCACCCTATGCACCCTATGGCTGTGGAGCTGGCAGAGGCATCTGTGGAGCTCCATCATCCTGCTATGCATCATCCTACTATGCCTAATCCTAATGAGCCACATCATCATCATGTTGAGATAAGGCCACTCTTTGTAACTATACCAAGGGATCTAATCTCCCAGGAATCTGCCTAGCTGCATCAATCTGTGCATGTCTCTGAGCTCTCTGATGTCTATGCACTCTATCCTACCTATCTACTCTAGGTCATCTATCTGCTGCATCATCTAGTGCTCTAACCTATCTATCATGACCTTGATCTCATCTCACCTGACCTCCCCTTGCAGCAGCCTGAGGATGTCTATTTCCTCATCCTCTCTGATGTATATGACCCCTCTCACCATCACGACGTCCAGGAATAGGCTCAGCTGGATCAATAAATCAAGGAAACCTGTTGCGAGCCCACCAATCTACATACTCATGTGACATCCCTACATCTACAATACCAGGAAGTATCTCCCATCTAAAAATAGTCATACCCACAATCTAATCTAATGCAAACTAGTAATCAATACATGGACCCCATAGAGAGATCTCTACCTGTACTTGAGCATATAATGCATTGCCCTGAGGTATATCCTGAATCTATCCATGCTATCTCAAAACTCTGCCGAAGCAGAAGTGCTCAATAGTGGTAGGAGTGCACCCAATCATCTAGCGAGGGGAAAACATATATGGTAACTCATCACCATCCTCTCTCCATTGATCACAACTGAGGAAAGGACACCATGTAACCTGATCCAAATCATCAATCTGACATCGCCAATAATCCAAATGACCCATATGATGTTTTATGACCATGCCTATATATAAGAAAGTGTAAGGATATCCCTGAGGTCGAACCCTATCAGAAATAGGCCTAGTAATGGGAAGATGCTCCCATATCCACAACTACAGAACAATAACACCCACTGAAAATGATGCACTACCTTGATAGACTACCTCATGTAAATCATGATACAACTATGCCTAGATGTAGGAACCCCAATCAAACCATCGAGGATGAGCAAGTAAATCCTCTATAATCCGGCCCCAACCGACTGAAAAACTGTGACCTCACCGATTGGGAAGAAGTAGACTGCCAATCAATGCACCCAAAACTGCTGGTAATGTGGGAAAAGAGGCAAACTGAGGCCATGTAATAGTATCCCCATCTCCAATAGTGTTGTCTCTGAATACTCATCGACAGATAGAGGAATCATATGCAGAATCATACTAGACCAACTCACCCCTGCAAAGAATCCGCAATAATCGATACACGTCCTCTGGCATGATCGTCATCTCTCCATATGGCAAGTGGAATGTGTTGTGGTTGGAGTTCCATCACTCCACCACTGTAGTCAATAATCCATGGTTCAGCTGGAACCATGGGAGATCAAGGAGGAAACTCAAACCACATCTCTCAATGACTCGAAACTCAGCTACTGTGAGTCTCTGACCTAAGTCAATAACCCATGATGCAACTGAATGGATGTATAAAGTAGGATAGTGATCCTATTGGCAAGGTAAAGGAATAATATTAGTATATTGTATCAAGGAATTATCTCAAGTCAATCAAAAGTATCAAGTAATCACACTAAGTACTATCGTTCATTTCTTTATATCCTGAGAACGAAGTGACAGTATCAAATCATATCGATTTTCACACTGATTGATTTATCCTATCAGTTAATATTCAAATCAGATTGACAAATCATATTTTAAAGTACTACTATCCTGATATCTAAATCAATTGTTTTGTTGACAATCATAGACCTACATTAATCATTCGACTTTCTCATCAGGGGGTTATCAAATTTTTCATCAGATACGATCAACACATGTGTGAAAAATACAAAAAATTTGCAAAAAAGACATCAGGTGTGATTTTTATCATACCAGGCAACATTTTATCTTAGGCGTGACCTTTTATGCCCTAAGTGACATTATTATACTTCCAGGTGATAGATTTTTCACTACGCAACAGTTAATTGGGCAATGCAACAGAGAATCATGCCCTAGGTGAGAGTTAAATCGTTAGGTTTTGTGTAGGTGATAACCTATTCAAAAATGTGTATTTTGACCGAGTTTGATGTGATATTCTTTATCCTACTAGGTGAGACTCAAATGTTACCTAAGCGATAACAAATTACATGGAGGCGAGAATCAAAACCACGGAAGCGACAATAAAACAACCTAGGCTATAATCAATTCTTTCCTAGGCGTGATTTCCCAAATGCAACACAACGATGAAACATAAAATCATAATAAATGCTCCATAAATGCAAATTGAGGTTCGTAATGACTTACTGAAGGTGCATAATTAGGCCATCTCACATATCTCTGGCACCTCTCGAATCTATGCTCCCGAAACGGCACAACCATCTCAAAATCGCTAAAGGATCAGACCAAAATCACCAAGGGTAAAAAGTAAAAATGAATGGTAAAAGAAGGTTTCTTAACCTATTTAAGGTATTTTTTACCTAATTTTGGAGGTGAAATTAGCCATTGACTTATCTTAACATATCAAATCAAACTGAGGCATAATCATACATCGTGGGATATCATCAATAGTCAGAAATTAAAACATATTTGCTATATCAAACATCAACAAATCTTTTTCGAATCAAGAAATTAATATGTTTTAATTTTTGAGGGGGCATAAGGGTATCAAATCAAAGTCACAATCATACATCATGAAATCAGTGGGGCATATCATATCAGTATCATATCATATCAGTTTCATATCAAGAGGCAAATCAGTATCATATCATAACAGGTAGCATATCACTATCAGAGACAGTATCATATCATCATACCAACTATCAGAGGTATCAAGGAATCATAGAACTAGAACAGAATCAGATCATCATGTGAAGGGAATCTTTGAATCAGTGTTCTTCACACATCAACTCAAAGAGGGACATTTGTAGACATGGAAAATTGGCCAAAGGCTTAAATCAATCAAAAGGTGCATCAAATCATCAAAATAGCACGAAAAATCAATAAATGGAACAAAGGCAATTCAAATCAAAGGAAAGTTCAATTAAATGATTAAATGATTAAATTAAGGTTGAAAAGGGGAAAAACACTATGAAATTGATTAAATTCAATTAATGACATAGTTGTTGAAAGAAAAAATCAAAATGAACCTCTTACCCTTCATGGCTAAATTTAATTACTTTAATTAATTAATAAATCATAATTTCCCTCAACAAAGTAAATTGGAGACAAAATGGACACAAATCACTCACTTTTGTTGAAATGGTCCAGCCTTTTGAAACCATTTAAATGATTGTCCCCTCCTTGTCCCCCCATTTATGGACAAAGCAAAGCCAATTGACCTTACCCAAGCATAACCATGATCAACTCACTCTACCCCCTACCCTTGGGAAATTACTATAAGTATGAGGCATTTTGGAGAGCATTTCCATCTTGGAAGTCATTTGCAAAAGCATTGTTACTATAGGCAAATTGAGCATTCTAAGAGCAATTGAAGCATTTGAGCATTTAGAGTTTATCATTTTATCATTTTATCATTGCATTGTTATCAAAATGGAGCTAGATTAAGCATGAATTCATCATATAATAAGAATTTAGAAGAATCATAGAAGCATTATTCTCATTTTAGAGGTGTCACTAGTGAGGATTTGTAGCTGAGAGCTCACTTACCACTTCTTTCTAGAGATCCATGAGATGTTATAGATTGTAGTTGCATTTTAGAGTAAATTTCCTTTGTATTTAGCTTAAATTGTTGCTACTTGATCTTAATTTCATGAAGGTGAATAATATCATCACACACATGGTTTACCTCAAACCATAATGTCAGATAGAGATGTGAAGTTTGTCAGTCACTTTTGGAGAACCTTGTGGAAAAGGTTAGGGAAAAATTTGAGTTTTAGCTTGGCCTATCATCCATAAATGGATGGGCAGAAAGAGGTTGTCAACAAGTCCCTTGGAAATCTACTTAGATGCCTGACAAAGCAATATGGAGACAAGTGGTATTCAGTCCTACCACAGGCAAAGGTTTCTTTCAATGACTCAGTTAATAGAAGCACAAGGAAAAACCCCTTTCAGATTGTGTATGGACAAAGTCCAAGAGGCATCTTGGAACTTAGAGATCTTCCATCAGATACTCTAGTCAGTGCTCATGGTGAAGAACTTGCAGAAAGCATGAAGGAGATACATGAATCAGTCAGGTTGGAACTTGAGAAAAGTTCATAGAAGTATAAGAAAGGAAAAGACAAGCATAGGAGAGATGTGCAGTTGCAAGTCAGAGACTTGGTGTGGGCACACTTGAAGAAGGAAATATTACCTAAGGGCAAGCACTCTAAGTTTCTCATGAAGAAGATTGGACCCTGTCTAATCTTGAAGAAGCATGGATTGAATGCATATGATATTGAGTTTCCCTCTCATCTTGGTATCTAACCCATATTCAATATTTGTGATCTAACCCCTTACAAAGGTGATGTGAATGAAGGATCAACTATGCAAGTTGAAGAACTTGAAGAGGATATTGCAGGGATACCCCCTCATGAACCAAGAAAACTTGAGAAGATCTTAGACACAAAGGTCATCAAGAGGACCAGGAAGAATGTCTATAAGAATTACTTGGTGAAATGGCAAGGAATTCCTAAGGAAGAATCATTATGGATGGATGAAATAGAGATTCAGAAGCATGGTTCAACATTGCAGGACCTCATCTCAAGAGGACTTGAGATCAGTGCACCCCGGGAGTATGGTACAGGAGGACCCTCAAATTCATTAATGAAATATTAATGGGAAGGGTTAGGATACCAATTGGATCTTGAATCCAATGATGTAATAAAGTCCTATTTTGTAAGGCAAGGTGACAATAGGTAGTGTTATAAACCTAGTTGTCTATCTTAGCCGGTTGTTGGACAATTTGTTTAGGAAGGGCTAGAATAGATAGTAAGAAAGTTTTTATTTATGATGTTGATAGGAGTAAGTTCAGAGCTTTCACTCTTGGATTAAGATACTATGATGTCTATAGAAGACTCACCTAAGATTGCATGTCTGTATGGAACGCATGAAGGGAATTATCACAGTTTTACTGAGATAGAATTTAAACCGACAGGTTTTGAAAAAGTTGTCATTTTTGAATCTCAATTGTTAGAAATCATCTCAGTTAGTTGGAACCAATTGAGGAATGTATAAAAATTTGATCCAAGAGAATTGGAAGAAGTGGGAAGATTTGCAGAAGTTTTGATAACTATTTTTAATAAAACCATTGTTGTTTTCCTGAGAAATAGACTGTGTTTTGAACTGCTAAGATTTGTACTATCACACATGTGCCATTAATTGAATGTGGAAGTTATTCCTATATCTTATTAGGGAATTTAAAGTGATTTAAAGTCTTGAATGGACTAGAATTAAAGGCTATCACATTTGTGTGTTCGTTGGTTGCAGGAAGACCCGACGTAGGGTTTTGAAACAAAACTCCTCTTTCCAGGAGACTCCACCATGGGAAATTTTTGAAACTTGGTGGAAGGAAAGGAGGGAGGATGTACAATAATATTATTGAGGTATTATACTGGGAGATTGATGGAGAAAGGAGGAATGATTAAACCCTTTGGATAGGCATCTCTATGTGATTGTCCAGAATTGTGGGTTTGAATGCACGACTCAGCCCAAGGATGGAATGGAGATCTAAATCATTGGATTTATTTTTTTTATACAATCTTTAAGATGTTCCAATAGTTTATATTGGAAGGTGGCAAGGATTTCGACACTTCCTTTGTTAATTTGGCCTATTGGCCTTATTAGGTCTAGGAGAGATTGGTGGACAATCAGAGTTTGGAGATTGGTCAAGGGTCCAAACTTGGTGTGTACTATTGATAGGTTGATTAAAACCTTGGAGGGTGGTTAAGACCTAGATTGGTAGAGTTCCAAATAGTTTTCCCTTAATAATTCATATTTTCTCCTTGTAGCCCTATAGTGGGATTTGGTGTTTAGGTTGTGTTCCAAAGTTGCTAAGTGGAGGATTGGTATTCCATTTCATTTGAAATTAATGTTGAACCTTGAATAAACCCTGGTTTCATCCCTAGATTAGTGGGGTTGAGTTGTGTGAGTTAGTGCCTTAAGGGTGTAAGAGATTGGGTTGAAGAACCAATCTTAATTGTGGGTTTTGGGAACTCTATGTCAGAGCCCTAGTTTGTATGGAAATTGAGGGTATCAAGGACCTCTAAGTGTCTATTTTGAGTATAGATTGGGGCTATGCTCCATCGATGCTTGGTAACTACAAACCTTCATAAAAGACAAGCATATACATACATGTATAAATATAAATAAGAAATGGTGGGGATCTGCAGATCATGCGAATCTTGCAAGAAAGTAACTACGACTTCATCCCTCAACCACATCAAGAACGTCAAATAGAAATATAAAACATACACAACAATCATACACATGTAAGTATGGGGTCAGTAAAATCATAAGTATCAATGATATCCTAACATATGATTCATCATCCTAAAATAACCATAACATATAGAAAATCAGAGTACGCAAGGGACATTACATCCACCTCCCCTAAAATTAGGCTTACTCCTAGAAGCCTACAAACAGATAAGGATATGCATCCCTCAAGCATGAAGAATTTAATAAAACAAAAGACAAAATATTATCTAAAAACAAGTCATAAAATAAGAACATAATACACGGCCATTAAGAGCAATATAATTCTAGTTTAAGAATAAACCAAAAACCACATTGAGCAATCATTCATTATCTAACAATTTAAATATATCTAAATATGTATTCCTTCATCATTATAGAAAACATCTAGTAATCAATTATATAAAGCACACATTCATATTTACACCAAATAATAACTTGAGAGGTTCATGCAAACTTTGTTAATGCAACATTCATATAAAATCCAATCCAAACAAACAAGTCTCATTTATTATACCTCTAGGTTTATAAATAATAGTCTAAAATACAAAAGAGTTATATGTCTAAGTTTTGTTTCAAGTTTTTAATTGTTTAGATATCTAATGCGCATACAAATTATCAGAGTTTCCAGTGTAGAAACTTGGGCTCTGATACCAAGTGTAATGCCCCGCCAGGGAACCTAGGAGAATTTAACCTAAACATGTCACTAAGTTTACAGAATAATTTTTTTTTAATTTTTATATCTGAAAATTAATAAATAATAAAATAATTTATTATTATTATTAATAAATATTTAAATCTAAAAATTAATAAATAATAATAATAATAATAATAATAATAATAATAATTATATATATATATATATATATATATATATATATATAATTTTTTAAATTTGAAAATTAATACATAATATAAAAAAATTAATTTTTTTAATAAATATTTAAAAAAACCATTAATAAATTCCAAGAAAAAAAATGACAAGCTAATCTTTTTAAAAAAATAAATAAATAAATTTGAATAATGAATTCTTTTCTTTTAAACATATAAATATTTTCCTCCATTGATTTTCTTTAACGAAAAACTAGGGTTTCTAACAAAATTAATTTCTATTGAATATGATTTCACAAGCCAATTCAAATTTAATTTCCTATGCAAAAATTGAGACAATTTTATCTATCTTTTATAGGTAAATACCCTAACTAAGAAAACTCACACCATTTCTTAAAATTTCTTCCTAGGTTTTCAAACCATCCAAACAGAGTACCAGATCAAATTTAACATCAAACTAATCCAAATTTTCACAACAATAGACTTAATTTAAAATAGAAATCCAATTACCAATTCATTACATAAACAAATCCAGACACAAAGCAAACAATCTTTTCAAATGAAAGAATTTTACAGAAGGAAAGTTTCAAACACTACCTCAAACAACGCTTGAAAATACAAAGCCAAGAAAGACCCAATTCAATCTTTGAAAACCAAGCTTTCAAACAATCTCAAACCAATATTCACAAAAACCAAGCTTTCCAAAAAAATCTTCCAAATTTATCCAAGAGCTCCTCCAAAACCTAATAGACGTAATTAAAAATAATACTTAGAAACCCCTCATAAAGAAGACATATTCCTCCTAGGGTTTCTAAAACATGAAAACCCTAAAGCAGAACTCAACTCTCTCTACCTAGTTTCTATCAATCACTTGCATGATTAAATATAACTTAATAATAAAATAATGCACTTTTTAATTATAATTTCTAACTCAAGTTTTAACTTTAAATTCTAATTCAATTTTCACTTAAACCAACTGTGCAACTTATATTGCATATAATTACTTAATTATTCAAAAAATACTTTAGCACACAAATAACTATGCAAGATGATAAATTAATATTAAATAAATTAACTATGCCCTTTAATTTCATATTTAGATTTAATAATTAATTAAACCTTTTTATTCTAAATTTAAACTATTAATTCAATCTTTTAATTAACAAAGGTATTTAATTAACCTTAATAATTAAATATCCTCTATATCTAATATTTTCACAATTATACAATATAACTATTCTAATCTCATAATTATTCCTAATTTAATTATTTAAATCAAATAATTCACACAAGCAATTTCACTTGACTCACGAAACACAAAAATTAACTCCATATCGAACAAACACCAAGGAAGGGCTTACGAATTCATGTCATCTTGATGAATTCGGATGGGTAAAAATAGATACTTGTCCATTATGTTTAGGACAATCAAAGGCTTGGGGTGGGATTTGGATTTGTATGTTATCTCCCCTTTCTTACCATTGAGATTTTTGTGATAGGGCACGCGCATCCTGGCAATTTAGGGAAGTCGATACCCGGTACCTGCAAACCTGCATAAAATACAACCATGTACATACATGTATAAATATAAACAAGAAATGGTGGGGATCAGTGGATCATGTGGATCTCACAAGAAAGTAACTATGACTTCGTCCCTCAACCACATCAAGCACGTCAAATAGAAATACAAAACATACACATCAACCATACACATGCAAGTATGGGGTCAATAAAACTATAAGCATCAATGATATCCTAACATATAATTCATCATCCTAAAATAACCATAACATATAGAAAATCAGACTATGGGAGGGGCATTACATAGACACCTAAAAATTGTCAAGACTAATCCAAGTGAATAATCAAGGTAAAATCAAACCATTAATTGCAATCAATCCAAAATCCAATATTAATTGCAATCAAAATCCAAAAGGATTAAATAAATCAAATAAATCATTTAGTTGTGCAATTAATCTAATTAATTGTGTAATTGAATTAAAATCAAATTTAACCCATTCAAGAGGTACACATGGCTAAAGAAATTAATTATTTCCTAATTTCTATCACCTACCACATGGGAGGGAATTACCTCAACCAATAGGAATAAAGGATTGGACTCACATGGATCAAAGCACATTGAATCTCAATCACTCATAAGGAGAGAGGATCTTGACTACTCATTTTGTCTCATTATCCCAAGCTTTGAGGACAAAATATTTAAATTGTCTCCATATTTGAAACCATAGAGTTAATTCAAACTCAACCATGATCAAATTTGATTCCACCCCATATGCTTGGAGAAAGGAAAAAATCAGGAGAAAGGGATCCCAATTACATCTTAGAATTGCATCAAAATTATAGTGAATTTGAGCTAGAAGCATAATTAGCATAATTTTAGCTTTGTTTTGAGTAAAATATGCTTAAATTACATCATCATTTAACATTTATTTTCATTTTAGAGTTGTCAATAATGGATGTTTGCTGAGAGAATTGTATTAGCATCTTTAAATAGGGATCTATAAGATGTTTCTTTCTTTAAGTTTTTAATTCATCATGTTTTAAAGTTTAACTAGCTCAATTTTGAATTGATTCTTAGCAAACTAATTTCATGAAGGTACTTCTTGTACACACATACCAATCACCAAACAACATAGGAGAGGAAGATAATGAAAATCTATCAAAAAATAACTAGCTATAATGAAAGAACTAGCTGGCCAATACAATGAGAAATACAAGTATGCAAGCAAAAAAATTCAAACATAAACATCTAACAATTTTGATCAAACACAATGAAGCTCATGTTCCTCTCCTATGTTGTTTTGTGATTGGTATGTTATTAGTTGATATTATAGATGTAGGTAGCCTACTTGCATAATCCATTTTTAATAATTTTTATAAAATGAAATTCAATATACTTCTTTTTCTACTTACATATACTCATAAATATGCCTTAAATATAGGTTTATGAGTATATGTGAGTATAAAAAGAAGTATATTATTCTCCATCAAATAAGGGCAACAACAACAAGGGGCTCGCAAGGGTAACAAATATAGAAAATGTGGGATGATAGAGGAAAAGTGTTTTGTGCATTACCAGATATATGTAGAAAGTAAACAGTGATGAGGTTAAAATATCCCATAATTATCATATCTTTGTTGATAAAGTATGGAATATGAAACACATGAAAATCATTTCTCATCTCTTTTTACTTTTTGCATATATCTTGGTAAGTGTACAAAGATGGGGGACCAAAAAGGGGGTATAAGATGCCACTTTTTCTTGAAATCAACAAACTCTAAACTTCAACAAGAGATTGAAGATAGTTAGACTCAAAATTTTAAGATGCGACAAGAACAAGAGTTGTAATACTCTAAATCTAGTTCCTAAACTACTAATTTATTTTGAAAATGGTGCAGATTAAGGCCCTCAAAAAGGGGGATTACAAAAAGTGCTCCTATTTTTGGAGAAAAGCATAACATAGCGTCTGGCGTGCTCCACCTAAAATGTTAACATTTTTTTAATTTTTTTTAATTGCTTCAGTGAGAAGTTAGAGAAATTAGAAAAGATTAACATACATACAAAAGAAATTAGAGACGAAAAGCTTAACATAATCAAAATTAAAAATAAATTATATGGTTAGATAGCTAACAAAGATATCTACAATATCACGTCATATGATTTTAACGTTATTGAACCACGAGTAAACCGAAAGAGGAGAACACAAAAATAGATGTCATTTTTTTGTATGTCTACTGGAAAACATGTCTCAGGCCTATTTGAATCCTCCAAGCCTTTGGGTTGGATCACCAAGGAAAATCCAAGTCTTAGGCTTGATGGATTCCAATGTCTTACAAAGCACACGCGTGCTATAGCATGTATGCCCTATAGTGCATTCCTTCTATTCAAACTTATTACTTGGATAAAGCACAAGCCTTATAATGCACATGCACTATGTAACATCTGAAAAAGGCTTGAGTGAGGGAGAAAGAGAGAGAAGGTGGCGGGGACTAAGAGAGGAAGAGATAGAGTGAGAAGGTGAGAAGGAGAGAGAGAGAGAGAGAGAGAAGGTGGTGGGGACTGAGAGAGGAAGAGATAAAGTGAGAAGGTGAGAAGGAGAGAGAGAGAGAGAGAGAGCTTGGGAAAGATAGAGGGAGAGAGTGTAGGAAGGTGGGAGAGAGCATGAGAGAGAGAGAGAGAGAGAGCTTGGGAAAGATAGAGGGAGAGAGGGTAGGAAGGTGGGAGAGAGTGTGAGAGAGAGACTATGAGAGGGAAAGATAGAGGGAGAGAGGGTAGAAAGGTGGGAGGGAGCATCTCTCTCTCTCTCTCTATCCCTCCCTCTCTTATCAGCCTCTCTCTCTTAAGAGAGAGAGGGAGAGAGGGTAGGAAGGTGGGAGAGAGTAGCTCTCTCTCTCTCTCTCTCTCTCTCTCTCTCTCTCTCTCTCCTACCCTCTCTCCCTCTATCTTTCCTAGGTTCTCACCCTCTCTCTCTCTCTCTCTCACCTTCCTACCCTCTCTCCCTCTATCTTTCCTAGGTTCTCTCTCTCAAAGAGAGAGAGCGAGAGAGAGAGAGAGAGGGTGAGAACTTGGAAAAGATAGAGGGAGAGAGGGTAGGAAGGTGAGAGAGAGCGTGAGAGAGAGACTAAGAGAGGGAAAGATAGAGGGAGAGAGGGTAGGAAGGTGGGAGAGATAATCTCTCTCTCTCTCTCTCTCTCTCTCTCTCTCTCTCTCTCTCTCTCTCTCTCTCTCTCTCTCGGTCTCTTTCTCACACTCTCTACCACCTTCCTACCCTCTCTCCCTCTAGCTTTCCCAAGCTCTCTCTCTCTCTCTCTCTCTCTCTCTCTCTCGCTCTCGGTCTCTTTCTCACACTCTCTACCACCTTCCTACCCTCTCTCCCTCTAGCTTTCCCAAGTTCTCTCTCTCTCTCTCTCTCTCTCTCTCTCTCTCCCTATCCTTCTCCCCTTCTCACTCTATATCTTCCTCTCTCATTCCCCACCACCTTCTCACTCTTCCTTCTCACCTTCTCACTCCATCTCTTCCTCTCTCATTCCCCACCACCTTCTCACTCTTTCTCCCTCACTCAAGCCTTTTTCAAATGTTACATAGTGCATGCACTCTATAATGATTGCACTCTATTCAAATCATAAGTTTAAATAGTAGGAATGCACTATAGGGCATACACACTATAGCACATGCGCGCTTTGTAAGACATTGGAATCCATCAAGCCCAGGACTAGGATTTTCCTTGGTGATTCAACCCAAGGGCTTGGAGGATTCAAATAGGCCTGAGATGTATTTTCCAATAGACATACAAAAAAATGACATATTTTTTTGTGTGCTCCACATCACGTTTACTCATGGTTTAATAACATTAAAATCAGATGATGTGATATTGTAGATCTCTTTGTTAGCTATCTAACCATATAATTTATTTTTAATTCTGATTATGTTAAGCTTTTCATCTCTAATATCTTTTGTATGTGTGTTAAGCTTTTCTAATTTCTCTAACTTCTCACTGAAGTAATTAAAAAAATTCAAAAAAAATGTTAACATTTTAGGGGGAGCACGCTAGATGCTATGTTATGTTTTTCACAAAAAATAGGACCACTTTTTGTGGTCCCCCTTTTTTAGGGCCCAAATTTGCACCATTTTCAAAATAAATTAGTAGTTTAGGAACTAGATTTAGAGTATTACAACTCTTGTTCTTGTCACATCTTAAAATTTTGAGTCTAACTATCTTTAATTTCTTGTTGAAGTTTAGAGTTTTCTGATTTTAGGAAAAAGTGGCATCTTATAGCACCTTTTTGGTCCCCCATCTTTGTGCACTTACCCAGATATATGCAAAAAGTAAAAAGCGATGAGCAATGATTTTCATGTGTTTCATATTCCATACTTTATCAACAAAGATCTGATAATTATGGGATATTTTAACCTCATCACTGTTTACTTTCTACATATATCTGATAATGCACAAAACACTTTTCCTCTATCATCCCACATTTTCTATATTTATTACCCTCATGAGCCCCTTGTTGTTGTTGCCCTTATTTGATGGAGAATAATATACTTCTTTTTATACTCACATATACTCATAAACCTATATTTAAGACATATTTATGAGTATATGTTAGTAGAAAAAGAAGTATAATGAATATTTGAATCCTCCAAGCCTTTGGGTTTGATCACCAAGGAAAATCCAAGTCTTAGGCTTGATGGATTCCAATGTCTTACAAAGCATGTGTGTGCTATAGCCTGTACACCCTATAGTGCATTCCTGATATTCAAACTTATGACTTGGATAGAGCACAAGACTTGTAGTGCACATGCACTATGTAACATCTGAAAAAGGCTTGAGTGAGGGAGAAAGAGTGAGAAGGCAGTGGGGATTGAGAGAGGAAGAGATAGAGTGAGAAGGTGAGAAGGATAGGGAGAGAGAGAGAGAGAACCTAGGAAAGATAGAGGGAGAGAGGGTAGGAAGGTGGGAGAGAGAGAGAGAGAGAGGTCCTAGGACCATCTATGACTCATTAGGAAACAAAATGTGTACTAGGTATGGACTAGAGGGAAATTAATCTTCTATATTCTATGAATTCCCAAGGATTCTGAATTATGTAAGGGTCGTGAAATTTATTCGACATAATAATATAATTATCGAAGGTGTTAAAAACTCATACACTCTTTTAATATAAACCATTTGCAGTTAGTTATTAAAATCTCTCTCTCTCTCTCTCTCTCTCTCTATGCCTCTCCCCTTATCACCCCTTCTCTCACTTTACCACTTTTTTGTTTCTTTCATAGGGTGCACGTACTATAGCATGCTCATGCTATGAAAGACTAAGCTTTACACTTTTCTAGTTTTTGGATAGGGTGCACATGCTATAGCATGCTTGTGCTATGCAAGACTAAAATAGATGGTCTTATCTATTACATATCTCACGAAAGAGGCCCACATTTTTTGTAAACTATCTAATTTCTACATTTTATCTGACAAATATTTTCTTTTCAGTTGAAGGTGACAAAGAAGCATATTCTATCAACTTGCACCACCTTTTTGTTTAAAAATCAACATCAAATTTTGAAAGTCAATCATTCTTCAACAAAATTTATCGATTGAGGTAAGTTTTTTTATTTTTTTCATGTGAAATGTGAATAAAGAGTCTTTTGGTTTATAATTGGTATGATATAGACTTGTTCAATACATAATTTGATATAATTGTAATAAATTTATATTAAAATTTGTTATATTGTAAGAGATTTATATTATAATTTGACTGATTGTAATAGATTTATATTATATTTTTAAAATTGCAATCAATTCATGCATGTAGAAATCATCATCATGTCGAAGAAATGAGAAAAGACTCTAACTCCAGAAGAGCATGAAAGAGACAAAGAGAAGAAAAAGGAAAGAACGAGACAACTTCGTGAACACAAAAATTGCATACCATAGAAGAAAAATTTTCTTTGGATGAGGAACATGAAACATCAATACAAAGTAAGAGAGAATTGGAATTTGAAACAAATAAACAACGAATGAGAAACTTGTGTGCAACAAGACAATTGAATTATGAAGATGTGAGCACATCATCTATGAGTTCCCAAGTTGAAGAGACATCATCATCCAATGTTGGAGGCACACAATTGTATCATGTTGAAAGCACACCATTGTCTACTTCCCAAGATGTGGGAACACCCTTGTATCATGTTGAAGGCACACCATTATCTACATCCCAAGGTGTATGCACCCCCTTGTATCATGTTGAAGGTACACCGTTGTCTACATCCCAAAGTGGAGGCACACAATTGCATCATGTTGAAGGCACACCATTATCTACATCCCAAGGTGTAGGCACAACATTGTGTCATGTTGAAGGTACTCAAGATGGTACGCAATTAAAACATAATGTTTTTTATACTCCTAGAATTGTTTATAGAAAGCCAAAATATTTGATTGATATTGATACTAACATTTTTCAAGCAATGCCTGACAAGATTCCCAAGCGTACTTGTCAAAGAAGTTCTAATCGTATTTGGAGATCATTTTTTGAGAATTTAAACATGATAGAAAGATGTCAACTATTTATTGAAATGATGAGAAATCTGAAATTTAGACCCATCATGAAGATTCTTGGGCTAAGAATGATGGATGAGTCAAGTGAAAAATCTATTGTAAAGAATCTAATGACTGCATATGAGAGTGTGGGTTCTACATCACGCACAAAAGATAGTAATGCCACATGACATGTACTTACATAAACAATAGTAAACAATAAAATGAAAAAATATTGACTCATTAGAAAGACAATAAAAATATTGCAAATAAGTAGAAAGTCTCTAATGAGAGCCCTGGGAAGGTGTCAAAGAGTGGAAGATCCAAATAGAAATGAGTTATGGGAATTTTCTGGTAGACTACTGTGAAAAGATAAAGCAATTGTTGAAGCTTTGAAATCCTTGATTGAACAATTTTGGAAGAATAACATGCGGGTATCTCCTAATCAAAGAGATGTTGTAAGGAGGATTGGTAGTCGAATTCGTGTTCCACATCCAAAACATTTTTTGGATTCAACTCAGACACAATTCCTTGCAAAATTTATACATATGTATCCTCAAATTAAAATTAGTCAGAGATATTTTGAAATGGGTAAACCTTTTTATGTGAAGATAAATCACACACGCACAACTTTTTGTTGTAGAGTACATATTGATTTTTCTAACCATTTTGATGTTTATAAGAATATATGTGTAGATTTGCACTCTAACAATGTTTTGTAGGATTGTAACATAAATATCCCACCTCGATCTTCAAGGGAATTAATATATACCATTTTATGTCAAAGAGTGGATGGTCAACAATTTTACAAGCTCTCATACTTGAATGGTACATGCATAGATTGCAGAGGTTTGTGACATTTGTCAATTTCTTAACATATGGAGAGTACGCATGCAATTGGTAATGAAATAGTGGAATTTGGAAAATATAATACCGTGACATACAATCTAAAAGATGGAAAAGAGGCTAAAAGATGTGATTTAGTAATTGAAAATATTCCAGTGTATCAGTTCATGAACATTTTTCATAAAAAAATTATTTATGAGTATGCAAGGCATACACATAGAGCGTGATGGTTGGATATGAAATTCAAGTTGTGCAAAGACACATTCCCACTTGATACCATTGTTTTAGTTGTGGACTTTGCAGAGAAATACATGCTACAACCACAGAATGAGGTGCAAGAAAAGTATTACAGCTCTCAACAAGTTTCTATATTTGTTCATATAGAACTCATGCATTCACTTGATAGTATGGAGGAGAACAAGAAGATATTGAGGGAGTATCATTTTTATATCATCAATGCTCACTCACATTCTACAAAGTTTGTACATAGTTGCTTTCAACTATTTTATGGTGATTTGGCTAATAGGGGCATATCATATCATCGACATATCATATGGTCAGATAATTGTTCATCATAATTTAAGAATTCTTAGATATTTTATTAGTTGTGCAGGATGCATAAGATTACTAGAATTAAATATATGTGGAATTTCATAGAGGTTGGTCATGGAAAGGGAGAGCACAATGGTGCATGTGTATGTATTAAAAGAGCCTTATCACATGAAGAATTAAATTACAAAGAGAAAGAAACATTGTCAAATGCGAGATGTATTGTCTAGTGGTGTAATGCTACAATGGGTCCAGGTAATGAAGGTGAGTCTACGGTTCATAGATTTCTTTGGTTGATGGATGAAACTAACATTGCACCATATGAGGATTGTTGTACACTGGTAGGATTGAGTGAGCTACACTCTTTTAGAAGTTGTAATGTAGGTTCATGGAGTATCCACACATAATATATGGCGTGCTTTTGTTAATCATGTGTAGATGAAGATTGGGATGGGTGTGAGTCAAAGGAATGGGTTGACAAATGGTATACATGTATTTTGAGCCCACTTACCTCCTATCATCTCCATGAATCATGACAACTGACATAAATTGAATCATCCATTGACTTTGATTGCTTATATGATCTAGTACAACTAGGTAAATTTTCCACATAAAAATAATCTCAAATTTAGTACTTTATCATAAATATTCAATAAACTAATGTCCTCATTATGTTTATATCATTACAGGCCATGTTTTTTCTATTATTTCACTTGAAGATAATGAAGAAGGGACAAATTATTATTTGTGTCATTGTGTTGAGGAAAACAATAAGTTGGATCACTTGGTTATCAATGCTAAAGAATTAGAATACCCTATAGGAGAAGTGGTTGCAACTGGTACATGTCTTAGGTAGTATGCTATGAAAAACCCTAGGTTGTGGTTGTTCAAGGATTGGGAGACACATAGAAAGATTCATCATTATTCAAACCTTGTTGTTTCATAAAACATCCACTTGATCAAATATGGGGGAAGACCACATAATAAAACTCTTTGGAAGGTTCATGAGTCAGACCACAAGGCAATACTTGAAACAATCAAGGGTAGGACAGATCAAATTAGTTCATTGGACTAAATAAAGATACAAAATATTTTAATGTCAAATCTATTTGAATACATGTGCATATAACATGTATATTTATATAGCATTGTAAATTGGGTGGACTTTAAATTGCTCATGCATTACCTCACATGTATAACGAGAAGTTTGTAAGATTTAATGACAACATTTCTCTTCTATTTTTTGGAGCAATACCAGAGGTTTTCTCTACTCATCTCTTTCCTCTCGATGCTCCTAATGAGCTGAGTTGTAAAAATATTTCTCATTATGAATCAAAAAAAAGTTTATGATGTTATGCTAATGAATTTCAGGCACATAATACTTGGAAGGCCATGAAAGCACCTTAAGAGGATTAGTCATGATGGTTTCAAAAATAAATATATAGTGCACAAAGATGGAAAAAAGTACAATGTCAAAGTTCCACTGTGTTCCTCAATTAAAATGAGAAACAAGTACATTGTTGACCATTCAAACCGTCAGTTGTAGCATCAAACTGTCTATGTCAATAGCTCGGATTGGCCAAGTAAACACTAGTGGAAACCTCATTTGGCACACAAATTCACTTGAATGTTGTTGACCACTCTGGGCTGAAGTGTCCCTCAAGATCCCTTTAGCATGAAATTGGCAATCTTTACAAGGTGATATCTCAGAGCTCGTGTGAGGTAGCATCAAATTATCAGGTGATACAGGACTGTGTTATCGAGGCCTACAATAACTTATCTTGGTTTTTAGAGATTCAAGTTTGTTTATATTTGGAAACACATTCTTGGTTGATGTCAAAACTTGAAGTGTTCCTTAGTTGAAATGAGAAACATTGCATATCTTTCAAACCATCAGTCATAGCATCGAACCATCTATGCCAATAGCTTTGATTAGCCAGGTAAATGCTATTGGCAACCTCGTTTGGCACACAGAGTCACTCAAATGCTACCAACTATGAGATGAAGTGTCCCTCAAGGTTCCCTTCAACATGTAATTGGTGATCTATATGGGGTCATATCTTGGAACTTGTGTGAGGTAGCATCAAATTGTTAGGTGCTACAAGATCATGTTTCCAAGGCCTACAATAACCTATCTTAGTTTTTAGAGATTCAAGTTCATTTATATTTGGAAATACATTCTTAGTTGATGTCAAAACTCAAAATGTTCCTCAGGTGAAATGAGCAACATTGCGTATCTTTCAAACCATCGGTCATAGCATCGAACCATCTACGCCAGAAGCTCTAATTGGCTTGGTTAATGCTATTGGAAACCTTGTTTGGTATAGAGATTCACTTGAATGTTGTCGACCACCCCAGGCCAAAGTGTCTCTCAAGGTGCACTCAACATGAAATCAGCAATCTTTATGGGGTCATATATGGGAGCTCATGCGAGGTAGCATTGAACCGTCAGGTGCTACAAGACCATGTTGTTAAGGCAGCTATCTTTCTTTTTAGGGATTCAAATTCATTTATATTTGGAAACACATTCTCAGTTGATGTCAAAACTCAAAGTGTTCCTCAGGTGAAATGAGCAACATTGTGTATCTTTCAAACCGTTAGTCGTAGCATCGACCCATCTATGCCAACACCTCCACTTGGTCAAGTAAGCACTAGTGACAAATTCATTTGGCACACAAAGTTGCTCAAACAGTGTTGAGCACTCCAGATCAAAGTGTCCCTCAAGGTTCCCTTCAACATGAAATTGGTGATCTTTATGGGGTCATATCTTGGAGCTTGTACATAGCATCAAATTGTTAGGTTCTAAAGGTCCATATTTCTAAGGCCTACAATAAACTATCTCGGCTATCTGATATTCAAGTTCATTTATATTTGGCAACACATTCTTGATTGATGTCAAAACTCAAAGTGTTCCTCAGTTGAAATGAGAAACATTGTGTATCTTTCAAACTGTCAGTCGTAGCATCAAACCGTCTACACCAACAGCTCTGATTGGTCAAGTTAACACTAGTGGCAACCTCATTTGGCACACAAAGTCTCTTGAACTCTGTCAACCACTTTGGGCTGAAGTGTCCCTCAAGGTGCACTCAGCATGAAATCAGTGATCTTTATGGGATCATATCTTGAAGCTCATGCAAGGTAGCATCAAACCGTCAGGTGCTACAAGACCTTGTTGCCAAGCCCTACAATAACCTATCTTGATTTTCAGGGATTCAAATTCATTTATATTTGGCAACACATTTTTGGTTGGTGTCAAAACTCAAAGTGTTCCTCAGGTGAAATGATCAACATTGCATATCTTTCAAACCATTAGTTGTAGCATCAAACCGTATGTGCCAACAGCTCCGATTGGCTCGGTAAATGCTAGTGGCAACTTCTTTTGGCACACAGAGTCACTTGAATGTTGCCGACCAATCTGAGCTGAAGTGTCCCTAAAGGTTCCCTTTAGAATGAAATCAGTGATCTTTACGGGGTCATATCTTAGAGCTCATGCAAGATAGCATCAAACCATCAAGTGCTATAGGACCATTTTGTCGAGCCCTACAATAAACTATCTTAGTTTTAGAAATTCAAGTTTTTTTATATTTGAAAACACATTCTCAGTTGATGTCAAAACTTAGAGTTTTCCTCAATTGAAATGAGCAACATTGTGTATCTTTCAAACTATCAGTCATAGCATCAAACCATATGTGCCAAAATCTCTAATTGGCTAGGTTAACACTAGTGGCAACCTCTTTTGGCACATAGAGTCACTCGAATGTTGTCGACCACTCCGGGCTAAAGTGACCCTCAAGGTGCACTTAGCAAGAAATTGGTGATCTTTACAGGGTCATATCTCATTGATCATGTGAGGTAGAATCAAATCATCATGTGCTAAAAGATCGTGTTGCCTAGGCCTACAATAACCTATCTTGATTTTTAGGGTTTCAAGTTCATTTATATTTGGCAACACATTCTCACTTGATGTCAAAACTCAAAGTGTTTCTCAGGTGAAATGAGAAACATTGTGTATCTTTCAAACCATCGGTCATAGCATCAAACTGTTAGTGCCAACAGCTCCGATTGGCTGGGTAAATGCTAGTGGAAACCTCATTTGGCATGCAGAGTTACTCGAACTCTATTGACCATGCTGGAAATCTATTGGGAAAGTGTGATACTGAGAGGGGGTGAATCACATATCACTAATTTATACATTTTGACATAAACAAAACTTGCATAGCATTAGCATAAAACTTAACAATGTAACAGATCTAATAAGCTAATCATCATCCATGAAAATATACATAACACAATGATTTTGGTCATCTAGAAACCCTTGAAATGTAAAACTGGGGTGGGGATGACATCCACAAATCTTCAATACTGCAGTATAAATTTTTCATGTTAGGGCTACAAGTTTGATCACAAAATATGATCTAGCCTGTGAGGGATCTGCCCTATTTAGAGCTTTTAGAATTATACAATCTACCTTGCAAAAGGATTTAGAACTGACAACTAAGTAAGCACTCAGTTAAGAGATTTACTAAGGTCTGTCAAAACCACTATGTTAAGAGATTTACCCTGATACACCTATTAAAATGTCTCGGTACCTGATCCTTCAGTTTGCACTATGATGCTCATTACAGATCTTCTCCTTACAGTATAGATTTGATCTCTTCTATCAAATATATCTCTATTATGTCCTTCACTTCTTTTTCTCTGTTCTACTCGGCCACTGAACTCTATTTCTGATCATCAAAAAACCTTCTCTACTCTGAAAGTATGAGATCTCCTTCATACTCTTCTCCACATGATAATACATTTAGGGTTCAAATCACACATTATATAGATAATTCACTCTCTCAAGATTTAAGATCTACGATCTAGATTGTCTCCTTTTGTTGTTTAACATTTCCCTAATTCTAATTGGTTTCATGTGTTACATAGGGATTAATGATTACAATACAAGAGCATAATCACCTCTGTGATTTCCTCAACAAATAATAAATGAAATATGAATGTCATCCAAAATGGTTTACCTAAGTGTTTGTGCCACAAAAAACACATATGTCAACTTTGGCTTGCTCAGCACTTGATATCTTTGGCACTCGGCATTTTCTATTCTTTATACTCTGGCGCTCAGCACTATCATCTTTACATAACTCAGCAAAAGCTGACTCAGCTAATACTGAAGTACTCGGTGACCATTGTTTTACACGGTAGTGACTACTGCTTGGTAAATGTACAATACATATGACTTGGCCTATATATGATGACTTAGTCGTAGTGATGATCAACCAACATTGCCTAGAAAATGACCAAGTGTAAGACACTAATAGACAACAAAAATTTAGGGATCGACAATCTCCCCCTTTGACATTAGTGGAAAAAAAAAATTTCCATGACATTTTTATTACATTTACAAGAGTACTTAGTCCTAACAAAAACATTTACAGAGTACTACCCCTAAAACTTAACTCCGTCTTTAAAGAAAAATTTACATATATACACATAAGATTTCCTTAGTTGACATACACTCAAATGTGTGTGTGTGTGTGTGTGTGTGTGTGTGTGTATATATATATATATACACATTTTCAAAACCTAGTATTTCATACCATTCATTCCTGCTTCCTTCATTCTGATCTCTCACATGTTGTTTCCCTTTTGTGACTATCATGTCATCATGTCACTCCTATATGTCATGTCACTCTTATTTCCCCCTTGTTTTTGTCACTTGAAGATCTTGGGGTGTAGGGATCTTGAAATATTTTTCCAGAAATGGTTTTTGAAGCTACATGACCATATTCAATGTGTTGTCCCAACCAGACATTAGAGCCTTCAAAACCTTGAACTTCATTTCTAGCTTGGCAGCTAGCTCAACTAGGCTCTCAGTAATAGAAAGGTGGGGATCTTTCTGAACTAATTCCTTTTCCTGGACTAACTCTCGTTGCATTGCCTCCATATGAGTTTTTAACATAGTTTGAATGGAGAGTACTCGAGCCCTTATCTTACCATCATTAGTCATCAACTCGGCTAATCTTCCTTGAGTATGTAGAAGTCTTGTATAATGCATTGAGATGGAACTTGCATCCATGCTCAATGAATGACCTGTAGACTTTATATCTAAATGTATCTTGTCTACTAGATCCTAGTTGACCTTTGTAAACACTTCTACATTGCACAATTTCTTGTACAAAGAATGTGCATTCTGTACAACTTCCTCTAAGTTTGTTATTAAGGTAGAAAATTCTACCTACTTCACTATAATGTCAGCAGAGACCTTATTAAGAATCTTGGTCTCAAATTTCCTTTTTGACCACTGCAACAACTTTTCATTACCCTCGTTGTTATCATCTGTCACTTTCTTGACAATGTGAACAAGCTATTCTAGAGTGGGGTCAGAATCATTTGCATCAGTCATATCAAAAGAATCTATGAATATACCTTTTATTTCATGAAGCACTTGCTTTTGCCGATGTTCCCTTCTCATTTCTTCCTATTTTATCTTCTTCTTCAGTAGATCTTGCAGAATTTGCATTTGTTCATAGGTCAAGTTATATGTGTCCCATTTTGGAATCAAAATAATTTTTTCGAGTATCACCTGTGTAGCAGGAGATTCTCCTTTTTCTGTGACTCCTTCCTAGGTGTTGTACCACTCAAAATTTGTATAAGATATTTTATTGCCTCTTGCTCCTTAGGATCTTGCATAACTTTTTCTTTTTCTATCTCTATATTTCCCTTTTCCTTTTCCTCCACATGAGGACTTACTACAACCAATGCATATTTTTCTTCTTTCTCTTTACTTATCTCCTCGGTAGATATAGGCATTGGTGTAATTGTCAACTTGTCATGTTTCTCGATAGTAGTACTCTGACCGGCTAGTAGATCAACTATGACTGTATGTGGGCTCTCTAATGGAATCTCAACAATTGATGTATCCTCAATCTGTGGATACTCTAGTACTTGCAATAACACTGGATTTCTACCTTGCAAAGATGTATCTTTGGCTGCCTTAGCTTGTATTTCTTCCTCGGTCAATATATCAGTTTTCACTAGAGTGTCCTTAGTAATATCAACAATAGTTATTTCCTACTTCTTCTTACACTCCTCATTCTTATGAACTGTTTCTTCTTGAATTTGATGTTTACTCACATCTTCTTTATTGTCTAACTCAACTTCCTTAGATGTGTCTATACTATATTTTGCACTCTTATCAATTATGAAACCAAAAATGATCGTCCATGCCTTTACGCTTTGCTGAACAACATCTTCAACCTTGTGTTGAAGGATAGAGTATACCCAAAGCTTGGGAATGAATCTATTCCTATACTGCTATATATACTTCTAAATGTAATCAGGGGGTAAGTCTAGCATGACTTGAGCAAGAGTGCTCTCCCTAATTTTCTTTTTTGTCATAAGGGCATATTCCCATTTCTGTGCTATCCTTTGATATAACTCATTAGGAATCAAATTCCCCAATTGAAGCAGTGTCATCTTGAATATACAGAGCATCTCAAACATTGCTTGTTCTACTCTCTCCTTATCCTCAATACTCATCTTCTCAAATTTAATTTGTTTGAAACCTGCTAGGCTAGTAGTGCTCTTGATATTGTGGCATGTTTTATCCATTGTCACTATTTTCTTCAGTGATGGTATCTTTTTCTTTATTTCCTCATCACTGTCGATTTCCTCATCATCCTTCTCCAAAATAAGTTTTCTCCTTGGTTTCTTCTTTAACTGGCTTGGCACTACCCTAGGCTAAATTAGTTTTCTTTTTCCTAATGTAGGGGATTTCTTTAGTGGATCGGCAGCTACAACAGTAGAGGCTTCCCTAGTTATCAACCTAAGTATTGGTGAGGAGATGGGCTTTGGTTTCTGTATTACCTTCCTTGTAGGCTCAACAACTAATTCTTTCTTGCCTTTCTTTTCTACCACTTTCTCCTCTTCACTTTCACTTGACTCAATTGACTTTTCCTCTCCTAATCCTTGAGTTAGTTCTAGAGGTGCATCTACCTCTTCTTCTCCTATCATTTTCTCAATGTTTTTCACTATCTTCTTCCTTTCTTTCTCCATGGTAGCATACTTTAATCCCATGGTTATTTTGGCCTTATCTACCTCATAGGTTCCAAAATGTGTGGCCTTCTTATCTACTTCCTCAGCTAATAGGGTTGTGCTTGTTGTTGTTGTTTCATCAATGTTTACATCATAAGGTAATGGCATTATCCATGATACCCTCGATATTACTGTTTGTACATAGGTGAAGTTGGTGTCTACTAGAAAACATATATCCTGATCATACTTCTCTACTAATAATATAGGAATCCTACTTCTCTTTCTCATTCTCTTCTTAAACTCAACAAAACAATTCTCCATTATGCTTTCAAAATTTTCACCTATTTTCCCAATAAGCTCATTAACCTGAACTGTTAGTGGTCTATTTTTATCCCATTCTACTCCTCCAATAGTAGGAAAACTTTTTTGAATGTAGAAAAATAAACAAACAAGTAGGGAATCAAACTTACACATTGAATTCTTTGCTTTCTGGATTGATGTAAGGTTCTCGGCAAGCTGTGTCAGTTGGAGCTCGGTAAGGTCGTATGTATGATCCTTCTTGATTATCTTCCAAGCTTGGTCCACTACCATGCATAGGACACTATCCAAATGACTTGACTGATAAAATTTGTGTGCTATCACCCTTACTACAAATTCAATTTTTGGATCGATGATAGTGGAGATGGTCATACCTCACTTGTTCCACACTGCCTGTGTGTTTGCTTGTATCTCCTCCTTACTCTGACATCTCATAGTTTTCTTCCCAGTGAGATTAGGGTATCCAGTCACTTGGTGAATCATATCCTTGTTGATTTGGACTGGTCCATCCTCTAGCCATATTTTCATATCATGTACCCTTCTCAGTACAATCTTGATCCACTCCACTTTGAAATTTTGTGGAAAATAAAGGGCATGAAGCAACCCCTACTCGGCAACCTTCTAGTGTTCTGATGTCAACACCTCATTGTTACATAGTTTATTGTATGCTTCTCTAAGTTCCTAATCACTGATTTCTCCAATCTTGCACATATAACATGAACGAATATCATTTATCATCAGGACTTTCTTTGAAATTGACAATAGGGCTCCAGTCAGATCTCCCATGTTTGCACTTTCTGGAATGGCTTGGAACTTATGTGGCTTGCATGCCTCATTCCTCACTAATTGTACATTAAAAACCTCTTTCCCTTGCTTCTTCATTGTAGCAGATGATGATGCCATAACTTTTAACTTAAGGATTTGAATACTAAAAATATTTACTCGGTAAAATACCTTGCACAAGTGTTCTTCAAATATTTTTGCCAATGGCATGCTATGAAGATTTCTACAATGTACACTTAGCACTAATCTCACTGGTTACTCGCTCTTGAATTTCTCTAAAAAAGTTCTCAATTTGATGGTGAAATGAAATAAACAGTAAATTCTCGCTTTATAGACTTAAAAAGGTTGGATTAGGGCTTCATTAATGATTCATAGACATTCTAGGTGAGATACAATTGTCTCAACAATCTCATGTTAAACTCGATCAACATAAGCTCAATCGATACAACCATTCGGTTACAACTCAGTGTACATCATATCTTGGTTATCACAGGTACTTAGAAAATACTAGTGACTCAGTCACTATAGACTAGAATGCTGATACTCAACATAAAATATGTAATGTAGCTCTTTACTCAGATTTTTCCTAATGCATATTAATCTATGTAGATATGGACTTTTTCTCATCAAATTTTAGGAACTGATGTAAAGTAAAACATTATAAGATTTAGTTCCATACATACCTTCTTTGCTTAGTTTGAAGTAGTGTGATCACCTGATCCATCAGATTGGGCGACCTCAGGTGCACTAGCTTCACTACTGCTTGTCTCTTCTTTCTTCTTCCATGTCTTGTTCATCTCATTTCTCATCTACTAAATAGTTTCTTCATTGTTTCTTTGGTCATTTCTCGGTATGTGTTCTCTACAATCTTTCTTTATGTGACCAATCTTATTGCATTTATATCATACCATACTTCCATTCATCCAACTCTTGGAATTACCTCTGAAATGCGTCTTCAAAAAAATTTCTCCAATGTGACCATATTTTCCATAGCAATGACAACTGTACCAAGTGTTGTAGTCCCAATTGTATGTATTACCCTTCTTAGGTGACTTAGTTTGTTGATTGGATGACCACTTGGGTTTGGATCTACACTCAAATGCTCTATGTCCATATCTCTGATAGTTGAAATAGTGTCCTTGAAATTTAGGTGAGGTAGGTGGATTACTAACCCTTGTCTTGCATTAATGTGCCTGATGACCATGCTTCTTACAGTTGAAACAATATCCATTGAATTTTGGTTTAAGATCAGACTTACCATTTTTTATTTTGCAGATGTTGACTGTATGTCCTAGCTTTCCATAGTGATGGAATGTGGGCTTGTTTCTCTTTGGTTTTGCATTTCTTTTCTCTCCGCTCTTTGATGATTCTCCTTCCTCAGTGGATGATAAATGCTCATCATGTCCAAGTCTAGATGTATCACTAGATCTTCTAGGTGACCTTAGCAGCTCTTCAAATTATCTTACAGCTTCATTAGGCTTGTTAATCCTTTTATTGATCTCCTTTTCAGCTCTCAGTTCATTCCTCAGTTGATTATTTTCTGATCTCAGATTGGTGATTTCCACATCTTTCCTACCCAATTCTTGATTAACTAGTAGTAGTTGATTTACCATGTCTAGTTGATTGTTTGTCAGTATTTGCATGTCACTTGTCCTTTCATCAAATCTCATTGATATTTGTCTTTTGTCTTCTTCAGCCATTGTCTTATCTTCTTCAACTTTAGTTTTTTGTTCTACAACTTCACAGAGTCTTACATATTGTATTTCTTGTTCTCTTCAGATTTTTGATGTCCTCATTCAATATTTTTTTTTTTCCAGTAGTTCTTTTATGGCTTTGTCACTTTCTGTAGGGTTTCCACCATCAAATAGTCTAGTAGTATCCTCTTCTTGATATTTTGTTTCATTCTATTGAATACATATTTCTCTTCTTCTGCTTAGAGATTTCTTCAATTCACCTCTGGCTACTTCAAGTTGTTGTAATGCAAGATGAACGTCAATCTTCTAATTCTCTATGATTTTTCCCAAATTATAAACCTCCATCTCAAGATCTTTATCTCACAAGTGGTTAGACTTCTTTAGGATACTAAGCTCTAATACCAATTGTTGGAAATCTATTGGGAAAGTGTGATACTAAGAGGGGGGTGAATCAAATATCACTAATTTATACATTTTGACATAAACAAAACTTGCATAACATTAGCACAAAACTTAACAATGTAATAGATCTAATAAGCTAATCATCATCCATGAAAATAGACATAACATAATGATTTTGGTTACCCAAAAACCCTTGAAAGGTAAAACTGGGGTGGGGATGACACCCACAAATATTCACTACTACAGTATAAAGTTTTCCTGTTAGGGCTACAAGTTTGATCGTAAAATATGATTTACCTTATGAGGGGTCTTCCCTGTTAAGAGCTTTTAGACTTATACAAACTACCTTGCAAAAGGATTTAAAACTTACAACTAAGTAAGCACTCGGTTAAGAGATTTACTAAGGTCTGTCAAAACCACTCTATTAAGAGATTTGCCTTGATACACCTGTTAAAATGTCTCAGTACATGATCCTTCAGTTTTCACTATGATGTTGATTACAGATCTTCTCCTTATAGTATAGATTTGATCTCTTCTATCTAATATATCTATGTTCTGTCCTTCACTACTTTTTCTTTGTTATGCTCGGTCACTAAACTCTATTTCTGATCATAAAAAAAACTTTTCTACTTTGAAATTATGAGATCTCCTTCATACTCTTCTCCACATGATAATATGTTTAGGGTTTAGATCACATCTTATATAGAAAATTCACTCTCTCAAGATTTAAGATCTACGATCTAGATTGTCTCCTTTTGTCGCTTAACCTTTCCCTAATTCTAATTGGTTCCATGTGTTACATAGGGATTAAAGATTACAATACAAGAGCATAATCACCTCTGTGATTTCCTCAACAAAAATAAATGAAATATGAATGTTGGCCAAAATGGTTTACCTAAGTGTTTGTTCCATAAAAAACACATATATCAACTCTGGCTTGCTCGGCACTCGATATCTTTGGCACTTGGCATCTGTTGTTCTTTATACTCTAGTTCTCAACACTGCCATCTTTACATAACTCAACAAAAGTTGACTCAGCTAATACTAAAGTACTCAATGACCACTTTTTTACATGGTAGTGACTACTTCTCGATAAATGTACAATATATATGACGGCCTATATATCATGACTCGATCGCAGTGATGACTGGCCAACATTGCCTAGAAAATGACTAAGTGTAAGACACTAATAGACAACAAAACTTTAGGGATCAACAAATCACTTGGGGATGAAGTGTCCCTCAAGGTTCCCTTCAACATGAAATTGGTGATCTATATGAGGTCATATCTCAGAGCTCATGCAAGATTTTATCAAATCATCGAGTGTTGTAGGACCATATTTCCAAGTCCTACAATAACCTATCTCAGTTTTCAAGGATTCAAATTCATTTATATTTGGCAAAACATTATTGATTGATGTCAAAATTCAAAGTGTTCCTTAGTTGAAATGAGCAACATTGTGTATCTTTCAAACCATCAGTCGTAGCATCGAACTGTCTATGCCATCATTTTGAAGCAACTTTAGATTCGGTTACTAACCCTTTTGAGTGCATTCTACGTGATTGACCTATAGAAGCAATGAGTTTGTGCATTGAATAGATGATGAATTAGGTGGATCCATCTAATTTTTGTGGTTATTGTGGCTATGGGATGGATCCAACACTTGTATATTATTTAATTTTCTCTTATTATGAAGTATTTTAATAAATATGTTGGATAATTAGCAAATTGTGCAAGTTGACATGGTGAAAGGTGCATGAAGTAAGGGCCATGGGTGTAGCAGAAGGAGTTTGGGATGAATGAGAAAGTTTTTTTTCCTTTCCAACATGTTAGGACATGTTGAGGACATGGTGTAGGATCAAAGAGTGAATCCCAGAAGAGAGTTCTAAGCAATTAGTGAGAAAGTCCTAGTTATAGGCTTGATTTGGTGAGGGTTTGTGAGTTGGGGTATGTGTAGAGGGTCCATGGCCTAAAAGATGTCAATATAATTGGTTTTACTTCATTTCAAGAGATTGTAGTAAGTGGCAAGGTCAAGGGATACAACTATGATAGGGTTGCTTTATAAAATGGGGCTATTATGCGTAGACATGAAAATGGAGAAGCAGTTTTTGGAGGAGAAGTTTTGAAACAAGTGGGCTTGGTTTCAACACATGTTTAATAAATTAGAAATGGGTATTTGGATCCATTATTTTTTTGGGGAGTCATTTGAAATAATGTGGACAAATATGCAAATTTCTCATTGGATAGGGCTAGTAGGACAGACCTAAAGAGAGAAGATGGCTATGGGAAGCTAACCACTAAAGATTATGAGTTTGAATATAGGAGATGAGATGTTTGGAGTATGTTGAGAACCTTTTAAGGTTTTAGCTTGGGTCTTGGAGTTAATCCTTGGTTCAAGGAAAGATTAGAGTGTTATTACAAAATAAAGGAGAAATATGATATTCTCCTATGAAGATTACAAATCCACCACTAGCCTCTGCATCAAAATGAAACATTCATATTCTAATAAAGTATAAATCATACAGTAACAAGATAGATTGATAAACATACAAGCATAACTATAAGGCATGGGAAATTTATAAAGCATAAGACATCCACATAAACATAAATTAATATACATCAATACACCTGACACATGAATTGCATACCTAAAACATAAAAAACCAATATTTGTAGGGCATGAAGCCAAATATATGTGTCCAATAATGTCATACATCGAATATATCCAATACAGTTAAACTGGCTTCCTCAAAGCCAAATGGATGTACATCGTGTCACTTATACAATATACAAAAAATATGTCCACTAATGCCATATATGAATACAATCTATATCCCTAATCTAGTCCTTTCCTACCAGGGGAAGAAAACAAATCATGTGTTGTCTTCAATCGTCACATCGATGGAGATGCAATGGATGTTGTAATCTTCTGAGTGCACTCACTAGTCCTCCTATCTAGACTCTTCTATAGCTCGAGTTGATAAAAAAAAAATTAAGCATCAATAACTAATATACATCAAAATTGAATTATAGAATGAAATAAAATAGAATATTCGCGTATTGCTAGCAAATAGTCATTATGTACATCCACCGAAGGTGCATGCTAATGATCTAGAGTAATAAGTCCCTACAAAAATGATCAAAATAATAATTAAAATACATACAGGAATATCATTATAAAATTCAATACAAACTATTAAAATAACAATTAAAATTAAGTGATCTCTTTCATACCCCAATCAGTGCTTTAGAACTAGCTACTTCTGCAGCTACTCCACAATCCAAAGTATCACAAATAGATGGAGTCTCTGATGTCAATAACTGAAAATGAAACAACAAAAGTATTATGTAGTTATCAAGATTACATATATTTTTTACAACCCTACTAATGAATAAATGATACCTTTGTGAAGGTTCCACTACATCCTTTAGTGTGCGGTGTTGATGTCGAAGCTCCAACATTAAACTAGTGTACATGTACATGGAAATTTATAAGACAACCATTCATATAAGAACATACTACTGACATGTTAATTATAATGAAAATTATTACATATATACTTCTAGAATCAATGATGACATCACAAAGCTAGGTGAAGGAATGTGATCACGGCAATGACCACTTTGCCTTTGGATTTTGATCATAATTTGTCTAGTAATTTAGTTATTCATTCATTTATTAATTAAATATAATCAAGTAAATAAAATTAACATGCAAATAAAGATACCTCAAGGAAAGTGGCATGATTCCCTTTGTTGTCTATTGTGAATGTGGATGGTCCACCAGTGAACTAATGCACATGCACAATAAGTTATGATACAATCATTCATATAATTACATAATAATCAAATATATTAATTAAAATTCTTTATTCGATACATACTTGTGGAGTTGACGAAGAAGTGTAGAAGGGGACTGGAGGATCATTGCCACTGCCATCGACACTCTTGCCCTGAATTTTGATCATAATCAATAGATACTAAATTAATTAGTTATTCTTTTATAAATGAAATATGATCAAATAAATTTAATGAACTTGGAAATATTTACCTGTGTGTCAATGCCAAATGTCATATTTAGAAAATCATCAGTCATCATTCCATGATCCTCTCTCTCTCTCTCTCTCTCTCTCTCTCTCTCTCTCTCTCTCTCTCTCTCTCTCTCTCTCTCTCTCTCAGCAGTACCAATTGTGCACAAGGATTCACATGACCGACAAATATGCCCCCTCGAAGATTGACCATTGTGACCCTCAACTAAAGGAGTGGCACACTGAATGAGAGTCTCTATTAGAGAACTAATTGTGCCTAGTGTGTCCACCTCTACATGTTCCTTCACAACGGAGGGAATACTAACATGATCCACCTGTGGCTTGCCAATAGGAACCCTAGGTGTGTTAGGGTCACGATGAGCCCCCACTCTATCAAATGATGACCCCCCTCCTCTACCCTGAGAATCTAGAAAGTCAAAATAATTTGGCACCTCCTTGAGTAAAAACTCACAATAGATCAGTTTCCTCAAGAAATATATAGGAACCTCATGATTGTTATAGGGAGGGGAATCAAAGACCATCCACCATCTCTCCTAAAAGTTGTTTTTTATGTCTTCATCCAAGTACCAATGAATTGGGAACCTCTTTGATGTAATTCTAAGAGTATCAGTGTCCCCTAGTTTTTTAAAGACTTTGCAAATGTCATCTTTTGTGATTTTTTTCTTTTTTATGCCCTCGTATGATAATTTATTTCCATAACATTTTTTTTTTTCTTCTCTTTTATCATGCCATAAATTAAGTTGCCGACTAACTGAGCCTATGTGGGTCAAGATTGATTCCAATGATTTTGCAAGTCTTTCCCTTCTAGGATTTGTAGCAATAGAATCTTTTAACCTCCTAATTAAAGATTCTAATTCTTTTTTCCTTCTTTCAATTTGGTTGATCATATTTTCCCATGTTCCAGGAGGAGGTTTCTCGATTGGTGGATGTAGTTGAGGTTCATTTTCTCGGTTATTTTCTTCATTCATTTGTTCATGAGGAGAAGATGGAGGGTTTGGTTGAGGGTTTTGTTCAGAGAGATCATTTCTTCTTGGCAATTAAAACAAAATCAATTTTAAAAACTTAATTACACTTAAAATCTAAGAAAATAAATTTTGACAAAACAAATTGATTCAAAATTAAAATTTCAATACAAACAAGAGGCATGGGTTGTAAAAACACTCACCTCTTCTTCTGGTTTGAACGTGATGATGTTGTGGAGCTATTCTTTATCTAATTTGATGAATTGAACAAGAAGAATGCCTTTGTGCACGTGCTCTGGGAAGCCCTCTCTCGCTACAAATGCGAGTTTGTGGGATAAAAATGGGCCTTTCAAAGGCAACCAAAAAAATTTATAATCTTTACATAGCACGTGCACACTATAGTGCGCATGCGCTATGTTTTGAATTGCCCAAGCCATAGCGCGTGCACACTATAGGGTGCACATGCTTTAGTGCATATGCACTATGGCTGTTGGGGGGCCAAAAAGGAATGTGACACCTTTTTGGTCTCCAATCTTTGTGCATATACCCATCTGATAATGCATAAGACGATAAAAAGATGGAGAAGCTTTGATTTACATGCAAGAAAAAATAACAGTCTAAAAGTCCATGATGCATCATAATGAACAAAAGGAAGCTTGACATATCAAAAAATAGTCATGACAATTCATTGGAAATATTTCATGAGCAGCCAGCCAAATTAGGACAAAACCCTTGACCCGATCTTGTCAATTTTCCCCCTAATTTGCATATCCAAGCTTGGAGTTCATCATTACCAAGTGCAGGAATTGAATTTTAGGTTGAGCCCTATATTTGGAGAGGACTGAAGGGGACCACTACAACATTATCAGGTGACTAGTCCACTCAATATCCATTCCTAGAAGGTTGTTTACATGTGCAACAGTCATGGTGCTACCTGTCAAAGCCAGAACACACCTATGTGAAATCATTTTAGCCCACTTGCAAACCCTGCATGTCATTTGGAAGGATTTGGATGTATATCTATTCAACACCTACCATTGAGAAGGATTAAAGACCTAACAGGAAGCAACTCAAAAGTTTATATCATCAGTCACCAGCATAACAGCACAAGACAGGCCTTGTGAATAACTTTATCAACCATATTAGATGTTGCAAGATAGGGAGTAAGGGAGTCTTATCATTTGTAAATCTAAAACTATATACTACTTTGAAACTATTGTATATTTAGTTTTTGGTACTGGTAATAACTGGTTTAACAAAACATTGTATTTAGTCCTCCCTAGATTGTTTGCAATACAGTTTATAAAATTGTGACTAGGTATTCTAGATTTGCTAATGATTCCTAATAGTATAAGGCAATTTGTTGACCTGATTTATTCATTTACAAAAGGAGATTCACTGCTCCATTTGGTATGCACATGTTGCATACCAAATGGAGTAGTGAAGCTTTCAAAATCAATATCCCCAACTATTCAAATGTACCAGTTCCACATCCTTGATCCATAATAGACTAGCAGGTAATGTACATGCATGACCCATTTCCATCAATAGAAGCAGAGACAAATTGCAAAGAGAAGAGTAGTACAGAGAAAGAAAGCAAGTTGATGCAAATTCTAGAGTGAGTGCGGAGAAAGAGATGGGGCTAGTAATGTACTGGTATGACATAGTGTGTGTGGGAATCATGGCGAGAGAAGTGGTGAGAGCAATATTGGTGTTGATTCAAAACAAAGGGAAGAGAACAAAACACTTGGTCAGGGTAGGGAGAGATTTCCACAGATTTTGGAGGGCATGAACATGAATCTAGGATAATGGAACGATGGGAAATAATCACAGGCTATGGGTAGTGATCATGCATAATTCAAGCTGCCAGGTAAAATAAACAACATACAAGTTTATGTCAAATGTACCTTCTCTTGTCTCATCTCCAACGCAGATCCCACCAGTACCTTCTCATGTCTTGGATCCAAATGCAGCTCCCACCAGTACCTTCTCCTTTCTCAGCTCCAACACTACTCACAATTTTGAGTCTTTTTCTTGAGAGCCTCTGCAATCAAAAATATATTTAGCTAGAAATTAGGAAAGCAGTTGGATAAACCTAAAAAACTATATTCTCATTTTAGTAATGAACCTTATACATTCAACCGTGTGACAAAGACCTTCTAATACTTCAATAAAAATTGATTTCTCTCAAAGAAGAAAGATAACTTGCATTAGATAAAAGTAAGCCCTAGAATAAATAAAGCTCTAGTAAACCCTAGAAATAATAATGCTATAATATACCCTATGATCAACAGAGCTAGAGTAAATCCATAGTAAATGGCTCACATGGGCTCCAAAAGAATGGAATCAGATATTATTTATCTAGTAAAATGATGTGTGAGGTGTACAGAGGGATAGAAGAAGAGGTGTTAACGCTCCTCCCTCTTTCTTCTTCTCCATGTTTTTTTCTCAATTACGGTTTTAAGAGAAATAGATAAAATTATGTTTTCTGCTGTCAAATTTTGAGTATCATAGAAGAAGAACAAGAATCAGTGCTATATCACCATAAGATAATAGTGCTAAATATGTCAAAAACAGTAATAAAGGTAATAATGTGTTGTATGCCTTAGAGATTCAATAGGGAAGTTTTCATTGTATGAGACCAGAATATCAATGCACTGGTAGCATATCAGAAAGAACAAACTATCAATGATCAAAGATGATTCAAAACTTTATAAAATTGAGAATACATCACATGGTGACTAATCCCAAGGACAGAGCATCAAAAGTCAATTAAACATAATGATCAGATAAATAGTTTTCAATCTTTCTAATCATGTTTTAAAAAAAAAACAATAAAGATCAACTATTGACATCCAATTCGGGTATATCAATGCAGAGAAAAAAAATCATATTCACCAATCACATGAAGGTAACAAACAACGCATAAAGTATGATAAAGATGATGTTTCAGTACTATGAATGTTTGCGGTTCAATGAAATGAAATGACGAGATAAACTCCATGAAAGGGAAAACATGAGTTGTTGTCTTCACCATCAGAATAATGACCAAAACTATAAGGTTTCATTATTTTTTCTTTGATCAAGAAAATAATCAAAGAGGAAGCATGGGCATGCAACCATAATGGAGCAAAGTTTATAGTGAGCATTCCTTATTGCTTAATATAAATACATGTACAACAATCAATGGGTGGCATTTTGGTCAAGATAGAAAAAATCATTATCGAACAAAGAGCATCAAGATCTATTGTATGTGAATGTCATGGATCATTTGAAATGGAAATTGTCACTCATTATATGACACAAATAGCTAAGTATAAAGGCACTTGAATGCAGCTACATATTCAAACCCAGTATTCTCCATAACCTATAGAGCTTGGGCACACAATAAAGTAAAATGAAGTCACAACTATAATGACAAACACTCTACATTGTGATTTGAAACTCCAATCCTTGGTAGAATTGAAGCCCACAAACCATGAAGGGTTTTATGTTTAAAGAAAACAAGGGTTCAAATCATGTTATGTCAAGAAAGGGAGAAAGTTGTAAGAACATAGGAAAATATATGCATAAGCTACCACCATCAAGTTTAACACTTTCTCTCTTTTCTTTCTGAAAGACTCAAATCAGAATATGTCAGGGAAAGAGACATGTTTCGTATAATGCTAGTGCAAGTAAAGAGAACACCCCGTAGAAGAAAATGGTAGCCAAAGCTTCTAATAAATGGGTAAAAATACATAAATCTATGATAAAAAAAACCTCATCTATAGAAAGGTACACAGGGGTTTCGCTAAACCCTCATTTCCATTCAAAATCAAAGTATGCAAAAAGGAAGCACAAAATGGCGTATGCAGAAATAAGGGAAATATCTCATAAGCCCACAAAATATTTTGCAAGTGCCTAGGTTAAGTAGAAATGAGGTCGTTGTTATAAGAAATGAAGCCAGAGTTATTTCAATAAAAAATCCTTAGCCAATACACAATGCCATAGGATGTAAAGGGGCATTGCCCTAATTAAACTCGCAATGCCATATTTTCTACAGAAAAAGATAAAGACTTGAGGTATTTTCTGCAAATGTTGAGCTTATTAAAGGTACGTTTAAGAAACGGTATGTTTTTGAAACAAAAGAAATTAATGACATTCAAAATCCAAATGAAGCCTTCTACAGTCAAGATCTACAACCATTGAAAAGAGCACAGAGAGAAGAAGTTATGAAGACAACCATACGCATCATTCTGCAAATACACATCTGTAGGTTGAGCTTGAATATCAATGAGAAATCCACTCTTCAAACTGCAATTCAGAGGTGATGCTCAAACAAAGGAACTCTCTAAATCTAAAATGTGTTTTTTCTCTTCCTTGCGGACCCGACCACCAATCCAATTTGGTTTTATAAAAATTGGAATTGGAATTCAAAATTTCAATTCCACCTATTTGGATGGAAGATGCATAAGCCTATTTTGAGACAAAATTGAAATTTCAAAATTCCAATTCCAATTTTTTTAAATGGACACAAACATAAAAGAAACAAAGTTGGGAATCAGATAATGCCAATTCCAAACATATTCGATCAACCAAAGGGGCCCAATAGTAAATGAAGAATGAAAGTAAAAGGGTAGAAAGTAAATTATTGAGTTAAAGAAAATGGCAAACATTGAAAAGCGGGGAAAGCGGAACGGATAAGGCGATAAGAGGAGGTGGCAATTTAATTGGATGATGATGGAGGAGATATTAGGAAGGAGGGCGACCGTATACAACAAGTAAGGAGTAGGTGGGGGGGGGACGAGACGAAAGAGATAAGCAATGGCCGCCTCAGCCTCAGCCTCTGCATATCTATCTCTGGTGCGGAGCCCATCTCCGTCTCCGTGTCCTGCATCTGGGCAGGTGCAGGTGCAGGTGCATGTGGTGGAGAAAAGGGCGAAATGCTGTAGATTGGGGGCGTCGAGGAGGGAGGCGGGGGTCGGGGTGACAGTGCTAGGGGTGGGGGTGGGGATGTCCCTATCCCTGGTGGCGAGGGAGAGGGCGTTGGCGTTGGGCGCGGAGGAGGAGGCGCAGTACGAGAGGGAGACGCGGGAGGTGATATCGCGGGTGCGCGGCACAATCGAGATGGAGAAGGGCGACCCCAACAGCAGCACTGCGGTGGCCGCCCTCCGCGAGGCCTCCAACAACTGGGTCGCCAAATACAGGAGGGACAAGCAACTGGCCGGTAAGCCCTCTTTCAGTAACATGTACTCTGTCTTAAACGCCATCTCCGGCCACTACATCAGCTTCGGTCCCACAGCGCCCATCCCCTCCAAACGCAAAGCTAGGATTCTTGAAGAAGTTGACACCGCCGAGAAAGCCCTCAGCAAGGGCAGGTAGCCTTCCCCTACCCATTTCGGATATTGACTTACTACACCTAGATTATATTTGTTTTCTCTACCATTACAACATTTGCTTCCTCATTCAAGCTCTTCTTCCTCGCTTGTAACCTCTCAGTTTTTTAGAGAATGACACTACTTGGAACATTTCAAGATTTATAAAACAATTTTGAATAAGGAATAAGATGCCAAGCTGCTCTTTAAAACTTTACCATTATCTTGCATTCAACTTCACAATCAAATTTAAATCCTTCAAGTTAAGACGATACTTTTAAGAACAACTTTCAAGTTTGCCATTGTGAACTCATGGCATAAAATCATACTTTTTTAAACAAATCTATCGTTATGTTCAATTTTGTACGATCATTTAGTTTGGAGATCCTACCTTACACTTTTAACAGATTAAATTGATAGGGTGCTAGATAGAGTAGTATAATTATAAAAATATTTTATAAATTAATTTAGATGAATTAAATATATGTTATAATAAACATATCGTGATAAATTAAAATATTTGTTCTAAAGTGAATTGAAATGGATAAGCTATTTGGTTTTATAAATTATGATGAAAAGTACTTCTTTTAGTGTTTGTAATATTGTGTCTTCTTATTATAAGAATAAATACTTACAATGTGATTAATGCCTTAAAATCTTTGAAACCTAAAAATTAATCTTCAACTTAAGTCATCTTGGTCTTTGGTATATAAAAATTTATAAAGAGTACTATTTAAAATATTTTAGTGGACACTTTCAATTTTTAAGGTTCAAGTTATTCATCGCCAACCCCTAGCTAGACTAGTTCTATCACCTCGAACAAATGTTTGAAGACAACAAAAATCTGTCCAAATAGCCCATATGCAAACTTTGATGCAATTGATACTTTTTATACTCTAATTCAAAGTTTTCCTAGGAATGATTATCCTTTAATTATGGAATGTAACTTGTCATTTTTTACAAGGGATTAATTGCATTAATGTCTTCAAATACTAAAACATAGCAAATGTGGCCAAAAAAATTACATAATAATAACATTATGATGAAAAATACTTGTTTCAATGTCACATGTCATTTAGTATTTCACTTATAAAAATAAGTACTTACAGTTTGATCAATTCCTATAACTCTTTGTAGTATTTTGAGATCAAACACAAGCACTATGGAAATGTATTGATGCATATCACTCTCTAATCGAGAAAATAATCTTGACAAAATATACACTTCTACAACCTAATCTGATGCAGAGGTGGGGGATGTTGGCAGAGTTCCTACTCCAACTGATCAAGATTTGAAAGGTTCAAGCCCTCACTAGGCCTTCTAACTCCAAGGCTTCCAAATAGCCAATACCACACCACTGACTCACACACCTTCCCAAACACCAAGATGGTTGTTTTTTTACCTTAATAAGGTGGATTCAACAAGTTTTTGGTTTATACACAATACTCAACACCCCAAACCTCTTATTTGTCTACTAGGCCTAATTGTTTCCCTAATAGGTCTCCAGCGATAGAAAAGTGGATTTTCCTCACAAGTCTCTCAAAACGCTAAAAAAAAACAAGGGATTAAGATACCCTTTTCAGCCTTCTTTAACATATCTCAACCTCAGAATAGGTTGTTTTGGACCAATACCCAAACTCAGACTGTGCCCTTGTTTTAAGCACAAAAATGGTTCATTTTCCAAAGAAAGTACAAGACATTCTTACTCCTAAGACACAATTCTTTCAACAGTCCCTCCAAATGGTTCAAAATAAAGGAATATCAAGTCAAATAGACCCTTTGACCAATGCAAATGCAAAAACCCCAAAATGGTTACTCCCAAGCCCTTAAAACAAGGGTTTCTTCAATCCACACCCTCCAAGTCTTTCTAGACTTAATAAATAGTGGATTCACCATTCAATGAACATATACAAGTACTTCAAGTCATACAATGTGCCCCTCATGAAGGTATATTTCTCACTGTTGTACCCATACCTCCATTTTCTTCCCTTAAACCATGCAATCAGTCAACTTTCCAATGATCACCCTACATTCAAGTGGTATCCTTGCATCAAAAAAGGTTAAATCAATAATGTACATTGTTAGGAATCATCCCCCAATCAAAGTAACCACAAAATGGGGGTGAATCTCATTTCATGCCTCACTAATCATATCAAAATAATGACTGTAACGACACAGTTAGCCTTTTGGGAACAATGTTCAATCAAAATGCTTTGTAATTGATTCAAAACAAGTTAATAAACATCTAATAGGATTATCCAATCTTGGGTTCAATGAAACATCAAATCAAGACAACAAAATTGTAAGTAAAACTCTTCTTTATTGCTTAAAACAATGTACAACCCTGCATATTGTTGATGAGTCCGTACAATCCTTTCACACATATCAAACTAGGATTGGAACCAGTCTAAATAAATATCTAATAACTTCCCAAACCGATCCCATTTGGTTGGAAATTCCTAAATTCCTTAAACAACTCTAAACTCAAATTCCCTCCCTTTCCTAACTAGCCATTAGGATTTGAAAATTCATATTCTAAATTACATTTTAATGCAAAGTAGACCTCTAAACTTACCCAATCAAATGGATTTCAACATCATAGGATTAAACAACCTATTAAAGACCCTAATCACTCATTCTAATCTCATAGAGCACTACTAGCTCATTTTACATCATTTTTCTCCTAAGGTCCTTATCAAGCCCTTTAGGAGTTTTACCAATTCTATCAAATTGATCATTGCATATTGTCATTATAGGCTTCAGGATCTCCCAATTAACTTGGAGAGATTTCTTCATGCTTTGATCAATAGGTGCTTTGATGTTCTTAGGTGCCTTCATAAATGCTCCTACATCATAATCCATCTTGATCATTGATATCTAAAGAGGCTACATGTTTTCCTCTATTAGTTCCCCTCACTTGTAGAAGTTCCCCTTATTGATATCTAAAGAGGCTATATCCTTACATAATTTGAACTTCTCTTCAACTCTTTGTCATATTTGAACCCATATGTCACTAACTTGTATTTTTCAAATGATACTAGTTTGTTTCCAATCTCATGTGTGCTCCTTTCACAAGTAACACTTGGTCCTTTCACAACCAACACAAGTAACACTTGATCCTTTCAAACCAATATATGTAACACATCATCTTATAAAATATGCAATCAACATCTCTCTTACATAACAAACTTGAAATAAAATCTCTTCATGACTTGGGAGGGACTTGTATACCACATTCTTGCAAAACATTGTTAGTGTGCAAAGTACATCATATATGATGATAAATATCAAAATGCATGAAAAATGCAAAATGAATCTTACAACATGTAGTTTGTGCATGATTTATCTTAACATAAAAGGGTTTTTTTCACTTCAAAAAATATTTGACTAATTCTTACTTGAGTATAGGTTTGCATTCTTTTTCATAAAATTTTGTTTGTGTCATATCTAAAAAGTGTTTGGTATTTGGTTTACAATTTTTAGATGGTATTCACCTTCTAACAACATGTATTTGATTGGGTGAAACTCTTATGTTGTCTTGCCAACAAATTTAAACTAATGCTCTTAATGCATAATGACAACCTTGTCTTTGCACGGAAATATACTTGAGAATGTCCAAAGATAGTTATTATTAGAATCTTCATTTTTTTGACATCTCCCTAAGGCATGGTCTAGTGTTGTTCTAATCATCTTTAATGACTTACTTGTGTTTCTTATCAAATGAGATATTTTGGTTTCTTTTCTCATTATGCTTTATGTAAGAACACACTGGGTAATATTAGAATCTTTAGTGCCAGATGTTGAACCAATTGATAGCTTAATATGCATCAACTAGATTTCATACTATATTTTGCTTACTATTGGTTTTGGTTGTTCTTAAGCCAAGGATTTTTATGGTGTCTCTAGATATTTTTAATCAATTCAACAATCAGTTGACGCTTTCTAGTTTTAATTTTTACTCTCAAAGTATTTCTTCCAAATTCAATTAACCATTCTTTTGCAAGTGCATCAAGGTTTCAAAATATTTTCATCAATCTCAATTAGATATTTTGGTCTGCTACTAATAATTCTAGGAAGTGTCGAGTTTCACATTAGTTCATCATTTTCAATTGGTAGATTTGATGTTAAGATTGGATATTGTTCTTGGTTTGTATTTGTCTCATTAGGGGTTGATTGGAACTTGTTCTTGGTTTACATTTCCTTGATTTGTATCTCAAGTTCTCCTTGCATTTTTATCATTTCACAGACTCTTCTCATGTGCTCCCTCTATCTTTTCCATTCTACCTCTTCTTCTTTAGATGTTCCTCACTTGTTCTTTCCCAAGTTTAATATCGATTGTCTGAAATCATTGTTAAAAACATGAATTACATAAAATTTGTCAATGAAAAGTATTAAAAAAATTGAATTGTCAAATTGATTATATATTTCAATTGTTAGAACTCATAAACCAAAGGAATCTCTTACACTATTTGAACATATTGCAAAGAGATAAAAAATAGTTGTAGTTGGACCTTCAAAAACTTGTTTTCTACTTTTTGGCCATTGAAAATCTTTCTTAAATCACTCGGGTAATGCACATGCATTTAGATTCCTAAACCCATTCATATTTTTTGGACCAAAAAAATGCTCGTTACTACACGAGTTTCTAAAATCCATATTTTTAAAAATGTGTACACATTATTAATCCATATGGGTTTTTGATAGTATAACCATTTCTTGTAGGCATGGAAGATGTGTGTGTAACATTAGGGACCAAGAATGTGAATGGGTTAAGTTTCCTTAAACCCTTTTCTTTTATTATCTCTTAAATTTAGTGTTAGCACTTTAAGGAGAGAGAGAGAGGGAGAGAGAGAGAGAGAGAGAGAGAGAGAGAGAGATCAACATAAATTTTTGGTCATCCTTGGGTGTAAGAAAATAATTTATAGTAAAGATGAAACATAAAGACCAAACAAACTTAATGTGATTGACGTGGGAGAGGGCAGGAGGGGCCAAGGAATGGCACACCCTAACCTGAACCACCTTGCTCAACAACACGCGGAAGCAACAACAACATAGTGGGAGAGAGAAAATGTAGGATCATTCATATATTAATTCAAATTGATTCATACATGAATGATCCTACATTTTCTCTCTCCCACTATGTTGTTGTTGCTTCCGCGTGTTGTTGAGCAAGGTGGTTCAGGTTAGGGTGTGCCATTCCTTGGCCCCTCCCGCCCTCTCCTGCATCAGGTGGTATCAGAGCAAGGTGAGATCTGGATCTAGGTTTGTGAATCTAGATTTGGAGGTTCCTTCTTGTGAAGCCCTAGCTGAATTATTGTGGGGTAGAAGATTGCGATCTGACCTGCAGTTGCAGAGGGTTTTCAAGATGGTTCGTGGGAGGCAAGATGCGGATCCAGGATTGGCAGACATGTTGAGACAAATTGCTGGTAGATTGGAAGCTGTTGAAACAACCCAGAGAAGAGGAAGACATATTGAAGATGTTAGTGATGATGAAGTTGAGGTAGAACAAGGTGATGTAGAACCTACACCTATGATGGATCAAGGTGAGGAAAGATTCTTGAAGGCTTTGACAAGTCTGAAGTCTACACCACACTTTAATCCTCCTGAGTATGGTGGAAAGCTAGATTTTGATGAATTGGTGGATTGGATCAGAGAGATGGAAAAGTATTTTGAGTATGAAAATGTACCTGAAGACAAGAAAGTGAATATTCCAAGCACAAAGTTGAAAAGTCATGCATCCTTATGGTGGGAACATCTGCAACTGGATAGAAAGAGGAAAGGCAAAGACAAAATCAAGGTATGGGGTAAAATGGTGAATAAATTGAAAGGAAAGTTCTTACCTTGTGATTATCAAATTAACCTAGTTAAGTGAATGCAAGGTTTGAGGCAGAAAGATGAAGATGATGAAGATGATGTGGAAAGAATTGCTAGATACCTGAATGGTTTGAGAGTTTCCATCCAAGAAGAAATTAGTTTGGTCAAATTGGAGAACATTGAAGAGGCTTATCAATTTGCATTGAAAGCTGGGGAGAAATTGAATAAGAGACATGAGCAAAGACAAAGAGGTAGTGGTGGTAGATTCCCTAGAGAAAGAGGTAGATCTTATGGTGAAAATAGTAGATCTGAACTAGAAAAGACAACTCTAGATAAAGGCAAGACCGAGTGGAAAGGTGAAAGTCCATCTAGAGGCAGAGGTAGTAACTACTGAGGTGGTTATAATAGAGGAAGTTTCAGAGGAACTTGTTACAATTGTGGAGAAGAAGGACATAAATCATTTGAGTGTACACATGCAAGTAAGAAGACTGGTAATAGTCATAATGCTTTAGTACAAGAAGAGTCACCGAATGAACCTAAGAAGGAAAATAACTTGATGGTAAGAAAAGCACCGTGGAATGAAAGTAAAAAGGAAGATCCGGTAAGGAAAAGTTTGTTCAAGACCAAATGTAGAGTTTTTGACAAAGTTTGGAAGGTAATCATTGACAGTGGTAGCTCAGAGAATCTGGCATCTGAAGAGATGGTCACAAAGTTGCAGTTGGAAAGGTTGAAACATCTGAAGCCCTATCAGATTTCATGGATCAAAGATGAGAATACACTCCTGGTAAGTGAACAATGTTATGTGAATTTGAAAATTGGAAAGTACTATGATAAGGTGTTATGTGATATCATGCCTATGGATTGTTGTCATATTTTGTTGGGTAGACCTTGGCAATATGATAGACATGCTATATATGGTGGGAGATTGCATAAGTATACTATTGTGGCTGATGGAAAGAAACAAATCTTGTTACCTTTGATGGAAGAACCTATTGGTAATGTTTGCACATTTGTGAAATTTTTCTTGATGGAAGGAAGAAAATTTGTTAAGGACTTAAAGAGGGATGATGTATGTTTTGTTGTGATTCCTCACAAACTGAGTAAGAAAATAGAGGATAATGTCCTTGAGGAGATTGATAAGTTACTCACCGAGTACAGTGAAATCATTTATGATAATGTACCTGATGGTTTTCCACTGAAAAGAAGCATTGATCATTGCATGGATCTAATCCCTGGAGCTAGTTTACCAAACAAGGCACCTCATCGGTTGACACCTACCAAGAATCAGGAATTGAACCAACAGATTCAAGAGTTGCTGGAGAAAGGTTTGATCAAAGAAAGTTTGAGTCCTTGTGTAGTACCTGCAGTATTGGAACCTAAGAATAATGGAGAATGGCGAATGTGTACTGATTCTAGAGCAATCAACAAGATAATAGTGAAGTATAGGTTTCCTATACCGAGAATGGATGATATAATGGATAGTTTGACTGGAGCAAAGTATTTTACCAAGATTGATTTAAAAAGTGGGTATCATCAAATCAGAATCAGAGAAGGTGATTAATGGAAGACTGCTTTCAAGACAAAAGAAGGTTTGTATGAGTGTTTGGTTATGCCTTTTGGTTTAACTAATGCACCGAGTACTTTTATGAGATTGATGAATGAAGTTTTGAAGAAATTCTTAGGTAAGTTTGTGATTGTATATCTTGATGATATTCTGATATTCAGTAAGACCAGAGAAGAACATTTGTTGCATTTTAGGCAAGTTTTGTAGAGGTTGAAAGAAGAAAAGTTGTTGATAAATCTGAAAAAGTGTTCATTCATGAAAGAGGATATTGTATATTTGGGATTTGTAATTTCAGCTAATGGTTTGAAAATGGATCCTGAAAAGGTTGAAGCTATTTTGAATTGGCCTACACCTGTGAATGTTAGTGAGGTAAGATCATTTCATGGTTTCACAAGTTTTTACTGAAAGTTCATTAGAAATTTCAGTTCAATTTGTAATGCTATGACTGAGACTATGGGAGGAGACAAAAGCGAATTCAAGTGGACACATGGAGCTAATTAAAGTTTTGAGACTTTGAAGCAGAAGGTTTTTGAATTGCCTATTTTGGCATTGCCTGATTTCAATAAGGTATTTCAAGTGGAATGTGATGCAAGTGGAAGTGCAATTGGAGCTGTGTTGAGTCAAGAAGGTAAACCTGCTGCTTTCTTTAGTGAAAAGTTGAATGATGCAAAAAGGAAATATTTTGTGTATGATCAAGAATTCTATGCTATTGTTCAAGCACTGAAGAAATGGAGACATTATTTGATGCCGAGTGAATTTGTGGTGTATACCGATCATAAGGCTTTACAATATTTGGGTAGTCAGAATAAGTTGAATCAGAGACATATGAAATGGGTTGAGTATTTGTAGAGTTATACATTTGTGATAAAGCATAAAAGTGGAGTCATTAACCAAGTTGTTGATCCATTGAGTCGAAGGAGATCTTTGATGACCGAGATGAAAATTGGAATTTTAGGCTTTGATGACATGAGAGATTCTTATGAATTTGATCTTGATTTTTCTAAGTTGTGGAGAAAGTGCAGAGCACCTATTCAAGATCAACATAGTACTAAATGGGATGAATATTTTATGCAAGGAGGTATGTTGTTTAAAGGTATTTAGTTGTATACCGAGAGGACCTATGAGAACTAATTTGATAAAAGAGAAACATAGTGGTGGTTTGGCTGGACATTTTGGTGTTGATAAGACATGGAGTTTACTTAAGGAGAAATACTTTTGGCCTCAGTTGTATAAAGATGTTCAAAAATTTGTGAAAAGTTGTGGAGTTTGTCAAGTTGCAAAAGGAGTTAGTCAGAATACTAGATTGTATACACTGATTACTGTACTTGAGAAAACTTGGATTGACATCAGTATGGATTTTATTCTTGACTTATCGAAGACAGTAAGAGGTAATGATTCTATATTTGTTGTTGTGGATAGATTTTCTAAAATGACACATTTTATACCTTGTAGAAAGACATCAGATGCAGTACATGTAGTAGATCTTTTCTTTAAGGAAATTATCAGATTGCATGGATGACCGAGGAATATTATCTCTTATTGAGACAGTAAATTTGTTGGATACTTTTGGAAGACTCTTTGGAGAATGTTGGGTACTGAGTTGAAATATAGTTCTACATTTCACCCACAAACCGATGGAAAGACAAAAGTTGTGAATAGAAGTTTGGGTAATCTTTTGAGATGTTTAGTTGGAGACACACCGGGTAATTGAGATTCCATGTTGGCACAAGAAGAGTTTGCATACAATAATTTAGTGAATAGGAGTACTGGAAAAACAACTTTTGAGATTGTAAATGGCATACAGCTGAGAGGTATATTTGATTTGAGAGACATTGAGGATGAAAGAAAGAGAAGCACTGAAGGAGAGAAATTTTCTTAGTACATGAAGACATTGCATGAAGATGTGAAGCTGAAACTGAAAAAGAGTAATCAGAAATACAAAGACAAAGTTGATAGATCAAGAAGACATAAGACTTTTGATGTTGGTGATGAAGTGATGGTTTAATTGAGAAAAGGCAAATTCCTGGTTGGAACATATGGGAAGCTGAAGATGAAGAAGTTTGGACCTTGCAAGATTTTGAGAAAATTTGATGGTGGAAATGCATATGAAGTTGAGTTACCTAATGACATGGATATATCACCTATTTTCAACATTGCTGATTTGTATGAATTTCATGAACCTGAAGAAGAAATGACAGTACCGATGGAATATCCTAAGAAACAAAATGAAGAGGTTGAGCATATTTTGGGACAAAAAATTGGCAGAAGTACAAGAGGAAAATAGTATATGGAATATCTGGTAAAGTGGAAGAACAGACTGATTGAAGACAATTCATGGATTTCACAGTCTGAGTTGGATGTAGCTTGGATCATACCTACTAAATGATTCGGAGAATCATTTTCAAATAACCCTAGGTGTCTGATGCAGGAGCATCTCTGGTCATTGGCAATCCCGTGTCACCAAAAATAGAGTTGAGTTTGTTTGTGTTGCTCAGTTCCTACTTTGACCGAGTTGGTTCGGTGTTGCTCAGTTTCCTTTGTTCATAGGTGTTGGTCAGTTATCTCTTTTGTGCTGGGCAATTTCCCTAGCGTGAGCGGTGATGCTTGTTTGGCGCTCGGTTGGCTTTGCTTACCGACGGGTTTCTTTTGAGTTTCTGTTGAGGCCGACTTGTGCATTGATTATGGGTCACAGATTTAATGCTGGTATCCATCATTGGGAAGTGTATGGTCCCCGATCTGACCGTTCCTTCCGTTGATTGTGGATTTGAAGACTGACTCAGTTCGGTAGCCTCTTGTATAAATGTAGTTGTTTGGTTAGAGTTTGGGAGACATTTTTGGTTGTTGAGAAAGGTGGTTCAGGTTAGGGTGTGCCATTCCTTGGCCCATCCTGCCCTCTCCTGCATTAGTGATAATGATAAGTATGTAAATAATTTTTAATAGATATGCATTAAGATACTAATAAATAAGTGGGAATCTTGAAATTGCATGTTAAACTTTTGTTTTTCTACTTTTCTCTTCAAACTATAGTAAAATATACAATAAAAGTATGAGAACATGACATATAAATAATCTGTATAATTATTAAAAAGTATGATAAATAAACATCTCAAGATTACAAAATAAGTGTCATATATTAATGTAATCACCAAATATTTACATGGGAATCTTTAGGGTAATAATCAGAATGATAGTATAAATCATGTAGCATAGGCACATAATGAGGAAGATGTAAAATACAAGTTGGTAAACATAGAATGTAAGAGGACATTGTAATCAAATACAACATGCAATAAAGAATGAAAAGCTATCATAAGAGTAATGTAATAAATTAATCCTCTAATTGTAGAACCTAACTATAATTTATGCTATAAAGTGAAACTAATATAATGGGTGCAACAAACATAACACTATTTATAATATTGAGATTAAATCAATGTGAATCAATAGGAATTTAACCAAACAATCCTAGGAAACACACAAGATCCTAATCACAATAATAACATACGTAAACTGAATACATAAAATCAAAGAATGAAGAGTGAAATATACCTTCATACATTCACTTTGGTTACCTACATTTCTCTTTGTAGCTTTCTTGAAATGATGGCATGTTGCTCTCATATTCATATGTAACATTCCCAATATAATAATAAGGCTCAAAGCCTATGGTTAGAATGAATGTTGAATGATGTCTAATTTTATAGATTCTCTTATATTGATCAATGTGAAATATAAAATGAGATAGATTTTAAGCTTAAGAGATGTGAATGAATTAGAAGAATAGATTGAATTAATTATGATGGTAATTGATTGCATCATGAATTTTAATTGAGTCAATAACCACAGAACTTAGAGTGAGTAGCAGATAAGAGAAAAAATTGGGTATATAATTAGCATTAATTTTTTTTAAAATTGTATGCATGAGAGGATAAAATGAATAAAATAAAATAAAAATTTATTTTTAGAAGAAATATATTTAGAAAAATGGTCAACTAAATAAATTAAAGAACTCATTTAATATTAAAGGTTTAGTTAGATAATTAAATAATTATACATTAAATATTTAATTCTAAAAATTAGAAGAATACAAATTATTTAAATAAGTTAATAGTGGAATGTTGTGATGGTTAAGTTGTGTATTTTTTCTTGCAATAAAGGTTCAAATCTAATTGGGGATGAGGTCCCCCATTTCTGGCCTCACTGATTCATAGCTCCAGGTCAAAGCATTTACCCCTCTTTTAAAAAAAATAAATATTTAATTAATTAAAAATGAGAAAAAAGGGTGAAACTATCAAATAATAAATCTTTACTTATTATATGCAAGAAGGAATTAATTAAATAATAAAAATAATGTAATAATTGTTGGAAAAAATTAGAGTAATTAAATAATTAAATGTTATCTAATTATAATGATGGGGAAAATTTGAATATTGAAATTGAAGTATAATTACATCTTGATTAAATAATAAAATTATTTAATTGATCTTTAGACAAATAATTGGTAAAAAATATTGCAAGCAAGTGATGGACAAAGTTTAGTGTCTATATTTTCTCTCTTTGGGATAATGCGTTTCTAGGGTTGTTTGAAAGAAAAATTTAAAAAGTGTGACATGGCTCATGTTCTAGTGTGCTTGAGTAGAAAGTGAGATAGTGTGTGGTGCTCCCTTAGAAAATTGGTTAAAAGATTAAAAAATGATAGAAATTTGACAACAAGCATGTTTGATGCAATCAATTGGATAGATGATGAAAAATCAAGTCATAAGGTCAACCTAAGTCCATGTAGCAAGCTTCAACGAGCTATAAGAGGCTCACTAATTCACAAGGGACGTCTACAAGATCAATGGGGCTTTATATATATATATATATATATATATATATATATATATGTATATATATATATATATATATGTATATATATATATATATGTATATATATATATATATATGTATATATATATATATATATATGTATATATATATATATATATGTATATATATATATATATATGTATATATATATATATATATATGTATATATATATATATATATATGTATATATATATATATATATATGTATATATATATATATATATATGTATATATATATATATATATATGTATATATATATATATATATATATGTATATATATATATATATATATATGTATATATATATATATATATATATATATGTATATATATATATATATATGTATATATATATATATATATATTCCTCATTTGTACTTGAATAAATTATTTTTAAAGATTTGGAGACGAGGATTGATTAGGAGTAATGCGATAAAGCTATGGAGGAAATTCTAGTGGATGAGTGTCACATTATATGGGAGAGGACATTAGAAATGGAACATAGGGAAACATGTTGAAGATGTTGGTAGTACACCGAAGTTTGATAGATGGTTTAAGATGTAAAAAGAAACTCCTTTGATAGATCCTAATATGGCAATCCTCAGGACATACAACCATAGGGTGGGAGGATTACAAGTAATGGATAGGAAAGAGATGGATATTGAGATGGGCATAGATATCAACAAGGTGAAAATAAAGGGGATGATGGGGGAGATGATGGAGTAGAAAAAGGATATGGGGAAAAACTCTAGGTCAAGGAGATGCAAGTGGTAGGGGCTAAGAGAGAGGTATAAGGATTTTAGGGAGAGGCTAGCTAGTAGTTCCACTAGTTAGAAATGTACTAATAAAAATTCAAGTAAATGATCAAGTATAGGACTTACCTAATATAAATGAAGAGCAGTAGTAGGATCAGGCGATGCAAGATGTGAGAATTGGGGGTGATGGTGATGGTAGATAGGCTAAGGATAGTGATTAGGAGGAGGCCCAACAAGTTTATATGGCTACAACTTTATTAGAGAGGGATATCATTATCTAGGAGAGTGTATAGGTTAAAGTGGAGCTAGATACAACATAGGTATAGGTGGACTTTTAATAATAAACCTTGGCCTAGAGGACATTCAAGAGATAAGTTTTTGTTGTTGATAGGGATACAATTGTGCTTCAATCATAAAGACTAGACAAGCGAGTTGGGATCACAATTGCTTCTACTAGTTAGGAGACCTGATATTGGTGAGATCTCTATGTGAGTGTAGTGTTGTTGGATTAGAGGGAACTCGTTTATAAAACCAATAGGTCAAGTCAAAAATTCTCACATTCATAGAGGACATGTAGTGCATCAACTAGGGTTGAGGGTCACATGAGACCATGACCACCACAACTTGGACTAGGAGAGGCGGTACCATTTGAGCCTTGATATGAGATACCATCTCATATGCAAGAGGAGATTATGTGATGATGGTGTATATAATATAAAATATTACTACAATGTTCTAACACATGTGTGGATGTAGGAAAATGCAAAGGATGCACTTATTTTTTGTGTTAGGACACTCAAACATAATGACTATCAAGATGTTTTGAAGAATAATTCTAGTGAGAATATTTAAATTATTAAGAAGTGAATAAATTTAGTTATTGGTAAATAGTGGTTAGTCAATATAGATGTAGATATCATCAGTTGATCATAGGAAATAAATAGTATGAGATTATTTTTATGTTGATTTATTAAGATAGACTATTTGGAATTGATAGAAATACTAGAATTCAATTTTTCATTATACTTTAACTAGTTAAAAAATAGCCTTATAGAGCATATTAATTATGCACATAGATATATTTACACCAAGGTATGGTAAGACCAAGGCAGTGACACTATCCCTTTTCATAAACAAAAACATTATAGATAGGGAGTGCTTCAACTCATACTAGTAGAAATAGAACCTTATAAAAATATGTGAGGAATCACCCACTTAGCAAGAAAATTATATGCAAAAAAGTGTTAGATGACCTTTAAGTTGCATAGGATGACTAATTACAGTACATGGAACCCCTGATCACACATAAGGAAAATAGTAAATCTCTAATAAACTATGATCATGATCTATCCTCACTCCCCTAATCACTTCTGGATATCCTTGAGTAGCATATGATTCCAAATATTAGTGTTTCTTGGTAGGATGCCTATCCTAGGAAATATGTGTATGAAAATTAAGTATACTATCCTAGAAATGAAATATTGATCCACTAATTAGCTACAAATTCTATTTGAAGATGCATACAAAATGAAGATTAAAAAGATAATTTAAATAAAAATATGATTTTGTACCTTCACTTACCCATGTAGCTTGTCTCCATTGTCCTCTTAGCTTTAAATTCTTAATTTGGTGAGCTCTCAGATTTATAAATCTTCTCCTTTTTCCTCTCATGGGTCCATGATCATGTGTTTCTTGGGAACCAATAGGTTGTTTTTCTCCCATGGCTTCATGAGCATGTATTTCTTGGGAACCACTAGGTTGTTCTTGATCATTTGTTTTAGGTAGTTCCTTTAGTAGGGAGACATCAAAATCAACTGGTAATTTTACTCCTTGGTGAGAAAGAATGAGGAATTATTTCTCTTTATCCATGTCTAAAATTATTTTTAAGACTTTGTGAAATTAGGGATCTTGCATGGATTCTTTTATCTCTTGATCTAATGGATCTTCTTCATTCTCAATAAATGACTCTCTATTGGAATATCTTGACTAAGGATTTCTATCATTACTAGGTCTCACCATTTTGTCTTGGGACTCTAGATTCTTTGGTTCCTTCAGCTTTTGTGATATAGTTTGAACCATAAAAAGGTGAAAAATGAAATTGAGGTAAATTGGATGAAAGTTTTGATGTTTGGATAGTTAAGAAGATAAGAAACAATCTCTAAAGTGTTGAGTAAAATTGATAATGATAATCTAGGTTTATAGGAGATATGGAGCTCACTATTATATGACAAAGACTATCAAAGATACAACTTAAGTCTCTAGATAAGGAAGATAGATCCTGATAGGTTAAAATCACAAAATATTTTGATATTTGTGGATGATTATCAACACTAAGAAATTGATTTAAAAAGATATGGTTAGATGAAAAAGATGATGAAATGATGAAAATGATGTTCAAATTGGGTGATAAAGTCCTGAAGATTTCAAAAGTTTCCAGAATCAGCAAGAAGACTAAATGGGTATCTAAAAATGTCTTTTTGGATTGGTCAAACTTTTTGCAAACTAGCTCTATGATGAATGCGTAGGAAAAAATGCTCAGGACAGTGTAACTATTGTGCAACAAAAAGGTAGAAATGTGCAACTTTTTTTGAATATATGTGCAAGAACAAGAGATGAATGCACAGTTATGTAATGTTTTGAATTTGATGGCCAGTTTTTAGAACTTCTGATTTTGGTTCTAATTTTTTTATTTTTAAAAAAAAAATTTGGCAAGAAAATGCATATACACACACACGCAAGACAAAAATGACTGATTCCTAAATTGAGCTAAAATGAATGCACAAACATGCTTACAATCCTAAGGTTGGCAAGGACAATATTTGTTGAATCCTCACTTGGATAAAATCCAGCCATTCTTATCCAAAGTGGATAATCTAGGAACTTGGAGGCACAAGCTCCTCCTTATAGTGCACTCACGTCTCTAGAATACCAAGTTTTGAATTCAATGGGTCATTACTTCCAAAGAACTGCTATCTCTACTATGAACCGTGAGTAATGTGAATTATCTTCACGGGATTGGGTGACCCCTTGAGCCAACAATTAGAAGGTTTTTGGACACTAAAATAATAGTATGTAGTAAGGGCATCCGTTTAGGTGGCTATGATCAATCGATATTCCCAATTATGGGGACTCTCCCAATCCTTCCAAAGTAATATTTTTTACACATGCTCACTTTGAGAGTAATCAAAATGAATTTTTTTATATACCAATTTGGAAGGGTTTGGCTTTAGCTTGTTATCAATTGGGTCATTCCTTGGGGTGAGTACCTCTTTTTCCACCAAAGATCACCCTCTAAAAGATATAACAATTTCCCTTGCACCCAAGATTTGCAAAGATGAGGGGAGAGGATACATTGTTATATCTTTTGGGATTACAAAGTGCTAAAATAAAAACACATCAAACACTTGATCTATGCTAAAGAAGATACACAAAAATGAAATGCATGTCGTATTTTAAGCCCAAACAAGGTTATGGTTTTCACTAACAACCCCTTTTTCTTCCACGAAACTTGCAAGAAAATTTATGAGTAGTCAAGAGGGGTCTTCTATTGGCAAGTTGACTATACTGAAGTATATGACTATGTTTAGTGTTTTCATTATGGAAACAAAGTCATATGAAGTTTTGGAGTCAGCGCATAATGAAGAAGATTAGAAATATGGCTAAGTATGGAAGACTGGATAGTTAGCAGAGCACCAAGTGAACCTTGCATCAATGCACGTGCGTATGAAAGAGTTATGACATGCACCCTTGAAGATAATATTCTAAGTATGTATTCATGATAATTCTAAGAGCGCATGATGACATGAGTCAGTATGAGGAAGTTACAGTCCAATGAAGTGGCACAGACAGTGAGCGGTAGAATAGAACAAAGCATGGAGCCAACTGTTTGTATTTTGGTTAGCACTTGTAATATTGTTTTGTAAAGGCTATGCACCTATTGTATTTAGGTCATAGACATGTTAATATGATTATATGTAAACACGCTTGAGCCAATTCCTTTGGAAGCATTGTATGTAATTAGTTATAGGCTGACTTGATGAAGAGTTTTGTATGCACATATAAATAAGACATATGACCTTGTAATTTAGTATGGTATGAGATATAGAGATCAGAAAAGTAGAGAAGAAGTATGTGAAGAGAAAAGAGAATGAGGTAGAGCTTTACAAAAGGCTAGAGCATCACCACACAAAAGGAACTAATCAGACAAGCAGTGTCAAAGTAACAGTTCACCCTGCAGATATAGTGTGTATCTGATATCTAGAAGGTTGTAGCCTTCACCACTTGAGCAGTGAGCTCTAGGATAGTGTGTCCCCACCCCTAATAGGGTTAATGGTAAAAGACTCCTAACAGTGTCTGACCCTTGACCAGGTCACTATACTAAAACATTGTAAAGAACAACTCCTAATAGGGTTGCAAGATCTTCTAACAGGGATCATAATACACTAGTGCAGTTCTTAGTGGGTGTCAATTCCCACCAGGGTTTTTACCTATTTGGGTTTTCCCGTAATCATATTTGGTGTCATGTGTTATGAATTTTTATCTTACATGCATTGATGTTCATTTTAGTAACTAAGCAATTAAGTTAAGTTTCAAAGTATCAAAAAAAGTAATAAAGTATAGAACACTAATTCACCCCCCCCCCCTCTCAGTGTTCCCATTCCTAAAAATTGGTATTAGAGCTCTGGTCCTCTGAAGATAAGTTGAACCACTTGAGGAGATCACGGATAAGGGAGAAATGAAACATTTGAAAAAGAATCTTGAAGAAGCTCTTGAAGACCTTGACAGATCTGAAAAGGAAATTGAAGAACCGAAAGAAAAGGTCAGTGATTCTCAAGTAGTCATCAAAAAACTAAGAAAAGACTTGAAAGAATGTTCCACAAGTGATTTAGGCAAAATGGTTAAAAAACTGAATGAGGAAAACACATCTCTAAAAGATCAGATTGAAGAATTGGATGAAAAGCTATTGAACAATCAAGAAGCCTATGAAGAACAGGTGAAGGAGAACAAGCAGTTAGATGAAGAACTAAGGAAAGCAAACATGAAAATCTTGGAGTTAGAGAACATCAAGAAATAGATGGAATCTAAATTAAGTAAGGCAAAGAACCATATTGAAAAATTGCACACAAGCAAGGATCTTATAGAGTCACAATTGTATGCACAGAAGATTAAAGGAGACACCAGTAGTATTGGGTTCAATGAAGCAAAAAATCAGATCAATGACATGTGAGAAAGAAAGAAACCATCAAAAGAATCTACAAAAGCTAAGAAAGTAGGAAATCATATAGTAGCTGAAGCTGGACCATCTATGGATGAGTGCAAGCTAGTAAACAAGACTTGTTATGCTTGCAACAAGCATGGTCACATAGAAAGAAATTGTAAAGAGGTAAGACCTTTCAATGGTTATTGTTATTCATGCAATAAGTTTGGTCATAGAGCTATGAATTGTAGATCAAATCAAAGAAATCAGAGTCAACAAAGTTAGAGAAGTTATCCATAGCAAAATGTAAGAAAATTTCAAAACATTACATGTCAGATATGCAATTATGTCAGTCACACAACTAAACAGTGCAGTATGGTAACCCACATGAATGTGCCGAGGAATATCAAGCCTCTAGTCATTTGTCACTCATGTAACAAGGTTGGACACATCTCTAGGTTCTGCAAAACAAGAGCACAAAGACATGAAAGCCCTAAAAAGTTAGAAGGTTCAATATTAGAAGAAGCAGGAGAAGTCAAGTTTGTGCAAGCTTTAGAAGATGCAAGCTTAATTTGGAAGGAATAAAAGAAGGATAATGTTGATGATGTTAGGAATAGTCCCAAGAGATAACTAAGAGGGGGGGGGGGGTCAATTAGTTATCTAAAAGGTTCAATTCTTTATCCAATTAAGTATACTTAAACATAAAGCATAAACACAATGAAAGAACACAAGAACACAACACCAATATTTTGGTTACGGGGAAACCCAAATAGGTAAAAACCCCGGTGGGACTTGATACCCACTAATATTCTCTACTAGTGTATAATGATTCTTGTTAGAAGATCCTTTACCCTGTTAGGAGTAGCTTTACAATATATTAAGTATAGTAGACTTGGTCAAGGGTCAGACCCTATTAGGAGTCTTTTATAATTGTCCCTATTAGGGGAGAGGACGCACTATCCGAGAGCTCACTGCTCAAATGGGTGAAGGCTACAACCTTCTGAATAATAGATATACACTATATCTAGATCTTGGTGAGCTGTGCTTTGACCTATTATCTGGATCGGTTCCAATGAATAGCACAAGTACTTTACTTGGTCACATAGACCTTCTTCTGATGGCTCAAACACTTCACACACTCTACTCTGCTCTATTCAAACAACTATGAACCACACTTCAGGAATCACAAATGACTACCTCTAAATGATATAATCAAATCAGCCTGTTAGAACCACCTTGAAATCATAATAGAGAAACCATAATAAACTCCAACAACATTTTGTCGGCTCTATTATGCACACAACATAATCTAGGACCTGTCTAATAAAATAAATGTAGATGCATGCTACACACTATCGGCTCTACAAAAACAACTGGATCTTTCTCTGTAAGCTAAATTAACTCACACGCTCTTAACCAAACATCAATAACACTTCTCTAGGCTTAACTCCAAGGGCGCATACCCTCAAGATAGGTGCAACTCAAGAACCAATAAGATCTTTGTCGGCTCTTTTGAACAAACACAGGAAACTGCTACTGGCGAATAATGACTGCATAACTTTACTTGCGTTCATCCTCAGTCTATGCATCCATGAACTTAACATCACTAACATGTCTTCAACATATATCCAAGAACTCAAGGCTCCATGATAACTGTACAGAAAACCATACATAGAACACAGACTGTAACTCTGTCAAGAACATTGTTGACACTAAGTGCAATATAACTGTCTGTACTAATAGTTAATCTTTGCGGCCATGATATCATGCTGATATCATGTCCATACTACATATACAAAAATCTTACTGCATAAGACTTCCATGCATGCTACTTTCCATATGTTGTCATCAATGACAAACATACAGTCAATACTGGCCTGCTGGAAAATCTCCAACAATCTCCCCTTTTGGCATTGATGGCAACATGTGGAATGAAAAACCACCACCAACCCAAATGAACATTTCTTTTATAACATTCTCCACTTCCTCTTCAAAACTCCCCCAAAGATGAATCCTCCATCTGCTGCAATATTTTCTAATATTCTTCATTTCCTCAACTGAACTGCTGTCATATCAGAATGCTACTCCCCTTTAGTATATTACTCCTCTTTTGCTTCTATTTTTCATGACTCTATATATTAATCCCCCTTTGACATCAATGACAAAGGGCGCCATCCATTTTAAGCACCGGTACTACTCTTGAGGTAGAGTAGTCAACCTTCCACCAGTCCTTGAGGACTGATGCCTTTCCTTCTTTTTCTAAGCAGAATCAGGGAAGGGAATAACTCCCAAATTCTCCCTAAGATACTCAAAAGTATCCTTAGGTAAGGGCTTTGTGAATATATCTACCAATTGTCCTTTAGTACTCACATATTCCAACTTGACTTCTTTCTCTGCCACTTTCTGTTAGGAATAGTCCCAAGAGATAACTGAGAGGGGGGGGGGTGAATCAATTATCTACAAGTTTTAATTATTTATCCAATTAAGTATACTTAAACATAAATCATAAACACAATGAAAGAACACTTGAACACAACACCAATATTTTGGTTACGGGGAAACCCAAATAGGTAAAAACCCTGGTGGGACTTGATACCCACTAATATTTTGTACTAGTGTATAATGATCCTTGCTAGAAGATCCTTTACCTTGTTAGGAGTAGCTTTACAGTATATTAAGTATAGTAGACCTGGTTAAGGGTCAGACCCTATTAGGAGTCTTTTACAATTATCCCTGTTAGGGGAGAGGACACACTGTCCGAGAGCTCATTGCTCAAATGGGCGAAGGCTACAACCTTCTGAATAACAGATATACACTATATCTGGATCTTGGTGAAATGTGCTTTGACCTGCTATCTAGATCAGTTCTAATGAATAGCACAAGTACTTTACTTGGTCACATAGACCTTCTTCTGATGGCTCAACACCTTGCACACTCTTCTTTTCTCTGCTTCATCAACCATGAACCATACTCCAACAATCACAAATGACTGCCTATAAATATCTTTCCTCTAAATGATATAATCAAGTCAGCCTGTTAGAACCACCTTGAAATCATATTAGAGAAATCATAATAAACTCCAACAAACATTCTGTTGGCTCTATTATGCATGCAACTCATTCTGGGACCTATCTAATAAAATAATTGTAGACGCATGCTACATACTATCGGCTCTACCAAAACAACTAGAACTTTCAGTGTAAGTTGAATTACCTTATGCGCTCTTAATCAAACATTAATAACACTTCTCCAAGATTAACTCCAAGGGCGCATATCCTCAAGATAGGCACAACTTAAGAACCAATAAAATCTCCGTCGGCTCTTCTGAACAAACATAGGAAACTGTTACTGGCGAATAGCGACTGCATAACTTCACTTGTGTTCATCATAAAACTATGCGTCCATAAAATTAACATCACTAACATGTCTTTAACATATATCCAAGGGTGCATGCGCATAGGACAACTGTACGGACAACCATAGATAGAACATTTTTTGTTACTCTATCAGGAACACTACTGACACCAACTGCAATATAACTGTCTATGATAATAGTTAACCTTTGCACCCATGATATCATGCTGATATCATGTCCATGCTACATATATTGAAAGCTTACTATATAAGACTTCCACACATGCTACTTTCCATATGTTGTCATCAATGACAAACATATAGTCAGTACTGGCCTGCTGGCAAATCTCCAACAATCTCCCCCTTTGGCATTGATGGCAACATGTGGAATGAAAAACCATCACTAACTCAAATGAATATTTCTTTTATAACATTCTCCATTTCCTCTTCAAAACTCCCCCGAAGATGAATCCTCCATCTATTGTAATATTTTCTAATATTCTCCATTTCCTCAACTATATTGCTGTCATAATTGAATGTTGCTCCCCCTTAGTACATTACTCCTCTTTTTAATTCTATTTTTCATGACTCTATATATACTCCCCCTTTGAAATCAATGGCAAAGGGCACCATTCATTGTAAGCACTAGTACTACTCCTGAGGTAGAGTAGTCAACCTTCCACCAGTCCCAAAGGACTGATGCCTTTCCTTCTTTCTTCTAAGTAGAAACAGGGAAGGGAATGACTCCCAACTTCTCCTTGAGATACTCAAAAGTATCCTTAGGCAAGGGCTTTGTGAATATATCTGCCAACTATTATTTGGTACTCACATAGTCCAACTTGACTTCTTTCTCTGCCACTTTCTCTCTTAGGAAGTGATACTTGATCTCAATGTGCTTTGTCTTTGCATGCATCACATGGTTCTTTGACATATTGATAGTGTTAGTGTTATCGCAGTGAATAAAAATAGGATAATCAATTTGAATTCCAAAATCCTTTATCATTTGTTTGATCCAAACAATTGTAGAACAATTCAAGGCTGCTGCAACATACTTTACTTTTGCTGTTGACTGAGAAATACAATTTTATTTCTTGCTTGTCCAAGTGACAAGTCTATCACCAAGAAACACTACTCCAGTTGAAGTACTCTTTCTGTCATCAACACATCCTGCCCAATCTGCATCAGTGTACACATGAAGCTCAACATTTTCTGAATTAGGATACCATAGACCATAATCTATAGTGTCCTACAAGTATCTGAATATTCATTTTACTACCATGAGGTGACTTTGTTTAGGCTCTGCTACAAATCTTCCAACTATGCCAATTGCATTTGAAATATCAGGTCTAGTCTAAGTAAGATAAATGAGTTTACCAATCATAGACTTATACAATGTTATATCTACTACTAGTGAGTCATCCTCTTTTGTAAGCTTGTATCCAGTGATCATAGGAGATCCTTGGTGTAGGAGCACCCTTCCAAGGGCTCCCACCATCCAATTTTGTTATGTGAAGTATTTCTTCAATGAAGTTTGTAATTACAATAAGAGTTAAGCTCATTTAGTGTGTCTAGGCCTAGGTTAGGTCTTAGATTTTTCAGTTGGTTTTCCTATGTAAGTGGTACAATGACTCAGGGTATGATGTCATCCTAAGGTCATTGATTTGCTATGTTTGTTAGAAGTCTTAGGTTGGGTGTTGGTCAAGGTTAGTGTGCCTTGGATAGACCTATGAATGGTCTTTGGTGGTGTATGAGCAAAAGTTTCTCGAGCAAGAAAAAGTTGCTCAAAAATTGCTAGCAACTTTTCAAAAGTTGCTTAGCAACTACTTCCTTTTGAAGTTTCTAACCTTGCCTAAGTGGCTAAAAGCCCTAACCAATCACTCATCCTGAGGATAAAACTATAAAAGACATGAGGAACCCTAATGCAAGGGTTGGCATTGATTATGTATTGCTACTGTATGGAAAAACTAGTCTGAACCACAAATTTGTGTGATAGTCACTGCTATTTGGCATGATTGGAAGTGAATATAAGGAAGCTTTGTGAAATATTTTCTTAGGATATTCTTTTTAATGGTTTATCTTTCATTTGGGTGTGATTAGTGTATTTCTTTCAAGTTCTATTTGTCTATTTGTTCATTTCTTTGCATTGACAGTCCTTTGCCAGTTTGGAGAGGCTTAAGATGTAGGGCCTGTAGCTCCTATTCCTACCATGGCAACACCATGGGTCTTTGTAATTTGGTATTATAGTCCCTAACCTATACATATGTGTTAGTATGACCCTAGGAAGTAAGTGCAGGTATTTCTTTAACCAAACCCTAGGCGAGCTAAGGTAATGCCCGGTTAGGAGCGGTTAGCAAAGAAAGTGCTCTAGAAGACAAGGGAGTGGGTTTAAAGAATATCCCTTTGGAGGGAGTCAAGTGACATGAATGAAGGCTCATTTGTGTGAAGGAGAGAGCCTGAGAAATCTAGGAGTGGTGCTGTTGTAGACAATTTAGCATTGTGACCCTGAGAGGCCTAAAAACCCCTAAAAACCCTCATTCTTGGAGGAAGCGTTGTACGGACAGATGGAGGCCCAAAACCCCAAAAATATTTTAGGGTTATGCATTTTTATTGAAGTTCTTTTAGAATAGGAATTTTTATTATGTGAAGAAAAGGGGCTAAAAGTCCTATAAAACTGGAGGGAGGCCTAATTGGGCTCTTTCTAGTAGCCCTATTTTGTGAAGGAACTATACAATCAGGTATCAACCCATCTTTTCTATCACTTTGGAGTTGCTTAAAATGACCTAAAAACACCTTGAAACTCATCACTCACCCTATCAGAGCTTGGGAAGGTGTTTGAGCCTTGAAGACCCTTATAAGCCTAAGTAAGGGAATGATGCTAGGAAGATGTGCTTACAAATTTGCAAGAAGACTAAACTAAAATTGATGGTTAGGTTTGGCTAGGTTAGGGGATCCTAGAATGAATGGGAATCCTATAGACCATAGCAGGTGTCAAGAGTACACTAGGATCCTAGTTGAGGATCAAAGAGCATAGACTAGCTAGTCTATCCTAACCTCCCCATCATTCCTACTGGCTTGCAATCATCCATCTTGAATTTCTTCAGTATCTCTTTTACATACTTTGATTGATTAATGAAAATCCCTTTTTCTATTTTCTACACATTTAGTCCCCAAAAGTACTTGATAGGACCAATCATACTCATCTCAAACTCATTCTCCATTTCTTTGGCAAATTCAGCACTGAGTTTGTCATTACCTCCAAAGATAATGTCATCAACAAATATAGCTACAAGAAGAAAACCTTCAGATGTCTCCCTAATGAATAGATTACAATCTGCTGCTCCTTTCTTGAAACCAATATTAGTTAAGTATCTATCTAGTCTCTCATACCATGCTCTAGGAGCTTGCTTAAGTCCATAGAGGGCTTTCTTCAATCTGCATACCATATCAGGTCTGTCTGATAAGGTGAATCCTTCCGGCTACTCAATGTAAACTTCTTCTTTCAAGTCTCCATTCAAGAATGCTTATTTGACATCCATTTGATAAACTTTGAAGTTTTTAACTGTAGCATAAGCTAAAAAAAACTTAATAGATTCTAATCTACTCACAGGTGCAAATGTGTTTGAATAATCAATGCCTTCTCTTTGCGCATATCCTTTGCATACTAATCTTGCTTTGTTTCTTACTACTGTACCATCTTCATTCATCTTATTTCTGAATATCCACTTTGTTCCAATTACATTTTTATCACTAGGTCTAGGGACTAATTCCCAAGTGTCATTTTTAACAATCTGATCAAGTTCTTCTTTCAGAGCATCATGCCAATCTGAATTATTACATGCATCTTCAACACTTGAAGGTTCAATCTAAGATAGTAAACATACCGCTTCATTTCTAGCTGAGTTCTTTGCTTGTGATCTTGTTAATACTTTTCCGCTTTGATCTCCAATCATGTCTACCTTGGAATGATTTCTTGATGTAAACTTTGGAACTTTAGGTGATGTCGACTCATCAACCTTAGGAGTATTTTCTTCACTTGTCTCGGGGTCATTAAATAACACATCAATACTGTCAAACATTTCTTCAATAACTATCTCACTAGTAGAGGGTCTAGGTTCTTCTTCAATCATGGGTGAGTAATCATGATATCTTTCTTGAATCATAAAATTTTCATCAATCTTGACATGAGCACTTTCAATGATCTTTTTCAATCTTAAATTGAAACATCTATAAGCTTTACTTTTAGTAGAGTAACCAAGAAAAATACCTTCATCACTTTTTGCATCAAACTTGCCTACTGCTTCATCCCTCTTGATGTAGCACTTGCTTCCAAAGATTCTAAAGTATTTTACTATGGTAACATTACCAAACCATAGCTTATAATGTTTTTTATCTGTGCCAAGCCTCAATTGAATTCTATTGATGGTATAGACTGTTGTATTGACCGCATCTTTCCAATAGGTGTGTGCAACGTTTCCTTCTATCATAATGGTGTGTGTTGTATCAAGGATGATCCTATTCCTTCTCTCTACAATTCCATTCTGCTGAGGTGTTTTAGGTGCACTTAATTGTCTCTTTATGCCATGTTCTTCATAGTACTCATAAAATCTATCAAAGGAAAATTCTCCTCCTCTATCCGATCTCAAGAACTTTATCTTTAGTCCAAATTCATTCTCAACCTTAGCTTTGAATATTTTTAACTTATCAAATGCTTCTAACTTATCTTTTAAGAATGCAACCCACATCATCCTAGTATAATCATCAACAAACAAAATGAAATACCTTTCACCATAGTATGATCTTGTTTGAGTTGGACCACATAGGTGTGTATGAATTAGATCCAACTTGTTCACTGCTGAATTCTGCTTGCTCCTGAATGAATTTCTCACATGCTTCTCCATCACACATTCCCTGCATATAGTATCAACTAGTTTTTCTATGCTAGGTAGATCTCTTACTACCTTAACATTTCTTATCTTTACTATGTTATCAAAATTGATATGACATAGTCTTCTATGCCACAACCAACTGTCATCAACTTTAGCAACAAAGCAACTTGCTTCTGAATTGAGCTGAAAAACATTACCTCTTGTCTTTGTGCCTGATGCAATCATAACACAATCTTTGTTGTTAATGATGCATTTGTCATCTTTGAACTCCAACTGATAGCCTTTTTGCAAGTAACTATCCAACATTGAGAAGGTTATTTTTCAAACCATCAACATAAAGAACATCTTTAGTACTATTCTTTCCATCCAAAGTGATGGCTCCTCTACCAACTATAGGTTTAGGAGTGTTGTCTCCAAATCTGACCATACCTCCATTGTATTTGTCCAAACAAACAAACTTTCCTTTATCACCTATCATGTGATGTGAACAACCACTGTCTATAATCTAGTCTGTCCTTATGTTAGCTTGTGAAATTAATGCTAGCTCTTGATTTACTTTCTCATCTTTAGGAATTGACTTACTATTCATCCTGTCTACAATAGAAATGAATCCAATTTATTCTTCCCCTGATTCTTCATCTAAAACTCCATCTCTAGCATAGTAGCATTCCTTAGAATACTTAGGCTTGTAATCCTTTTTGAACTTTTTAGCTCTAGTGGGACACTTAGATGCAAAGTGACCAATCTTATTACATGAAAAGCACTTAAATGGTAATTGACCTTCATATTTTCCTTTTCCTTTCTTTTCTCTTTTGGTGACCATAGCAATAAAATCATCTAGTGTTTTATCTTCATCATCATCATCAAAATTACCAGAAGTGTTTGCAGATTTCTTACCATGAACTGTTGCTTTGAAAGCTGTTTCACTTTTAGGTTTTGTCTTCAATCTCGAAATATCAAAAGCTGAGATCTTATTGATCAAGGTTTCTCTCTTGAAATTTGATGTAAGTTGCATGGTCTCATCAAGGATGTTGATCTTGCTTTCATATTCAGGAGTAAGACTAGTCGTTACTTTATCCATAATGTCCTCCTCTGATATCTCTCCACCATTGTTCTTGATTCCAGCAACTGCTTCATTAATCCTTTGATTGTAAGCTTTGATGTTTTCTTCAAGAAGCATCTTTAATGCATTGTATCTTTTCTTCCATGTCTTTCTACATGCATCCTTAGCTTGTTTGTCTCCTTCAAATGTGTCTTCTAGGTGCTTCCATATTTTATGGGTTGTATCTACCTTCTTTACTTCTGAAAATTCATCATAAGATAGGGCATTGATAATGGCTTTGTTAGCTATTTTTCTTGTATCCCTCAACTCTAAAAGAGAAATATGAAAACCAGACTCAAGAATCTTTGTCCAGCAACACAAATCTACTTGTTCATGCAAACTGAGGGACAAGAAAAGACTAATTGATGAGGATTTGATCCTCCTTCTTCTTTGAGTTCCACACACTCAGGCGGGTGTACCTAAAACATATGACTGAATCTACATACATAAAGACTCACTCACTAAAACCTTTTATGTAGATATGAAAATCAGTGGATAGTTCTCAGACTTATAAAACATGGGAGTTCAACTCAACCAGTCTTATACAGGATCCCACCTGTATGATCTGCTAAGAACTAGGAAAATGGCCAATGTGACAACAAGGATAAACTCCTTCTTCTCTTTAAGCTTTGAGCTCAGGTAGGCTAACCCATGGATTCATTTCTTCAAAGAATCACTAACAACACTTGTATTCAGGAAACACAAGTTATAAACATGAATGCTCTCTAACATGAAATTAAAGATGGATTGATTTAAAGATTTGATGATGAAACTAGAGGACAAGCAAGAGACTAGTGCCTTATCTATTGGGCATCATAGTAAAAGAAACATGCATTCCCAGAAGAACTTAACTCCAAACTCAAAGAAACCAAGTGAAGTGCCTTACAAATCACTCTTCTCATTCCAATTCCTAGACATCAAATTCATGTATAAATCTGAAATTCTCAGAACTTGCATTCAAGATTGACTCTCTCCTTGAAAGAAACTTAAAAACAAGATCACAACTACCTTATAACTAGTGCATCAAAATGCCTTACAAACTGATACACAAGAATTAAGACCAGATACACAAAGACATCAACAAGAAGTGAATAGGGATTCCATTGTTCTTCATTAAAAATTCATCTGGTTCAACATATTTACAAGACCAGGAAACACAAAGAAAACAAGAAAAGGTCTGAATACTGCCTAGCAGCATAAATTTTCAACATCCTTGATACCATGGAGAAAAAGCCAGATATAGGAGAAAGGAGAAAAATCTTAGTCACCGACACCTGTCTATCCCCAAAATATCTACAACTGCTTCAAACTGCCACAACAAAAATCTGATATGATATAGACTCAAATGGTTCACAAAATCAGAATCCTTATTCTGAGAGCTTTCTGGTGATATATAATACTTCATACTTTTGATAAAAAAAACACCCCCTGAATCATTGAACACACTTTGCCTTCTCGTGCACATTTTCTGGATAATTTTTTAAATATTTGAAAGCACTTTCAATAGTCAAACTATTACATTGAGATAATTTTAAAAAATCTGCAAATTGTGCCCAGAATCCACCAGACTACGCCATGTGTCACCACCTCATTGCATGCTCAGACTAATCATGGGTTAACCATCCTCATTTGGAGAACTGGTGACCATGTGCGTTCTCTAAATCTCTGAATCAATCCACTAACTGCAGTTTAGCTCGACGACCTAGAAAAATAGTCAATTCTCCAATTCTCAGAATAAATTCTTGACCAGGGTTGTCACTTGGAGAATGGGCGAACAAGATTATTCTCCAATTTGCGGAATGCTTGCCACTGACTATCACAGACTTAGCGATCACGCAACCACATACTCTCTGAATCATAGAATGTTAACTCGCTAACTGTCAAGACTGGGTGACCTCGCAACTGGCTTCATCTCCAATCCACAGAATCATTTGGCTTAACCGCCAACTATTTGGCAAACTGCTGACCGCGGTTAATAAACCGCCACCTCTGAATCATGGATTACTTTCTCTAACCGCTCAAACTTCTGGTGACTATGCGAATGCATGACATGTGTCCACCTTAACCACCACTATTTTCTACAAAATTAGCTTCCTTCTAGGCATGGGCATAGAAACTGAGGCATGAACACTGAGGGTCACATGCATAGCCTCCAACATTTCTTCTATTTCATACTGTGTGTGTTCTTGGTTATATATACTATATTTTCCCCATTCCGGATGAATGTGGGAGAATGCATTTGAGAGTTTTTAAATATTTTCAATAAAACCTCACATAATGCACCCAACTAGCATGCATTACAAGGCGGGCCCACATGAGTAGAGGTGGCCACACAGGCCTCTCTTTCCACTTTGCTTTACATGTGTATTGAGTAGACTTGTTTATAAATGTTAAAGGAACACACATCCTTTTCAATGTGGGATAATGTTGCTAGTGTATTTGTTTCTTTTTTTATGCCTGTGTGCGAGCCTATACGCACTCTTCCTTTGGTGTATGCAATTCATGCATCTCATCCTTGCCAATGCCTTTAACCTTACTGCATGTCGGAACACCACAATAAGACCATATCAACTGCTTGTTCCAATCTCTATTTCACTGTTCCACAATGATATTGTAGACTCATCATCTGAAACGCTAATGATCTCTAGCGAAGCCAAAACCAATCTTGCCACACATCCCATTTCATCAATAGGTCACAGATTTTACAGTCAACAGGCTTGAGAATTTGAAGCACTTCTTTACCTTGCTTCAATATCAACCAATTCATCACACAAATCTCATGCAACCCTTCATTTCACTCATGTGGACATCATTTAAGCATGGTGCTCTTAATGCCTAAGTACTCCCCTATATTTTGCTTCACGTGACTACTGGCATGTATTTGGGAATTCATGCTGGGCTCCTCCAATGAAATACGTGGGCCAATCCTAATCTTTGCATAGGTTCTGAGTGTAAGTCTCCCACAAAACATAGGCCCCCTTACTAGAGTGTGGGCATCCCCTCTAATATGTGAGCCACATTCACCTATGCTAGTGGCCATCCCTCATTTCAAGTGCGTGGGCCAATCATTCAATGTGCGTGGGCCATCATTTTCCACGCAGCTTGCTCACTCCTTCATTGCACTTAGCCAATCCTTCACGTGTTGGCTTCCTTGCTTTCATGTGAGCCTCCACCCATTGACATTTTGCGTGGGTTTCATCTTACCATATTCGTTGGTGTAGCATTGTATTGCACAGGCTTTTGCATACACAAAGCCTCCATTGTTATACGCATGAGGCCCCTCTCATTTCCCTTTATGCACTTTGGGTCTACCATTGCGCAAGCTCCCAATACAACATGAATCCCCATTACTACTTCGCAAGGCAGGCCCGCTTGTTAATGCGCAGGTGTTCCAAACTTGGACCAGCACTAGCTCCTTCAAAGAATACAAGATGGTGGTTTTGAATGAAAGAGGACCCCTCTTAGACCCCTTTGGCATTTACGCAGGGGCTTCCTCTTCTAGTTTTGCATGAGGCACTACAAATATACACACCTCTACCTTATTTCCCTTGCATGCTAGTGTTCTATGCCTCTAGCATCATCCAATGACCGAGTGAGTACATGCCAATGCATGGCACTCACCATTTGTATTCCCCACGCTAACCTTCCAATGTCTTGCGTGTTCCCTTTGTTAATTGTTTTCATTTGCAGTCAGCATACTGCATAATCCTCCTTGCACAGGCAGCATAACCTCCATTCATAAGGGTCAAAGTAACTTACACAAAGTAATGGTATATAATCTCTATGTGTTAATCCACAGTCCCCTCTACATTGCGTGAGCTTCCACTTGCAATGCTCAAGGTACCACTTGCTTTGGCTACCTCCATGAACTAACTTACCTACATGCACTGGCCTGACACCATGTCAACTTGTGAGTAGTCCCAAACATGCAACTCCCACTCTCCCACGCAAGGCAGGCTCATGTTGCATCATTCCTGTAAGTTTAGCCATGCCCAAAGCCATGCAATTCATCTACCAATGTATACTATCATGAGGGATTCATCATAGATTTGTCTTACATGCTTCATGAATTCTTTCCTATTTTGGCTTGACACTGTTGACTTTGTAAACTGTGTATTGCTATCCACTTATCGTATTAACAATCACATGGGAATGATCTTGAATTGACCTTTAAAATTCCTTCTCAAATCCCATGCTCCTCAAATCATGTGGTATCTGGTACTATCTATCTTAAAATATCATGAATGATTGTCATTGAAGGCACTGACAGTCCCTTACTATCTTTATGGGGTGTTCTTAGCTTTGTCTTCATCATCACTCTTCACACAAAGCTCTTCTTTACTATCACATCTCTAGGCCTATCACATGGTTATCCCTCTTATAAATTTGTCAAAATGAACACAATAGCATAACACACTACCAAAAATTTACTTCACTCTTATTGTGGAAATCTTGAGTGTTCTCTAAGAACTATCTCCTTCTAACCAAGAGGGATACTGATAGGTCTATCTAAAAGTGCCTTGGTGAAAACCTGAAAATAGGCACCTTGGTAGCAAAAATAGAATCTCTGCCAAGATGGTGAAAACCTGGCAAACGGGTGCCACTTGTTTCAAAATGCTCCATCTATTAGCACAATCTTGGTCTTTCCCAGCTTTCAATCTTGCTTTAGTTTTTACATATCTCCCAGTTTGTTTACGCATTCTTGTTTTCAATAAGTCAGTCTGTACACTAATCAGCTAAAGCGTCTGTATCCTATCAATGTTTCAAACTTGGGGGCAATCAATGTCATATCCTATGGCCTCCAATGTATCTTAGACGTGTCATATCTAGTCAGAGTCCTTTGAAGCTTCATTTGAGTCAATCAATCAGTCAGTCTCATCTCCAAAAAGGATTTTGCATCTACAACAATGCAATCAAACATCAAAGTGAAAACAAACTATGTTTTTTACATGCTTTTATCTCCTTGTATGCTTACTGATTCGCATTGAGATTTTTGCATATTGTGTCCTTTGAGCTCTTTGATGATGTCCTTTATAGGATTTAGAGAGTGATGACTGGGGGCATAATCTTTTCTTTGTCTTATGCTTGTATGTGAAAATCTAACAACTTTGAAAATTCTAGATTGAAATGGTGTCCATCTGTAAGAGCCTCTATCTCAAATTGGATGGCCATGTGTACCTTGACCATTGATACCCAAAAAATTCAAGGAATTTTGACCTAACTATTGTCTTTTTGAGTGAGTTCTTTCTCCTACTGTGAAACATGATCTTGCCTAAGGATGTGAATGATAAAGGGTCACTATGGGTAATTCACACTAGATTTAGAATGATCTCTTGACTATTTGATGTGTTTGACTGCAAGGCGTATTTTGGTCATCACAACATTTATGTTTTGATGCTTATACAAATAACTATATCAAAATGGACATGATATTCAAGTCATCCTGGCATTTGTGCCTTGGTGCTTATATCTACTCTGACATTCTGAAATAAAATCAATATTCATATGTCCATGGTTATTTAACCAGTGGGTGTTGTATTGATTCTTGCACATACAAATTGATATTCATATGTCATAGTTTCATAACTAGCGGGCATTGTATTTATTTATTTGGTACCTAAAAATTTCAATGATGATAACAAATTGACATATGATCAGTGACTAGGTCCCAGGTCTTAGGTTTGCATTTCATTCTTAATGTCATTTTACATTTTGCACTTTGCATGATCTCACAAATTTCTTGAACACTTAAATGATTCTTCAAAAACAAAAATGCTAGACATCTTAATGCATGAGTTGAATCTCATACGAAGGTTCCTCCAATGAAACAACAAGTGGAACTCATTTTCAAGATCAAAATCAAAATTTGAGATCATTCATATTATTAACTACTTGCATAATCAACCTTCTAAACATCATAGAAATCTAGAATTCAACTTAATTGATTATCTTACATCAAACTAACAAAATTTCAACTTGGTCAACCATGGTCAACTCATGGTCAAACCTAGTCAAACTTGGTCTCTAGGACCTCTAAACAATGCAAAACACATTCTCGAACATGCATAACCACTTCTCAAATCAATTAACATGCTTCTAAATCATTCAATGCTGAGTTTTTTTGTCAGATTTCAATTTTTATCCCAAGGGGGCATGGTATTGCATATCATTCAAGTCTGTAAATTTAAATCTATAATCAAATCTTTCCTTAGTAATCAAGAAAACAACCACGTCTAGTTGTTGATTCATCTAAAGTCCTTGTCTCTTGGGGAAAATCTATTGATTCTTGGGGCATATAAGATTCATCAAGATCCATATCAATCTGGTACCCTAAATTTGTTTTGTAAACTGTATCATCTTTTCGTAACTATCGGTTCATTAGCATCATTTCCTTGGTTCTTCGTAACTGATGGGTTTAGGATGTGATACCAATATGACTCATACAAGGACATTGAGGTCTGGAATCAGTCACTCACTTCTTCACAATCATAAGGTTTAGAATCACATGTTTTGGCACTTTTTCGTAATCACCAGTTCATTGCTGATATAGCTAGCATCATCTCAATTCCTGGTCATCCTGGACCTAGGTCAGCATCTTTTTCCAATTTTTCAATTGGTTTCTATCTCGGAATCAGTTCATCTTTCAAATCAATCTCAACATCTTTATCATACACAGACTATTCTTTGAACCACTACGCTTCACACAGTAATTCAAAGAGGGGAAAAATGTAATACCCCAAAAATGGGCTATAGGCTCATTAACTTCCTATATCGACACATCGAATGAAATTGATACAAAAGTTCTAACCTAAGGCACATCTTCACATCGAAATCCTAATTGATTTTTATCTTAATTTTGCATCAAGGAATATTTCCTAAATATTCCTAATTTATCTAATTGTCTTTAATTAAATATTATTTGGCGATAAATGTTATTATTTATCCTAAAGTTGATTAATTGAATATGATGAATATTTAATTAATTAATTTAATTCTGCCACTTAATTATTTAATTATATTTAATTGCATTTATTCCTAATTAATATTGTTTTTATTTTGACAATAAATCAAAATTCCTACAAACAATCAATTGGATATTTATTTAATTGATTTAAAATCAAAGTTGTCAAATTTAATGATTTAATTGGATTAAAGTTTGAATTAATAATTGATTAACCCATAAATCAATTGTTTTAATTCAAAATCAGTTAAGTGGAAAATAAATCACTTTATTTATTAAATTAATTCATATTAAATCATGCACAATCACAAAAGCAGTCAACTTTAAAACAATTGCTAATTTCAATTTGTAAACTTTCTAAAACTCAACATCTGATGATGAGTTGAAAAAGAGAACTAAAGCTCTATTTTGAGATAAAAACTGCTTTTGCATGATTTTATGAGTTTATTTATTCTGATTTCTTGTTAACTAAAAAATCAACCTGAGTTTATCAAGAGTGATTTATAGTTTTTTTCAATGCATCCTCAAGCCCTGGATTTCTATAAAAACAAGGCTCAGCTCTTCATAATTGATCCCTCAAGATTTCAATCTCTCTCAAAAAAATCTCTCAAGCTTTCAATCTCTCTAAAGCTCTCTAAATCCCTCAAGCTTTCAATCTCAAACACTTGAATTTGCACAATTACTCTGGCGAATTGCCGATAGAAGGATTAAGCACTTGTGACAGGCGATTTGTGAGATCTTTCATAGTTGATCATTTAGTTTTTGCATAGTTTTATATCATAGTTTTCATATTCATTCATAGCATTTTTAGATTAAATCTGCACTCAATCTCAAATTTCATTCATTCTAGATTAATTTCATACAGTTTTCATATTATTGCATAGAAAATATAAAAATATAGATTAATTTGCATTCATATTTCATTGCTTTCATCATCTTAAATCCTTCGTTTAGGTGTTGCATTGTCACTGATCTCAATTTCAATCTGAGAACATCATACTCGCACCTACTAGAAGGCAGTAAATCATCTGGTTAGTATAGTTTCAATTACTTACAGATTTTGGTTTTTGCTAACCTCTAATGTTTTACTGAAGTGTTGTGTCTATAGCTAGGTACAAAATTCATACACATGGAACTTATAACCAAGTATCATAGAAAATAGCTTTATGTCCTTCTCCTCAATCGGCTCAATGGTCATGTCGCACTTATCACTACGGGACTTACAAGCTTGCTCAACTTATTTCCTAACATCCTTAGCAGTAGGAAGAATGGCACCGGTCTTAGATAGTCCTATCATCTCATAAATGAGATCAGTTGTAATGTGAACTAGAACTTCTCCTATCTAAAATAGGTCATCATGAATTCTACTCAGTAGGATCTTAATCCATTTGGATTCATAGAACTCATGCAGTCGCATACTCAATAATTGGGTGATTTTCAAGGTGTGTGAACTCATCCATGAATGTCATATCTGGTTTCATCATGGTTTCAAGGTGTGACCTAATCCTATTCAATCCTATAGGTTCCTTCTTGTAGTATATGTATGTGCATATGTCTTCTACATGCATAACTCTCATCGGAGTCCTAGAGAATGCTCCTTCCAAATCATCTAAGACTCACTTAAAGGAATGCTTCTTGAAAATGTATCTCTTCCTTTTAGAAACATCAAACATACTTGGAGTGTCCATTACTTACTTGATCAATGCTAAAATAGGTTTCCAAGGGTTTCTGAACCCTCGCGACCAAACTAGGGTTCTAGAACCATCTTTCACACTTCTTCGCTGATAAACCAAAAGAAATCTTTGAACACTAACAACTTGATCTCCTATGCTCTCCAAAGGATTGAAATTGAATGCAAATGTGTGGATAAAGGATCTCCAGTGACTATAAAAAAAACTTTCTACAATTAATGTGTTAGCCCAATTTCCTGAAAAATGCAAAATCTAAAGGAATGCTCTATTTCATTGCAAAACCCTAAATTTTGTCTTGTCCTACTACAACTTATTTCATTCTATGAAGAAAATTTTTAATGTTTCAGGGCTTGTGCCCTTAGCCAAGGATGGATCAAGGTATGAACAAGCTTCATTTAAAGGCGCATGTCCTAAAGTGAAAAAACTAGTGAGAAATTGCCATTCTAAGGTGTCTGAAGAACTAGGGTTTATCTATTTTTCAAAGGGTTTAAAAAGTTTCCCAGATTCAAAAAACTATACCTGGTTCTATTTCTTCATTAATTTTTTATCACTTAAAATACAAACTATGCATGTGTTTTATTTGACCATTAGGCGGGGCCATATTCCTTAAGTTCTTTTTACCTAGGTCGGCACCCCCTTTAATTTTTCCTAAGTCCCGATGGCTTTAATAATTCCCTAAGTCCTAAGTGGTTTATTTCTCTAAGGTTTCAACATTGGATTAAGGTTTTTTATTCTCCTTTTGATCCAAAAGTCCTTGTATGACCGCAGAGAATCTCTTCATCCTTTGTGATCCTATGAAAGTCGTTGATCTTGATGAAAACTCAGTGCTTCTATCAAGTGGCTCCAATGCTAGGTGTGCATAGGTGCTTGTTTCTTATTGGTCGCAAGTGATAGTGATGTGGATTTTGTCAGTAGGGAAAGGGTTTTCAGCCTATAAAGAAAAGTAAAGATTGATGGTTGTCGTATGTCCACAGTAAGAAGATTTATCCATCATGATCTTGCGACAACCATCCGATGTGATGGTAACATAAAATGTGAGTCCTCTACCAGATAGATCTGAGGTCTTTTCTTTTGATTGGTTGTAGAAATGATGACTTGGTGGTTGTTAGTGGGGCCAAGGTTTTTAGCGTGTTTAAAGAGCTGACATCTTGTAGAAGATCTTATGGTTGTCATATCTTTACGATGGAGAAGTGCTTGAAAGGTAGATTTTCATGAAGTTGCAACAGTCGTCTGATTTAAAGGCTTATAAAAGGTGGGTCCTTTTGCCAGATGTGCTAACATGCTCATTTCTCATTGATCAAGCTGGATGGTGATGTGGAGGATGTCAGTGGGACCAGGATGTTGCAAAATTCAAATCACCATACATCTTCCTTGATCTGATGGTTCTCACATTACCATGAAGGAAAGATGCACGGGGTTTTATTGGTCACGATGTTGTGATAGCCATTGATCCTTTCCTTTAGTGAAGATCAATGGTCATGTTTTAAAAGAACGATGAAGGCTTAAGTGATTGTTGTGATTAAAAGAGAGTTGTTCAATACGTTGTGAAAAGATAAGATCAACGACCATGTTTTAAACCTATTTGATTAACTGTTATTTTTCAAATTTAAATCTTCTGCTAAGGTTTTTGCTAGGGTTTTGAGTCAGTTGAATAGAAGCGACAAGATGGATTCAGTTTGATTTTTTGAAGAGGGTTGCAGAAAAGGATTGATGACCAAGAATATTAATATGCTGCCCAGGTCAGATTTTTTACTTAAAAAGGCCATATCAGTTAAAAACAAAGGACTGATACTTTGAGAAAAGTGGCTAAGGGTTTTGTTTGTTCAAACAAGAAGAGATTGATTGGATCATTTTGGCACCTAGTAGATTTAAGAGCTATTTTAGGAAACTGTTGTAGAAGACTTGACACCCAATTTAACCTTCATTTTTTAAGGCTGAAAATGAATGAAAACTTTAAGGTCTTTAGGTCCATGGTCTGATCTGAATGACCTAATTGTTTGACCAGACTGATCTGAAGCTTGTTTGCAATCCTTGTTCTATAAAAGGATTTCCAGGATCAATTTGTAAGGATGAAAACTTGAGCATTTGTTTGACAAGTTTCTGAGTCTAGGATACAGTAGATTGTATTAAGGACAAGCATTTTCATAGAATAGTAGGTATTACTATTTCAGTAAGATATTCAATTGATTTAAATCTTTAAGCATTGTGTATATAGAAAATAATATAGCAAGTTTGATAAATTTCTGAGTTTATATCTCTCATTTGTGTGCTTTTCCTTTGAGTTATGAATTGTCAGATTCATTGCATGGATTATTTCTATGTAAGTGTTGATATTCTTTAGCTTTGATCTAAAGATAAAATTAAATAATTTATAGATACAACACTAACTTTTTTAAGCTTGCATAAGGATATCAATAAGAAGTGTGAATTCAGGAGTCCTTTGATCAAAATCACCACAGGGTTTTAGTATTTTCTAAGGATATATTTCATCAAGGTTCAGTATATTGTTTGAGTTATTTCATATTGCAGTAAAGTTTCCACCCAATGAATAAGGCACTGGTCAACACTAGAGCTACTTTATAAGGATAATTGCTTGATAGGGTCTTGTTGTATTCCTTAAAGTTTTTTATAAATCATTCAAAATATTAGAAGTTTTTAAGACCTACATGTTCTGATTCATCTTATGGTAATGGAGAATCAATAAATGAGTGGTTCTCATTTAGCATTTTCTTACCATCCATCTGTTGTATTAAAATCCAGTGAGTAATTAGTGAAGTAAGTTTTGTTTTACTGGATTAGCAGCACCCTCCTTGGTCTTGCAGAGCCAGAAGTGCAGAGGGTAGTCTTCTCCCTATAGTTGGTCCAGTCATCTTAGAGCTCATATTTCAATCTAACCCCTCCTAATAAAATATAGATGTATTGGTTTCTTTTGAAAGCATAAAGTCCAGTTTGAGGAACCAACAAAATGGTGACTCTGTTGGGGAATAGAGGTGGTACAATTATGACAAATCTGAATTGAAGAACTCTGGTGTTATAAATTTTGTAATCTAATAATGTAGGTACAAGTTGAGATAGACTCCTGGCCTTCTTATTTGTCAGAACTAGTCAGTTACCATTGAAAAGTAGAGAGTTATTTGCAATCCATTACTTTGTGCATTATTTTGAAAATTTAGCAGGATTTTTATTTTTGTGTTATAAGGTCATTCTTTGATAAATCCCAAGTATTAAGTACTCTAACCTATTAAGTTAGTAAGCTAAGTCCCAACTTATCTTGGGTGGCAACTCTGAGAATCTCTGCAGGGTGAACCCACAATAGTGGGTTACACTTTTTTGCCTGAATGAACACTGAACTCTACATTTTGAAAAAAACTTTCAGATTCGAATGCATATTCTCATTAAACCATTTGGAATCACAAGATGAAGTAAATTAGAGTCTTTTAGGATTTTCTGTCTAGATTCTAAATATATTTTTTATTTTTATTTTTAAATTGATTTGATTGGTTTTTTCTTTCTCCCACAAAAATTGGTATGTTGCTGAAAATGTCATTTTCAAAGAGTTACATTGTTTTCATAGAGCATAACTTTTTTTCTAAAATAGATATCAATGTGATTCTTTTGAATTTAGTTTTTTAATGTACATATGGAGGGCATGAAATTGGTTTGATGAAATTAGCTTGATTATTTCATATTTTATTAATGTGTGAATTTGACTAAACCATAATTTTGACATACCTTGACTTCATAGCTTATAACTTCTTGTGTATTTGTCCAATTTCATTTTTATTTTTTTAGATAGAGAGAGAACTTCAATACCTAGGGCATAGATATTTTTTAGAATTATTTTTCTCTCATTTACTATTTTTCGATAAGTGTCAAACATAGAGGTTGACATATGGTAAAATATCTATGTTTAGTAAAAATAAAATTACAAAGTCATAATAACCTTAATATATATTAACATTATAATCATTGGAAAGAGTTTTCTCATTAGTACCTTACTACATAGATAAGTTTTTCAAATGGATCATTTGATATGCCAAAAGATAAAGTCAAAGTGATTTTTTGTCAGCATTTTTATAGGTGCGAAGGAGACTCCATTATAGGTATGAATGATGAGTATAAATGTTATATTGATGGTTTTTTAATCTAAGAGGCTTTGAGCTAACCATTTGTAATAAATTTCTTCAAATGGAACCTCTCAAGGCTTAAATAATCACATTTTATTAAAAATCTGTTATTTTACCAAAAATCAGCATGTCTAAAAAAGTGTAACCCACTATTGTGGGGTCACCCTGCAGTAGTGCTGAGTAAAGATTAAAAATAAGGATTATACTATATAATTTTTAGCCATGAGTCAAAGATTTAGTAGGGCTAGAATTTAGAATCATCCAGAGGATAGATTGGAAGGAGAACTTCCAAGTACTTCTAGGGCTCATCAGCCTAGAGGAAATCAAAGTGATAGAGATATGTCTCAGGCATGGAGAAAGAAGAAAAATACAAATAAGAATAACATGTTCCATCATGGCCAAGAAGAAAATGCCTCTGAGTATGAAGAGGTAGTAGACTTAGGTCTAGGAACATATGATGATTATTATTCTCATCATTCTAAAGAAGATGTTAGAATACACCATAGGAAAGGAATGTTCCCAAACATACAACCTCAAGGAGAAAATAGAAGATCAAGAAGTAAAAGTAGAGGCCTAGAAGGAAGGAATGATCATCCAACTTGGGGGGACTTCTCCCTCTGAAAGCCCTCATAACCCTAAAAATGAACAACAATAATTTCATGATGAAGATTCAGATTTTGAAGACATCTTTGAGGAAAATTTTAATCTGGAAAAAAGAATCCAGGAATAGATTGCGATTAGAAGGGAGAGAGAAAAGGAAAAGGAGGTTGTGAAGAGACAGGACCTAATTAGATAAGATGAGTTAAGAAGGCAACTGTTGAACTTGGAAGCTATAAATGTTGTTAGGGCACCAAAGAAAACTATTGAACAACCTATTATCTGTCAAATGGTTGGACCTAGAATACCTAAAGATAAGGGTAAACAGATTTCAACAGGGATTTTAATAAATGAGCCTTTACTATCATCTGAGGAAAAAAATAATGCTATTAATCAAGATGGTCTATGGACCATGTATTTTGATGGTACAAGTTCAAAGGTAGGATCTGGTGCAGGAATATTATTGATTTCCCTTGCTAAAAAAACTTTTAAGTTTTCTTTCACTTTGCTTTTTGCTTGCACAAATAACACTGTAGAGTATGAGGCCTTACTAATAGGACTGAGATTAGCATCAAAACATAAGATCAAGAATCTCAGAGTGATTGGAGATTCAGAATTGGTTCTCAGGTCAGGTCCAAATATGCATTGAAAAATAAAAGACTAAAGCAATATAGAAATGTTGTTTGAGATGAAATAGAACAGTTTGATGCTTTTGATATTGACTAGATGGACATAAGCCATAATATAATGGCTGATTTAGTGGCCAAAATTTCTTTAAGGCCAAAGGACATTACTTGTGTTGGGATATCAAAAATTGAGGTTCAATCCAGATGCTCTCTACTAGACAACATTGAAAATTGGCAAGTTTTTGAAGATAAAATGGACATCTTAAGATTTTTACAATTTGAGGTCTATCATGAAGGAAAAGAAATGAACTTCGATGGGTATGTTGAGACCTCTAGAAAAGAGGATACCCTCCTTGGCAAGAAGGTCTTGCAGTTAAAATCAAATAAAGTTCCAAAGGGTTTGGTTGTGCTTGAAAGAGCCTTTGACCATAATGATAGATCTTTTTCAGAAAAATCTTTCAGGAAACCTAAGGGTTTGGAGGAAATAAACTTAGGAACAGTTGAAGCCCCAAAAAAGATATATATTGTGGGAGATCTGACTCCTGAAATAAGAAGGTCCTTAATCATTATTCTTAGAAAATAAAGGCATTTTTTTCTTGGTCTTATGATGACTTAAAGGCCTATAGGGAATATTTATTTCAACAAGAGATCCCTTTGAAAGAAGGCACCAAACCTTTTAGACAAAAGTTAAGGCTTGTAAATCCTACTTTGGCACCAAATATGCAAGATGAATTGAAAAATATGAGTGATGTAGACATCATTTAACCTATTAGGCATTCAACATGGGTCTCAAACTTGGTCCCAGTAAGGAAGAAGAATCAAGATATCAGGCTCTGTGTAGACTTCAAAAATTTGAATGTAAATTCCTTGAAAGACAATTATGGGATACCAAATATGGAAGCCATGCTGTAAAGATTTACTGGGTCAGAGCTAATGTCAATGATGGATGGATTCTCAAGTTATAATCAAGTGGTTGTCAAGGACACCGAATAGTTTTAGACTGCATTTACTACTCCATGGGGCACTTATGTATATGTTAGGATGCCTTTTGGTTTGACCAATTCTAGGGATACTTTTCAAAGAGCCATGGATGTAGCATTTGTAGATTTCATAAAAAAATTCTTGTTGTATATCAAGATGATCTCACAGCTTATTCAGAAAAGAAAGATCAACATTGTGGTCATCCTGAAAATATTTGTGTGAGAGCCTTAGAATATGGAGTTTCACTTAACCCAAGGAAGTGTTCTTTTGGGGTAACTGGGGGAAAGCTCTTGGGCCATATTGTGTCCAAGGATGGAGTTAAAATTGACCCTGAAAGGGTGGCAACAATTGACAAAGTGCCACTACCAAGAAATGTTAAGGGAGTCCAATCCTTCTTTGGTCAGGTCAATTTTGTCAGAAGGTTTATTACAAATTTTGCTAAAATCAGTGTTCCTATTTCCAAAATGCTAAAGAAGGGTGCAAAAGTTGAATGGAGTGAAGAAGCTAAGAAGGATTTTTTTGAAATCAAGAAAGCAATTAAGGATGCACCTATGCTAAGGACACCGGATTATAGTAAGCCCCTTCAAATTTTCTCTTTTTCTTCTTATCATACTATTGATGTTGTATTGTTATAAAAGAATTCATAAGGTTTTGAATAGCCCATATCTTTTTTTTAGAATAACTAAGAGGGAGGGTGAATCAGTTAGATCAATTATCCTATAGTCCCAATTATCAATATGTAACTCCCAAAACAATTTCAATAAATTTTGCAGCTCGGTAACATAAACTATTAAACTGTATGTACCTTTTACCAATTACGTGTTAAATAACTCAATGTGATTACCGACCAAATAAAAATATGCAGTATGTAAAGTATGGTAATAAAAAAATCATCACAGAAACACATAACATAATGATTTAACATGGAAACCCTGTTAAGGGAAAAACCACCTGGGACCAGTAACCCAAAATAATTTTCACTCTTTTGAAGTGAGATCGGTGAAGAGCCAACCTTGTTAAAGGTTACAAACACACTGTTAGGTGTGATCTTGTTAGAGGATTTAAGACTAACAATTATCATTCAACTAGCATTCACTATGGGGTCGATAAGATAACAATGTACATTGATTGAATGACATAGGGGAATAACATAAGATAGCTAAGTCCACTCGGTTAGGAGATTTTTCTGTATCAATGGGTAAACTGAAACAATAGTTGATCTGATTACAATACAACTTAATTTGTAGATTTTTAGATCTATTCTAAGCCCATACAAATCCTCTGATCAATATTTCAATTCACTTCCTCAACTTACTTTTACTTGGTAATATCTCTCTAACGCTTGGTACTGTTCTACAGTTCAGTTCTCCTTCAACCAGTCTGATCAGGCATGAATGAAACTGTATTCACATGAAATCTCTATAGTCTTCTTTCTTTTGGCATAGTTTCAACAATGAAACTTATGTCTCTTAAATAGATAGATAAACCATTTTCCTATCAACCATCATATTTTTCCTCTTATTATTCTTTATTGATTTTTCCTCTTAAACCTTCCTCGAAAGTTATGTCAGTAACACATTTTAATTCCATCCTTTATATCTTCCTCAAATTTTTTCAGTCATGGATCTTATAACAAACTTTATCCTCAATCTCGAAATCATAACAATTTCCATCTCATCATTTTATGTCAGCTAAACTAAGTATTTAATACTTTCATCCATACTCGGTTAACAAAGAAATGCGTCGGTGAACACAAGCTCAGTTAATACTGTCGCTTGGTATACACTACACTGGCTCAGTGTATACTAAAGTGCTTCATTTACCGACCACGTTGCCTTGTACAATTTTTCTTCCATCTTCATAACAGATTAATGCAACATAATCAAGTCAACATTATGAGATCATAGATTCATCAATAAGCTACCCAAAGTATTCCTTATCCTCATTTGTCATATCCATCTTCCTCCATGTAGATATCTTAGTTCTTCATATTTTCTTCCTTTTTACAGATGTTTAGATGTTTGTAACTAACATGATAAGTACTGTCAAAACTAGTTGACATCAATGACAATATAATGACTGATTTAATTATCTTAAATAATATTTTAGTAACTCGGTGATCTCTAATCACTGATCTTCAAGTCATTCAAGTATTCAATCAGTTGTAGTTCATCAATCTCTCCCTTTAGCATTGATGGCAACACAAGCAATATGAAATATGTCATATACATACCAAACATGTATTCCACAACTATGTAAGTAAATGGTGTAGCTCAATAAGCTCTCCCTAGCTTGATTTTTAATATGTTTAATCACTACGTTACATAACAGCATTACATGTGGAGGCTCTCCTCTATGGATTTGATCTTTTCAGCTCTCAGATTCCTTCTGTTCTCAGCAAAAAATCTCTCCTTGACTTTCTCTCATTATCTCTCCCTTAGATATATATTCCATTGAGTTCTCTGTTTATCTCTCATATTGTTTATCTCTCCCTTTGACAACAATACCAAAGAAAAGCATAAAACATACAACTCTACAATATTCATGTAACTCTCTGTTGTTTGGTGTAGACAATGTATCTCTGTATACTGATATGCAAATTCTCTATTCTAGTTCCTCAAATCTTTCACAATTTTAGACATGATCCAAAGTGTGAGCTATGTTGCATCAACATGAATGATCTTCTGATAAGAATAGGTTGATGCAACATCTAGATCACATTAGTGACCATTAGATAGGGGATGGACCCCAAGTCTAGTCCTCAAGTATTCAAAAGTGTCCTTCGGTAGAGGCTTGGTAAAAATATCAGCAAGTTGCTCCTTTGATGTAACATATTCCAGTTTGACTTGCTTCTCCTGTACTTGTTCTCTTAAGTAGTGATACTCAATTGATATATGCTTTGTCTTCGAATGCATTACAAGATTCTTAGAAATATTTATTGCACTAGTGTTGTCACAATATATAATCACCAGCTCAATGATTACCTCATTCATCCCTTCCAACACTTGTTTGATATAAGAAATGTTTGAATAGTTTGTAGCAGCAACAACATATTATGCTTTGGCAATAGACTAAGAAATACAAGGTTGTTTCTTACTTGTCCAAGTTACAAGTCTTTCACTAAAGAAGAATTCTCCTCTGATTGTTCTCTTTTTATCATCTATATTTCTAGCCCAATCTGCATTGGTGTAAACTCTTAGTTCAAATTTTCCTTCCTTAGGATACCATAAACCATAATCCTCTATTTTCTTCAGGTATCTCAAGATTCTTTTCACTGCAACCATGTGTGTATCCTTTGGATTGGCAGAGAATCTAGCCACAATTCCCACTGCATGTGCAATATCAAGCCTACTGTGTACTACATACATCATTTTACCAATCATAGATTGGTACAATGTCTAATTTACCTCTATAGATTCATCATCTTTTCTCAATTTACAGCCTGTAACCATTGGTGTTCCTACTGGTTTAGCATCTTCCATGCCAAATTTTCTCAATACTTCCTTAATGTACTTTGATTGTGTGATGAAAATTCCATCATTTTACTGAATAACGTGCAAGCCTAGAAATAATTTAATCTCTCCAAAAATTGACATTTCAAATTCCTTTTTCATGTCATCAAAAAAATATTTACAAATATGATCTTGTCCTCCAAAGATTATATCATCCACAAATATTTTACAAATCAAAATAGTATCATCAGATCCTCCTTTCATGTACAAATTGTTGTTTTCACTAGTTCTTACAAAACCAATACTTAAAAGATAAGTATGTAACCTTTCGTATCATGATTTCGGTGCTTTCTTTAATCCATATAAAGCTTTATGCAGTCTACATACCATGTCTTTATGTTTCGGATCAACAAACCCTTCAGGTTGTTCTATGTAGACCTCCTCTTCTAGTATTCCATTCAGAAAAGATGACTTAACATCCATTTGATATACCTTAAATTTCTTATGTGCAACATATGCAAGTAACATGTAGACTCCTTCTAGTCTAGCAACAAGTGAAAAAGTTTCACCATAATCAATACCTTCTTCTTGTGCATATCCCTTGCAAACAAGTCTAGCTTTATTCCTTGTAACTTCTCCATTCTCATTCAGCTTGTTTCTAAAAATCCATTTAGTACCGATAACATTTTTATCTTTTGGTCTAGGTACTAAAGTCCATTTCTTGTTTTTCTCAATTTGTTTAATCTCTTCATTCATAGCATTGATCCATTCATCATTCTCAAGTGAAATCTTAACATTCTTTGGTTCAAACTCACAAACTAAACATGCATTTTGTCTTAAGTTACTTCTTGTCAGTATCCCAGCTTGCTTATCTCTAATGATTTGATTCTCAGGATGATGTCTTCTAAAAAATCTTGCTATCACTTGATCTCTTCTTTGTTCTTCATTCTATTCAGGTTCATTTCCTTGCTTGCTAGCTTCTTCCTGATCCTCAGTTTCCCTTTGATGTTCCTCGGTGTTGTTTTCCTAATGCTCAGTCAACTCAGCCCGTGGCTTTGGTAGGTACTCTAAATCTTCAACATAAGCAAATGTACCATAGTCTTCCAACTCCTTAGTGCTTTCTTCATCATTTTTATCAGGAAATTCATCAACTTTGACATTAGCACTTTCAATCATCTTATTAGTGACCTTATTCAGACACTTGTAAGCTTTACTTTTAGTAGAATATCCAAGAAATATTCCCTCATCCCCTTTTGAGTCAAATTTCCCATTCCTATCATCTTTTAGAATAAAAAATTTGCTACATTCTGAAGTAACTTACACTCAGTGTGTATCCAAACCATAACTCGTAGGGTGTCTTGTTTGTGTCTTTCTTCAATTGTACTTAGTTCAGGACATATGCAATTGTGCTAACTGCTTCTCTCTAATACATCTGTGCAACATTTTTCTCTATCATCAGTGTTCTTGCACAATCAACTATAGATCTGTTTCTCCTTTCAACAATCTCATTCTACTATGGTGTTCTAGGTGCAGAAACCTATCTTTTGATGCCATGCTCATTACAATAGTTAGTGAATTCATCAGAAATAAACTCACCACCTCTATCAAACCTTAAGCATTTTATTTATTTTCTAGTTTCTTTTTCTACTTTAGCTTTGTACCATTTAAACATCTTAAATGCCTCATATTTCTCTTTTAAAAACATCACAATCATTAATCTAGTATAGCCATCAATAAATAGAATAAAGTATCTATCACCATAGTAGATTTGAGTTCTCATGGGACCACATAAGTCGGTGTGAACTAACTCCAAGATTATTTTTGTTGAATAATCTTTACTTTTAAAACTAGATTTTGTCATCTTCCTTTTCTGACATTGATGACACATAACATGATCTGATTTAGTTAGGCTAGGTAGTCCTCTAACTTTTCTCTTTCTCCTTATCTTAATCATGTTATCAAAATTTACATGACATAACCTTTTATGCCATAACCATGCATCTTCATTTTTCACCAGTAATCAAGAAGTGTCAGCATTGTCAAGATAGAATAAGTTACCTTTTGATTGTCCTCCTATTCCGACAAGCTTTCCACTTTCATCATAGATCTTTACCTTCTTTCTTTCAAATGCCACTCGGTGACCTGAGTTGTTAAGCTATGCTACACTTAGAAAATTGCAATTCAATCCTTTTACCCAATAAGCATTATCATATTTGATTTTATCATTTATTAATAGAGATCATTTTCCTTTAACCATGCAAGGTGTATCATTACCCATTTTTACTGACCCTCCATTATAATGCTCAAGATGATCAAACTTATCTTCATCATCATTCATGTGATGTGTATAGCCACTATCAATGATCCAAGTATCATTTTTAATAAGTTTTGAAATGAGTGTTGTTTCTACATTCCTTTCCATTTCCTCAAAATCAAATTTCATCTCAACAAATACCACCTTACTGTCATCATCTACGTCGGTATTGGTGTCCTCATCTTCAACTATATAACATGCATTTTTTCCCTTATCTTTATGATCTCAGTTATTTCTGTTGTAGTGTCGGTAACCTCTATTGTTTCTTCTTCCATAGCTTCCATCACTAGATCGATCTTGATTTTTATCTTCATCTTTCCTATTGGGACATCTAGTAGCAATAAGGTCAACTTCTTTACAATTAAAACATGCTAAAGGTAACTTGCCTTTATATCTACCTTTACTTTTAGGTAGTCTCTAGGCCATAAGAGCCTCAAGTTCATCAAGCTCATCATCAGTATTATTATCATTGCCATTCCTTATATTATGTCTACTGCTAGATTTATCAATCTTCAGAGAAGACATAAAAGCATACTCAATAGATGGTACAACACTATTATCAAAATTGTTCATCTCAAAAGTTGTTAACTTACCAATCAGACTATCAAGAGTAAGAGTGTTTCCAAGTGCAGACCTCATTTCATGTATAGCAGATATTCTGATTGCATATGCAGGCAACAAGGTTCTTAGGATTTTACTTACCACTATATCTTCATCAATGACACCACCAGATCCTTGGATAGCATTGACTACCTCTTTGATTCGGTTTGTATATTGTGTAATGTTTTCTCCTTCCTTCATTTTCATATCATCAAATTTTCCTCTTAGGATTTCAGCTCTAGCTCTCTTTACATTTGCATCACCACCATGAACTTGAGCAAGTTTGTCCCATATTTCCTGTGTTGTAGTGTAATTCTTGACATCCTCAAATTCAGCATCAGATAGAGCAACAACAATCTCTACCATAGTAAGGTTGTGTTCATGTTGATCTCTCAATTGATCAAGAGTTAAAGGTCTAGTCAGTGGGGCTATGTAGCCATTTTCTAGTAAGGTTATAGTAGAATTACCAATTCCAGATATGTGAAGTTTCATCCGGCTTTGCCATATAGTAAAGTTGTCCTTGTTCAACTTCGACACTTCCCTCTTATACATCTTGTAATATTTCTGTTGAAGTCCTTAAAACTTTGTTGCAAGAAACCAATGCTCTGATACCAATTGTTATAATAATTGAGAGGGGGGGTGAATTAGTTAGATCAGTTATCCTATAGTCCCAATTATCAAGATGTAACTGCCAAAACAATTTCAATAAATTATGCAGCTCGACAACATAAACTATTAAACTGTCTGTGCCTTTTACTGATTACCATTTAAATAACTCAATGTGATTATCGACCAAATCAAATATGTAGTATGTAAAGTATGACAATAAAAAAATCATCACAGAAACGCATAACACAATGATTTAACATGGAAACCCCGTTAAGGGAAAAACCACCTGGGACCGGTAACCCAAAATATTTTTTACTCTTTTGAAGTGAGCTCGGTGAAGAGCCAACCCTATTAAAGGTTACAACACACTATTAGGTGTGACCTTGTTAGAGGATTTAAGACTAATAGTTATCATTCAACCAGCATTCACTATGGGGTCAATAGGATAACAATGTACATTCATTGAATGACATAGGGGTATAACATAAGATGGTTAAGTCCACTCGGTTAGGAGATTTTTCTGTATCAATAGTAAAACTGAAACAATAGTTGATCTGATTACAATACAACTTAATTTTCAGATTTTCAAATATATTCTAAGCCCATACAAATCCTTTGATCGATATTTCAATTCACTTCCTCAACTTGCTTTCACTCGGTAATAGCTCTCTGACGCTTGGTACTATTTTATAGTTTGGTTCTCCTTCAACTGATCTGATTAGGCATGCATGAAACTGTATTCACATGAAATCTCTGCAGTCTTCTTTCTTCCAGCATAGTTTCAACAATGAAACTTATGTCTCTTAAATAGATAGATAAACTATTTTCATATCAACCATCAGATTTTGCTGATTATTCTTCTTCATTGATTTTGCCTCTTAAACCTTCCTCGGTAGTTGTGTCAATAACATGTTTAAATTACATCCTTTAGATCTTCTTCAAATTTTGTCAGTTGTGGATCTTATAACAAACTTTATCCTAAATGTTGAAATTATAACAATTTCCAGCTCATCATTTTCTGTCAGCTAAACTAAGCATTTAATACTTTCATCCATACTCTATTAACAAAGAAATGCATCAGTGAATACAAGCTCGGTTAATACTATAGCTCGGTATACACTACACTGGCTCGATGTATACTAAAGTGCTTCATTTACTGACCACATTGCCTTGTACAATTTTGCTTCCATCTTCATAATAGATTAATGCAACATAATCAAGTCAACATTATGAGATCATAGACTCATCAATAAGTTTCCCATAGTATTCCTTATCCTCATCTATCATATCCATCTTCCTCCATGTAGATATCTCATTTCTTCATCTTTTTTTCCTTTTTACAGATCTTTAGATATTTGTAACTAACATGATAAGTACTATCAAAACTAGTTGACATCAATGATAACATAGTGACTGATTTAATTATCTTACATAACATTTTAGTAACTCGGTGATCTCTAATCACTGATCTTCAAGTCATTCAGGTATTCAATCAGTTGTAGTTCATCACTTTTTTCAGTAAGTCTTTGCAAGTAGCAGAGTTAAAATATGATATAAATGAGAAACAAGCTTATGCACTAGTTAAAGCTATTAAAAATTTTAGATGCTACTTAGTTGGAGAAACTATAGTTGCATATGTGCCTAGTGCTATTGTGAAAGATATTTTAGTACAACAAGAGATCTCAGGTTGAAGGTGTAGATGGATTAACAGGATTCAAGAATTCAACATTGACATTCAAATCACAAAACTACTCAGGGGACTAGGATTAGCTAAACTCATGGTCCAAAGAAATTTAGATGCTAATCATATAAATGTTCTTGAAGAAGAATGAAAGCCATACATTTTTTATTTAGACTACTGTGATTTGGTATAAATATATTGTTGGATACTGGCAGAGAATGATTCTTCCTCCTAAAATGGATGACAATAAAAAGAGGACTGTGAAATTGCATGCTTTGAGGTATGTAATTTCTAAGGGTGAATTATGGTGGAGAAGCAATGAAGGTGTCTTGCTAAAATGTGTTGACCACCAGATGGTTGAGAATTTTTTGCAAGCAATGCATGAAGGTGTATGTGGTGGCCATTACATGGCTAAGACTACTACACATAAGATATTTAGGTCTAGTTTTTGGTGGCCCAGTATTTTCAAAGATGCACATTCATTTGTAAAAAAGTGTGATGCTTGCCAAAGATTTGTTGGAAAATTGAAGTTCAGTGGCAACTTTCCCTTAAGGCCTGTGACAGTTGAGGCACCTTTTCAGAAATGGGGCATGGATTTCATTGGAGAGATTCTAAACAAGTCAAGTGGTGGACATTCATGGATCCTAGTTGCCACAGACTACTTCACTAAGTGGGTGGAAGCAATTCCTACTAAAAGAGCCACTAGAAAGGTGGTCACTGACTTTATAATGGAGAATTTAGTGACAAGGTTTAGATGCCCTGAAGTTATAATAGTAGATAATGCTATGTGTTTTAGGTCTGAAGATTTTAATGATTTTTGTCAGCAATATGGAATCCAAATTTCATACTCAACCCCTTATCACCCTCAAGGTAATGGTCAGGTTGAGTCAAGTAATAAAAGTTTGATAAAGATTTTGAAAAGAATTCTTGACACAAACAAAAGGGCATGGGATTCCAAATTACAGTTAGCTATGTGGGCTGATAGAGTGAAAAAAGTAATCGGTTGTGCTCCTTTTGATATAGTATATGGGATTCATGCAAGGTTAACACAGAACAACCTATTGTAGATGTATAAATTCATCCAAATATATGATGATGATTTGGATAATGAAATGAAGATCAGGTTGGAAGATCTAATACAGTTGGATGAATCAAGGAGAGAAGCTCATGACCATAATATCAACTTGCAGTTGTAGTATAAGAGCTATTAGAATAACTGAGAGGGGGGTGAATCAGTTATCCAATGTCCCAAAACAAAATGTATAATCCAAACCAAATTCTTCAACTTCTGCTACTCGGTAAACATAAAATACTTTCACTATCTATTTTTTAACCGATTATCAATCTAAAACTTATAGTAGTTACTGATCAAATCTAACATGTAATATGCAAAGTATGATAACAAACAAATATCACAATCAACACATAACACAAGAGATTTAACGTGGAAACCCTGTGAAGAGAAAAACCACCTGGGACTAGCAACCCAAAAATGTTCACTCTTCTGAAGTGAGGTTGGTGAAGACCCAACCCTGTTAAAGGTTACAAACACACTATTAGGTGAGACCTTGTTAGAGGATTTTAGACCAGAAGTTATCATCCAACCAGCAGTCACTCTAGGGTTGACAGGATAACAATGTTCACTCTATGAATGAAACATAAAAAGACTTTCTTAGTCCACTCAGTTAAGAGATTTGACTATGTACAGTGGTTAAATGTGTAACAGTAGATGATCTTCCTTGATACAACTTCAATTGCAGTTTAGAGATCAATATTCAGCTCATACAAATCTTTCTGATCAATATATCACTTCAGATTCAACTCTATATCAACTTACTGTTCATTGGTAATTACTCTTTGTAGCTCGGTAATTGTTTTGCAGTTCGGTTCTCACTAACCAGTATGATCAGAATGCATGAAAACTTGTTCACGCGATAATTCTACAGTATCTTCTTCCTCCAGCATCAATTCAATAATGAAACCAATGTCTCTTATATAGATGAGTAAATCATTTTCTTTTTGTCCATCAGATTTTTCCACTTAATCTCATGCATTGATTTTGCCGTTTAACCTTCTTCGGCTGATGTGTCAGTAACACGTTTCAATCTTCTCCATTAGATCTTTCTTGAATTATGTTAGCCGTCGATCTTCATGACAAACCTTATCTTTTACCTCAATTTCATACACTTTCCAGCTCATCAATTTATCGACTAAGCTAATCATTTAATTCCTTTTTGTTCTGCTCGGTTAATAAAGAAATGCGTTGGTGAACACAAGCTCGGTTAACACTACTCTTGGTATACACTACACTCCATCGATGTATACTAGAATGCTTCATTTACTGACAACACTTCTTTGTGTCTTTCAGCTCTATTCTTCATCATAGATGAATGCAACATAATAAAGTCAATATCATCAAGTCATAGACTCATCAAAAAGTTACTTAGTGTATTCCTTATCCTAATCTGACATACACATCTTCCTCATGTAGATATTTTTGTTCTTCATCTCTTTCACCTTTCTTCAAATGTTTCAGTATAGTAACTTACAAGATAAGTATTGTCAAGCTAGTTGACATCAATAACAACATAATACTGATTTAATCATCTTACATATCTAATCAACAACTCCTCAGTGATCTTTAATCATAGATTCTTCATTCAGGTTCTAAATCAGTTGTAGTTCATTAATCTCTCCCTTTGGCATTGATGGCAACTCAAGTAATATGAAGTGTACCATACAGATACCAAATATGTATTCTACAACTCTATGCACAAATGATGTACAAGCTCTCCCTAGCTTAATATGTTTAATCACTACGTTACTAAACATTTGTAATGTTGTAATGCCAATCATCAGATATGTTCTTTTCAGCTCTCATGTTCCTTCTTCCATTCTCAGTAATTGATCTTCAATGCTCTCCCTCAGATAGTTGTCATCGGTTTATCTCTCCCTTTGACAACAATGCCAAAGAAACAAATAATTAATCAGCTCTGTAGTAGCTAAGTTACTCTTTGTTGTCTAATACAGTCTTTGTATCTCTACTATACTGATATCCCAATTTGTTTCAGTTCTTCAAACTTAATCACAACCTTGAACATTATCCAAAGTGTGAAGTATGATGCATCAACATGTGTCATCTTCTAATAAGTTTAAGTTGATACAACATCTAGATCACATTAGTGACCGGTAGACAGGGGACGAACCCCAAGTCTAGTCCTCAAGTATTCAAATGTGTCCTTCGGTATAGGCTTTGTAAAGATATCTACAAGTTGTTCTTTAGATGTAACAAATTCTAACTTCACTTTCTTCTCTTGCACTTGTTCTCTTAAGTAGTGATACTTAATTGATATATGCTTTGTCTTAGAGTGCATCACTAGATTCTTTGAAATATTAATAGCACTGGTATTATCATAGTATATAATCACCAGGTTAGTGATTGCCTCATTTATTCCTTCCAACACTTGCTTGATATATGCAATGTTTGAGAAATTATTAGCAGCAACAACATACTTTGCTTCAGCTATAGACTGAGAAATATAAGCCTACTTTTTACTTGTCCAGGTATAGATTGAGAAATACAAGCCAAATCAGCATCGGTATAGACCTTCAGTTCAAACTTACCTTCTCTAGAATACCATAATCCATAATCCTCTATCTTTTTTAGGTATCTTAAGATTCTTTTTATAGCAATCATGTGTGATTATATAGGGTTAGTAGAAAATCTAGCAACAATTCCTACAACATGTGCTATATTTGGTCTACTATGAACTACATACATTAGCTTACCAATCATGGATCGGTAAAGTGTCTGGTTTACCTCTATAGTTTCATCTTCCTTTGTCAATTTACATCCAGTAGTCATCAGTGTTCCCACAGGTTTAGCATCTTCCATGCCAAATGTCTTCAAGACTTCCTTTATGTATTTAGATTGTGAGATAAATATCCCATCACTCTGTTGAATCACTTGTAGTCCTAGAAAGAATTTAATCTCTCCAAACATAGACATCTCAAACTCTTTTCTCATCTTATCAGAAAAATATTTACATACATGATCTTGACCTCCAAAAATAATATCATCAACAAATATCTCAGCAATAATAATAGTGTCATCAATATCACCTTTCATGTACAAATTGTTGTTCTCACTAGTTCTAACAAATCCAATACTTAACAAGTATGCAACCTTTCATACTAGGCTCTTAGTGCTTGCTTCAAACCATATAAAGCTTTATGTAATCTACATACCATGTCTTTTTTGTCTAGATCAACAAATCCTTCAGGTTGTTCTATGTAGACCTCTTCTTCAAGTATACCATTTAGAAATGTTGACTTCACATCCATTTCATAAACTTTAAATTTCTTGTGTGCAGCATATGCAAGTAGCATTCTAACTCCTTTTGATCTAGCAATAGGTGAAAATGTCTCACCATAGTCAATACCTTCTTCCTATTCATATCCCTTGCATACCAATCTAGCTTTATTTCTTGTCACCTCGCCATTTTCATTCAGTTTATTCTTGAATATCCACTTAGTAATGATAACATTTTTATCTTTAGGTCGGGGTACTAAGGACCAAGTTTTGTTCTTCTCTATTTGTTCTATTTCCTCTTTCATTGCATTAACCCATTCTTCATTCTCTAATGCAACTTTCACATTTTTTGGTTCAAATTCACAAACTACACATGTACCTTATCTTGCTTTGCTTCTTGTCTGCATGCCAGCTTGTATGTCTCCAATAATTTGTGTCTCGGGATGATGTCTCCTGACAAAACTAGCCAGTACACGATTTCTTCTTTCTTGTTCATCCTGTTTAGGTTCATGTGCTTGCTCGGTAGCTCCATCTTGTTTGTTGGTTTCCCTTTCTTGTTCCTCAGGGTTATTTTCTTACTGACCAGTTATCACAGGTTGCGACTTCGGTAGATAATCAATATGTTCAATGTAAGTGAATCTACCATAGTATTATAGTTCTTTTCTACTTTCTTCTATGTTCTTGTCATCAAAATCATCAACACGGACATTAGTACTTTCAATTATCTTTTTTGTAACCTTATTCAGACATTTGTATGCTTTACTCTTAGTAGAATATCCTAAGAATATTCCTTTATCACCTTTATAATCAAATTTCCTATTTCTCTCATCTTTCAAAATAAAACATTTGCTTCCAAAAATTCTGAAATAACTTATAGTAGGTTTGTGTCCAAACCATAGCTCATAGGGTGTCTGGTTGGTGTCCTTCTTCAATTGTACTTGGTTAAGCACATATACAGTTGTACTGACAACTTCCCTCCAGTATGTTTGAGAAATGTTCTTTTGCAGCATTAGTGTTCTTGCACAATCAATTATTGACATGTTCCTTCTTTCAGAAATCCCATTTTGCTGAGGTGTTCTCGGTGCGGAGACCTGTCTTTTGATACCATGCTCATTATAGAAATTAGTAAATTCATCAGAGATAAATTCACCTCCTTTATCAGATCTTAAGCATTTTAATTCTTTTCTAGTCTCTTTTTCTACCTTTTCCTTATACCACTTAAACATCTTAAATGCTTTAGATTTTTCTTTTAAGAACATAACTGTCATCAATCTAGTATAGTCATCAACAAAAATAATAAAGTATCTATCACCATAATAACTCTGAGTTCTCATAGGACCACATAGGTTGGTATGAACCAACTCAAGTATCTTCTTTGTTGAGTAGTCATGCTTTTAAAACTAGACTTAGTCATCTTACCTTTTTGACATTCATGACACATATCATGATCCAGTTTTGACAAGTTAGGCAACCCTCTAACTCATAACCTTTGATGCCACAACCATTCATCTTCATCCTTCATTAATAAACAAGAAGACTGATCAATATCAAAATAAAATAGATTACCTCTAGATTGTGTACCAGTCCTGACAAGTCTTCCTCCATAATCATAGATTTTTACCTTTCTTCTTTCAAAAGCAAGTCGGTGCCTGAATTATTCAGCTGTGCCACACTTAACAAATTATAGTTCAATCCATCTACCAAGTATGCATTTTCACATTTTATTCTATCATTAATCAATGGTGAACCTTTACCTCTTACCATACAGGGTGCATCATTTCCCATCCTAATAGATCCTCTGTCGTATTCATCAAGTAGATCAAATTTCTCTACATCACCAGTCATATGATGTGTACAGCCACTATCTATGATCCATGTATCATTTTTGCTTACTTTAGAGATCAGTGTTGTTTCTTCATATTTCTCTTCTTCCTTTGAGTCATCTTTCATAGCAACAAATAATACTTCTACATCATCATCAGTATCATATTTAGATTCAATATCTTTGGCTATGTAACATACCTTTTTCTGTTTATCATAGCTATCTCGGTTATCTTTGTTGTGTTGGTAGCCTTTGTTAACTCTTCTCTCATAGCTTCCTTGAGATCGGTCTTTGGATCTATCATCATCTTTCTTATTCAGACATCTAGTAGCGATGTGGCCAACTTCTTTACAATTAAAGCATGCCAAAGGTAGCTTACCTCTATACCTTCCTTTACCTTTGGGTAATCTTCTTGCCATAAGAGCTTCAAGCTCATCAAGTTCTTCATCGGTACCACTATCACTATCATTATTCTTATTATTCCTGCTACTAGATTTACCAATCTTCAAAGAAGACATGAAAGCATATTCAATAGAAGGTACAACACTTTTGTCAAAGTTATTCAATTCAAAGTTTGTAAGCTTACCAATCAGCGTGTCAAGAGTAAGGTTGGATTTAGCTCTTGTTTCATGAATTGCAGAGATCCTAATTGCATAAACTGGCAGTAAAGTTTTGAGAATCTTTCTTATCACTGTTTCATCCTCAATAATTCCATCTGATGCTCTAATAGCATGTACTACCTCTTTTAGTCTATTTGAGTATTGCACAATGTTCTCACCTTCTTTCATCTTCATATCATCAAATCAACCTCTTAGGCTTTCTGCTTTGGCTCTTTTAACATTCAAATCTCCAGTGTATATTAGAGTCAATTTATCCCACATGGCTTTGGCAGTAGTGCATCCCTTAATGTCTTCAAATTCAGCATCGGTACAGGCAGTAGCAAGTTCCATCATAGTAATATTGTGTTCATGTCTGTCTTTCAGTTGATCAAGTGTCAGGGGACCTGGTGTCAGTTCAATGTAGCCATTTTGCATTAGTTCTAGTGTAGAATTTCCAATTCCAGATATGTGCAACTTGATCCAGCTTTGCCATACTACGAAGTTCTCTTTGTTCAACTTTGGCACTTCCCTCTTATACATCTTGAGATCTTTGTGCTGGAGTCCTTAAAACTCTATTCTAAGCAACCACAGCTCTGATACCAATTGTTAGAATAACTGAGAGGGGGGTGAATTAGTTATCTAGTGTCCCAAAACAAAATGTATAATCCAAATCAAATTCTTCAACTTCTGCTACTCGGTAAACATAAAATAATTTCACTGTCTATTCTTTTACCGATTATCAATCTAAAAATTATAGTAGTTACCAATCAAATCTAACATGTAATATGAAAAGTATGATAACAAACAAATATCACAATCAACACAACACAAGAGATTTAATGTGGAAACCCTATGAAGGGAAAAACCACCTGGGACTGGCAACCCAAAAATGTTCACTCTTCTGAAGTGAGGTCAGTGAAGACCCAACCCTGTTAAAGGTTACAAACACACTGTTAGGTGTGACCTTGTTAGAGGATTTTAGACCAGAAGTTATCGTCCAACCAATAGTCACTCTGGGGTTGACAAGATAACAATGTTCACTCTATGAATGAAACATAAAAAGACTTTCTTAGTCCACTCGGTTAAGAGATTTGACTATGTACAATGGTTAAATGTGTAACAGTAGATGATTTGCCTTGATACAACTTCAATTGCAGTTTAGAGATCAATATTTAGCTCATACAAATCTTTTTGATCAATATATCACTTTAGATTAAACTCTATATCAACTTACTGTTCATCGGTAATTACTCTCTGTAGCTCGGTAATTGTTCTGTAGTTCGGTTCTCACTAACTAGTATGATCAAAATGCATGAAAACTTGTTCACGCGATAATTCTATAGTATTTTCTTCCTCTGACATCTGTTCAACAATGAAACCAATGTCTCTTATATAGATGAGTAAATCATTTTCTTTTTGTCCATCATATTTTGCCGCTTAATCTCATGCATTGATTTTGTCGCTTTAACCTTCTTCAGCTGATGTGTCAGTAACACATTTCAATCTTTCCATTAGATATTCCTTGAATTATGTTAGTCGTCGATCTTTATAACAAACCTTATCTTTTACCTCGATTTCATACACTTTCCAGCTCATCAATTTATTAGCTAAACTAATCATTCAATTCCTTTATGTTCTACTTAGTTAACAAAGAAATACATCGGTGAACACAAGATCGGTTAACACTTCTCTCGGTATACACTACACTCCATCAGTGTATACTGAAATGCTTCATTTACTGACAACACTACTTTGTGTCTTTCAGCTCTATTCTTCATCATAGATGAATGCAACATAATGAAGTCAATATCATCAAGTCATAGACTCATCAAAAAGTTACTCAGTGTATTCCTTATCCTTATTTGACATACACATCTTCCTCATGTAGATATTTTTTTTCTTCATCTCTTTCACCTTTCTTCAAATGTTTCGGTATAGTAACTTACAAGATAAGTACTATCAAGCTAGTTGACATCAATGACAACATAATACTAATTTAATTATCTTACATATCTAATCAGCAACTCCTTAGCGATATTTAATCATAGATTCTTCATTCAAGTTCTAAATCAATTGTAGTTCATCAAGAGCTTGTATGAAAAGAAGACCACAGTCAGAAGTTTTAATATTAATGATTTGGTTCTAATGTGGAATACCAGGTTGGAAGACAAGGGTAAACATAGTAAATTTGACCCAATATGGTTGGGACCCTATCTCATTGATGCAAAGTGGGGATCTGATTCTTACATTTTAAAGGATCTGGTTGGAAATGTTTTGGAATTTCCAATTCATGGACAATTCCTCAAATTGTACTTTTCTTAAGGTACTCTCTTTCTCCATAAACAGTAGTTAGGTTTTATTTCCTTATTGTGTGTTTCTTTCTTGTTTGCCTATTTTTAGTCTACTATAGTTTTTTGAAGAAGTTCCCTACAAAGTTTTATTTGGTTGATGGTTTGCTTATCCCAAAAATTCTAAGTCATTATCATGCCTGCAAGAGGCATACATCCCAAGACAGAGCCATTGTTAGCCCAATTTCCTGAAAAATAAAAAATCTAAAGGAAATGGTCTATTTCTTTGCAAAACCCTAAATTTTGTCTTGTCCTACTGCAACTTGTTTCACTCTGCGAAGAAATTTTTTAATGTTTCAGGGCTTGCACCCTTAGCCAAGGATGGATCAAGGTATGAACAAGCTTTATTTAAAGGTGCATGTCCTAAAGTGAAAAAATAGTGAGAAATTGCCATTCTAAGGTGTCTAAAGAACTGGGGTTTATCTATTTTTCAAAGGGTTTTAAAAATTGCGTAAACTCAAAAAAACCTACTTGGTTCTATTTCTTCATTACTTTTTGATCACTTAAAATCCAAATTATCCATGTGTTTTATTTGACCACTGAGTGGGGCCATATTCTTTAAGTTCTTTTTACCTAGATTGATGCCCCCTTTAATTTTTCCTAAGTTCTAATGGCTTTAATAATTCCCTAAGTCCTAAGTGGTTTATTTCTCTAAGATTTCGGCGTTGGATTAAGGCTTTTTATTCTCCTTTTGATCCAACAGTCATCATATGACTGTAAAGAATCTCTTCATCCTTTACAATCCTGTGACAGCCGTTGATCTTGATGACAACTTAGCGCTTCTATCAAGTGGGTCTACTATCAAGTGTGCACAGGTGCTTGTTTCTTATTGGCCTCGAGTGATAGTGATGTGGATGTTGTCAATGGGGCCAGGTTTTTAGGCCTATAAAGAAAAGTAAAGATTGATGATTTTTGTATGTCCACAGTAAGAAGATTTATCCATCACAATCTTGCGACGGTCATCTAATGTGATGGTAACAAAAAATGTGGGTCCTCTGCTAGATAGATCTAAGGTGTTTTCTCCTGATTGGTTGCAATAATAATGATATGGAAGTTGTTAGTGGGGCCAAGGTTTTTAGCATGTTTAAAGAGCTGACAGATTGTAGAAGATCTTATGGTTGTCATATCTTCGTGATGGAGGAGTGCTCAAAAGGTAGATTTTCAAAAAGTTGTGACAGTCATCTAATTTAAAGGCTTATAAAAGGTGGGTCATTTTCCAAGATATGCTGACATGCTCGTTTCTCATTGATCGAGCTGGATGGTGATGTGGAGGTTGTAAGTGGGACCGGGATGTTGCAAAATTCAAATCACCATAGATCTTCCTTGATGTAATAGTTGTCACATTGTCATGAAGGAAAGATGCACAGGGTTTTATTGATCATGATGTTGCGACAGTCATTGATCCTTTCCATTAGTGAAGATCAACGGTCATGTTTTAAAAGAATGATGAAGGCTTAAGTGATTGTTGTGATTAAAAGAGAGTCATTCGATATGCCGCAAAAAGATAAGATCAATGGTCATGTTTTAAACTTGTTCAATTAACCGTTATTTTTCAAATTTAAATCTTCTGCTAAGGTTTTTGCCAGGGTTTTCAGTCAGTTGAATAGAAGTGACAAGATGGATTTAGTTTGATTTTCTGAAGATAGTTTCATAGAAGGATTGATGAACAAGAATATTAATGTGCCACCCAGGTCAGTGTTTTTACCTAAAAAGGCCATATCAGTTAAAAACAAAGGACTGATACTTTCATAAAAGTGGCTAAGGGTTTTGTTTGTTCAAACAAGAAGAGATTGATTGGATCATTTTGGCACCTGGCATATTTAAGAGCTATTTCAAGAAACTGTTGTAGAAGACTTGGCGCCCAATTTAACCTTCATTTTTTAAGACTACAAATGAATGACAACTTTAAGGGCTTTAGGTCCTTGGTCTGATCTGAATGACCTAATTGTTTGACCTGACTGATCTAAAGCTTGTTTGCAATCCTTGTTCTATAAAAGGATTTCCAGGATCAATTTGTAAGCACCAAAACTTGAGCATTTGTTTGACAAGTTTCTAAGTCTAGGATATTTATTATTGTAGATTGTATTAAGGCCAAGCATTTTCATAGAATAGAAGGCATTACTATCTCAGTAAGATATTCAATTAGTTTACATGTTTAAGCATTGTATATACAAAAAATAATATATAAATTTTGATAAATTTATGAGTTTATATCTCTCCTTTGTGTGCTTTTCCGTTGAGTTGTGAATTGTCAGATTCATTGCATGGATTATTTCTATTTAAGTGTTGATATTCTTTAAATTTTATCTAAAGATAAAATTAAATAAGCTCTAGATACGGCACTAACTTTTTTAAGCTTGCATAAGGATATCAATAAGAAGTGTGAATTCAAGAGTTTGTTGATCAGAATCACCACAGGGTGTTCGTATTTTCTACGGATATATTTCATCAAGGTTCAGTATATTGTTTGAGTTATTTCATATTGCAGTAAAGATGTCAACCAATGAATAAGGCACTGGTCAACAGTGGAGCTACTTTATAATGATAATTTCTTGATAGGGTCTTGCTATATTTCTAAAAGTTTGTTATAAATCAGTTGAAATCTTATAATTTTTTAAGACCTACATATTCTGATTCATCTTATGGTAATGGAGAATAATAAATGAGTGGTTCTCATTTAGAATTTTCTTACCATCTATCTATTGTATTAAAATCCAGTTAGTAATTAGTAAATTAAGTTTTGTTGTACTGGATTAGGAGCACCCTCCTTAGTCTTGCAGAGCCAGAAGTGCAGAGGGCAATCTTGTCCCTATAGTTGGTCTAGTCATCTTAGAGATCATATTTGGATCTAACCCCTCCTAATAAAATATAGATATATTGGTTTCTTTTGAAATCATAAAGTCGCATACTCTGAGGGTGAGTATACTAGTCGCGTAGGGGTCTAGAGCTAATCTAGCTCCCCCTATGACGATGAGGGTCATTCATCCAGAAGTAGAAGGTGCGTCTACTCAAGATACATCTACTACTATGGTACTAACATTATCTTGCTTTAATTTAATCCAAATATTGCTCGCATCTTCTACAGCTTGCACAAACTTGACTTCTCCACATTCATCCAAAATTGATCTTTGAGACTTATTAGGGCTATCTTGTCTTTGCGCTTTTGATCTTCAAAACTTTGAGATGTGTCCAACCTTGTTAGAAGAGTGAAAAATGATTAGAGGCCTTATATTCCTCAGCACATTGATGTGAGTCACCATACTGCATTGTCTAGTTGTGTGACCATTATAGTTTCATATCTGACATGTAATGTTCAAAGGACTTCTAACACTTTGCTGAGGATGATTTCTCTAATTTTATTGTGTCTTACTTCTTTGGTTTGATCTACAATTCATAGCTCTATGACCAAATTTATTGCATGAATAACAATAACCATTGAAAGGTATTACCTCTTTACAATCTCTTTCTATATGTCCATCCATGTTACAGGCATAACAAGTTCTATTTACTGGCTTGTACTCATCTTTAGATGGTTCTGCTTTAGCTTCAGTAGGATTTTCAATCTTCTTAGCTTCTATAGATTCTTCTGGTGCTTTCATTCTTTCTCACATATCATTGATTTGATTTTGTACTTTATTGAATCCAATACCAGTGGTATCTCCTTTAATCTTTTGTGCATACAACTGTGACTCTATTAGATCCTTACTTGTGTGCAATTTGTCAATATGATTCTTTGCTTCAATCAATTCAAATTCCACCTTTTTCTTGATGTTTTCTAACTCCAAAATTTTCATGTTTTCTTCCCTTAGCTCATCATCTAAATTCTTGTTCTCTTTGATATGTTCTTCATAGGATTCTTGATTATTGAATAGATTTTCATCAAATTCTTCAATATGATCCTTTAGAGACATGTTTTCTTCATTCAGCTTTTTGACCATCTTTCCCAAATCATTGTTTGAACAATCCTTCAAAGCTTTTCTGAGTTTCTTGATGAATACTTGTGCGCCACTGACCTTCAATTTCTTTTTCAGATCTGTCAAGATCTTCAAGAGCTGCTTCAAGATTCTTCTTCAGATGTTTCACTTCTTCTGAACCCATGATCTCCTCAAGTGGTTAAACTTCTCTTCAGAGGACGAAAGCTATGATACCAATTGTTAGGAATGCAAATACTCAGAGGGGGGGAGGGTGAATCAATGTTCTTCAATATTAATTTCTAATATCTTGAAACTTAACTGAATATTAATGCAAGTAAAGTAAACAACCAAAATACATAACACCAGATATGATTACGAGGAAACCTTGGCCAAAGGAAAAACCTTGGTGGGAACTAATACCCACTAATAATTTTACTTGTGTATTATGAACCTGTTAATGTTCCTTAGCCCTTTAGGAGCTACCATTACAATACTTTAATACAATGACCTTGTCAAGGGTCAGACCCTGTTAGGAGTCTAGAAGTAACAAGCCCTGTTAGGGGTGGAAGGATCACTCCCAGAGCTCACTAGTCAATAGACAAGGCTACAAGCTTCTGGATATCAGATACACACTATATTTGGAATGGTGTACTATTGATATGAAACTGCTTGTCTGATCATTTCCTTTTGTGCATTGATGCTTTAACCTCTTGTAAATCACTATATCATTCTTACTACTCTTCGCATACTTCTACTCTTCTATTTCATCATCAATATTCACATCATGCTCAAATACAAAAGCGTATACCTTATATATAGGTGCAACCAAAACTATTTACTAAGTCGGCCTATAACCTGTAGTACCTCACCCCTAGTCTGATTTTATCAATGTTATGATTACTTTAGGATGATAGATTATACATTTGAAAATCATTGATGTATATGGTTTTACTGACCCCATACTAGCATGTGTATGGTTAATGTGATTGTTTTACATTTCTATTTGACGTGCTTGATGTGGTTGAGGGACGGAGTCATAGTTACTTGCTTGTGAGATCCACACGATTGGCTGATCCCTGCCATTGTTTGTTATGTATTTATATATGTATGTACATGCGGGTGTTGTATGCAGGTTCATAGGTACCAGGCATTGTCTTCCCTGAATTGTCAGGAGAGCATGCCCTATCGCAATATCTCAAATGGTAAGAGAGGGGAGATAACATAGATCCAAAACCCTAACCCAAACCCATTTATCCTAGTTGTTGGATAAGTATATGTTGACTACCCTATCTGAATTGTCAGGTTGGTAAAGTTCATCGATCCCTTTCTGGTGTTGCTTGGTTTTGGTTTTGTTTGATTTTATCTCATTTGGCTTCAGTTGATTTGTGGTTATGTGGGTGATTGTTATGTGATTATTCATTAATTGATTATAGTTTATTTATGTTTATATAGATTATTTTATGTGATTATCAATGTGAGGTGCATAGTTGAATTTTATGATTAAATATGCTCATATGATTAATTGAGGAAATTAAATTAAAGTTGATTATTTGAGTATTTGGAAATTAATATTGATTATGTCCTAAGTTTATTTTGATGAAATTTAATTAAAATCAAATAATTGATTATTTTATTAATAATTGAGTTTTATTATGTTTGTGAGTATTATTAAATAAATTAAATATTTAATTGCATATTTTTGGATGCATTAAGTATTTTATTTATTTAATATGTGTTTTAAATTATTAACATGTGCATAATTGAAAAGAGAGTTGTTGTCAAAAAGTGAACAATTAGTTTTCAAGAGTCAAGTTGTGTTGTGCATTTAAAAAGATATTTTATTTATTAATTAGTAATTACTTTCAATTTTGGAGGTAGAGTCTGATTAGGAGTTGTCTTATGAGTCATTTCTGATTTGGAGTTGAACTGTGAGTTAGCTTTTGAGTTGTCTTTAGGGATTGCATGAATTTGGGAATTGAATTCCAATTAGGGGATGATTGCATTCTTTAGAGAGAGACAGGTTTCTTGGGAGGAGAATTTTTGGAGAGCTTGTGTGCTTGAGATTTAGAGGATTCTTGGTTGTTGTGGTTGCTTATGGATTTGGGGTTTGATTGTGCATCTGGATCTGGTTCTTACTTTCATCATAGTATTCAGATCTGCAATCAGGATTGGATTTGGAAGTAATTTCATTCTCAGATCTTCTACAGGGGTTTCATTACAGTTTCTGGCATTGGAACCAAGGTAGGATCTGGAATTCTTGTTTTGTGGTTTTTATTATTTTATTTGGTAAAATTCTATGTTTGATTAGATCTGGAATAGTCTCATAAAAATATGTATGATTTCTTGAATTTGGGGTATTAGAGAAAACCCAGATCTATTATTTTATGTTTTTATGATTACTTGGCATTGTACTGTTATGCTGGTGAAATTTTATGTAAAGTTTGTTTATGGTTTGCTTATAAATCAAAAAATAAAATCTGCTATATAGTTAGACTATAGAGTTGAAAGATAATTAATTCCCTTTGAAAGAAAATCCATTTTGATTTTAAAAAAAACCCAATTTGCGTATAAAGTTAATTTTGGTGAAAATTATTACTCTCTGTTTAAAATTTACAGTCAATATTTTTATATCTGGTTAAGTCAAAAAAGAAATGCATTAGTAGTAAAAGACAAATTTGTGCGTAGTTAAAATTGCCTATGTAATTGACATGTGAAAAAGAGACAAAAGAGTATGTCAAAAATATATGAAAAATGACCTGTTACCCTTTCTGACAAAAAGATACAGGCCCTTTATCTTTTCCATTTTCAGAAATATATCTATTTTTGTTTAAAAATAGAAGTTCTTTTAGAAATTGCTTAATATAATGTTTATGTTTAAAAATGTCATATAAAAAAAATGGCAATGAAAGTATATTTTAAATTTTTAATTAAAAAAAATTGAATTGATTTGTTGTGGGAGGCGAGGGCCACCACATCCCCACCTCCCAAGGCTCACCACGGTAGGGCTGACCTACCCTCAGTACCTGTGGGTACTGCGCAACAAGCCATTCCCGTCGGCCTGCCACCGCCTGTGGCGGTACCACGAGCGATACCGTGCGCAGGGGTCGGTGGGGCCCTTTTGCCCCCCCTCATTCTTTTTGATTTTTTTATTATTATTATTTTATGTTGATTAATTAATTTGTGTTATTTTTTTTAATTTGTTAATAAATTAGTTTATAATATATTTAGTTAATTTGTTTATTAACCATTGTTAATTAAATTTATGTATTAGTTTTATTAAATTAATATATTTGTATATTAATGTTTTTAGTTTTCTTATGATAGGTGTTTATTTGGATTATATTATTTAAGTATATACTTTTGTATTGAATATTGTTTTGTGTATTGAGGGTTAGTATGCTAATATCTATTAAATTTTATTTTAATAGTATATTAAATTAGATAATTTGTTATTCTCAATCTAAATAGATTTTAATTAAACTATAACATTTTTGTTTTACAATAAATGTTATTTGTATGTGTACTTAATTTGTGTATTTTTTGAATCTAATTTATAGGCTGAATTATATTCCTATGGGCAACATGTATTTTGACAGGAGTTAAGTTTCTACTGAAATTGAGAGTTTTTGTCTAGTTGAACTTATAGGATGAATGTAGGGAATGTGCTTTCATTATGACATTATAATAATGTTTATGATTAGTTTGTCTTAGTGGACTTACGTTATTCTATACTTTGATTTAATTATGTTCATTATGGAAAATTAAAGTGCTTAGAAAATAAGATCTCAGTTTTCTATGATGCAATGTGTCTTCTTCGTGCCTGCAGTGTTTTCTTTTGCTTAATCTATTTTGGGGCACTAGAAGACCTAGGAGGATACAGAGGTTGGGGTATGTGTCAGATGTTCTATCTCAACTATGTTTTGATGTGTGTGTTTTTAATCTGATTATCACTCCTATTTGACCATTGGGCTCATGATGTATTGTACTTTGTTTGTGATATCTTTGTAACCATATCTAGTTCTTTTGTGTGAAAATAGATATGAGGTTACATAGTTGTATACCTGATTAGATCTAGGACAGATCTATGAGCTTAGGGTAGTTTACCTAGATATGTAGTAGGAGGTGGCTTGCAATAAGCGTCGGGGCCCACAAGTGGCTGCCAGGATCACTTATTGTTAAGTATCTTAATCAAGTGATAACTAAATATAACATTGAGAGTTTTATTAAAATGAATCTAATAAGGTATGGTCCTCACCCAGGTGTTAGTGCTAGTACAGACTAAGATGGTGTTGAGAAGATGACTAGCCCCCTTTTAAGGGATGAGTTGGCATAGTTGATGACTTCGTCAGTACGAGAGGTCATTGATACTGTGTATGGTCACTTGAGTGCTGGAATCCAATAAGATTACCAGGATGAGACTCAAGGGTTAGATGTACATGATGACACCTTCCTATGCATAGTCTAGTTATCCTACATGTGTCGGTTGCCTCTAGAATAGTGAGTCTTTCATGGCATTATTACTTATCACCTTGAGTTAGAGAGCTTTCAGGATCCTTTCCTTAGCTTGATCTATTTGATGTTGTTATCTGAGTGGGATCTATTGTTATCTCCTTAGCATGGTGGGAGTTGACCATTTAGGTTCACAAGGTCAGGTGGTACTGGTTCTTTTACCATTTGAGATTCTGACATTTGTGCACCAGTGCTGGATGATCCCTGTAGCAGTTGTTCCTTCTTGTTGCTCATTGGTGGAGTTGTACTCTGTTCTTCTTCTTGATCTTCTTCCTTGTGATCTTGTATCTTTGCATCAGTTCTTTAGAGATGTCTTGTGTTCTTTATTTCTGTTATTATATTACATATCCTGTTACATGTGCATTGGATGTAGATTTATGGATACCTTATGGTACTAGTTGTATTTAACTGTTATCTTCTATGTGGTGTTTATATCTTTCTTTGTTATATGAGTTGTAATTGTACCTAATCTATATTATTAATTAATGTTAAAGTAATCTTCGTCGAGGAACCCTTGAGAGTTGTAACCTATGTTGGTTGTTTATGTTATGTGAGTTAATGGTAATTTCTTCTACATTGATGTTTATCTTGTATGTTAACTTTTAAAAAAAATTTATTCCACAAACTTAGTTGAATGTTAGGTTAAGTTCTTCTGGGTTCCCTGGTGGGAAATTACACTTGGTATCAGAGCACCAAGTTCTACACTGGGAACTCTGGGAAGTTGTGTGCCCATTAGATGTCTAAACTGTTAAAACTTGAAACCAAACATAGACATATAACTCTTTTGTGTTTGATAACCATTAAACTACATCGGAACATTTATGTTCTTGCATCTCTTAAATGTCTATGAGATATCACCTTGTCTAGTGATTGTCATAGGTGTTTGAACTATTTATTGCATATGGTTACCTTCTCTAATGCATCTAGGGTGAAATACCTTTGGATGTTATGAAGTGATTACTCCCTTGAGTGTGGCTACTACTAGTCACCTTGTTATGTGGATGTGTTAGGATTGATGATTCATTTTTAGTTGATTTACAAATTGTTTGTGTTGTGTATGGGCTGACATTGAAATTTTTTTAACTTTCATGTGATTGGAATGGTCACCTAACTCTCTTTTCGTTATCTATTTTTGTGATGCTAGTCACACTTAATTTATTGTTTAAATGGAGATCTCCTATGATTTAATGTTGAGCTTGGAATTCCCCCGCTTTGGTTTGTCTTTTTGAACTTTATGGTGGCTATTCCGAATGTTTGGTATTGTTGGCCTAGTTATGTGATAAGTGTTATTTCTATCATATTCATCATGAACCCCTAATAGTATGTATAAGGGAGGAAATTGTAGAGATGGTACTATGCTATGTTTGTTGTATGAGATTAGAATCATTGTGTATCCTTTATGTTTGCATAAGTGTTGCATTAACTAGTTAGATTTTCATGAACTCCTCAATTTTATTAATTGTTATAGATATGAATGTGTATTTTTATGCAATTGATTACTAGATGTTCTCTATATTGATGAATGAATAAAGTTTTGATCTATTTGAATTGAAAATGAGTGATTGATCAATGTGATTTTTAGTTTGTTCCTAAACTAGATATTATATTGTTCTTAATGACTACATATCATGTTCCTACCTTATGACTTGACTTCAGATGTTATGTTTTGTTTTTAGTAAATACTTTGTGATTAGGGGATATGTATCCTCATCTGTTTGTAGGCTTCCAAGAGTAAGCCTAATCCTAGAGGGGGTGGATGTAGTACCTCACCCCTAGTCTAATTTTATCAATGTTATGATTACTTTAGGATGATAGATTATACATTAGAAAATCATTGATGTATATGATTTTACTGACCCCATACTAGCATGTGTATGGTTAATGTGATTGTTTTACATTTTTGTTTGACGTGCTTGATGTGGTTGAGGGATGGAGTCGTAGTTACTTGCTTGCAAGATCCACATGATCGGCCGATCCCCGCCATTGTCTATTATGTATTTATATATGTATGTACATGTGGGTGTTGTATGCAGGTTCATAGGTACCAAGCATCATCTTCCCTGAATTGTCAGGATGAACATGCCCTATCACAATATCTCAAATGGTAAGATAGGGGAGATAACACGAATTCAAAACCCTAACCCAAACCCATTTATCCTAGTTGTTGGATAAGTATCTATTCACTACCCTATCCAAATTGTCAAGTTGGTAAAGTTCGTGGATCCCTTTCTGGTGTTGCTTGGTTTTGGTTTTGTTTGATTTTATCTCATTTGGCTTCAGTTGATTTGTGGTTATGTGGGTGATTGTTATGTGATTATTCATTAATTGATTATAGTTGATTAATGTTTATATAGATTATTTTATGTGATTATCAATGTGAGGTGCATAGTTGAATTTTATGATTAAATATGCTCCTATGATTAATTGAGGAAATTAAATTACAGTTGATTATTTGAGTATTTGGAAATTAATATTGATTATGTCCTAAGTTTATTTTGATGAAATTTAATTAAAATCAAATAATTGATTATTTTATTAATAATTGAGTTTTATTATGTTTGTGAGTATTATTAAATAAATTAAATATTTAATTGCATATTTTTGGATGCATTAAGTATTTTATTTATTTAATATGTGTTTTAAATTATTAACATGTGTATAATTGAAAAGAGAGTTGTCAAAAAGTGAACAACTAGTTTTCAAGAGTCAAGTTGTGTTGTGCATTTAAAAAGATATTTTATTTATTAATTAGTAATTACTTTCAATTTTGGAGATAGAGTCTGATCAGGAGTTGTCTTATGAGTCATTTCTGATTTGGAGTTGAACTGTGAGTTAGCTTTTGAGTTGTCTTTAGGGATTGCATGAATTTGGGAATTGAATTCCAATTAAGGGATGATTGCATTCTTTGGAGAGAGACAGGTTTCTTGGGAGGAGAATTTTTGGAGAGCTTCTATGCTTGAGATTTTGAGGATTCTTGGTTGTTGTGATTGCTTATGGATTTGGGGTTTGATTGTGCATCTGGATCTGGTTCTTGCTTTCATCATAGTATTCAGATCTGTAGTCAGTATTGGATTTGGAAGTAATTTCATTCTCAGATATTCTACAGGGGTTTTCATTACAGTTTCTGGCATTGGAACCAAGGTAGGATTTGGAATTCTTGTTTTGTGGTTTCTATTATTTTATTTGGTAAAATTCTATGTTTGATTAGATCTGGAATAGTCTCATAAAAATTTGTATGATTTCTTGAATTTGGGGTATTAGAAAAAACTCAGATCCATTATTTTATGTTTTTATGATTACTTGGCATTGTACTATTATGCTGGTGAAATTTTATTAAAAGTTTGTTTATGGTTTGCTTATAAATCGAAAAATCAAATCTGCTATATAATTAGACTATAGAGTTGAAAGATAATTAATTACCTTTGAAAGAAAATCCATTTTGATTTTAAAAAAAACCCAATTTGGGTATAAAGTTAATTCTGGTGAAAATTATTACTCTCTGTTTAAAATCTACAGTCAATATTTTTATATCTGGTTAAGTCAAAAAGAAAATGCATTAGTAGTAAAAGACAAATTTGTGCATAGTTAAAATTGCCTATGTAATTGACATGTGAAAAAGAGACAAAAGAGTAGGTCAAAAATATATGAAAAATGACCTGTTACCCTTTCTGACAAAAAGGTACAAGCCCTTTATCTTTTCCATTTTTTGAAATATATCTATTTTTGTTTAAAAATATAAATTCTTTTAGAAATTGCTTAATATAATGTTTATGTTTAAAAATGTCATATAAAAAAAATGGCAATGAAAGTATATTTTAAATTTTTAATAAAAACAAAATTGAATTGATTTGTTGTAGGAGGCGGGGGCCACCACATCCCCACCTCCCAAGGCTCAGCATGGCAGGGCTGACCTGCCATTAGTACCCATGGGTACTGTGCGGCAGGCCAGTCCCGTCGGCCTGGGACCGCCTGTGGCGGTACTGTGAGCGGTATCGTGTGCAGGGGTCGGTGGGGCCCTTTTGCTCCCCCCTCATTCTTTTTGATTTATTTATTTTTTATTATTTTATGTTGATTAATTAATTTGTGTTATTTTTTTAAATTTGTTAATAAATTAGTTTATAATATATTTAGTTAATTTGTTTATTAACCATTGTTAATTAAATTTATGTATTATTTTTATTAAATTAATATATTTGTATATTAATGTTTTTAGTTTTCTTATGATAGGTGTTTATTTGGATTATATTATTTAAGTATATACTTTTGTATTGAATATTATTTTGTGTATTGAGGGTTAGTTTGCTAATATCTATTAAATTTTATTTTAATAGTATATTAAATTAGATAATTTGTTATTCTTGATCTAAATAGATTTTAATTAAACTATAACATTTTTGTTTTACAATAAATATTATTTGTATGTGTACTTAATTTGTGTATTTGCCGAATCTAATTTATAGGCTGAATTATATTCCTATGGGCAACATGTATTTTGATAGGAGTTAAGTTTCTACTGAAATTGGGAGTTTTTCTTCAGTTGAACCTATAGGATGAATGTAGGGAATGTGCTTTCATTATGACATTGTAATAATGTTTATGATTAGTTTATCTCAGTGGACTTATGTTATTCTATACTTTGATTTAATTATGTTCATTATGGAAAATTAAAGTGCTTAGAAAATAAGATCTCACTTTTCTATGATGCATTGTGTCTTCTTCATGCCTGGAGTGTTTTCTTTTGCTTAATCTATTTTGGGGCACTAGAAGACCTAGGAGGATACAGAGGCTGGGTATGTGTCAGATGTTCTATCTCAACTATGTTTTGATGTGTGTGTTTTTAATCTGGTTATCACTCCTGTTTGACCATTGGGCTCATGATGTATTGTACTTTGTTTGTGATATCTTTGTAACCATATCTAGTTCTTTTGTGTGAAAATGGATATGAGATTACGTAGTTGTATACCTGATTAGATCTAGGATAGATCTATGAGCCTAGGGTAGTTTACCTAGATATGTAGTAGGAGGTGGCTTGCAATAAGTGTCGGGGCCCACAAGTGGCTGCCAGGATCACTTATTGTTAAGTATCTTAATCAAGTGATAACTAAATATAACATTGAGAGTTTTATTAAAATGAACCTAATAAGGTATGGTCCTCACCCAGGTGTTAGTGCTAGTACAGACTAAGATGGTGTTGAGAAGATGACTAGCCCCCTTTTATGGGATGAGTTGGCATAGTTGATGACTTCATCAGTACAAGAGGTCATTGATATTGTGTATGGTCACTTGAGTGCCGGGATCCAGTAAGATTACCAGGACGAGACTCAAGGGTTAGACGTACATGATGACACCTTCCTATGCATAGTCTAGTTATCCTACATGTGTCGGTTGCCTCTGGAATAGTGAGTCTTTCATGGCATTATTACTTATCACCTTGAGTTAGAGAGCTTTTAGGATCCTTTCCTTAGCTTGATCTATTTGATGTTGTTATCCAAGTGGGATCTGTTGTTATCTCCTCAGCACAGTGGGAGTGGACCATTTAGGTTCACGAGGTTAGGTGGTAGTGGTTCTTTTACCATTTGAGATTTTGACATTCATGCACTAGTGCTGGATGATCCCTGTAGCAATGGTTCCTTCTTATTCCTCATTGGTGGAGTTGTACTATGTTCATCTTCTTCTTGATCTTCTTCCTTGTGATCTTGTATCTTTGCATCAGTTCTTTAGAGATGTCTTGTGTTCATTATTTTTGTTATTATATTACATATCCTGCAACATGTGCAGTGGATGTAGATTTATGGATACCTTATGGTACCAGTTGTATTTAAATGTTATCTTCTATGTGATGTTGTTTATATCTTTCTTTGTTAGATGAGTTGTAATTGTACCTAATCTATATTATTAATTAATGTTAAAGTAATCTTCGTCGAGGAACCCTTGAGAGTTGTAACCTATGTTGGTTGTTTATGTTATGTGAGTTAATGGTAATTTCTTCTACATTGATGTTTATCTTGTATGTTAACTTCTAAAAAAAATATTCTGCAAACTTAGTTGCATGTTAGGTTAAGTTCTTCTGGGTTCCCTAGCAGGGTATTACATAACCTATTACATACAACACTTCCAAATGAATTGGGTCAAGCAGGTTTACATACATTGACAATAACATATCTATAACATAAATAGAATAGGTCCATAGCCTTTACAAAACAATAAGATACACACTATACAAAAATATAACAGTCGGCTCCTTGCTCTATTTTTTTTTCTCGCTTACTATCTGTGACACTTCAAATGGTTGTAACTTCTCCATACTAACACATATGACCATGAGTTCTTAACCATAATTAAATAACATACTCAAATCTTATCTTCAAGGGTGCATACCAAAACTCATTCATACGCACGTTTGATAATGCTCTGTTCATTAGGTGCTTCACTAACTACTCTGTATTTCATACTTAGCCAAATTTTGATCTTCTAACTAAGTACGCTAACACCAAAACTCCATATGACTTTGTTTCCATAATGAAAACACTAATCTTAGTCATATACACTAGTATATTAAACTTGCCAACCATACCTACTTGACAAAGTAAGGAGATATCCTGTTAACAACAATATACACTATATTCTTAGTGAAAGGTATTGAACTTTACATCCAAGAGCATAGATAATTGTGAAAAGGATATGTCATTTATGGAAAAAGGATCATCAAAGAAAGATATCTTATCAACAAGACCCCCACCATAGAGGAGTGCTTTAGATAAAATATCATCTTGAAAGAGAAACAAAGATTTAATCATCTAGCCCTATGTAATCAAGAGGAAGAGGAATCTTTGAACAAAGGAATCAAACTCTAACCCTACAGGAAGGGCAAGAATTTATAAAGAGCATAATTTGTAGAATAAAGAAGAGGAAATGACCTAGGAAAACAACCTCTCACATTAAAGGATATACATAGCCAAAACCTCAACCAATATAATGAAATAATGTTACAGAATAAACAAGTTCCACTAAGCTAAGGGAAGTAGATCCCGAGACAAAGAGAAAGAAGGAAGAACCTTTCCCCCCAAGGATGAAAGAAAGGGATACCTTTGCAAAAAAAATGTCTTTATAAAATATATCTTGAATATAAAATAGAATATATGGATTATTTTAACATAATACAAACCCATAGGGAGGAAAGAAAGAAAGAGTACCAATTAAGCTAAGGACAAAATATATGCTAAGAGCCTAATGGATCATAGAATTCTAGATTAAATGCCTCTTGGCACCCAGTGATGAGACAAGAGGATAAAAGATCTATATATGGAAAAATCAAGGGGATGATCCCTATAAAAGTTATAAAGGAATTGTAAAACTACACGAGAGTGAGATATAATTCCTAAAGCAGCTCTTTCTCTAACATCTAACTTGAAATTCACAAAATCAGCAAGTAAATGTGTATTACTATAATGAAAAGGACATTTGTACTTGGATAGAGCATCTTTCAACATAGGTCTAAATAATTCTTACTTGGAATTCATTAACTAAACATACACCTTCTTAGCTACATCTTGAGGAGTATCGGGGTAATCTAAGGTAGGTGTAGGGAGAAGAACATGAAGAGGTGGACGATGATCAAAATCAACCACCTTGAATTGAGATTGTGAACAACCAACACCACACATATCTTGTTTAGGGGATATATGAATTGGATACTTAATACCATGCTCATTAACACCAAGCCCTAAACCTTTATAACCTTTTTTAGTCATCATATTATATCCTATAGTATACATATCATGTAAAGCTTCTATAGAAGGTGATTGTTTATCATGTTCATGAGTAAAGGTTGTATAAGGTGGAATAATAGGTTTAGAAGAAGATTATTTTCTCTTTCCTTTAATATCATCTTGGATCAAATATGAAGGGGAAGGTAAATCCAAGAATTCTTGCACATCTGCATCATGAACCATAGTTTTCACTTTAACATAAGTATGGGAAGAACTAGGAATAGAAAATGGAGAATTAGGTGTGTTAGGAATATTAGGAATCAGATTAGGATTAGAAAGATTAGGAACTAGATTAGGGATGATAGGATTAGGATTAGGAAGATTAGGAGATGGTGTATCATCTACCAAATTCTTCACATAATCTGAAAGAGTAACAAGTCTGCCACATAAATCTTTAATGAAAGTTTTGAAAGTAGGAAGACTAGTATCTATCAATCTCACAAAAGCATAGGAAAGTGAAAGATGAAGAGTGAAAAACATAACAAAATGGATGATAATCTCATAAACATCATAAGTATGATAAAGAGATGTGAAGAGGAGGATAATAAAGAAAATAACCATACGCCAAAGCATATTAAAGATCTTCATAGCAAATGAAATATTTTTGTATTTTGTAGAATATATAGATTTTTTTTGATTTTTTTTAATTTTAAAATGCAAGAGCATAAAATAAATCTAATCTTAAGGAAAAAAATTAAAGCATCTAACACCAAAAAGAAAGAGTTGTCTATCACGGGTTCACCAAAATTTAGGATATAAAACTATATCTTTTGGGGATATAGTTTTATATCTAATGTTATTTTGTTTTAAGAAGTGTGTGTTGAGGTGTAGAAAATGTTGTGGACATATAAACTTAATAAAACATGAATACTTATCTCAAAAATGAGAAAATTTGGAAATTACTATTTTTTGGTACCTGTGTTTAGTTTCAGGAAATTCTACAACCGGATCTGGCCTGGAAATGCAAAAATAGAGAAAACCCAGAAACCTTCTGTCTTTTTGAGAGAGGTCAACCTTGACCCAAAAGAGGGGTAAGATCTTACCTTGGGGAAAAATCTTACCCCAAAAAGTCAACCTTGACCTACACTATTCCAACAAAAATTATGTTCGTAGATCCTAAAAGTTCATCGAATAGGGTACTCAGATCTGAACTGTAATTCGTTGTCCAACACCTGTACCTGCAAGAAAAAGGGTTTTTTTTTGGATGAGGGGTTTTCCTTGGTCAAACCCTGGCTTGGAATTAACCTTTAAAATAAAATTGAAATAGAGAATTCTAGCAAGTAGTAGAAGTAGATCTAACAATGAAGCTATGATATTCAATAGATATGTAATTGTATTTGGAATGTAAACAAGTATGATAATATGAAAGCTTGGACTCAACACTAACAAATACAAATCAAAACCTCCATGATTGTATGCTTGGAATCCACCTTGAAGGAAGAATGAATAGATCTTTAAGATGAACAAAGGATCTTGAAGGAATATCACACCACCATGATGGATAGATCTAAGGTTTGAATGATGAATCTTGAATGCTTGAACCAAATCCCTCCAAAGTCTTGAATGCTTGATTCCTTGATCTTCAATGGAGAACTTGAATGCTTGAATGTAGATGATGGCTTGAATACTTGATTGAGATATGATAAAGAGATGTAAGATGTCACTTAATACTTGATGGAGATATGATAAAGATATGTAAGATATCACTTGATACTTGATGGAGATGGCTTGAAATGAAAGAGGAAGGCTTCCTTTTATACTAGTATAGGGCACAAACTTATAGAGAGGCTGACATGGGAGAATTAAAATCCCATTTAAACCTTAAACCATAGAAATGGACCTAGATTAAATATAATTTAAGGGTTTATCATTCCGAAATCCAAAATAGCAGACTCAAAAGTGAGAAAAGAAACTTTCTGAAACCTGACATCCTGAAACTTCTGGAATCTAAAATCTGGACCCAGGTTCAAGGTCAAGGATGACTCTGACCTAGGTTAAGGTTGATGTCAACCTTGACCAAAAAGGTCAACCTTGACCCTGAGGTCAAGGATCTCAGGGTTTCATGCCAGGGTACCAAAAACAAGCTGGAAAGAGGTGGAGAAAAAGGAAGAATGGGGGGAAAACCATGATTCAAGCCAGAGATCCCATGAAGGCATCTAACATGACCCCAAACCACCTACTTGAAGGGATAAACCAGTCCTAAATGGAAGTACTTCCATTTCCTGACGATACACTTACTATCCTAGTCAAAAACAATATTGTTAGGCAACTCATTCAATCTCAGTACTCCTCCAAAGAATAGATCAACTATATGAACAACATATAATGCTTTCCTACAAGGAATGAAATGTGACATCTTTGAAAATTTGTCTACCACAACAAATATAGAATCATTACCTCTTTGTGTCTTTGATAAGAAAATAATAAAATACATGCTAATATCTTCCCAAGGTCTACTAGGAATAGGTAAAGGTGTGTACATCCCCGTATTCTGATTTACTCCCTTAGACACTTGACAAATTCTACAAATTCTAAAAAATTTCTAAACATGCTTATACAACTAAGGCCAAAAGTATTTCTCCTTAATCAGACTCGCTATTTTATCAATTCCAAAATGTCCTACAAGTCCTCCACTATGTTTCTCCTTGATTAGATTTTCTCTTTTAGATCCTCTTAGTATACATAACTAAATACCTTTGAATAACATACCTTCTTGAATGAAGTAATCAACCCACTTACTCTGATTATCTGTGATCGGTTTGTTACATACTTTGCAAGGTTCTAAAAATTTAGGATTAGTTTCATACAAACTTTTAAAATCATCAAAACCAAGTACCTTAATTCTCAACATAGTTAATAACCTTCTTCTTCTCAATGCATATGTAACCCTATTTCAAAATCCACTTCTATGCTTCAATACAAAAGTATAATTCTACATGTACTCAACCCACTTCATATGTCTTTGATTCAACTTATTATGACTACCCAAATACTATAACTCTTTATGATCGGTGTACAAAAAAAATTCCTAAGGCATCAAATAATGTCTCCACTTCTTTATAGCTTGAACAATAGCATAAATTCTTTACCATATACTCCATACTTTCTCTTAGCATCATTCAATTTCTCACTATAAAAAGAAATAGGCTTACCTTCTTGACTCAATACTGCTCTTATTGCACTTCCACTTGTATCACAATCAACTTGTAATACCTTAGAGAAATTAGGTAAAGCCAACACCGATAATTCAATTAATTTCTACTTCAAGGTCTCAAAACTTATGTCAGCTCCATGTGTCCACTTGAAATATTTCTTGTCTCCTCTCATTGTCTCTATCATAGCATTAAAAATAGAACTAAGATTCCTTATGAAAATTCAATAGAAACTTGCCAATCCATGAAAAGATCTAACTTCACTAGCATTCACAGGTGTAGGCCATTTAAAAATTTCTTTGACTTTCTCAAAATCCATCTTCAAACCTTCACCTAAAATCACAAAACCCAAGTACACTATATCTTCATGAAAGAATATTTCTTCAATTTAATCAACAAATATTCCTCTTTAAATCTATATATTACTTATATTATATGAAACAAATGATCTTACTCATTCTTACTAAATATCAGAATGACATCCAAGTAAACAATCACAAACTTACCCAATAATTTAATCAAAACATCATTCATCAACCTCATAAAAGTACTAGGTGCATTAGTCAAACCAAAACGCATAACCAACCACTCATACAAACCTTATGTTCTCTTAAAAGAAGTCTTCCATTTATCTCCTTCTCTTATTCTGATCTAATGATAGCCACTCTTTAAATCAATTTTGGTAACTTACTTTTCTCCACTCAAATTATCCATGATATCATCAATCCTAGGCAATGGAAACTAGTATTTCATTGTGATCCTATTTATAGCTCTTGAATCGGTACACATTATCCATTATCCATTCTTCTTAGTTGCCAAAATAGCTAGTACTAGACATGGAATCAAGCTTTCTCTAATTAAACCTTTCTACAACAATTCTTGAACTTTGTCTATTCAACTCTTCATTTTCTATAGGTGTCAACTGGTAAGGTGTCTTATTTGGTAAACTAGCTCCCAGTATCAGATCCATGCAGTGAATAATGCTTCTAATAGGGGGTAACCCATCAAGTGCATTATCTAAAATGATATATTTAATTTTTTTCAACAACTCTTTAACCTCAATCGGTGAATAAACTTATGTCTTCACAACTGGTCTATTAGGAATCAAGGTATAACATACATCATTCTTCTTCAAACCCTTTATGAACTCTTTTCCTTCAAGAAAGAAAACTCTAATAGTAGTGCAATTTTCACTTTTAAATTATTTTACTAGAGGTAACAAACCTTGTTTCTTCCTATTAGCCACAATAGCATACCTATTCGATCTACCATCATGTATAGCTTGTCTATCATATTTCAATGGTCTACCGAACAAGATTTGACTATAATCCATCGCATAATATCACAAAGAACTTCATCATGATAATTTCCAATCTTATATTTCACAAGACATTGTTCACTTACCAAAATTTTATGCTCATCCTTAATCTAAGAAATCTGATAGGGCTTAGAGTTCTTCATGCTTAGTAACTGCAACTTTTTAACTGTCTCTTCTAATGCCAAATTCTCTAAACTTCCACTATCAATAATCACCTTGCAACACTTTATAGAAACTTTAAATCTAGTTTTGAATAATCCTTTCCTCAAAGGGTCCTTAGTAGTTTCTTCATTCAACAAATCTCTCCTAATCATCACATTTTCACGACCTTCCATTTGGTTCAATATTGCTTCTAATAGGGGGTAACGCATCAAGTTCATTATCTAAAATGATATATTTAATTTTTTTCAACAACTCTTTAACCTCAATCGGTGAATCAACTTATGTCTTCACAACTGGTCTATTAGGAATCAAGGTATAACATACATCAATGTTCTTCAAACCCTTTATGAACTCTTTTCCTTCAAGAAACAAAACTCTAATAGTAGTGCAATTTTCACTTTTAAATTATTTTACTAGGGGTAACAAACCTTGTTTCTTCCTATTAGCCACAATATCATACCTATTCAATCTACCATCATGTATATCTTGTCTATCATATTTCAATGGTCTACTGAACAAGATTTGACAATAATCCATCGCATAATATCACAAAGAACTTCATCATGATAATTTCCAATCTTATATTTCACAAGACATTGTTCACTTACCAAAATTTTATGCTCATCCTTAATCCAAGAAATCTGATAGGGCTTAGAGTTCTTCATGCTTAGTAACTACAACTTTTTAACTATCTCTTCTGATGCCAAATTCTCTAAACTTCCACTGTCAATAATCACCCTGCAACACTTTATAGAAACTTTACATCTAGTTTTGAATAATCCTTTCCTCGAAGGGTCCTCAATAGTTCCTTCATTCAACAAATCTCTCCTAATCATCACATTTTCATGACCTTCCATTTGGTTCAATAATGCTTCTAATAGGGGGTAACCCATCAAGTGCATTATCTAAAATGATATATTTAAATTTTTTCAACAACTCTTTAACCTCAATCAGTGAATCAACTTATGTCTTCACAACTAGTCTATTAGGAATCAAGGTATAACATACATCATTCTTCTTCAAACCCTTTATGAATTTTTTTCCTTCAAGAAAGAAAACTCTAATAGTAGTGCAATTTTCACTTTTAAATTATTTTACTAGGGGTAACAAACCTTGTTTCTTCCTATTAGCCACAATAGCATACCTATTCGATCTACCATCATGTATAGCTTGTCTATCATATTTCAATGGTCTACCGAACAAGATTTGACTATAATCCATCGCATAATATCACAAAGAACTTCATCATGATAATTTCCAATCTTATATTTCACAAGATGTTGTTCACTTACCAAAATTTTATGCTCATCCTTAATCCAAGAAATTTGATAGGGCTTAGAGTTCTTCATGCTTAGTAACTGCAACTTTTTAACTGTCTCTTCTGATGCCAAATTCTCTAAACTTCCACTGTCAATAATCACCTTGCAACACTTTATAGAAACTTTACATCTAGTTTTGAATAATCCTTTCCTCGAAGGGTCCTCAATAGTTCCTTCATTCAACAAATCTCTCCTAATCATCACATTTTCACGACCTTCCATTTGGTTCAATAATGCTTCTAATAGGGGGTAACCCATAAAATGCATTATCTAAAATGATATATTTAAATTTTTTCAACAACTCTTTAACCTCAATCGGTGAATCAACTTATGTCTTCACAACTGATCTATTAGGAATCAAGGTATAACATACATCATTCTTCTTCAAACCCTTTATGAATTTTTTTCCTTAAAGAAAGAAAACTCTAATAGTAGTGCAATTTTCACTTTTAAATTATTTTACTAGGGGTAACAAACCTTGTTTCTTCCTATTAGCTACAATAGCATACCTATTCAATCTACCATCATGTATAGCTTGTCTATCATATTTCAATGGTCTATCGAACAAGATTTGACAATAATGCATCGCATAATATCACAAAGAACTTCATCATGATAATTTCCAATCTTATATTTCACAAGATGTTGTTCACTTACCAAAATTTTATGCTCATCCTTAATCCAAGAAATCTGATAGGGCTTAGAGTTCTTCATGCTTAGTAACTACAAATTTTTAACTATCTCTTCTGATGCCAAATTCTCTAAACTTCCACTGTTAATAATCACCTTGCAACACTTTATAGAAACTTTACATCTAGTTTTTAATAATCCTTTCCTCGAAGTGTCCTTAGTAGTTCCTTCATTCAAAAAATCTCTCCTAATCATCACATTTTCATGACCTTCCATTTGGTTCAATTAATCAATTGTACCTTCCTACACAAGTGCATTCCTACTACTACTAACAGTGTTCTTAAATTCAAATTTTTTATGTCCTTCTTCACCACACTTGAAACAAGTGCCCTTAAACCAAGTTCTATCTTCTCTTTTATGATCATTACCCCTAGGGTAAATACATCTTCTATAACCTCCTCTTCCTCAATGTGAAATTTCTCATTTCCACTCTAATTTTCCTTTATCCTGATTTGTCTTATCTTGATTAGATCTTCTACTTTCTCCATAAGATCTGTCTCTTACTCTATAAATTATACCACCTCTTCCTCTCTGCCTTTTTTCATGTTTCTTGTTTAGCTTCTCCTCTTCCTTTAATGCAAATTGATAGGCTTCTTCAATGTTATTTATCTTTACAAAACTAATTTCATCTTTTATAGATGTTCTTAATCCTTCCAAATTTTGCATTCTTCTCAACAAACTAACTTGATAATCACCTATTAATAATTTACCTTTCAATTTGTTTTTCATCTTATCTCATACCTTGATCTTCTCTTTTCCTCTTCTTTGGTGATCAAGATGCCAATGTTCCCACCACAAGGATGCATGTCCTTTCAATTTTGTACCAAAATGTTTCACCTTATCCATTGGTGTGCCTTCATATTCAAAATAATTCTTCATCTCAGATATTCGGTCCAACAACTCATCTAAATCCAACTTTCCACTATACTCAGGAGGATTATATTATGGTTTAGAATTTACACTTTTCAAAATGCTTAGAAATATTTCCTTGGCTTTGTTGGTGCTCAAAAGTGCTGGACCATTTTGAGGCTAACTGATAGGCACAAAAAAAGTGCCTCTGCAATTCTGACTCGATCGAGCCAAGGCTGGTAGGCCTGAATCCACAAGTGCTTTTAAATTGCACAAACACATACACAAACAAAAGAAATTCCTTCCAAAGGGGTAAACAATTCTTGGAGGAAAATAACCTAATCTCCTAATAGCTAAAAAGTATGATATTCAAACTAAGATTACACTATCACTAAAAAACTAATAGAATGCTTTGTAAAGAGAGATATCAGATTTAATATGTAAACTGTAAAAAGAACCAAATAATAATTACAAATGAAATGAGATCAGTGCTTGATACAAAATTGGGAATAGAGTCAATTACATTCAATCATACATATAGTCAGAGACGGTTTTAAGGTAACTCACTCCTATAAAGAGAGACCATCATCCTACAGGCATCCATTTAATGACAAATTTAAAATAATTTATACAATTAATCCTATTGATTTTAACCCAAATTAAGAGGCTGAAAGGAACAACAATAGGTTCACAGACCATGCAATTTCTATTCGAATTGTACAAATTAACCTTAAACAAATGAATCAAGGAAAAGAACACAGTAGGATACCCTGGTTCATAGAGTAATCTAAAAAACTAATTGAAGATAAAAACTATATAACCTCAAAAAGCATAAACAACTTATCTGACATTAGCATTTGCAAAATTGAAAATTAGGTCCAAATCTATAGTCCAGGAGATTTTTCCCAATTGTGTTGTGATGTACCAATTGATTAAAAATGTTTGAATATAAATATAATATTCAATGGTTCTCTGTGAAAAGACATGCCCCTTCACGGGACCTAATCCCGGTAACTAACCCTATAAATTACAAATTAAACCATAATAATGGTTCTTAGGGAAATATTTCCCATACAATAAATTTGATTTGTTATGATCTTAGGTGCTTGTGCATAATAATCCAATTCCTCATGTTAATGCCTACACAAAAACACCCGACATTAGTAAATAAAATTTAAAATTAAATTTGTCATATTAATATTGTTTGAAGTTTTCAATATGATCCTTATAAAATTATCCATTCATTATTCAATAGTTAATTGAAATAAATTCATGCGATAATTTTATAAATGTATTTGATAATAAAAGTGGAGTATAAATAAAAATTAAATATTAATCATAAGTTGCCCACATTAATTATCAAAACATAATTAATTTCAATAATAAGATAATACCTAAAACATTAAATAAAAATATGACATTATATTTTAAATGCAAAATCTTACTTTTTAACCATAACATATTCATTTGAAAATACAAACATTCACAAAATAAAACAATATAAATTATAATATAGAAAAGTTTCTTAAATCATTAGGGTATAAAAGTTTTACAACTTGCCCTAAAAAAAGGGAGCATTCACCTTAGTATCTTTGATATTTCAAAATAATATACTTAGGGAAAGTATTAGTTTTGTTTCAAGAATATTAACCCTAATATTATAAATATTACTAATGTATAAAATAACCATATTATCAAAATACATATAGTTTAGGAATAATTTCACTTTCACAAAAAAACCCTAAAATGAATACATTGAAATGAAGGAGAGAAATAAAATGAAAACATTCACTTCAAATCAATTAATTATTATTTCCTAAAATGAAAAAGCTACAAATAAATTACAATGGTAATGTATAATCACTTAAGCCCTTTTTACCCTACAAGTTAAAATTTTAAAATTAAAAATATATTAGGGTAAGATAAAAGTTACATTTAGGTATGTGAAGATTTAAAGATTAATATCAATTAAAAACTTCAAAACCTAAAAACATAATAATCCTCAACATAATTTATTTTGATATGATTTTCCACTTTAGGGTTTTTAGGACAAATTATAGATTAAATTAAGAAAGGCACTCACATTAGAAAAATAATAATTTCATGAAATATAAAATTTCTATGACACACACATACTAAAGAAAAACAATATATTTATTTCTAAATTATTAAAAGGAAATAAAGTAATCTTTAATTAATACCTTTATTTGCACCCACATTCTCAAGGAATAGCATAGGTCAATCAGTAAGGGTAGAGTCGGGTAGTTAGGATAGGAAGAAAGGATGGGTTGAGAGGTCGAGTGTTCAACTCCCTCTCCCCATTCATTTTTCCTAAAATCGAGAAAATAAAAAATACATAGGAAATATTATTTCATTATCGAATTGAAAAGTAACTAAGGAAAGAATTACTCCCTATGTAAGAAATTGTGTTGACTTTTCACCTACACATGGAAACATAAATAAATTAGTTTCTCTTCCTAATCCTCTTGAAGAAAATAAATAGACTAACTAGTTAGAGGGTAGGAGGGTAGGTAGGAAAAAGGTTGGCTTGAGAGGTCGAGGGTTCAACTCCCTCTCACCACCTTTTTTATTATTTTTATAATTATTTTTTATTTCAAAATGAATGTGCATTAAATTAATTGAAATAAAATAACTAACAACCTGATACATGAAAATAGAATAATGAAAAACATATATGCCTTTTTATTCATTTTATTTTTTGAACATAGGGAAATTATATAAAACTGAAATGGAAGACCATACTTCCCTGATGTTTTTTGTGTATTTAGAACCTAAATTTTTAGGTGTCAACAAGATTGTTCAAGAATAGGGGCTTCTTCTTCTCCTTCTTCTACCTCTTTAGCTTCTTCTTCACTACAATCTTCAATAGGTCTTCCGCTTATTCAAGTTGTCTCAACAACTTCAATCCTAGCAGAGATATGTCTCAACATATCCAACACAGTAGGACTAGCATCTCTCCTTCCTTAGACCATCTTTGCAACCCTCTTTAATTATACGCCAAAATACAATTTTCCACCCTATAGCCAATTCAACTAGGGCTTTCTACAAAATAAACTTGCTCTGATACCACTTGATGTAGTCATGAGTGGTAGATCCCCATAGAGGAGATCGATCATGTATCCAGAGTACACAAGAAGAAATAACATAACATAAATAGAGAGAATGATAGATCAAATATATTTATTCAAAGATCAAACAATATACATGTCAGGTTATCAGGCCTCCCCAGTTATGGCTATATACAAAGAAATGAATCTCAAATCCTATTAATGATCTGTCAAAGTCTTACATCCAGATTATGTGAATCAACTATCTATCAAACTAACCTCCCTCTAAAGATACATAAAGTTATTACATATAGATAACACCTCAAAGTCATTCAAGAAAGAATTACATTCCCCAAGAACAAGAAACTTGTACAAAAAATAGCTCTGACCCAAAAAGGTAACAAAGATCCAAGCATAGGAAACCACAAGGAGCATGATCATAGGGATTGATCTATAGAAGATCCATGAAAAAAAAACCATAATCGTAACTGCTAAAAACCAAAGATCCACAATCGCACATCGAATCTCCAAATAGGTCCAAGAAAGAAATGAACACATTACCTAGGGATAGAAAATGGATCAGATCTCAAACATCCATGAACATCAGGAGGTGAAATCATAGGAAGATGATCCCAAAGAGGTCTCAAGAAATACTATACAATTGCACACTTGATCTAAAACAAATGATGTTTAGCCAACATAATCTATCTAATAAGTATACCAGAAAAATACAAAGAACTATTTTTTTTATTGATGCAAGATTGCGGTGAACCTTAGATGCTCATGTATCACTTTTATAGGAATGAATGTATTGATATTGTTAACTCCAAATGATGGTGATGATGATGAAGACTGAGATCATAGGTATACATGATTTTAGAAGGATTAGATCAATTTTTATTTTGTCATTAATGTCAAGAAATTGATTTCCAATTTATATTGATTTTTTGTATCATTAGGAGTATGACATAAGTTTAGTGGGTTAAGGAAAAAGAGGGAGTGAAAAGTTGTGAAGTTGAAGAACTTAATTAGGTAGATAATACAAATCTGACAATGATAAGGCAATAATTATTTAGTTATTTTCTACTTTACATTTGATAATATCAAGTCCGTAAAGGAGATTAGATAAGTCAGAAAATAAAATAGTTTAGTTACTAAGCATGAAGAAGTTATCGATAAAAGGAAAGTAATTTTTGAGTGAAGAAAATAGAGTTTCGGTTGAAGGAAAAGGAGTTAGCCACCAAGCATGGAACAAAAATCAAAGATAAGGATCATAATGACATTTAGCACTAGTACATTCGAGTCATTTTTCCAATGGCTAGCTATCACTGTTCCAACACCAAACCATTTACCAAGCAACACTACCCACCATTGCAGTTTTGGTGTCAATAGTAATGAGGGCTAGTGTGACCATCGTAATCATGATGACACACACCATTGGAATCTGCAGGGTAAAAGGGCCTACGAATTGGTCAAAGAGGTGGCTAAGATTCCATCAGGACTTATTTTGATGTCACAATTACAATGGCATTAGGACAAAATTGTTGAACAAGTGATGGCTATCTGTCAGAGATTTTTGATAGATAGTCATCACATGCCGTTAGAAACCTTCATCATGCCCAATGCTTTGTTGTCAGCAGTTCTTGGATGGCTGTCATAATTGTGACGGTATGTTGTAATATATATATATATATATATATATATATATATATATATATATATATATATATATATATATATATATATATATATATATATATATATATATATATATATATATATATATATATATATATATATATATATATATATATATATATATATATATATCATGCATGGAGTGAGAACCATGAGGAATTGCATGGATGTTGGTTCTAATTAAAAGAGAACCATGGTGTATCATTCTCCAAATTCTTCTTAGAAGAAGCATCATGCTCATCTTTTTAAGCTTGATGAACAATTCTTCTTTGAATCACTTATGATTTTGTTGCAATCCTCATTGTCTATTTAATGTATCAAGGATGATGAATTAAAAATCCTCTACTATGCTTCAGATATTAGATGGTCTTATTGGGTTTTCATTTTAATATGTCTCACCTCCATAACTCTAAAGATCAAAATCTATTTCAAAAGGATGCATACCCTTGTCTTGATAGGTGACATATACTTGGTGAAGTATGAGAGTTGAGTACATTTATGCAAAATTTATACAAAGTAGATGTTGTTGGAAAAATGGTCAATGCTCCCCTTAGGATTCATTACATGGTTTAACATCCTCCTATGTCTTCTACAAGTCTAGTGGTTGTATCGGACATTAATAGGTTGATCTTTTGGTGCAACGACAACCACTACTTGAAACAAGTGGTATCAGAGCTGGGTCATAGGTTTGAATCCCCTTAGGTAACACTGAGGGGGAGATTGTTGGAAAAATGGTCAACACTCCCCTCAGGATTCATGACATGGCTTAACAACCTCATGTGTCTTCTATAAGTCTAGTGGTTGTATCAGGCATTAACAGGTCGATCTTTTGGTGCAACAACAACCACTACTTGTAACAGATGTATCTTACAAATTTGGCCTCCTTATTTCTCATATCTAAATCCTTGCCAGTTGGTATTTTGTCAAACATTTTGTTTTCTTTATCAATGCTTCAAGCTACTTGACACTTGTATTTCTTTGTAATAATTCTTCATGTCATGGTTTTTCTCAAAACTTGTTGCATTCATCTATTGTAGTTTGTCAGGGCCTGACAACTACATAGCATATGAAAATTGTGTGGCTTCCATATTTTAATTACTGTGATGATGTGTAGGAAGCTTTGACTTTTGAGGCCTTCGGTGAGTAGAAAATATAGTCTTCATAAGTTCCTTGCAGCACATTGGACACCGTGGCTTTTCATGCCTTTGAGTTTCCTCAATGTGCTTCTCACATAATACATCTGAACAAAAAATTATAATAACCTCTATCGCTAGTGATAGGCACATTCAACGACAAAAAATCATCCCTGTCTTGCAAAATTGATTGGTTTTCCTTAGAGAAAAGGTCTTTGTTGATAATGTATTTTTTGATTTGGTAGTTTGATATGTGTGATCACTATTTCACCTTAAAGAATTCTCAATGTAGCTCCGTGAGTATGCAAAATGATTATGATGATGATCTAGATATGAGATTCAAGAATGATGAATTTAACATGGGTGAGATAATAGCTAGAATGATGATGATGTGCAAGATAATGGATGCAAAGACTAAACTGGATTTGATGATGGTATGAGTGTGGAGTCAATTCGGCACTATAAGTTTACTATACATGAAAGAGGATGACAATTTTAGAGATAAAATGACATTATGAATTTTCTTAAAATAGAATTGCATGATTTGTGAAGGAAAATGAGGGCATTAAATAGGAAATTTACGAAATGTAAGGGGTCTCCAAAATGAAACACTTGTCTTCCTTGATGATAATTGTCAATGCAAAGGGTACTGACATGTGAAGGGGAGGTCATGTTCCAATTATCTTTATGTTAGGAAATTCATTTATACATCCTAAAACCCCCTATACCATCATCTTGATGTTATAGACATAATCTTAATTCAATTAATGTTTGTTCAAACATCCTAAAGCAAAGGACTAATAATAAAAATCCCTAAGAATAGATAGTTTTAAGTAACAATTCATTATCATAGAAAACCTAAGGCATGAAATATAATGATAATAGTAAATACTTGTACGTTAATATTGACAATTGGTTACAAAGAAATATTCATGCAATTAATAAAAATGATTTGAAATCTTAGTAATACTCATACACACTTTATGGTCTTCATTTACAACAATCATCTTATAATGAATATGATTAAGCCACAAAATGAAAATAGGGGAAGGTTGACAAGTGTTGAAGAAATTACATTGTAACCACACAACCTCCAATAGAGTAAATAATATTTGTGGCTCTAGTAAAGTAAAGAACCAATCTGGTTGGTGCAGAGTGTTTTACATCTTCAACCTATTTAATTGAAACACAGTTAGATATTCACAAATTCAAATGAGGCATTGTCAAAGAACTTGTCTAGAAAATCATTCATGTAATAATGCAATGTGGATATCTAATTCTTGATGAAGGATTCTCCCCTTAATACCACAAACACATAATAGAAACAGAGAAACAACAACAATTTGCAAAAATAGAAAATGGGCTTCTTATTATCTCCATAAATGTGGAATTACAAATTTTAGAATTACAATATGCAACACCACATGGACATTTTCCCTTACACTATTCTATAGGAAAAAGCCTTAAATCATTACCCAGATCTACCCAGAGCTACCCTAAACAACACTACATGCCTTCCTTATATAGGCAATTTCCACCGCCCCAGAAGGTTCCAAAAATTTAGCCCTTAAGGGAATCCCTTTCCTTTCGAATCAAGGAGTAATGAATCCATTATTCACTACATGGATCTGATACTGGGAGATAGTTTACCAAATAAGACACCTTGCCAGTTGACACATACTAGAAAATGAAGAGTTGAATATACAAGTATCAGATCCATGTAGCGAATAATGCTTCTAATAGGGGGATTCTATCCCATAAAGATATGGTTAAGGGAATCCCTTTCCTTCCGAATCAAGGAGTAATGAATCCATTTTTTCATCCATTCTCCTCTCTTGTGACCTCATGACTTGACCTAAATGACTGATGAGTTGAGAATCCACACATCACTACCACATATTTACTAAGATATTTTCAGAATGCTATGAAATCTCCAAAATTGAATTGGAAAGAGAAAATGTATTGTTGGGTTTGAACTTGTATATGCATTAAAGGAGTCTAATCTCTTCCCAATAGTTCCTTTTCATCACCAAACTAGTTCTTTCAACTAACCAATCTATTTCTCTGATTAATTGGTAATTAATCCTCTTTATTATATTTCTTAGTGCTAAGGTTTATTAATTATTATTCTTCTTATTAAGTCGACACATATTATCGCTCAAAATATACTTGATTACAAGATTAATGATATGGGATGTTATTATCATTCTTAATGATTCCTATTGATCCCCCTTGAGTTTATATGGCATCATAGTATTAAAACATATTGATTCATATTATTACAACAATTAGGAAGTAGAAAAAATGTATTATTTGGTAACATCCTACATCAAATATTGTACCTCATTCAACTATTGTTTATGTTTCTCCAAATGTTGCAAAAAGTCAAGAGTATCTCCATATTTTTTTTAGCCTCCTCTTGTTCCATCTTTTTCTTTTTCTCTATAAGAAGAGTCAAGAGGTAGTCCAACTCTTTTGCTGATACTTCTACTCCCTATATAATCAATACAAGAACAATGATCAAATGTCAATTATAAATTAAATGTACTAATGTTATATGCTTATCAATGTGCAATGAGTAACCTTGTGCTCTTAATTGAAAATATTGACAACACATATACATATATAGATATAAAAAATGAACAAAAAAAACATGATTAAGCTAGAAGTTCCAAAAAAATAAAGAATTTATCTGAAAATATCACAAATCATATGAATGGAAGAAAAAGTTTCAAAAAGGACCGTCATTATTCATTGCTCATTGTTTGTTCACTATTCTCAATCAGATCAAAACTATTTTTAAATATAGATCCAATGTACATTTGTGTTCATTAAAGTCCTTAGGATTGGTTGTTGTATTAGTCATCTCTAATCATCTAGATCAGGGTTCCCAAAGGAGTTGTTCAGTCTTGTATCCTATCCATTGTCATAACTAGGACAATCTTATACTAGACATTCCATTTGTCAAGGTTGTTGACCACATAGGGGTATGGTACTATTTAGGGTCTCCTTGAATGTTGAAAGGTCACACCTTATCAATGCCATTGGAAGCATGAATAGTAGTGCCATAGAGAATAAGGTCACCCAAAGGTTAACCGAGTATTAGTTTTAACTGAGTGAAAGGTTAACCAAGTATTAGTTTTAACTGAGTATTAGTTTTAACTGAGTGAAAGGTTATGTTAACCGAGCTATTTGTACTTTTTTGTATTCTTTGAGTTTGATAGTTTTCTGTGAGATGTAAGTAGGTCAAGCATTTATTGCAAAAGTTTTGAGCAGGAATTTGAAAAAGGTTATAAATAGACGATGAACTTAGTTCATTTTTCACCTATGATTTTGAAAAGAAAAACAGTTTCCAGAGTGATTTCAAGAAATGGATTTTCAAAGCGTTTAAGAGATATTTCAGAATATTCCAAGTGATTTCATCGGCATTTTTCGCATAAGTACTATCACTGCCAAGCTATTCATACTAGTATTTACTAAAATCCCATTTCATGAAACAATGGCATCCACATCGAAGAACAAATCCAAGTTTGCAGAGGAGGAGAAAGTAAATCTTATAGTGTCTGCTACTTGCAATGAACCCCGATACAAACTTCATCCTGAAGTCGCATCGCAAATTGATCAAGTTGGAGCTTTCTCAAGCATACCACCTAGGGTTCTACTGGTCGAGGACATGAGATCATTTATTCACTACAAGATAGGTGAAATAAGAGATTTTGACATGTATGCAGCTTACCAGAAGCTATGTAGAGAAGATGGAAAGCTGAAACCCAAACACAAACAACTGGAAGTTATTGGTTTAAACAATGCCCTAAATTTTTTGAAGGAATTCAAGAGTGAATGGACTAGGGTTGTTCTCAGTCAGTTTCATGATGGAAATGTTTGGTTGGATGAGCCAGTAAAGATTACTAGGAAGATGATTCATGATGTCATCGGGTTTCCTACCACTGATAAGGTGTTGGTACTCTAAAAAATCTAGATAGTTTTGAGCCCATAATCAGAAATTTTCCTAAGGCAAAGTTCAGTGCTTAAAAAACCACTGTGAAAAATCTAATTATAAAGTATTATGGCCAAAACCCTAGCTTAACCTGAGATCTATTATATTCGAGCATTACTTTTTGCTCACTAACTCTCTGAAATAAGCATGTGCTATATTGAAGCCTTTTAAAATGCCCACTTTATGTTATGTTACTAGGTCACTTGGTGGGGTCCCTTTTGATAAATCCTTTTAAAACCTTTGGTTTTCCCCGTTTATTTTCTTAGAGTTCTTTCCTTTAAAACTTGTGGTTGTCGTTAAATCTCAAGCTTCGTTGTTGTCATAGTTTCTGACATACAAAGTAGCGACAGGGTGACACCTGTCTAGGTAGGCCTAGTCTTCATTCTTAGCTATCAGTTAAGTGTCAGAATCAATCGATGACTATCGTTATACTATTGAACCGAGTTGCATGCCTTTTAATCCTATGAAATAGCAACAAGCGTCCAATCAACATTTTGCTGACAAAGGCAGGTTCTAGCTTGTCAGTCTCCATGGCAGTTCTCTCATGTTGACAAGTGTCCAAGGTGACATTATACGGTGGGGTCTCCATTTCTTTTGAAAAGATAAACTTCCAACAGATCTAGCGGTTGTCATTACACCGCAGGGATGAGATGCTCAATTTTTTAGGCTTGCAAATTAGCGATGATCGTCTGATTTCACATGTCAGATGCAGGTTGAGGAGTGGGTCCTTAATCGCCAGGTCATGCTGATTTGTCTAAATTTCATTGGTCACAGTCAACATTGACATAGCAATTACTATTTTAATAAAGGTTTCGTAAAGTGGAAAGTGGGGACAAAGTTTCATAAATTATGAGGATCATCCGATTGAATAAGCATCTATCGTTATCGTTATATCTCGATCTGACTTTCTTGACAGTTTTTTATCAGCACTTCAGTGACGTGATGACATGTTTCCCAAGGAGAACTGACAGTTGGATGCACGATCAGCAAGACCAGCCAACCGAATAGCGTCATGTGGCAGGGAGGTGTACACAGGCCCAACTGGGTGATGAGGTGGATCATCAAACAAATAGGATAATGCCATGTAGCATGTAGGCCCATTTTGAATTTCAAAGGTCTACACAAATAAATTAAAATAGATTATATAATCTGCACTATATAATAAATTCAAATTTTAAATGGTGGAGACTGTTCGCAGAAATAGTGTCTGAAGGCTTCATTTTAACCCAAATATGGCCATATAATATATCGACAGAATTGGCATGAAACGAGGAATCCAATGCCATAGTTAAAATCTGATTTGATCAAGTGGGTGATAGCCGTAATGGCTTTTTTAATCTGGGATCAGAATTTGGTGAAGATTTTTCAATCCAGACTTGATTGATTTGCAGATCTGACAAAGGGGGAAGAATCAAATTTCTTGCAAGTTGGTTTCTTTGAAGATATTTTTCTTTGGTTTCATGAATAGATCATATTTGTTGCTTCTTCCAAGGTATTCATTATTGATTTGATCTTTTTCAGAGGAAGTAGCTGATTATTTTCGAGAATGTCTTGCAGAGGTACAAACATATCAGATTTCTTTATCTTCTAGATTTTGGGATTGTTGGTTAGGTTTAGGGATTTTGACCTAAATGATATTTTTCTCATTGTATCCTTGTCTCTATAAAAGGAATTTTATGATCACTTAGAAGGGCTAGCTGGAAATTCTTGACACAGGAAGCTAAAAAGCTAAATGTGTATCCTCAGTCCAGATTGTAATATGTTTTGCTAGTTGTATCAGTAGAGGGGAAAAAACCTTCAAAGTCTTTTGCATATTGTCTAAGAGTTGTATTCTAGAATAGTTTGTAATACAAGAACTTGAATCCTTATACTCAATGAAATTTTTAGTTTTCAGATCTCTCCTTTGGTTGTGCTTCTTGAGTTTTGGGTTTTCTGATTCATTACTCAGATTTTATTTGCATATGTGTTTTATTTTTCAGCCTTGATCAAGGATCAAGTTAAAGGTCTTTGAATGAATCATAGATTCATTTGGTTCAACTAAAAGGATGTTTGTAAGCAGTGTATGAATCTGGTTTATTGTATTTATGGCTTGGAATCTGTATTTTTGTATTCTGTATCTATCTCAAATATATTGCCCACTGGACAAGGCACTGATCAGAAATCTGTATCTCTTGTAGTAATGCAATTTGGCATGGTTGTTTACATTCTGCAAGAAATCAAGTTCAAATCCTTTCTATTCTTTCAGTTTTATGTATTTAGGCCTCGGTTATTTCATAGCAATGGAGAGTCAATGAGTGACTGGTTATCATTTAGTACTTTCTTGCTATTATCTTCTTTGTTCAATCTAGTCTTGGTGTGGTAAAGAGTGTTTCATTTACTGGATTAGGTGCACCTGCCTTGGTTTTGCAGAGCCAAAGGTGAAGAGGGCAGTCTTGTCCCTATAGTTGGTCCAGTTACCTATAGATTTCTCACATTTGGAACTAAACCATCCTTAATATCAGTCATAGGTATATTGGTATCTCTAGGAGTGTAAAATCCTATCCAGGAACCAACAAAATGGTGACTCTACTGGGGAATAAGAACATAACAAAGAAATAAATCAGTTCAGAATCTCTTGTTATATTATAAACTTTCAATATCTTACTATCCAGATTGATTCAGCCCATTTGAGTCACCAACAAAATGGTGACTCTACTGGAGAGATGATAATCATGAGTAAATAATGGAGGTTCCAAGTTGAGCTAGACTCCTAGCTTGCTTATTTCAATTAGTTGATATCTCTAGTGTTGTAAATCAGTTATAAATAATGTGGGTACGTGTAGAGCTAGACTCCTGGCCGACTTATTTGTTATCCAGTGGTTTCCATTAAAGTGTATAAGAGTCATTTTTAAAAAGTTAAATCATCTCACCAAGTTGTGAGTGGCGACTCTAAGTTCTTTGTTTGATCAGTGCATATAATGATATATTTTTAGTCCTAATAAACAGTTTATATACCTTGTTGAAGTTTTGTTATGTTGGTGGAAAGAAATATAGAAAGAGTTTTCAGTGATTAAAGTGTTTTTCCTCTTCAAGGAGGTGGCAGCTCTACAAAGTTTTTAGCAAAGCAAATTTTATATTCAGAGGCTTTCCATTCAGCGAGTTGAGTTTCAACTTCGACACTTCCAGGTATTTTTGATCTTCATGTGTTTTTCCATAAGATCAGCTGTAAAGTATTTTGTTCCCTATCAAGTGTTTTAGCACTAGTAAGAAGGGAAGAATGACATAGACAAATTCATGTTTCCATGTTGAATATCTTTTCATGAAACTTTAAATTTACTGTCATAGAGTTTCAAATATTTTGGTATACCTCTTGTAAAGATAGAACAAGACGAATAGTTCTCATCTTGTTTCAAACCAAATGGGTAATCAACAAATAAGTCAGCCTAAAAGGTTTTGTTTCATCAGGATGGGTAAAGCTTTAAGTTTTGATCATGTTCATGGATCCCCAAATTCTTTCCCTAGTGAGGTCATTAATTTGATTCTAGTCTTTGATGATCAGTCAGATTCAGCATTAGAGCATATTCTAGTATTCTTTAGATTTGTTTTAAAATATCAAATTTATGATGAAGATGTCAGCATGATGTTTTTTGGGAGATCTCTCAAAGGGGTTGCAGCTGATTGGTACTTGAGTTTACCCCCAAAATGTGTTTCCTCATTGTCTAAATTCAAGTGGTTGTTCTTAGAAGAATTTGCTAATGATGATGAATAGGATAAGTTACTAAAGGATCATCCACAAAGAAAGAATAAAAATAGTGTCCTAGAGCATCCTATGTTTAAAGATGAGAATGTTTCTTAGAATGATAAAGTTATGTCAGAAGAATATTCAGATTGTAGTAATGATAAAGAATATTGAGGATGAGTTGCTTCTGGACTTGTGTGAACCAGTGTTGAAAAATTAGAACAACATTTCTCATGTTTCTAGAATTTACATCGGTTGTGATTCTTTACCGAGTAAGGAGGTGTGTTCTTTTGGTAATGAAAATGATGAGGTTTCTGATATAAATTGTGCATGTTTTTCTGATCATAAAGAGGCAATGCATACGAATGAATTAAGCTCTCATACTCTCAGCATTGATGAGATCTTAGATATGTTGACAGTTGAGTATAGTAAGGTTACACATCTATTCAGTCAGCAAATGTTAGGCCCTGTTGATTTTTGTTTTGATATTGAAGATGTTGCAGAGGATTTGTGTAAATATGAATCCTTTGGTGAGAATGATCAGGGTATGAGTTCTTGTGATGATCATGAGTTGGTTGTGGAAACAAAATCAGATTGCGGGGATATGACAGAAAGATTATCTTCTGAGAAGCTCTATACAAACAAACTTGATGATGCTGATAGTGAATTCAGTGAATATCAAGATGTTAGAGAAGAGTCTATAGTTGATAATGCTTCTATTAAGTTTGTAGACCTTTCTTTTTATTAGCATAAGAGAACAGTCTTATTGTCTCAGTATAAGAGATATTTGTGCAAACAGAAAAATGATAAATATGATGCAAATGAAAGTTGTTGCAGTGATGGTTGTGCATTAGATAATATGAGCCAAGAGTTTGCAGCCCCTGTTCCAAACAAGAAAGAAGTTTATAGCATCAAACAAGAAGCCAAGGGAAATGAACATGAAGTTTGGTATCCACTAAGTAGTGAAGAAATCTCAGACCTCTTGGAAGTTGATTTTCAAAGGTATGCCTCCAATGAGGATTCCACTTTGCATTATCCAGAGGATATATGTTTTGACACTGATAATGAGGCATGTGTTCAAAATGATGAAGACAATGATTCATGTTTACATGAATAATCCTCATATAATAATTTTGCAGAAGAAGTGAATGAAGACCATGATTGTGTGTTGTCCTTTCATGAAGATTCTAATGATGAACAAGTATCTTGTTCAGTTTCTTTTCCTTCTTTTGATGAATATGATAGTGATTGTGATAATGATTGTGACAGTGTTAAGGATAGCAAGTTTATTGATAAAAATGATGGTATGGATCAGTCGTCCTTATGTCACAAAGATGATGAAAAGGGTTTGCATTTGGTTCGTGATTCAGATTGTGAATACATCCTAGAGGATTCAAGTTACTTAATGGTTGAAGTATCCCATAAAGATAAAACTAAGGGTTCAATTCATTTTCAACCAGGTGAGTTCCTTGTAATGCATGGCAACTATTGTGTTTTATCTTCTGATGCATTATTAGATAAATGTTATACTTCCAGTTCTCAAGATGAGATAAAAGCCATTCCATATTTCTTGGAATATGAGAATGATAGTGATGGTGACTGGAAGAATGTGGGCTATAACAATTACATAATTATTTTCCAGCCCAATTATATTCACATATGTAAGTAGGGAAATAGTCATGATACTTTCAGATTGCTTATTTCATATGAGGATGAAAATCATATGTTTGACAGAGGAAAGTGGTGATTTCAATTTGATGGTTGTTGGCCATTTGTAAGTAATGTATATATTGTACAGTTGCTTTGTTTTAGTTGTGTGATGTGTTTCTTTCAGCAAGGTTCCCTATTTTTGAAGAGAGAGCAAGAAGTCAGTTTTCAATTTTGAGTGGTCTGTTGTACCAAAGATTCATGAATTCTCTACATGCTCACAAGGGGCACGCATCTCCAACTAGAGCCACTGTTGGTATTCTAAAAAATCTAGATAGTTTTGAGCCCATAATCAGAAATTTTCCTAAGGAAAAGTTCAGTGCTTCAAAAACCACTGTGAAAAATCTAATTATAAAGTATTATGGCCAAAAACCTAGCTTAACCTAAGATCTGTTATATTCGAGCGTTACTTTTTTCTCACTAACTCTCTAAAATAAGCATGTGCTATATTGAAGCCTTATAAAATGCCCACTTTATGTTATGTTACTAGGTCACTTGGCGGGGTTCCTTTTGATAAATTCTTTTAAAGCCTTTGGTTTTCCCCATTTATTTCCTTAGAGTGCTTTCCTTTAAAACTTGTGGTTGTCCTTAAATGTCAAGCTTCCCAATTGTCATAGTTTCTGACATACAAAGTAGCGTCAGGGTGACACCTATTTGGGTAGGTTCGTTCTTCATTATCAGCTGTTAGTTAAGTGTCAGAATCAATCGATGACTATCCTTATACCATTGAGCCGAGTTGCACACCTTTTAATCCTGTGAAATAGCGACAAGTGTCCAATGAACTTTTTGCTGACAAAGGTAGGTTCTGGCTTGTCAGTCTCAGTGGAATTTATCTCATGTTGACAAGTGTCCAAGGTGACGTTATATGGTGGGGTCTCCATTTTTTTTGAAAAGATAAACTTCTAACAGATCTAGCGGTTGTTGTTACACCGCAGGGATGAGATGCTCAATTTTTTAGGCTTGCGAATTAGCAACGGCCATCCGATTTCACATGTCAGATGCAAGTTGAGGAGTGGGTCCTTAATCACCAAGTGATGCTGATTTTTCTAAATTTCATTAGTCACAGTCAACACTGACATAGTAATTACTATTTTAATAAAGGTTTCGTAAAGTGGAAAATGGGGCCAAAGTTTCATAAATTATGAGGATCATCCGATTGAATAAGCATCGACAGTTATCATTATATCTCGATCTAACTTTCCTGACAATTTTTTATCAGTGCTTCAGTGATGTGATGACATGTGTCCTAGGGAGAACTGACAGTTGGATGCATGATCAGCAAGGCCAGCCAACTGGATAGCGCCATGTGGCAGGGAGGTGTACACAGGCCCAACTAGGTGATGAGGTGGATCGTCAGACAAATAGGATAATGCCATGTGGCATGTAGGCCCATTTTGAATTTCAAAGGTCTACACAAATAAATTAAAATGGATTATATAGTCTGCACTATATAATAAATTCAAAATTTAAATGGTGGAGACTATTCGTGAAAATAGTGTCTAAAGGCTTCATTTTTACCCAAATATGGACATATAATATATCGACAGAATTGGCATGAAACGAGGAATCCAATGGTGGCAATTAAAATCTGATTTGATCAAGTGGGTGATAGTAGTAATGGTTTTTGTAATCTGAGATTAGAATTTGAGGAAGATTTTTCAATCCAGAGTTAATTGATTTGCAGATCCGGCAAAGGGGGAAGAATCAGATTTCTTGCAAGTTGGTTTCTTTGAAGATATTTTGCTTTGGTTTCATGAATAGATCATATTTTTTGCTTCTTCCAAGGTATTCATTGTTGATTTGATATTTTTCAGAGGAATTAGCTGATTATTCCCAGGAATGTCTTGCAGAGGTACAAACATATCAGATTTCTTTCTCTTCTAGATTTTGGGATTGTTGGTTAGGTTTAGGGATTTTGACCTAAATGATATTTTTCTCATTGTATCCTTGTCTCTATAAAAGGAATTTTATGATCATTTAGAAGGGATGGCTGGAAATTCTTGACACAGGAAGCTAAAAAGCTAAGTGTGTATCCTCAGTCCAGATTGTAATATGTTTTTCTAGATGTATTAGTAGAGGGGAAAAAACCTTCAAAGTCTTTTGCATATTGTCTAAGAGTTTTATTCTGGAATAGTTTGTAATATAGGAACTTGAATCCTTATACTTAATGCAATTTTCAATTGTTAGATCTCTCCTTTGGTTGTGCTTCTTGAGTTTTGGGTTTTCTAATTCATTGCTTAGAGTTTATCTATGTATGTGTTTTATTTTTCAGCCTTGATCTAGGATCAAGTTAAAGGTCTTTGAATGAAACATAGATTCATTTGGTTCAACTAAAAGGATGTTTGTAGGTAGTGTATGAATCTGGTTTATTATATTTATGGCTTGGAATCTGTATTTTTGTATTCTATATCTATCTCAGATATATTGCCCAATGGACAAGGTACTGATCAAAAATTAGTATCTCTTGTAGTGATGCAAGTTGGCATGGTTGTTTACATTCTGCAAGAAATCAAGTTCAAATCCTTTCTATTCTTTTAGTTTTATGTATTTAGGCCTCAGTTATTTCATAGCAATGGAGAATCAATGAGTGACTGGTTATCATTTAGTACTTTCTTTCTATTATCTTCTTTGTTCAATCCAGTCTTGGTGTTGTAAAGAGTGTTTCATTTACTGGATTAGGTGCACCCGCCTTGGTTTTGCAGAGACAGAAGTGAAGAGGGCAGTCTTGTCCCTATAGTTGGTCCAGTTACCTATAGATTTCTCACATTTGGAACTAAACCATCCTTAATATCAGTCATAGGTATATTGGTATCTCTTGGAGTGTAAAATCCTATCCAGGAACCAACATAAGGCAAAGGCAATTCAGAGTGCACCGAGAATAGATATTGAGAAGAACACCAGAGCCAAGTGGGACAGCCAAGCGATGAATATTAATACTATCAAAGATCCAGAGGTGAAATTTGTAGCACATGTCATTGGTTATAAGATTTATCAGTCAAGCAAACTGAATAGTGTTCCTTGTGGAGCCATTGATATAGCCTACTAAATGGTTAAGAAAGGTTATCAGTTGGACCTAGCTGATCTTTTGTTGAAGCAAATTGAAGAGAACATGAAGACAATCTGATTAGGAAAGTCGAATACATGTAAGTTTGGATCCCTGCTATTGTGCATATTTTCTATGTGTAAATATTTTTCCCATCAGTCGCTAATATAGAGTGGTGAACCGACAAGCTAGTTATATCACAAATTTCAGATTTGATTAAGGGATTGGGAAATAATATTAATAGTGTATTTGATAATTATTTTGAACAATTCAAGAGTAAAATGAATTCTCAGAGCAGAAATCCCAGACAACTGGTAGAAGATTATGAGCATGAGATATGTTTTCTTATAGACATAGATCACAGATTGATAAAGGTTATGGAGCCTATGACAAAATGGTTAGCCCCCATGGGATATGAGATAGACATTGATTTTGCCTCAAAATTAATAAAAGATTTGTTGGTTGTACCGAAGGATGAAAATGTAGAAAGGTTTGGAACCTATGAAGAGGCCAAGACAAGAATAAAAATATGCTTGGTTATTAGTAAGATAACAAAGAAGTCAAAGAAAATGATGAAAAATCTTGTAGAGAAGTTTGGAGATGATACTGGATCATCTAACAGTACACCGGTTGAGGCAGCAATTGAAGGTCAGTTATTGCTAACTAGCAAGCCACATGATAGTGAGGAAACCGAGTCAAACAAAGATGCAGACTCTACATCAGTTCCTCCATCCCCTAATCTAGAAAAGAAGTAGTTAGAAGTGCAAAAAAGGGCACAAACATGCTCTACAATGGTAGCCTCACCCCCACTAAAGAAAGGAGTTGTAAAATTATAGAGACCAACTGCTGCTACACTGATGAAGACATACATAAAAAGAGGTACTAAAACTATTACTGAAGCCCCCAAGAAAAGAAAAAAGTTAATTAGGGGTAAAGATGATTTAGATGATAATAATCAATTCAAAGTTATTTTAAATAAAAATCTGTCCATAGATGAGGTAGCAGAAGAAATAATAGAAAATGGCGGACTTATTGATCCTGAGATTAGTCGGTTTGAACACTTGTCAACCGAGGATAAGAATAAAATAGAAGAAGCAATAATACAAACGATGATCATATTCAAGAGAGTTCCTATTGAGTTTTATAAACACTTACCTAAGGAATTAGAGGAAATAATTTCACAAAAATGGTGCTATGCCTTGAATACCAAGAAGAGAATGAGGGAAAATCCCTAGTTTTGGCAGTTCCTACATTGACTATTCCTGAAATTGATCAATTTATGAGCAAATATTCAAAAAGGTTTAGAGTAAAGAATCGGGCAGTGCAGACACTTGATGAAAATTTGGCAGACATAGATGAGAATAGTCAACTCATCTGGACCTCAATAATACAGGCCTGAAAGGAAGTTGAAAAGATGGCCTTAGCCATTATTCTCGAGAAGAAATAAAAAAGAAAAGGTAAGGGAAGATCTACATCATCAATGTAATTTTTATATATGCATCTTGGCTATGTACAGTGTAGTGCTTTACGCAGTTGTGGGATGAAGATACCCATAGCAGAGGTCTAAGAGGGATGAAGATCATAAAGTGACAATTCACGAAGGACCATATGGAAGGAATCACAAAATGCAGTGCTTCCTAGACATTTACGGGCACATCAAACTGTACAATTATTGTATCATGGTAAATTACAGAATCAACTAAACTAGGAGAATACATAAGATACATTGAGTACTATAATACCCAAAAAATGGGCTTCAGTACCATTGACCTTCTACATCGACTAACCGATCGAAATCGACCCTAAAGTCCTAACCTAAGGCACATCTGCACATTAAATCATTGAAACCCTAATTGATCTTATCTTAATTCTGCATCGAGGAATATTCCTAAATATTCCTAATTTATCCTAATTATTTCTAATTAAATATTATTTGGTGATAAATAATATTATTTTATTTATCCTAAAGTCAATTAGTTGAATATGTTGAATATTTAATTAATTAAATATAATTCTTCCACTCAATTAATTTAATTAGATTTAATTGAATTTATTCTTAATTAATATTGTTTTTATTTGACAATAAATTAAATTTCTAAAAATAATTGATTAAATGTTTATTTAATTGATTAAATCAAGTTGTCAAATTTAATAATATAATTTTGGGATAAAGTTTGATTAAATAATTAATTAACCCATAAATCAGTTATTTTTATTCAAAATTCAGTTAAGTTGAGAATAAAAAATATGGAAAATTAAATAATTCATAATTATCCATGCACAAATCCGAAAAGCAGTTAAACTCTAAATCAACTATTAAATTGAATTTGTTAACTTTTTGGACTCAACATGTGATTGTGAGTTAAAAAGTGATCTGAAATCCTAATTTGAGTTAAAAAGATGATTTTGCATGATTTATGAAGATAACTACTAATTTTTTGATAACTCAACAATCAATTTGAGTTGATCAGGGAGAGATTTTTGGCTTTCCATTAGTTCTCAAAAACCCTAGATTTCTATATAAACAAGCCTCAGACCTTTACAAATGACCACGAATTTGGAGAATCTTGCTCGTGCAATCTAGAGAACTTGGAGATTGTGAAACTTTTGAGATTCTTGCGAACCATTGTGTTGGTACTCTCAAATTTGGCACAAATTTGGAGTGACCAATTGAAAATTTTCTATAAGGCAAAATGGGTACCCCTAAAAAATTTTATGAGAAGGCCTAATTGGTGTGCTTGTAAAAGATACCCTGATGATTTTCATAAGATACAACTTGGGGAACAGGTTCAACACCTTTCATTTGACATATTCAATGGGTTCTAGCTCCTAAATTTTAAATCTGACATGTTTAGGGTGTAGCCATTTTGAGGTGTTCACTTAAATCTGCATTTTTTGTCTATGTGTCAGTTTGCTATAGCAAGCCCTGTTTGCATTTGAATATCTTGTATCCTGTTAGGTTTCATAGCTCGATGCTTTGGGAATGTTTAAAATGTATGTCAAAAAGCTTATGTTTCAAAGCTCAAGCCATTTTGAGCCCATTCAATAAGTTTTTGGATCCCTCAAAGTTGGTCTTCCAGAAATGTCTTGTTTCTTTGTTTTGCCCAGAAATTTGAATGGCCTTGTTTGACCAAATATAACTTTTGACCCTATGACCCAATTGAAAAAATTCCTTTTGACATGTATTCTAGAGGTCTAATACTTCTTGTGTTTCAATTTGTAGGCCATGGTGAATCCATTTTCCCAGTTTGCCAATCTGATTCCGTTTGCAGTTTCTAACAATTTGATGCAGATCAGTTGCATAGCTTAGTCGGAGGCCCACTTTGGATGATTTCATCTTTTTCCCTATGATTGATCATGATGTGGGGGTTGTTTCACCATATTTTAGGCATGAGAGATAATGTCTATGCCAATTTTTAGCTCCACGTGTGTCCGTTTAGTCACTTTGCCAAAGCCATTTCATTTGCAGATTGTTAAGGTTTGTCAGGAGTGCATTGTCCTATTTTCTAAGTGACCTACTTTGAGGTATCCCAGTTTACACCCTATTTGAGGCTCAACATAATTGAATGTGGTTCCATACTATTGACATGGAAGACTACTTGCCTGATTATTTGGAGGTCTCTACCAATCCGTTGGCCACTTTCCTAGGCCATTTCCAGATCAGAGTTCTATGATTTTCACTGTTTTAAATTCTTAATATGTCTGACAGGCTGACTTTGACATTTGATTGTGATCGGCATTTTCACTTTCTAAGGAAGCTAGTTATAGATTCATTCTCCTTGTATAAGGGTGATTCAAAGCTTAAGTTGCTAGTTCCTGAAAGTTTTAATGAGTCAGTTTTTAAAGCCAGTTTCGGAGGCAATTAATGTATTTTTGGCAGTACTCACAGTTTTAGTTTTCAAGTGACCATGTTTGGCTATGAATATATTTTGGCTTGAATCTTTTTGAGCAATTTCCTCTGAATGGTGTACTATAGTGTTGGAGGTAAGCATGTGTTCCCAGTGGTGTGATCCTGTGAGGTGGTTTGGTCAATTTTTAAAGCCACTCCTAGATGCCTCTTGATGTTATTTGGCAACTTTGCAAAAGATGAAAATGCTAAACAATATGTTTTGAAAATTTGATCCACTTTGGACACATTTCATCAAGTGAACAAATTCAAAAAAATAGAAGGAAAATTGCTATGTTCTTCAGTATTGAACATGTCATGGAAATGAATGATCTTTCTTTTAACATGCTGGCTTATCCCAAAAGTGTGTTGCACCAGTTTCAAATTGTGGTAGCCGGTTTATGCAAGGAAGAAAAAACATATTATTTTGTTGCATCTATGCATGGAGGATTGAAAGAGATTATACAAGATACTGTGCATCTCATATCTGGTCAACACTCACTGTTTAAAGAAAGGATCATCCGGGTTACCATCTCTTGGTTAAATTATGTTAGTTCATGCAACTAAAGTGTCATCCTATATTTTATGATTCTGAGAAGAACTCACCAACTACCATATGGCTAGATGTCTACCAAGCATTTTTGCTCTATGTATTGAAATTCCATGTGTACGCATGTTCAGTGCCATCTGTGGGAGCATTTTAGTCCACAATATGCTTTTCAGGAAACTATGAAATCAACAAGATATATGGAGAAAAGGAATACATAATATAGGTGTCAAGAGTAGCATTCAAACAAATGTTTTTATTGCACCAAAATGGAATGGAATAACTTGGCTTGTATGCATACAACAATGCTAAACAATAGATAAATCAATCTAATGTGGCAGGGACCCATGCAATGAAATGGGTAAGTACCTTGCGTGAATTACAATGAGTTGTTGCAGACTTAATAAGTAAATGAAATAGGGGCACACACCAAACATCAATAAGAGCCTAGCATGAGTGTAAGGATGGCCACCAATGTGAGGCATGCTTGGGCTGCCAGCGCATGAAGACTTCACGTAAAGGGACAGAATGCATGGCAGATAAAAGTGCCTTGCGCACCAAATGGGAGCCTTGCGTAGTTGGAGACCACTTGCTACACATATATGAAAGGGAGGATTGACATTTGATGGGGTTGGAATGCATTGAATAGAGGGGGGAAAGACCAACAAATGACCTGCGCATAAGCATAGAGGAGATTTCCCACGCAAGTATGAGGGGATGCTTGCATGAACAGAAGGGGGATTTGCGCAAATACAAGGGAAAGAGCCAACACAATGTTGGTTTCTAATGCATTAATTTTGATGGATGCCAGTATAAAGAATGCCCTTTCTCTCACACATGTGGTTCCTATTCCTAATTCTAAGATGTGCCAGTCTTATATTGATAGTTGTTGTTTTTGGAGGAGTGCATATTAGTGTATTGGTAGTGTGTTTATCTATGAGGCCTCATGCAAAGCAAAGGGGTTGCACTTTGACTTGAGGCATGCCCTGCATAAGAGAATGGAGTAGTACACCAAGTGCTGTATGAAATACCCCAAAAATGGGCTATAAGTTCATTAACCTCCTACATCTACAAATCGAATGAAATCAACATCAAAGTCCTAATCTAAGGCACATCTAAAAATCATCGAATCATAATTGATTATCTTAAATTTTGCATCGGGGAATATTTCTAGCAATATTCCTAATCATCATAATTATCTTTAATTTAATGATTATTTGGCGATAAATCACATTTATCCTAAGTTTGATTAATTGAATATTTTCATATTTAATTAATTAGATTTAATATCTTGCCACTTAATTGTGTGATTAAATTTAATTCTATCTCTTATTAATTGTATTATTTAATTTTGACAATAAATCCAATATCCTATGAATAATTGATTAAATTCTTATTTAATTGATTAAAGCAGGTTGTCATTATTTAATAATATAGTTTTTAATAAAAGTTTGATAAAATAGTTAATTAACCCATAAATTAATTATTTTATTTCAAAAAGTAGTTAAGTTGAGAATAAATCAGTTTATTTATTTATTAAATCATAATTATCCATGTGCACATTCATGGACCAGTTAAACTCAAATTGGAAAATCAATGCAAGTTGTTAGCTTTTTGAAACTCAACATTTTTTTGAGTTTTAAAGTTGATCTAAACTTCTAATTCAAGTTGAACTGCGCTTTTGCATGATTTTTATGACTTAATTATCTTTATTATCAAATAACTCAAAAATTAAGCTGAGTTATTTGAGTGATTTATGGCTTTCTTCCATGCACCTCCAAAGCCCTGGATTTCTATAAAACCAAGGCTCAGCTCTTCATAATTCATCCACAAATTTGGACAATCACACTGGAGAACTGGAATTGGGAAAATCAAAGCTCTTGCGAATCGACACCTTTGTGAGATCAATCTTGTTTTTACATTCATTTAAATTCATTTTCATATCATTGTTAGCTTACTTTGCATATTCATAGATCAATTTTCATTCTAGCATAATTTCATATCAGTTTCCATCATATTATTGCATAGAAAATATCAAAAAAATAGATTAATTGCATTCATATTTCATATCAGTTTTGCATTCAAATCCTTCATTTAGGTGTTGTATAGGTCACTGATCTCGATAACAATCTAAGAACATTAATCTCACACCTACTAGAAGGCAGTAAATCACTTGGTTAAATTAGATTTCAATTTTGCACGATTTCGATTATAGCTAACCTCTAATGTTTTACTTAAGTGTTGTGTCTATAGATCAGGTACAAAATTCACACACCAAATTTCTAGTGCCCACCGTGGGGCCCTGAAACGGGTTTCCAATTCAATTCTATCAATTTCTATCTTATTCTCCTCAGTTTCTATGCAAAAATATGATTTTTATTTTTTGTTCGTACAATCTTCGTAAGAGTTTTTGAAAAAAGTCATATGATTTTGAACCCACTATCATATGATATTTGACCGAGTGTCATTTCATCAGGCACCCACTGTCGTTTGGAGGCTGGATTGTTGTTTCATCAGACACCCAATGTCGTATGAGTTTCTGGACTATCGTCTGGTAATAGACCTAGTGTCTTACGAGTTTCGGCATCAAGTTCAACTATTGTCTGGTAACAGACCCACTCTCGTATGAGTTTTGGTACCAGATTTCAATTGTCATTTCATTTTTGCAGGCAATTTGTTAGATTTGATTTTTGGATTTTGACTGACAGCTAACCCTAACAATTGAAATTTACTATTTTTGATTGATTTCTGCTGGTTTTGATTGGAAAAAGTGCAAGAATTGCTCAAAATCAGGTAAACATCTACTAAGCGTGTTTCAAGGATCTCAGGTATTCCACTTGTGCTGATAATATTTCAATTTTGGGCTTAAAATAAATCTCTCATGTGTCTAGCTTGGGTGATTCTTTTCATGCTTTTGTTTTACACACTTGCATAATTGATACTAGGTTGTGACCCCTTTAGCATTCATTAAGTAGTCTTAGATACTTGTGATTGATCTTGATTGCTATCTTGGGTTATTGGACTCACTAATCTGCTGGCCCCTCATTCCGCCCTGTGGTTGCATTCTCAGCGCCATAAAGGGGAGGGGTCAATAGGACAGAAGCATTAAGTGTTCCAGTTGGCAACCCTTTTGTGCTTTTAGGAACTCACTTGTTTTCTAAGTTGGGGACTCATTTTTAGCTTGTGTGAGGTGTTAAGTGTTCCACCTTGTGGACTCATCTCATATTCACTTTAAGCGTTAAGTGTTCCTCTTTCTGCTTTTTGGATACTTTTGGTAGATTTGCTTTTGGAAACATACATCTGTGCTCACATAGTAATTAGGCCCTATGAACACTATTCATGATTCTTGAGAGATTGGATTCCCAGTGAAATCCTTCTTGACGATAGAATCCTTGTAGGTAGGGAGGATACTTAGTGCGTTTCACATTCAACTTGGTTAGTACGTCTTCTCTTATTGATCAATACATTCTCTCCTAGGAGAGGTTGATAGATCACATGGGGTAAACATCACGAGCTTTGGTGAACCAAAATTGGTTAGTGTGTCTTCCCTTATTGATTGATACATTCTCACTCCGGAGGGGTTGATAGATCACGTGGGGTTGATATCATAGACCTTGGTGAGACAAACTGTCTTAGCATGCAGATTAATCTGCATGCTTTGTTTGGGTTAAAAGTGAAGAGGCATCAAAACCTTGGATCCAGAGCCAAGTCCCCTTTTTGGTATACTATTGTGAGTCACCTTTAGAGAGGGTTAACCGTAGCAGACAATCCCTTCATAGGGAAAACTGCGTTGATGGAACCTCAAGTGGTAATAGTCATTTTCACTGTGGTAGTGATAGCCGCTATATAAATGTCCTTGTGGAAGAAATCTCCACGGGTATGGTTCATTGTTGGGTTGTCAGATCTCCCTAGCAGCTCCTGAAGATTAAGTTCTCAGACTGTGTCAAAACCCTGGTGCACCGGGATTGGAGTTCACCCCTTTGGATCATAAAAGTTGCAGAGTCAAACCATTACTAAAAACCCTAGCGAGGCCAAATTTTCATTTTATAGGGTATATGTGCATTATTGCAAAACATTTTTGGAACATACACAATTAGCACTTCGGAGGATTAGAATGAATAAGTCACTTGATTGTTCATGTGCAAGGTTGCTTTTACCCTTGTTCATTGTTTTCAGACATGCTTGAAGTCACTTGCTTGCTATTTTGCGTGCTTGTTTATCTATCTGGTTATTGAAAATGGACAAATCTGTTACAATCCTCAAATCTGGACATTGAAATTTGCAAATAATTCAAATCTGAAAACTCAAAATTTGCAAAATCTGAAGTAAAATCCTTTTCTGGAGTCAAAAGTCATCTCAGGAGGTCAGAAAGTCATACGAGTTTATATCAAGTGTCATTTCATTCCAACCCATCTATCGTATGATTGAGTACTTAGTGTCGTACAAGTTTTAATGCTAGCAAATTCTCAAAGTCAAAATCTTGCAACTGTCGTATGATATTGTCAACTGTCATTTCATTGCTACCCAATTGTCGTATGAGATTTTCAACTGTCGTTTCATTGATACCCAACTGTCGTATGATAACCAACCCAGTGTCGTATGAGTTTTGATGCCAGAAAATTCTAAGAGTCAAAATCTTGCTTGCAATTGTCGTATGAGTTTTGAAACTGTCGTTTCACAGCATACCCATTGTCGTATGAGTCTGCAGAGTGTCATTTGGGAAATTTTTGAAAGTTGTCAAAAAATTGTCAAAATTGCCAGATATTTAGCTTTTTCAGCCTAATTTCAAAATCTGTCGAACGAATCACTATGTCAGGAACATAGTAGTAGCTATTAAGAATCCAATCATTTTCCTAAAGTGGCCTTTTGAATTCAATTCAGCCTTCTGTTTAATCGATTTGAGTCCTTATCATCCTATGTCAAAACCTTGTCATAACTATCAATCTTTAATCAATCATCAAAATGACTAAGTGTTGTGATATCTTGTCTGCTATCTTTTGGGAACCTACCCATACATCCAAGGCATAGTATCCTTCATCCATGTCTAATCAAATCTTCAAATCAATCAAACCTTGACAAGGTTGCATCATCTAATCATCTTGATTCAATTCATTCTTCAGTTATCTGGATCTTATTCTTTTGTTTCACTTGAGGTGAATGGTGGAGACTAGAGCTTCCTCTCACAAGAAATCTATCACCACTCTCCAAACTCCAACTCTTAAGCAACTCATCAATTTTGGTCTTTACGACGATGATGGTCTTGGCAACTATCGATTAAAATCTAGTTACATACCTCCTCCATCAACTCATGGAGGTACTCAACATACCCTTCATCAATCTAATCTAGGGAGTCCACAAACTCCTACCATGTCTCAACCAGGGACAAATTTTGGCTCTCAAAGAGCTCAATCTCAACATGGTGCAGATCAGGAACCCACACCTGAAGAAATTGCTCAATATCAAAATGATGATAACTTCAAATGAATGATGAAGCATTTCTTGAAAGAAGATAGAGAAGCATACTTTTTACAATTAGCTCATCAAGGAGCTAAACTTCCTCCCAACTTTAATGTTGAAGCTATCATTACGCATGAGGAAGAAACTCCACTCACAGCTATGATGAAATAGATACATGCTTTACAAGTCAAATTTAATAGCCTTGAAAAAGAAAAGGAACCCAAAGAGTTCTCCATGGAAGCTCTATGCCCTTTTCCTTTTGACAAAAACTTGTATATGCCACCATTTCCAAAAAGAGTGGAGATTCCAAAGTATGAAAAGTATGATGGACACTCTGATCCTCAAGATCATGTCAGAGAATTATGTACGCACTCAATGGAATTCATGCATGAACTGACCTATCTGATGCATCTTTTTCCTAGATCTCTAGGAGGAGCACCCATTCAATGGTTTTCAAGATTGCCTTCTACTATCAAAACTTTTGAGGAGTTGATCAAATTGTTCTACCAGCAATACTCCTACAATATTCAGCACCCGGTCACCATGATTGATATCTGTAATCTCAAGCAATATCTAGGGGAACCATTCCTAACATTTCTCAAGAGGTGGAGGAAGAAGTTCTCTCTATATGCCAGACCTATTCCAGAAATAGAAAAATTGGAAATCTTCATCAACAACCTTGTTCCAAAAATCAATTATCCTCTATAAATGCAAGATCATACATCTTTTGATAAGATGGTGGATAATGCTATCAAAATCAAAAAAGTGCTTGTGAAAAAAGGAGAAATCACACTTCAAAAAGACAAGTGTGAATCTGGATCCAGTTCTAAAGACAAGAACAAAAATTGGAACAAGAACAAAGGCATCATCACAGATGGTGTTGTTGACACTGTCCATGCCCCATCAAAGGCACCAGCCTACAATCTCACTCTTGATACTCAAGCCATTAAAGCTTCAGAACAAAAGTCTTCTCAACCATCTCAAAGGAAGCCAGAATTCAAAAAATGGGATAAACATAAAAAATTTACTCCTCTAGGAGAGTCTTTAGAATCAGCTATGAAAACTCTACTGGCTGATAACATCATCTCTTTACCACTAATTCGACCAAATGCTCAGGACCCCAAACTGATATGGTGGAAGGAAAATGAATTCTTTGATTTCCATCGGAGTAAAGGTCACAAAACTAGTAGTTGCTACCACTTGAAGCATACCATTCAAGATCTGATCGATAGTGGAGACATCACAATTGACAATCCCATGAACAATAATGATCATATAGCATTCAACCATTTCCAAAACATGGTTAAGAAGTTTCAACTTCTTAGCCTAATATGGGGGCAAAAGTCAACTATGCCTACCCTGGAAATAATGTTGTCATCAATATGGTTGAACCATGTCTCTCTGAAAGTTGCAATGTCATCACAATTGTACGAAGAGATAGAAATCATTCCTCAACTAATGCAGTTACTTGATCATAAGCTCAAACACATCCGAAAGGACAAATCCTAGATTCATCAAATGTCCCTAAGGTGCCCTTCAATCTTTCATCTGCTTCTAAATAGAAGGCTGCTTCCAAATCTTCCGATCCAAAGGATACAAGGCCTACATCTTATAGCATTTTTTAACAACTCGAGCACACTAATGTGAAAATCTCCATGTTTGAGTTGCTTCGAATATCTCTAGCTCGTAGAGCCATTCTCGATAAAGCTTTGCTCGATTCCAATGTTCCTGATGACCTTGATTTAGACAGGTTCCAGACTATGGTTGGACATCTTCCATCTCCACAATATATCTCCTTTTCAGAGGAAGATGACAACTCCTTGAGTCACCCACATAATCAGCCTTTGCATATAGAAGTCTTGATCCAGAACCATAGAGTCAAATGTGTGTTGATAGATGGGGGCACTGGCCTAAACATTTGTTCTTACAGCTTGATCACACAATTGGGATTTTCAAAATTGGCTATTGATCCTAGAAAGAAAATAACTATAAAGGCCTATGATGAACAAGAAAGATCTTCTAAAGGCACCATTGTCTTACCTATCAGAGTGGGTCTAGTTATCAAAGATACCATTTTTCAAGTGCTTGATCTACCTTTGGCCTACAACATCCTTCTAGGGAGACCATGGATACATGAAATGCAAGCTATTCCTTCTACATACCATCAATGTTTGAAGTTTTCGTATGAAGGAGTAGAGGTTACTATCCCCGCGGATCTGAATACAACTTGCAACACCTTGAAGGAAAGAGCAGATAAGCTTGTACCTAATAACAGAGAATCTTCCATTGAACCAACTAAAGAAGCATCCACTAAAATGGAAGATCTTGCAAAAGAGGTTAATATCAAAGAAAATGGTATGGGAGAATATACTATCGAGCCAGTCTTATCTTTGACATCTCTCCCTATCTCACCTAAGTCTTATGGGAAATCTTTGAAACAATCCAAGCTAGACTCTAAAGAACCTCTTGAAGCATATAAAAAGAATTTTGTAGCAGAACAAGTATCCAAGCAAGAATTTGAAGAGGATGAGGCTGTGCTATCATGGCTGTACAAAGATGAACCTGAATCTCAAATTGTTCAAATGAGTGACTCTGTAATATCCAAACTCCCTTCCAAGTCATATGGTCTAGGAGATAAATTAATAGCTAAGATGGGATATTTAGGTAACGGACCTCTAGGAATTAGAGGAAAAGGTCTTGAGGCACCTCTCCCACATACGGGTAGAAAAAATAAAAACAAAGTTGGCTTAGGCTTTAAGAAGAAACCCTATCACCTCAAAGGTAATTGCTCTCATGTCATAGAGCAGATCACACCAGGGGAACCTCTTCTTAAGAAAGAAGAAACAGAACCTTCAGATAGTGATTTAGATAGTTTAGAACTCATCCCCTATGAAAAATTGCCTAAAGAGATCAAAGACCTTCTTGATGATAAAGATGATCCTATCAAAAGCATTAATGTAGTAGAAACACAAGAACCTACTATCAATCAAGAGATAGTTGCAACACAAGAACTAGCTAATCTTGAAAACAATCAAGAAGAGGGAAGTGGTAGTGATTCTGAGATAGATTCTCATGAGTATGAATACAAATCAGAATCTGAGGGTAACCCTTCTTGGGGTATTCACCCTGACTTTACTCATGTTCTAAGATTTCCTAGAGATCTTGAATCAGAGGATGAATCTAATGACTATGAATGGGGATTCATCCCAAAACCAGATGAGCTTATCAAAGAGAAACATGTTGATGTTATTCACCAATATGTACCTCAAACCAACGTAAGTCTAGAGTGAAATGATGAACCTATCGAGTCTGATCCACCTATGGCTGAATTGGACTCCCACAATGACATTGAGCCTATTCATGAATTGGATGTCTTAAGTTGTAGTATCACCTTTGAACTCAAGTGTCAGGTTAGGACCAATGATGACAGATCCATATCTGTAAACACTATCTCCCAATCTTTCCCTACTTTGACTATCAAATATCCAGAACTTATTGATCAAACCTCCACGAATCTGAGCCATGGTATTTATACCTTCCCAAATGACTATGCCCTCACTTGCTACCTCAATGCAGTTGAGCCTATGAGTACTTCCATTAGTGAACCGAGCGTCAGCATGACTGAGTCAGACATCAAATATCTTAGTCAAAAAAACAAGAATAAAAAGAAAAAGAAAAAGAGTTCTAAGGGTGAAAACCACTTTGTGGCAGTCTCAGAACCTACAAAGGTAAAAATAAAAGATGTATCCAAAGGTGAAAACCTCTCTAAGGCACCTAAGGATGAGATATTTGATGTCCTTCTGAGTCATTTATAGGATAGATCTCCAGTTCTAATTGAGCCCACTCAATCCATCAATTTGGATACAACAGAGGAAGCACAATTGGTACATGTAGCACAATCATTATCAGAAGAAGAGAAGCAAAAATTTACAACATTCCTAACAGAGAAGAAGATCAAATTTTCATGGAAATATTCAGATATGCCAGGATTGGATCCTAATCTCATAATGCATCATTTATCTATTGCTCCAAATGTCAAACCTGTCAAGCAAAAATTGAGAAAGATGCATCCTCATGTTGCACTCTTGGTAAAAGCTGAATTAGAGAAGCTCCTGAACGCCGAATTCATCCAAGTTATTGACTATGCAGAGTGGATCTCTAACATTGTACCTATTTCTAAACCAGATGGTTCAATCAGAATGTGCACAGACTTTAGAGATGTGAATAGAGCATGCCCTAAGGATGACTTTCCACTACCTAATATTGATATGATAGTGGACATGACTGCGGGTTTTGAGATCTATTCCTTAATGGATGGTTTCTCTGGATATAACCAAATAAAGATTGCTCCAAAGGACCAAGAGAAAACTGCTTTCACATGTGCATGGGGCACCTTTTGTTGGAATGTCATGCCATTTGGGATTAAAAATGCTGGAGATACATATCAAAGAGCAATGACATCTATTTTCCATGACATGATGCATCGAACAATGAAAGATTATGTTGATGATACTTTAGCAAAATCTATGATCAGGACTGAACATCTAAAGGACTTGAGCATGATCCTAGATAGAATGGAAAATTTTAGTCTCCGACTAAATCCTAAGAAGTGTGCTTTTGGTGTCACTTCTGGAAAGCTCTTAGGATACATAGTTTCAAAGAAGGGCATTGAAGTTGATCCAGCTAAAGTCAAGGCTATAATAGAGATGCAACATCCCATGAATATCAGCCAAATGAGGGTGTTTCAAGGAAGAGTTCAATCTATCAGAAGATTCATATCACAGCTAGCGGACATATCACAGCCTTTTACAAAAACATTACATAAAGGTGTGACCTTTTCATGGAATGAAGAATGTGAGAACAACTTTAACCATATCAAGAAGTATCTATCAAATCCGCCTATCTTGATGCCTCTTATTCATGGGAAGCCATTGATCTTATATGTCTTCGCAACAACCACATCACTGGGGGCATTGCTAGTGCAACATGATGAAGAGAAAAAGGAAAGAGCCATTTATTATATAAGCAGAACATTGGTGGCGTATGAAAAGAACTATTCTATGATTGAAAAAGCTTGTCTCACTATGATCTTTGCATCACAAAAACTGAGACACTATATGTTAGCTCATACCATGCATCTAGTAGCAAAAATTGATCCTCTAAAATACCTACTAAGAAAGGCTGCCCTCATAGGTAGACTGGCTAAATGGGTCATGCTTCTAAGAAAATTTGACATTGAAAGAAAAGCTATAAAATGTCAAGTTATTGCTGATCAACTAGCAGATGCACCTATGTTTGATGACACACCAATGCAAATGGAATTTCTAGACTCCTCTATTATGCACCTATCTTCTAGAGAATGGCAATTGTTCTTTGATGGCTCCTATACACAGAATGGATCTGGAACAGGCATATTGTTCATAACTCCTCAAGGATACTCCATCCCAAAAGCATTCAAACTAAAGTTCCCCTACACAAACAATATTATGGAATATGAAGCCCTTTTGAATGGTATGAAAATAGCAATTGAATGGAGAGTAACAGAGCTACACATTCATGGAGACTCTCAACTTGTTATTCATCAAGTCAATGATGTGTACCAAACTAAAGATGAAAAGCTCATTCCTTACAAGAGAATGGTAGATGATCTTAAGAAATATTTCATATCTATCATATTTGAGAAAATTCCTAGAACGGAGAACAAGGCTGCCAATGCAATGGCAACACTATCTACTTTATTATAGTAGCTTGAACATGAGCTATGCTACGAGTTTCTGGTGGAAGCACTATCTTATCCTGCATATGACTCCCCTGAAACCCGCATGATCTGCACTATTGTAGGTCATGATTCATCCCGATATAAAAACCCATTTTCCTATCTCCAAGACCAAATCATTCCTGATACCTTCAACCACCATGAAAAGAGATACCTTATCCGTAATGCCTCCCTATATGTCATCATTGCTCACGATCTATACAAACAAGGTCTAGATGGTATGCTACTTAGATGTTTAGAATAGGAAGAGTCTCAACGTGCATTAGAAGAAGTCCATGATGGTATTTGTGGGTCACACTTGAATGGTTTAACACTAGCTTGAAAACTTATTAGGGCTAGGTACTATTGGCCTGAAATGGAGAAAGAGGCTATCAAATTTGCTAAGAATTGTCAAAAGTGTCAAGTACATGGCAACCTAATTCATGCTCCAAGGAGGGATCTAATCCCCTTTAAAACACAATGGCCTTTCTATCAATGGGCATTTGATCTTATTGGGATGATTCATCCTCATTCTTCTAACGGACATACCCATATAATCAAAGCCACAAATTATTTTACAAAATGGGTAGAAGCGGTCCCTTTGACACAAGCAACGGGAAAGCAAATATCGATGTTCATCTTAAACTATATCATATGCAAATATGGGATACCTCATTCCATAATCATAGATAACGGTGGGCAATTTAGGAATAAAGACCTAGATGATCTATGTGCCAAATTCAAGATCACCCAACATTGGTCTTCTATCTACTATCCACAAGGAAATGGCCAAGCAGAGGCTTCTAACAAAAATCTATTAAAGATCTTGCACAAAACAGTAAACAAAACTGGCAGAGACTGGCATCTCATGATTAATATAGCTCTATGGGCCTACAGAACAAGTATTAGAACACCTATTGGGGCTACACCTTTCGCTTTAGTTTATGGGTCTGAAGTGGTACTACCTATTGAGGTTGAAATCCCATCACTCAAAATTAGAATGCATGGTCTAGTAACTGATGATGACTACAGAGTGTCTAGGTGGCAAGAACTTGAACTACTAAATGAGTGCAGACAAGCAGCATATGATCATCTCAGAGTATATCAAAAGAGAATGTCTAGAGGCTACAATAAGAAAGTCAGACACAGAGAATTTCAGGTTGGCAATCTAGTCTTGAGAGAAAATCCTAAAAATCAATCACATCGAGAATGCAAGGGGAAGTTCGAACCCAACTGGTTGGGTCCCTTTTTCATCACTGCTACTTTTGGCTCTGGCACCTATCAACTCTCAACGACTGAAGGAGAACAGCTCTAAGAACCAATCAACATTCTCCATCTGAAGAAATTCTACGCCTAAGGCATTCAGTCTATGGTAAAATGTCCTGAAAAAATTATAAAAATTGGAAAAAGTCCTAAAAAAAATGAACATCTTGGTGAAAACCTAGCAATAGGCACCTTGATGATTCACAAAAAAAATTGAAAAATATCAAAAATTTAAAAAAATTGAAAAAATGAAAAATACAAAAAAAAAATGAAAAAGAAAAAAAGTGCCTTGGTGAAAACCTGGAAACAGGCGCCTTGGTAGAAAAAATAGAATTTCTGCCAAGATGGTGAAAACTCAGCAAATGGGTGCCACTTGTTTCAAAATGCTCCATCTATCAGTGCAATCTTGGTCTTTCCCAGCTTTCAGTCTTGCTTTAGTTTGTACATATCTCTTGGTTTGTTTCTACATTTCCAATTTTCAATAAGTCGATTTGTACACCCCTCGGCTCAAGCGTCTGTATCCTATCAATGCTTAACACTTGGGGGCAATCAATGTCATATCCTATGGTCTCCCATGTATCTTAGATGTGTCATATCTAGTCAGAGTCCTTTGAAGCTTCATTTGAGTCAGTCAAGTCTGTCTTGTCTCCAGAAAGGATTTTGCATCTACAACAACGCAATCAAACACAAACTGAAAACAATTTGTGCTTTTCATGCTTTTATCTCCTTGTATGCTTACTGATTTGCATTGAGATTTTTGCATATTCTATCCCTTCGAGCTCTTCGATGATGTCCTTTATAGGATTTAGAGAGTGATGACTAGGGGCATAATCTTTTCTTTGTCTTCTGCTTGTATGTGAAACTCTAACAACTTTGGAAATTCTCGATTGAAATGGTGTCCGACTGTAAGAGCCTCTATCTCGAATTGGATGGCCATGCGTACCTCGACCATTGATACCCAAAAAATTCAAGGAAGTTTGATCTAACTATTGTCTTTATTGAGTGAGTTCTTTCTCCTACTGTGAAACATGATCTTACCTAAGGATGTGAACGTAAAGGGTCACTACGGGTAATTCACATCGGATTTAGAATAATCTCTTGGCTGTTTGATGTGTTTTTCATGCAAGGCATATTCAGGTCATCATGACGTTTATGTTTTGATGCTTATACAAACTACTATATCAAAATGGACATGATATTCAGGTCATCCTGACATTTATGCCTTGGTGCTTATATCTAATCTGACATTCCAAAAAATAAAATCAATATTCATATATCCATGGTTGTTGACCAGTGGGTGTTGTATTGATTCTTGAGTGTTACAAATTGATATTCATATGTCCATGGTTTCATAGCTAGTGGTCATTGTATTGATTTATCCGGTTACCTAAAAGTTTAATGATGATAACAAATTGACATATGATCAGTGACTAGGTCCTAGGTCTTAGGTTGCATTTCATTTTGCATGTCACTTTGCATTTTGCGTGTTGCATGATCTCACAACTATTTGGAAACACTTCAATGCTTAAACAATTCTTCACATCTAATGAGAGCTGAGTCTCACTCGAAGGTCTCTTCATCAAATCGCAAGCAGTAACCCTCCGAGGTTAAACATCCTTTTGACATAAGACTGACTACTTCTCTTCATCAACCTACAAAAACATATCATGTGTATCGCTGCATTTACATCTTATATCATTATCATTTGTTACATTACATCACATTCATTACATAAGCATAAATCATACATACATCTTTTCATAATCAATTACATTTGCATAACATCCATACATATGAAAGAAATCATTGCATTGCATTGATCCATACATACATTTTACACTAATCATAGCATAAACATCACATGATATCATCATAAATCCACATCATGACAAGTACAAATGAAGTTATAATCAAAATATCAATCTCATATATATCAAAAATCTTGAAATGTGTCAGGGGTGCTCTACTGGCACAATGTACAAAAGAATGAGATCTGGAAAGCTATCAGAATCAGAATGGTATATCAGTGATAACAAAGAATAGAATATATCAAAACATGGCCACAGGAATCAACTCTCAGCATGCTCCTCAGTATCTAGTAGAGGAGGTGGTGGTGCATCTGGTATGACTTCTACCCTCGGTTCCCTAGCTCCCTCTGAGGCTGCCATGTACTCAGAGTATGTAGGTACTCTCTGCTCAGCAGGAACAACAACATAGTATGCAGACACATAATAGGAGGCCCATGAGGTCTAATGGGTCACCTCTATTTGTAGTCTCTGAACCTCTGAGCGAAGCTCTGCACGAAGCTCAGTGCGCTACTTGTCTGCCTCTAGAAACCTTTCCTCCCATCTGGCACTTTGTACCTTCGCATCCCTGACCTGAGCTCTGAGCTGTCTAATCATCTTTGATGAAGTTAGAGGAGCAGTAGGCTCTACTATAGCTGCTGGCATCTCTGTATCCTATGTTGGCTTCTCTGGCTACTGTCCAATGGTCTCTGATCTATGCACCTTATGGTGTCTAACCTCTGCACCCAAATCAAACATGGTGTCTACCTATGTGGGATTTGCATCACCACCTGCAAACTGCTCACCTGCCAACACTTGATCTGTCACACTGATATTTCCCAAAGTACCCCTCTCACCCCTGGATCATCTATGTGACCCTATGGATGTGCCTATGGGAGACGTAGAAGGATGAGGAGGCCTCATATGCCTAGATGATCTCTACAATGGAGTTTTCACTCTCTGTCTAGGCGATGTAGGATGCACTGCCTGTGGTCTCAGGCCCTGTACCATGGGGGCACCTGTAATATCCATCACCTCCTCCATGGAGGGTATCAAATCTATAGGATCTAAGAATCTATGAATGGGATGATCTGCAAGCCACACAATGTATCTGTCTGTCACTCCTGCATCAACAACTTGTGGCCGGTAGTCCCAATCTCTGCCTATAATGGCACTGTACTCCTCTACACATAAGGAATAGGAGAGCCTCGGTGTCCATCCGAGCCTGATCTCATGCACAATGTGAGCATATGCAGTGTACTCATGTGGGGTATCCTGTCTACGTCCATACTGAAGCCACACTCTACTAATCAAAAATCTCTCCAGAATAGTGGGAGAGCAGCCAATAAGTACTCGACTTTGAAAAAGAAAACTATACTACTCCCTCGCAGTGGGCTAGACCTCTATTTGCAAATATGGCCTCCAATGAACAAATGTCATGTCATCTAGACATCGCCGGAAGTACTTGGTATGACCCATCCAGACCTGTGTGACATAACCAGCATATGCATATATCACTGGCTCCTATGGCTACCGCTGTGTCTAAAAAACTGGTCTCAATACTGGGATATGCTCCCAGGCCCATATCTGTAATACAAGAGCTCCTAAAGCAAAGCTCTTGCAATCCTGATAAATGATCTCATGCATCTCTAAAAACATATATGCCAAGAGGCACTGACCCCACGCAAGCTTAGTAGGTGTAGCCATAAGTAGTGCTACCATCGGAGCCCATCCCATCAAAAAGTCATTCTGCTGACAGCCTGGCATGATAAGCTCCCCGATCATACCAGCAATAATGCACTCTAAACAGTGTGTCTGACCATATCTCTGTACAAGGGTCTCCCAGGAAATGGACCCCATCAACTGTGTATCATCTCCAAATAGATGCCTAATTGCATGAAGACCACTCTGACCAGAACTCACATACTCAGGATGCCGACTGCTATGAAATGGAATGCGCAGTATCCTATAGACATCCTCTAGAGTCACGGTCATCTCTCCAGTAGGTAAATGAAACATCTATGTCTCCAAATGGAATCTCTCAATCAAGGTAGTCAACAGGCCATGATTTACCCTAATGTCAGGTAAATGAATCAAATACCCAAATCCACAGGCAACAAGATGAACCCTCATCGGGTCCGGAAGCACGACACATAATCTCTGGGTGGCCGAGTATGAATGTCGAACATGTACATCTGGATATGTCACCTATATCATATGAAAATAGGGCATTCTATCAGAAATTGGCATTCTATCAGAAATTGGGCTCAATAATAGGCTAATAGTACAGAAATTGGACAGTCAGGTACTTCAGAAGGTAGGTCAACCAGTCAGATATCAGCATCAGACATCAGAAAAGTCAAAATTTGGCCCTAAAAATTAGTTTTCAACACTTTGTTTTTCATACAACAGTCCAGACTGGCATGAAATGTCGTACGACACTCCACAGTATACCAAATGACATTTCGTGGTCATACAACACTGTGCCCGGGATCATACGAGTTTCAAGGGACCTGGTGAAATGTCGTATGACATAAGGGTCCCTCCCATATGACACTTGGGTGGACTTGAAATGACAAAGGAAATTCAAATGAAGTGTCATACGAGTCTGGGTTGAGACTCGTACAAGTTTTCAAACACGCAAAAATTAAAAAGCAAAACGCGTACAAAAAATATTAAAAAATGCTATGAAACATGAAAAATTTGCATTTTCAGAGGGGAACAGAGGTCCACCTACCGGATGTCCATACTGTCAGGGTCTCTGGTATCTCCAGCTGCGCTCAAATCGATGTGAACTCATAGGAACCTTCAGATCTCATTGTTCTACCATTTTCTCGCTTAGAGGGCTCCGCACAATTTCCAAAGTCAAATGGTTGAAATGAATTGAAAATGACCCTTCAGGCCTTTATATAGCATTTGACCTAATTTTCAAAAGTGCTTCATTTTTCATGAAAATTGCACCCCTGGCTAATTTCGACGTTCTGAATCCATTTTCGGGATCAAAATTCAAATCTGAGATTGTTTAATATGTCAAAATCGCAATTTAAAATTTTTGGGCCTAGGACGGTCTACTGCTTGCATATTCGACCTTCGATCATCACAAAAATCCAGTATTCAAATTAATTGATTATCTTACATCAAACTATCAAAATTTCAACTTGGTCAACTATGGTCAACTCATGGTCAAACCTAGTCAAACTTGGTCTCTAGGACCTCCAAACGATGCAGAATGCATTCTTGAACGTGTATAACCACTTTTCCAATCAATTAACATACTTCTGAACTATCAACGCTGACTTTTCTTGTCAGATTTCAATTTTAATCCCGAAGGGGGCATGGTATTGCACATCATTCAAAGTCTGTATATCAATTTCTATCAATATCTTTCATCAGTGATCAAGACAAACAATCATGTCTAGTTACTGATTCATCAAAAGTCCTCATCGCTCGAGGCAAATCTATCATCACTTGGGGCATATCAGATTCATCAAGATCCATATCAATCTGGTATTCTCCTAATCTTGTAAACTGTATCAGTTTTTGCAACCATCAGATCATAGTGTTCTTTCCTTGGTTCTTCGGCAACTGAAGGATTCAAATGTGATACCTGCTAGTTCTGCTAAGACAATCGAGTCTAGAACCGGTCATTCACTTCTTAGCAATCCTAAGGTTTGGAATCAGGTGTTTTGACACTCTTTCACAATCATCGGTTCATCGCTGCTATAGTGAACATTATCTTTGGTCATTCAGGACCAATTATCTCCATATCAAATCAATATCAATCAGCTTCTGTCTCATATCAATTATCAATTTCGAATCAGTTTCATATCTCTATCAAACACAGACTTTCTTTGAACCACTGCGCTTCACATAGTAATTCAAAGAGGGGCAAAATGTAATACCCCCAAAATGGGCTATAAGTTCATTAACCTCTACATCTACAAATCGAATGAAATCAACATCGAAGTCCTAATCTAAGGCACATCTAAACATCATCGAATCATAATTGATTATCTTAAATTTTGCATCGGGGAATATTCCTAGCAATATTCCTAATCATCATAATTATCTTTAATTTAATGATTATTTGACGATAAATCACATTTATCCTAAGTTTGTTTAATTGAATATTTTCATATTTAATTAATTAGATTTAATATCTTGCCACTTAATTGTGTAATTAAATTTAATTCTATCTCTTATTAATTGTATTATTTAATTTTGACAATAAATCCAATATCCTATGAATAATTGATTAAATTCTTATTTAATTGATTAAAGCAGGTTGTCATTATTTAATAATATAGTTTTTAATAAAAGTTTGATAAAATAGTTAATTAACCCATAAATTAATTATTTTATTTCAAAAAGTAGTTAAGTTGAGAATAAATCAGTTTATTTATTTATTAAATCATAATCATCCATGTGCACATTCAAGGACCAGTTAAACTCAAATTGGAAAATCAATGCAAGTTGTTAGCTTTTTGAAACTCAACATCTTTTTGTGTTTTAAAGTTGATCTAAACTTCTAATTCGAGTTGAGCTGGGCTTTTGCATGATTTTTGTGACTTAATTATCTTTATTATCAAATAACTCAAAAATCAAGCTGAGTTATTTGAGTGATTTATGGCTTTCTTCCATGCACCTCCAAAGCCCTGGATTTCTATAAAACCAAGGCTCGACTCTTCATAATTCATCCACAAATTTGCACAATCACACTGGAGAATTGGAATTGGGAAAATCAAAGCTCTTTTGAATCGACACCTTTGTGAGATCAATCTTGTTTTTACATTCATTTAGATTCATTTTCATATCATTGTTAGCTTACTTTGCATATTCATAGATCAATTTTCATTCTAGCATAATTTCATATCAGTTTCCATCATATTATTGCATAGAAAATATCAAAAAAATAGATTAATTGCATTCATATTTCATATCAATTTTGCATTCAAATCCTTCGTTTAGGTGTCGTCTAGGTCACTGATCTTGATAACAATCTGAGAACATCAATCTCGCACCTACTAGAAGGCAGTAAATCGCTTGGTTAAATTAGATTTCAATTTTGCACGATTTTGATTATAGCTAATCTCTAATGTTTTACTGAAGTTTTGTGTCTACAGATCAAGTACAAAATTCACACACCACATTGTATACGCTGTATATTTTGTAGATTGCTCACACAGGGGGGCTACTAGTCTTAAGTGGATAGGGCATTAGCAATTTAGCACATGCCAATGCGAAAATGAATGAGGCCGACGCTAGATTGAGTGGAGGAGGTGTGCGTGAGTTTTCTTCATGCTCTCTTTCCAATTAGTGAGCTGCCAAGAGGTTAGATGTTTTGCATGGAATGGAGGCCCACGCATTGGGTTAGGTAACATAAGGGGATGGTCTATGTTGCAAAGGGGCTGGTGTGTGAGTAGCTCACCAAATTGGAGCTGGGGTGAGCACTAAAAGGGGTCCAATGCATAAGTAATCGATCAGGAGGATTCATGTAGTATTTGAAATATGGAGGCTGCCAGTCTGTGATGTGTTGGCCTTTTCATGAAGCAAAAACAATAAAGTAAAAGGGATAAGCTACTCTGGGCAATGTGTATACAACATGCTTGTGTGAGAAAGCAAGACAAATGCTAGCGTAAGTTAGAAGACCACTCAGTAAATGAAATGAAGGATTTGCGTAAGTAAACGAAGGCCTATGTAAAATTCTAGAAGGCTGCTCATGCATGTGATGTGATAGCAGGCCTAAGAAAATAATATGGGGAGCTCACGCAAATGCCAACGTGAGAGCCCAAGTACCTACCTAGCCCATGCAATAGAGAGGGGATGCTTCTTGTAAGTTAGGGCATTGAATGAGATGGCCAAAGAACATAGTGCCTAGGCAAAGGAAAGGATGCTAGCATTAAAGAATGAAGGCCAGAGCAAACATTTGGAGCTGCCTGAATTACATTAAAAATGGAGACACATTTTTTAAAAAGGATACAAGACAATGCTAATGCCAACGCATGGCAATATCAAAATGATAAATGAGAATAGGTGAGTGAACGCATGAACCAAGGTGTTTGTGCAGGTAAGAGGCTACTATGTGTGGATTGTTGTATAGAGGTATATCCCACATTCGTGTGGGCCTGCCTTGGGGCACATGCCAGCTGGGTGCTATAAGCATATTTTAATGAAGTCTTTAAAACCTTCAAGGATAATAATCCCACATTGGCCCCGAAAATGAAGTTTAAAGTGTTTATATGGAATACTCCACATAGAATGAAATAGATTGAAAGTTGGAATCTCTCTGCTCGCGCAAACTCAGAGGTTGCCTTGGTTTCCATGTTGGTGGGCCTAGAAATAATTTTGTAGAAAGGCAATATTGATGATGTGGTGAAAATGGACACAAGGCGATAGTGATAATGTGGCGAAAATGGACATGTGGCACCTGGTTGTGAAGTCACAGAATGAAACTGCCAGTCAGAGAAAGATCCAGAGATCCAGAGATAACTGCCAGTCACCCAGTCTCATGAAGTTTAGCAGTTAGCTGGAAAGGTCCAGAGACTTGGAGATAACCGCTATTCGCATGGTTGCGAGATGCTGACAGTTAGAGGAGAAAACTGCTGAGATCTAGAGATAATCGTCAGTCGCCAGGTCGCCAGAAGAGGATTTGGAGATTCAGAGACTAAACTCAGTCATCCAAAAGCTAGATTTAACTCAAGGTTAGAAAATGATTCCAAGACTTGGAGACTGAGGCTTGTTGTGAAGTCTTTTGATGTAACCGCGGAGGTTACCTAATCTCCCATCAGACCTGGGGTTAAGAAAAAGTTTGAGAGATTTGGAGACTAAAGGCGTTGTCTAGGTCTCTAAAAGAAAGCATGGTTAAGAAATAGCTTCGGAGCTTTGGAGACTGATGTAGTCTCCAAATCTCCAAATCAACAAGGTTAAAGGTGAGTTTGCAAAGCCAGTCAGAGACATCCAATCAGAGCATGCCACTTGGTGAAATCTGGTGAAATATGAGCATAAAAGGTAGAGTTAAAATGCATAAAAGATTTAAAATCTGATATAGTTCAACTTTATAGATAAATTCGAATTTTTCAAATTACAGAGCTTGCTGAGAGTTTTACAGCCTACAGATTCATTTTTTAACATAATATAGAAGTGTTATATATTTCCAGAAATGCCAGAAGACGATGAATGCAATGATGGCATTTAAAATTAGATCTAATTGAGCAAATGAGAGCAGTAATGGATTTTTAGTCCGAGATCAGATTTTGGGGAGGATATTTCATTTTAGACAAGACAAATTTGTGAATCTGGAAAGGGAAGAATCAAATTTATTTGATGAAGTGTCAGTTATCATATAAACAAATCAGATATTTTCAAAGGATAAGATCAAATGATTACAAAGGTTGTTAAAATTAGATTGGAAAGTGAATGTTTTCAGGAGATGAGTGCCCAAGAAGATCAAATTTGATTTTGGTGGAGAGAGAAGGAAAATAAAATTAGATTGCAAAGACAGATAGGTGTTGATCAGGCAAAGATTTTTAGGGTTTCTTCTTCTATTTATTCTTCTTCTCTTCTTAGTGTTAGGGGTTCCTGTCCCTGTCTGGTCTTCTGTTCTACTCAAGGGTTTTAGACTATGTTCTGCCCTTCTCTCAATTGATTTTACAGCAAGTTTCCAAATGATTTTAAATGTCTTCATGTAAATCATATTTTTCAATCTTGCCTATGCTTTGAGCTTCATGTTATTAATGTATTTGAAGCAAGATCATTTCAATGAAATATAGTGTAGTTCATGTTCTCTGTTGTTTTGTCTCTTTGCATTTTTGTTCTTTCTCTTGTATGTTTTATTTGTAAAGCATCTGAAAACATACCAGCTACAAGCTAGTTTATTTGATTATTTCTAAGTTTCTCTCAAGGAGAGAATTAAATTTCATAGATAGTTTCAGAGAGCAGACATTATTGAAGGATTTGATAGAATAATACAAAAGTGAGAAGACAGTTTGTAAGGCACTCTATCTAGATTGCATACTGTCTGTAAGGCATTTTGTAGTATTTTACTTGACCTATGACCTATTGATTATATCTTTAGACTCTTGGCCCAAGAATAGGCACTGGTTAGGGTTTGTTGTGTAGTCTTTATTAAATCATCAAACACCAATTTATCATTACCAGTACTTTTCTATTTTTAAGTTAAAACCTATTGTGAAAGGACTGTATCTAGGTGATATAGTTCAGTTTGTTGATTCCTTGAAGAGAGAATCAAAAGGTTAGCCTTCCTTGAGTCAAACTCAGAAAAATAAGAAGGATTCACATCCTTATGCCACTGTTCTATTCTATTACATTTATAGTTTCTATTGTTATACTCTACATCAGGATATTCTCAGTTGTTTGCAGGGTTATCTTTTATTTCAAAAGCCTAGATAGCATAGTAGTGAAGAACCTAATCCACTATTTGAAAGTTTACTTGAAACATAGTAAATCATCATAGGCAATACCCGCCTGAGTCCTATGGAGCTTGAATCAGAAGGAGGATCTTATCCAATCTTCATTAATTAGATTATTTCTTGTCAAACTTGAGAGTCCTTAAATCTGAGAATCAAGCCTACATATTTGCCAAGTTTGATCCCACAAGAAAAAGCTCTAACAAATTGGTGACTCTGCTAGGGATTTGAAGTAATTTGTAGAAAATAATTCAGGTTTATCAAGTTGAGCTAGACTCCTAGCTCATTTATTTATAAATCCAATTGTCTACCATATCCATTTGAGGGTAGAGTTATAAATCTTTGTAAATCTAAAAGTTTTTCAGATCATATTTACCAGCCTGGTTGTTGTTGTTGTTAAAAGAGATTCTGAATCTTGTCCTGGTAAAGAAATATGTCACATCCTATTGACTTGCTGAAGGTCTACTATCTTTGTTGAAACCCAACTTGTTCTGTTAAAGTTTTATACATTATCATATCAGTGAGTGACGACTCTGAAAGATCTCTACATCAGTGTGCACTTAAATGAAAGAAAATTTATGATTGGTTGGGAACACTTGCAGCAAGGATCTAGAAGATACTTGAAAGATTCAGTGGTGAAGGACAATCAGGAAGAAGTTTAGAAGGACAACAACAAAAGAATTTTCCCAGGTATTCCTCAAATTTTTATGAAATGAATTATTTCCTTGCTAAGTGAAGAAGTCACTAAAAGAAAGAATATAGATCTGAAGTTTTTGGTCATACTTTTGGTTTTACATTTTTTTTAAAACATCAGATTTAGAAGTATGGTATGATCTTATGTGAAATGATTGCATAATCGGATAGAAATCTTTGTGAATGAAGATGTGTTGTTGATAAATAGTGCAATGGAGATTTTAGATCCAATAGATCAGGATATGTTGTCTATATCTAAAAATTGTCTACCAGATCTTGAAGAAATTCAAAAGGATATTGCATTGTTAAATCAGAAAATACACGACCAAGCTATGTTGTTTTTGAAAAGACATGTAGGAGAAATAAGTGAAGAATACATGTATGTATTTTATGAAAAATTTTCCAATGCATATGATAAGTTGTCGAAAGGGATTGAACTCCAAGAGTTTGCATATTTCCATTTGTTCTTAGAGCTTTGTATGCCTAGATCAGTAAAATGGTCTGCAAATTGTAAAAAGGAAGGTGTTGAACTTGTTAAAAAATGGATAAATGAATTTGAAGAATGTAAATCTGAAATAATTAATGACGCTGACTCTAGTTATGATGAAAATGTTGACTATGATGCTAATAGTGATGTAGATGAATATCAAGATGTCAAAGATGAAAATCTAGTTGCAGATGTTTTTGTTGGATTCAAAGATTTATTTTATTATTAGCATGGTAGGATAGACCTCTATTCTCAGTTTAGGGAAGAGTCTTGTGATGAGTAGGAGATTAATTATTATGCGAATGAGAGTGATTGTGATGTTTCTTTTTCCCAAAATGATGTGAGCCAAGAGACTTCAATCCTTGTTCCCAATGAACAAGATATTTGCAACAGTAAAGGAGAGGTTAAAGCCAATGAAAATGAAGTCCAAAGTTCATTAACCAGTGAAGAAATATCAGAACTACTAGCTACTGATTTTCAAAGGTATGCACCAAATGTAGACCCTACTTTGCAATTCCCAATTGATATATGCTTTGATAATGAAGACATGCAAGTGGATGCAAAGTATGAAACCTATGCTGATTTTCTTTTTCCTACTTTCAAGGAAAACAATGTGCAAAATGAAAATGCATATGACTGGAAAAAATCTGATTATGTTAAGTATGATGAAATCATGACTCATATGCAATTGTGGATTTAGATTGTGATGAATTTGATGTAAATGATTCTTGTGTACATCAGAATAATGATTACTCCCTTATGGAGAGTGAGAGATCTACATGTGTGTTTTCAAATTTGCCAATGGCAAATGAATTGATATCTAATGATCCATTTCTAGATTTAGAGGATGCTTGTAAAGGCTCTAGTCAGCAAATTGTATTAGGTCTTATGCAATCAAATGTTTCTATAAAAGAGTTTCATCCTAGTTTGCAGATTAGTGTTGTGAATGAAGCTTATGTTTTGGTGCAAACTAGTGTTCATGAGGAGTTTGATTTCATCCATGAAAAAGAGCTGGAATTTTTTCTTTTTCAGCTTAACAGCAATAGGGAAGGGTGTGATGTTTTGATGTCACACAATGATCAAAATTCACAGTATTTCGGTGACTCTATTTTTCCAGGTGGTGATGAGTTTGCTGATTATCTTTTGTTTGATGTGTTGAAGGAAAGTGGCGGTATTTTCAATCAAACACATGAAAGCAATAATTTTAGTTTATCTCTAATTTGTGAAGATCAAAACCAAATGTATGAAAGAGGTAAGAGATGACTTCATTTTTGGGTCTTTGGGCTTCTTTTAGATAAAATAAATATTGTATAGTTCCTTTCCCTTTCAGTTGTGTGGTGTGTTTTCTTTCAGTAGAGGTTCCCATTTTTTGAGGAGAAATATTCAGAGACTTGGAGATTCAGAGAAGAAAGGTAAAGTTTCATTTGAAGTTCTGGGATGGTCTACTTCTACCATGAGATTCTGAAGTTCTCTGCATGCCCACATAGGGCACGTGTCCACAGTTAGAGTTGTGTGTGTTTGAATGTGGACCTCTAAATCAGGCACAAATGCAACATAGTCATTTCTCAATCATGAGGTGGCAAGTATGAACATGAATTGTCCATCTCACAACATCGATTGAATCGACCTATTGCCTCCTATGTGGATGGGGTGTTTAGTTACTCTCAGATTGGAGAGCCAACAACCATAAGACCAATTCTACAATGGAGGATTTTCCAAGAACTATGAAGATGAGCAAACTAAAATTGAACTAAATGAATGCAATTTAATCTAAGATACTTTGAAAGAAATATGATACTATTCTAAATAGCTTGAAAGAAATATGCAAATTATTCTAAGAACTTGGAAATAGAAATGATATTAAACTATGAGCATGTAAGCAAATTAATCTAATTGCAAATGAAAAGCTTGAAAATAAAGTGAGACTAAAAAGTGCTATAGTTCAATTGCTCTAAAAAATTGCCTTCTCTCAAATGAAGAAAATAGGTCCATTAAATAGAAAAGCCCAGGAAGAGAATGAAGGGGTTCTTGATTTGAAACTCCTAACTCTTCATTCCCATTTGAGACAAAAAGTCATGAATTACTTAATTAAAAGAATGGAAATTGCCACAAAGAGTGACCTTTGGAATATTGTGAATTATCAATTCAAAAATAAGTGTCCATTCAAATAACAAGTAATTATTAATTCCTTTTTATGGGTAATTAGCTAAAGGGGGGTAGATTTTAATTTAATTTCAAGTACTTAGGACTTTAGGATTAAATTAATTTATCATAGGGGTAATTTAGCTAATAAAAGTTGAAGACTTTAGGAATTAATTTTAATATTTAATTAATGCAATTTATGGTCTTTGCAATTGACATCAAGTCAAATTAAGTCAAGTAGGAAAGAGAAAATTTCCTAGGGAACTAGGACTTTGGAGATGTAAAATTGAAGATAATGCACCAAAATTAATCAAATTTATTAGGTACCAATTTTAGGGTATTACATTTGCTCCTCTTTGAATTGGTGTGTGAATAGCACGTTGATTCAAAGAATAGTCTGAAGTGACAGATGATGAGAAATCTAAAAGTCTAGGTTAGGTTGCCAAGACACTGAACAGATCAAAGCATGATTTTTTGAAGTCTAAGTTAGATTGTGAAGACAACGGTCTTGACAGAAGATGAGAATCAGGGTTAGGTTGCCTCAATGCCTAGAATGAGATTCAGATGCAAACTTAGGACTGTCTCCAGAATCAGGGTTAGATTGCCCCAATACGAAGCTTAGCCCTCTGAGACCCGGGTTAGATTGCCCAGATAATGGTCTAAGAGAGATTTCGAGAGCCATCTCCAGAATGAAGCTTGACTCCCAGGAATTAGGGTTAGATTGCCCCAATACCTAAAAGATTTCAAGAACCATCTCCAGGATGAAGCTTGATTCTCAAGGATCTGAATGTGGACCTCTAAATCAGGCACAAATGCAACATAGTCATTACTCAATCATGAGATGGCAAGTATGAACATGAATTGTCCATCTCACAACATTGATTGAATCAACTTGTTGCCTCCTATGTAGATGGGGTGTTCAATTACTCTCAGAATGAGAGCCAACAACCATAGACCAATCCCACAACGGAGGATTTTCAAAGCTACAATGATATGCAAAACTGAAATTAAACTAAGATGAGTGCAATTAATCTAGAAATGCTTTGAAAGAGATATGAAATGCAGATTTTTATTTTTAGAGAACTTGAAATAAAGGTGATATTATACTAAGAACAAATAAGCAAATTAATCTAATATGAGATGCAAGATTAAACTAATAATGAAATATTAAGCTAATTAATGCAATAAAAGCTTTGGAAACAATGAATTAAATGAGACTAAAATTGCCTATAATGTAGATGCTCTCAAAATTGCCTCTTTTGAATGAGAAAAAGAGGTCCATTAAATAGAAAAACTAGAAGAGGAATGAAGAGTTTCTTGATTTGAAACTCTTGACCCTTCATTTCCATTTGAGACAAAAATGCAAGAATTACTTAATAAAAAGAATGGAAAATGCCAAAGGTGGCCTTTCGAATATCTTGAATTATTAATTCAAAAAAGTGTGTCCATTCGAATATCAAGAAATTATTAATTCCTTTTTATGGGTAATTAGCCAAATGGGGTGGATTTAATTTAATTCTAAGCACTTAGGACTTTAGGATTAAATTAAATTATCATAGGGGTAATTTAGTTGATTAAAGTCAAGGACTTTAGGAATTAATTTTGATATTTGATTAATGCAATTTATGATCTTTGCAATTGACATCAAGTCAAATTAAGTCAGGTAGGAGAGAGAAAATTGCCTAGGAAACTAAGACTTTGGAGATGTAAAATTGAAGATAATGCACCAAAATTAATCAAATTTATTAGGTACCAATTTTAGGGTATTACATTTGCCCCTCTTTGAATTGATGTGCGAATAGCATGTTGATTCAAAGAATGGTCTGAAGTGACAAATGATGAGAAATCTGGAAGTCTAGGTTAGGTTGCCAAGACACCGAATAGATCAAAGCATGATTTTCTGAAGTCTAAGTTAGATTGTGAAGACAACGGTCTTGAGAGAAGATGAGAATCAAGGTTAGGTTGCCTCAATGCCTAGAATGAGATTCAGATGCAAACTTAGGACTGTCTCCAAAATCAGGGTTAGATTGCCCCAATACGAAGCTTAGCCCTCTGAGACCCGAGTTAGATTGCCCAGATAACGATCTAAGAGAGATTTCGAGAGCCATCTCCAAAATGAAGCTTGACTCCTAGGAATTAGGGTTAGATTGCCCCAATACATAAAAGATTTTGAGAACCATCTCCAGAATGAAGCTCGATTCTCAAGGATCTGAGTTAGGTTGCTCAGATACCTAAAAGATAGATGACCAGATAGCAAGATGTGAGGCATCAAGATGCCCCTAGCAATGAGAACTGAAGATTCAAATTAGACTGATTCAAGAATTGATTCGACAAGATTCAAATGATGCAATCATCATGACCCCTCGGGAGTGAAATTGAAAGATGACATAAGAGGGATGATTGACAACAAGAGGTTGCAGAGCAGAAGCAATTACACTAGATTTAAGAAACTGCAAAAGCAAATTAGAGCAAAGCAAAGGTCCGATTGACCAAGTTTGACCATAGTTGACCAGAGTTGACTTTGATGAAAAGAGCAAAGATCTTGAGAACATGATGCAAAGATGAGGGTCTAGTAGGAAGATGATGCCAAAAGGCTGACTGCACAAGCATCCAATCCCAAAGGGTCCCAAAATTTAAAATGTGATTTTGAGCTATTAGAGATGTCAGATTTTGATTTCAATCCCAAAAATGGATTCAGAGTAGTTGATTTAGCCAAGGGAGCAATTTTTGTGCAAAATTGAGCACTTTGAAAATTAGGTCAAAAAGCTATATAAGGCCTGGAGGGGTCATTTTCAATTCATTATTCACTTTTGTCTTGTGAGTTTTGAGCTCTGATAGAGAAATGGAGGGTCTTCCACTGCATACGCATCGATTTGAGCACTCCTGACGACACGCCCGGCCCCCGGAGTATGACACACCTGTAAGTAGTTGATAAACTTCCCTGCATTTCAATTCATAAAGCTTTCTAGGTCAATTTAGGGTAGATTTAACGAGTTTAAGGTCATGTTCTTCAAAACTCATGCGAGGAAGTAGTTTCCTCACACCAGGCTAGGTCTCCTCTCACATGAGGAAACAATTTCCTTGCATGACTTGGGGATCCTTCACATGGGCTTCATTTGGAAGCTCACATGAGCCGAAAGAGGCTCCCACATGAGATTCTAGGATCTTGTGTGAGGGCCAGTTCTATCTCGTGCGAGAGAAAAATTTTCTCACGTGAAGAACTGCTACAGAATTTGAAGTCCTTATCAAAATTTGTCAAATTGCGTGAAAGCAGCCAAGTAGAGTGTCACAGAGCCTTATCTAGAATAGATGTCTTGCTGCATTTGTTGTTGTTGTGTTGAAAATCATCATGTTTGAGATACTAATCCGATGTCATCACTTGCTTTGCAGGTTGACTTTCCCAATGTCATCTTCAGGACACACCATCTTGTCCTTACCACACTAGTCTAGAGATTGACAGATGTAGAGAGTGCTCACATAGATGCTCTCGGATTGGGAAACTTATGTGATTTTCCTAACATTCAGGTAAATCACGACCTTCTTACTGCATTGGTAGATCATTTCCATTTAGAGATGAACACATTCCATTTTTCCATGGGAGAGATGATGGTGACTCTGGAGGACATATACCAGATTATGAGGATTCCCATTCATGGTACTCGCATAAAGTATGATACACGGCTGTGACAGGGGACTTTAGCCTTGAGGACCATCTTCCAGGATGATCTAGTGATGGGTCGGGCCATCTCATGGGAGGACTTGATGCATAGATACATCAGTGCTCACCCATTCCCTATTGTTTTGGCAATGTTTTTGAGCTGTTACCTTGTTCCAAATCGAGGGCAGCATGGATTAGAGTGCGGCTGGGGTACCATGTTGCAAAGGATGCTGGCCAGACTAGTAGTGAGATTCAGATGGGGTGAGTGTATGCTGGCCCACATGTATCATGAGATGCATGAGATTTTTTATAAGAGTGTGAAGACCATGGCAACAGGAGTCTTCATCTTACAGATCTGGGCTTGGGAGCATCTCCCCGTGTGTAGGCCAATATTCCATGATACATGGTAGTATTTGGAGCTGTATGTGTATAGATATTCAGGCGTCATGACTCAGCCCTTTCTAGGAAAGATAGAGTAGTGGAGGGGACAACTAGATGACATGGCAGTTGTAGTATGGAAACCCTAGGTGGCCACAGAGCCATGGGATGATGCTCGTCGAGAGCTATCTCGTATGTTTGTTTCACGTCCATTGATCGGGTGGAGTGTCCATACCATTGAGATGTTTTGTGTCACACGTGTCCTACACCAGTTCAATAGACAACAGGATATATCTCAGGAGTACTGCCCCTACGCTTGCTTCTCTGATGAGGAGAAGAAGGGGTGGCATGCGAGGTTGGATCCTGGGAGATGTGCTATAGAGGTGCGCATACCAACCGCATGATGTGATTACATGGTGGGTGTCACCAATGCAGGGGTGACACCTGCATACAGAGATCATTTGATTACATGCCCACATCCTAGATTCATAGACCCAGCTGGTGTGGGAGCCCAGCAGCAGCTGACATAGTAGTAGCAGGCACAGGACCAGCAGGCACCACCATAGGCCCCACCATAGTAGTAGAGAGTATTAAGACCCTGAGTAGGGCATAGATCAGATGTAGGAGTAGGGAGCAGTGGGGTGTAGCAAAGATCCACTAGGCATCGTACAGATGATACATCACAGTAGGCACCGCTGAATGATGATATTGATATGCCTAACATTCCAACTGGGGTGGGTACTCCATAGTTACAGGAGGCTCTTAGGAAGAGCTAAGAGAGAGTCAGGTAGGTGTAGTGGGAGCGTGATGATTATCACACAGGGGTTATCAAGGAGGAGACACGAGTGGTGGATAGGGATGCTGAGATTAGACAGCTATAGGCTGAGTTGGCACATGCAAGAATGGAGATGAGATACGAGGCTGCCCAGACAGCTTATTATTATGCAGCTTACTATGGAGCTATACCATATTTATCAGAGCAGGTGCCACCATTTGCTGAGTACGTAGGAGCTCCACAGGCACCACCACTAGTACCTCCACAGGATCCTCCACAGGCTCCTCCATAGTATGCACCATAGCAGTAGGCACCACAATAGCAGGCACCTCCACAGAGACCTATGCCCCTACCACAGAGACCAGTACAGGCTCCTCCACCTCCACCCCCTCCTAGTGGGAGTGGATCTTGATATATAGCATTATTGTAGCCCATTTTGATATTGTGCTCAAGTAGCACCTTCTTTTTGTACATGACATTAGATCAAGATATATATATATATATATATATATGAGATCAAGTTTTGACATCATTGTACATGTTGTATATTGCTTTGATTTTGATGTTTTATGAGATGTTTTATATGCTTAGATCTATAGATGAAATGTATGAAATGCACATGTTTCCTTTATGAATATGAGTATGCACATGGTTTTATCTGTATGATGCAATGTGAAATGCAATCGTAGATGGATAGAATGTATGCATATGTGAAATGTATGATTTTGATTTATGCTTATAGTGAATGTATATGCAAATGAATTTATGGATATGTAATGAATATGCACTGGATATGTAATGAATATGGTACTAATCATTTCATGCAGGATTTTAGCAATATATGATAGGTACTAGTGAAAAGATGTATGTGTTTGAAGATCGAGAGTGAGGACTGGACACTTGTGCAGCCAAGAAGAACCTGGGACAAAAAGATGAGGACCTTTGATGAGTAGAAAGCAATCAAGAGAGTGCCAAAACATAGTCTCAATGCAAGCTTAGAATGAAAATGCAAGCCTAAGCTAAATGCAAGCTTAGGATGAAAGTGCAAGCCCTAGGACTTGGTTGTTGGACTCATCATATTTATCATCATCGAGTTCATTTAAGCATGGGATGATTGCAAGAGGTCATACAATCCTCACTAACATTGCAATTATGAGAATATGAATATGACATAAGTCTTAGATTTGTTGGAATGAAGTGTAAGCATTAAGGCACAAGAAGCCAGAATGACTTGAACACCTATTCCTTTTGATTTAGCAAGTGAACATAAGCATCAAAGCACAATTGCTAGAATGACCTGAATGTTTCTCATAAACAAACACACCAGACACATGAGAGTTCCTTCTTTTGCCAAAGAGTGCTTGTAGTGACCCTTGCATTCACTTAGCAGGATGAGCATTAGTAATTTTACTTGTAGCATCTAAAGAAGTCACTCAAAATAGACAAGGAGAAGAACCAACCTCACCAAAGCGTCCATATAAAAGGAGTTGAGGTACGCATGGCCATCCAATATGAGATGAAGGCTCTTACAGACGGACACCCCTCTTAGATAGATTCATTGGATCATTGGAACTAAACTAGCAAACAGAAAGAAAAGAAAAAGAGAACAAACAAACAAGCAAACGAAAAGCTCAGCATGCTTCAAAGGAACACAAAATCAATTTTCAGTTTCAGTTCCAGTTTGGGTTCAAGCGGATTGAAGTTGAATCAGAAGCAAAAAAAATTTGAAGTCTTGATGGGATAGCGATAGTAGGAAGACGCAGTGAGAACCACTGGTGACCATCGCGAGAGACAAAGTCTCAAGAAGATATCAGAACGTGAACCAAGTATCAGCAGGCGAATGTAGTGAGAACAACTGGTGACCAATACAAGGAAGATTCTCGAAAGAGAGAATAAAATGTGAGTGAAACGTCAGTAGGAAAACACAATGAGGACCACTGGTGGTTGATATAAGGAAGAGATCCTAAAAGAGAGAGGTTCAAATGAGAGCTAAGTATCATTAGGAAAGAACAGTGAGAACCACTGGTGACTGATACATGAGAGATCCTCAAGGAGAGATATCTCAAAATTAGCTAGGCATCAGTAGGTAGACGTAGCAGGAACCGCTAGTGACCGATGCACAAACAAAACTTCCAAAAGTGATAGGAAAATGCCCCCTAGACCAGGAAGGTGCCCCCAAGTGTGAACCAGTTCCAATCCATGAAGAGTTGAGGAAAATCTCAAAGACAACTAAAAGCAAGAGCATGGGCTAGCAAATTGAAGCAGGAAACAAACTAAAGCAGGAAAGTGGGAAAGCAAACTAAAGCAGGAAAGCAAAGAGACTAAAGTAGGAAACTAAGAGCCAAGCGATGCTGAGATGAGATGTAGCTTTAGGAACAAGAGGCACCTTTTTACCAGAGGCTCTTTGAGTTGCTCTCCTTCTGTAGGAATCTCTGAGAACACAGTATTTTGTAGTAGTAGTCAGCTGAGAAGTTGTAGAATCAGAACCAGTAGTACCCAGCTATCGAGAGATCCATAGTCAAGGAAAGGTCACTTAAGTGAGACCCATAGATATCCTTGTGGATGCATCTTAACTCTCTATCAGACTTCCCACACTCTAAATGCTTAGGGAGAGTAAGTTCTAGATTTCTCTTAATCACGTCATTAGGGATGAGGAGATGCTGATATGCACTTTAGGAAAAGGCAAGATGGAGTGAAGAAGGTAAAGTTTGAGAGGTAAGGGTGATCGAATGGAGGGAAGTATGAGAATTTTGGAAGCTTGAATGGAAACTTTGATTTTCCTTTTGGAATCCACATAGCTTTTGATTTTTTTTCTCTTTTCTTCTTTATGTTGAGGTGCTTTTGATGACAATGCCTGTAAGATGGATTTTGAGATCCATTTTTTTATCTTATTTTCTAGCTTTTGATTGTCTTCTTATTTTTGATGACCTTTATGGTCTTTTGAACACCTCTATTTCTTTTCTTTCTTTGTAGTCACATGTCGATTAGATGGGACACGGTGACCTTGAGATATAAGTGGATTCTCATTATTTTTGTTTTTAATGTTGCACACCCAAGTTACTTCCAAAAGACTCGGGAATGGTGGATGAATGAGGCTTATATGTCTGGTTTAGGTAGAGAGATGGAGATGGAAAGTGGATGAGCCACTTATCTTAGGGAGGAGGTGGAGGATGAGTAGTCAATGGGATGGGCTCAAGTGCAAAGATATCAGCATCATCCTCATCATTCATGAATGAATCAGATAGATCAAGAAAGTGATCTTCCATAGAACGTTGTTGATTATGAGTTGTCGTAGAAGATTCAAATAAGCTTGGAGGAATATTATGTGAGCCTAACCAAAATAACCTATTCCAAGAGTTAGGTCCCCTTTCAGGTGGAAATAGTATGTGAATAGGAACCATTTCAGTTCCGGATCTACCAAGTTTCCTCAAAGCTATAACAAGATGGGGTCTTACATACCCATAATTTTCTGGAGTAGTAGAAGTATAGCTTGGAGTAGATGGCCTAGGAGCCATAGGAATGATCTCCACAGAAGGGTGAAGAGGATCATTATCAGCTTCTTGATCTGGAGGATTAGAACTTCCTCCTCTTTTAGGGTTGGTAGGACCAGTATCTTTGTGTACAAAATCAACTGGTATTTTTATAGTAGCATCTTATATGGAGTCCCATTCATATTCCTTTGAATTCATTTCACTAGGGTGACACTGTTTGATGTAATCAACTAGAGATATAGTAGGTGGTAGATCTTCTTTATTGCTATCATCTGTCAGAGGAAGTGTTTCTTCAACAACAGGATCTTTCTCAGTAGAAGAAGTGGAGTAATCTAAAATAGGCATACCCTGAGGCATACCCAAGATAAGGGAGACATAAGCTATTTGCCCCCATTCAGTATGTGTTCCATTAGAGTCAGCAGTAGTAGAAGTTTGTTTAGTAAAGTGGATAAAATCCTCCTAGTGAGGACCAGGATCATGTTCTTGAGGTATTTGAGAAGGTAGATAGGACTCTCTCTGGTAGTCTGAATTAGGATTTTGAATATTCAAGAGCCTTTCATGTGTCATAGGCTGGATCTTTGTATCTTCATTATCTAAATCCTTGTATGAGTGAAATCTGAAGCGAGGTTGGTCAAGCTCATGGCTCTGATAGCCAATACCAAATCTATCTTCAAAGGGCCTCTCATAGGAGTGTAGAGATGGAGGAAGAGTTGTTAGTGACAAGATGGACTCCATCTAATATTCCCCCATGCCAATATCTTTGATCCAAAGGGTCTTTTCTATCTCTTTGAGTTTAGCATTACAAAATTCTATAAATTCCCCATTGGTCGGAGAAACGCTATCACCAGATTCTAGGGGCATATTGCAAGTGAGTAGGGGAGCATTATGGCTCAATGATTGATCACCTTCTTCAGAGAAGGGCAAGTGATGAGGCAAGATCGAATGACCCACCATAGATTGAAATTGGTCGAGATCAAGATCTTTGGGGATGTTTTCCTCAGTGAGGGATTTATCCATAGATAGTTTTGGTTTGGATGTCGAAGGCTCGAGACCTTTGAGAACAATCTTCACATAGGATCGAGTGATAGCATTTGCACAAGCTAGAGATGGTGTGGGGTTACAAGAGGTGCAGGGCCTCACAAGACAAATGGAGCTTTGGGTTTAGGAGCATCTTCGCTCCTCGGAGCAATGATCATGTCACAGTATTCAACATCAATAGGTTCAATCTCATTGGTGACAATGTCACTAGTATTGTATGTATAGTTGACCACATCGTTGGTACCTTTAGACTTGGATAATTCACTTTTCCCATGAGGAGGAAAGGAGTCTTTAAATTCCCGATGATCTGAATTCCTGTTATGGTTCTACACCAAAGTCCTATAAACCACATCAAGCAGTTCTCCCAAGGAAGTGGAGTCACACTTGGGTTGAGGGATCCAAGGTTTGTTTCTAGCAAATCTGGAAGGCGGTTGAGTTTCTGTCACAGCCTTCTCAGTGGTCTTGACCACTCGTATACTAGAGCTAAGATTAAAGACAGACTTTAGTGTCACATTGTCAACAATCCCATCATTCATAACATCTATGTTTCTATTGACAATCTTATCCTTATCCTTGTTTGAGGGAGAAGGTCCTTTCTTGTTTTCTTTGTTCAAAATCAATCCTCCCTTCCTGACCATAAATGCTTCTATCCTCACAGCCCACCTAATCATATTGTCAAAAGTGAGGGGACCTTGTAATCGTACTTAGTATCCAAAATTTGGGACAAGATTGTCCAAGAAGATATCGAGCTTTTCAGACTCGGGTAATTCATGCAGATACTTCGTGCATAGTTGTCTCCATCTATGGAGAAATGTTAGGAGAGGCTCCCCTTGTCACTATTTCAAATTGAAAAGGTCCTGAATGTTGACTAGATATCGAATATTGTGGGATTGATCATAACTCTTGTCATTTCGAGACTGACCATGACCTTGGTCATTTTGAGATTGCTCATGACTATCGCTGAATTTACCTTCCCATGGGAAGTGGAATGGATCTCCCATCTTGTTGGTAGTATTCTAAGAGATCATGAAAGTAAGATTGAAAGAGTCAATAGGTTCGATTATAGAAAGTGAACCTTCAGAGCCTTGCTAGTGTTGAAACAATGGGTTATAATATTCTTGAAATAATAAGTCAGACTGTATTTGAAACAATGGATTGTAATACTCTTGGAACAATGAGGAATGTGAGGATCTCTCACAAAGTTCATATTTCATAATAGATTTAGGATGACCTATTTCTTGATTAGGAGATTCACTTCTATCTCAACCAGTATTCTGAATGGGATAAGTTTTGCCACTTCTAGTCGTGACAGTCATAGACAAAGATGAAATGAGAGAGGACTTGGGATAAAGCTAGAATCGGTCTCTAAGAACAATGCAAAGGAGATAAAGGTTAGAATAGCCAAGATGCAAGATGGATCTGGTATGAATCATCAAAAGAGGTGGCTAGAACAGCTAAGATAAGACTATCACAACACGAGATACAAAAGGCATAAAGAGATAAGGTAAACCAACAAGAGATGACATGAGTTGAAGCAAAGATCGATCGATTCCTAACTCAAAACAACCATTTTTTGACAGTGAACAACAAGAAAGCAGAAAAATAGACCTCAGACAAAAGGTAGATTAGATAAAAAGTCAAATAGTCAATGGCAAACAAGTCTCTATTTTTGCAAATTGGGCTACAGTCTCACGCAAAATAGTACTAGGCCGCATGAGAGAACACCAAATTTCACATGAAAGAACAAAGTCTCACATGAGAAAGTGCTCTGAAGTGTAAAACCTCGAGCGGGAAAAGTGCAAAATCTGACAATCTGACATAGTTTTTGAGGTTAAAGTTGAATTTTAAGGTATAGCCTAAATTGATGTCTGAAAGAAAATCTAGTTTCCTGACAGGTTTGAAGAACAGTTTAATCATCAATCTCGTTTTAGGATTTCAAGCATTCGTTTAAAGACACAAAGGTTCAAATCAAATAGTTGTGATACAAGAAGTAGTCGTTAATAGACCTATCAAGGAAAAAGCAACTTGATAGCATCAGGGGAGTCTTTATTTGATAATGATTGGACAATGTTTAAGACTTGATAACAAACACATAGCTTAGTCCTACAAAAAAAATGGTGAGAAGCAAAAACCTTTGCCCCATTGCTTATGTGCATACGTGCACCTCACACAACCATGTCACCCCCTAGAGGGCACCTGTGTTTTTGGTGTTTCCAAGGACTCAACAGTGTATGTTCAAAGGTTACCCTTGTAGCAGGGGACAGTCTCGCAACCACCTCCAAACGTCCAGGTGTATGCCTATGATGGGAATCTACGAGAGAGATTCTTCCCCCTCCCTATGCAAAGATTATGACTCCTTTCGAAGGTGAACCGGGTAGGCCACTAGCTAAGGAAAGTTTTTAATAGGCTTCCTTTCACGCTAACCTTCAGTGCCCCCGATACAGGGTTAAGGCCTCATAGCCACACCAACACCCAAAAGTCATACACCCCCGCAAGCAAGGCTAGGAGCGGCGCCACTCAGTATAATAGACGGAGCCTCCTCAAGATGATAGTCAAAGTCTTGAGAAGGAAGCTAACATGGTTTTGGAGTCTTTAGAATTGACAAAATATTCTTTATTAGAGTGAGGCGGAATCACCGATGATAGGTGCGTACTCACTTGGGTCGTTCCTGGAGGTTCAACTTCTGGTAGGCCCTCTAAAGGTGACATTGGACTTGGTTTAGATTTGGGGGTCAGATTTTCTGGTTTTCCCAAAGGGAGAAGAGCATACTTCTCTATCCCATTTCCTCACCCAAACACATCAAGAAGATTCATCACCGAGTTAGCTTCACTCCACTACAACTACAAGCTTTTGGGTTTCTGTTTCTCTCAAAGAGAGAAGAGCATAATCCCCTGGCTAATAGAAGCATAAAGATTCACTACCTTTCTCTGCTTCCCTTAGAATTTATCATATTAGTAAGATCATTAGGATTTTAGGTTCATTCATGGTCATCACCTCCATGTAATGAAGATCCAAATTCCCTACTCACTATCAAAATCCTCAAGAAATTTTAATGGAGCCCTATTTAGACTATGTGAATGAAAGCAAGAAACAAACACAACATTTTAGCAAGTCTTCAACTATCATCTTGCAATCAAACCATTAGCATGTTTTATGTTCTTGGTGCTTTGACTTGTGTTCTTTTAAGCAAATATTTCAAGCAATGAGAGCACCTACAAGCACAACTTGTTAGCTCCACAATGGTTAGCACATAAAAAATCAGATAATTTGCAAGTAAAATAGCTGATCAAATAGAAAAAATTGAAAATGAAACCAACATGGTTGGATCAGGCTCGGAAAGAGCTTTCCAATGATATATCACACTTAAATTTTTGACACCATATGTGAAAATTTCTCAAAAATGGGTGCTAGTTTTCTAGAGTGGCACGAATTTTGAAAACAATAAAATTTTCAAAAAAGTAGGAAAACGGAAAATAGCAAGCAAAATTGAAAAATCTAGAATTCTGGTCTTTGTCTGTCATAGAATTTTGCACGAGACAATACAGAGGCCCACGTGAGAAGGTACTGAACCACGCACGAGAAAGCACAAGCCTACGCGAGAATGTATGACGACTCACGTGAGAAAGTACAAGGGCTCACACGAGAAAGTGCACAGGGAGCGAATTCTCGCATGGGATGCTCTGGATTCTCGCACAAAGATCCATACACAAATAGTACAGATGCACGATAGAGCTTGAATTTTTGTTAGAAAAAACTGAGAATGAGCCCAGAAATCAAATTTTCTGCCCCACGGTGGGCGCCAAAATGTGTGTCTAAATGTGGACCTCTAAATTAGGCACAAACGCAACATAGTCATTTCTCAATCATGAGATGGCAAGTATGAACATGAATTGTCCATCTCACAACATCGATTGAATCGACCTATTGCCTCCTATGTGGATGGGGTGTTTAGTTACTCTCAGATTGGAGAGCCAACAACCATAAGACCAATTCTACAATGGAGGATTTTCCAAGAACTATGAAGATGAGCAAACTAAAATTGAACTAAATGAATGCAATTTAATCTAAGATACTTTGAAAGAAATATGATACTATTCTAAATAGCTTGAAATAAATATGCAAATTATTCTAAGAACTTGGAAATAGAAATGATATTAAACTATGAGCATGTAAGCAAATTAATCTAATTGCAAATGAAAAGCTTGAAAATAAAGTGAGACTAAAAAGCGCTATAGTTCAATTGCTCTCAAAAATTGCCTTCTCTCGAATGAAGAAAATAGGTCCATTAAATAGAAAATCCCGGGAAGAGAATGAAGGGGTTCTTGATTTGAAACTCCTAACTCTTCATTCCCATTTGAGACAAAAAGTCATGAATTACTTAATTAAAAGAATGGAAATTGCCACAAAGGGTGACCTTTGGAATATTGTGAATTATCAATTCAAAAATAAGTGTCCATTCAAATAACAAGTAATTATTAATTCCTTTTTATGGATAATTAGCTAAAGGGGGGTAGATTTTAATTTAGTTCCAAGTACTTAGGACTTTAGGATTAAATTAATTTATCATAGGGGTAATTTAGCTAATAAAAGTCGAAGACTTTAGGAATTAATTTTAATATTTAATTAATACAATTTATGGTCTTTGCAATTGACATCAAGTCAAATTAAGTCAAGTAGGAGAGAGAAAATTGCCTAGGGAACTAGGACTTTAGAGATGTAAAATTGAAGATAATGCACCAAAATTAATCGAATTTATTAGGTACCAATTTTAGGGTATTACAAGAGCCATTGTAGGTACTCTCAAATTTGGCACAAATTTGGAGTGACCAATTGAAAATTTTCTATAAGGCAAAATGGGTACCCCTAAAAATTTTTTTGAGAAGGCCTAATTGGTGTGCTTGTAAAAGATACCCTAATGATTTTCATTAGATACAACTTGGGGAACAGGTTCAACACCTTTCATTTGACATGTGCAGTGGGTTCCAACTCCTAAATTTTAAATCTGACATGTTTAGGAATTAGCGATTTTGAGGTGTTCACTTAAATCTGCATTTTGTCTAAGTGTCAGTTTGCTATAGCAGGCCCTGTTTGCATTTGAATATCTTGTATCCTGTTAGGTTTCATAGCCCGATGCTTTGGGAATGTTTAAAATGTATATCAGAAAGCTTATGTTTCAAAGCTCAATCCATTTCAAGCCCATTTAATAAGTTTTTGAATCTCTCAAAGTTGGTCTTCCAGAAATGTCTTGTTTCTTTGTTCTGCCCAGAAATCTGAATGGCCTTGTTTGACCAATTATAACTTTTGAGCCTGTGACTCAATTAAGAAAATTTCTTTTTCGCTGTATTCTAGAGGTCAAATAATTCTTGTGTTTCAATTTTTAGGCCATGGTGAATCCGTTTACCTAGTTTGCCAATTTGATTCCGTTTGCAGTTTCTAACAATTTGATGCAGATCAGTTGCACACTTTAGTCGGAGGTGCACTTCGGATGATTGCATATTTTGCCCTGTGATTGATCATGATGTGCCAATTTTTGCACCATACTGTAGGCATGAGAGAGAATGTCTATACCAATTTTTAGTTCCCCGTCTATCCGTTTAGTCACTTTGCCAAAGCCATTTCATTTGCAGATTGTTAAGTTTTGTCAGGTGTGCATTGTCCAGTTTTCTAAGCGACCTACTTTGAGGTATCCCAGTTTACACCCTGTTCGAGGCCCGACATAATTGAATTTGATTCCATACTATTGACCTTGAAGACTACTTGCCTGATGATTTGGAGGTCTCTACCAATTTGTTTGGCCACTTTCCCAAGCCATTTCCAAATCAGATTTCTATGATTTTCACTATTTAAATTATGAATATGTCTGACATGCTAACTTTGGCATTTGATTGTGATCGACATTTTGACTTTCTGAGGAATCTAGTTATAGATTCATTCTCCTTGTATAAGGGTGATTCAGAGCTTAAGTTATTAGTTCCTCAAAGTTTTAATGAGTCATTTTTTAAAGCCGGTTCCAGAGGAAATTAATGTATTTTTGGCAGTACTAGCAGTTTTATTTTTCAAGTGACCATGTTTGGCTATGAATATATTTTGGCTCGAATCTTTTTGAGAAATTTCCTCTAACCGGTGTACTGTAGTGTTGGAGGTAAGCATGTGTTCCTGATGGCATGATCCTGTGAGGCCGTTTGGTCAGTTTTTAAAGCCGCTCTCAGATGCCTGTTGATGTTATTTGGAAGCTTTGTAAAAGATGAAAATGCTAAACAGTATGTTTTGAAAATTTGATGCACTTTGGACACATTTCATCAAGTGAATGAATTTAGAAAAACAGAAAGAAAATTGCTACGTTCTTCAATATTGAACATGTCATAGAAATGAATTATCTTTCTTTTAACACGCTGACTTATCCTGAAAGTCTGTTGCGCCAGTTTCAAAGTGTGGTAGCCAGTCTATGGAAGGAAGAAAAAACATATTATTTTGTTGCATCTATGCATGGAGGATTCAAAGAGATTATACCAGATACTGTGCATCTCATATCCAGTCAACGCTCACTATTTAAAGAAAGGATCGTTCAGGTTACCATCTCTTGGTTAAATTATGTGAGTTCATGCAACCAAAGTGTCATCCTATATTTTATGATTCTGAGATGAACTCACCAACTACCGTATGGCTGGATTTCTACCAAGTATTTTTTCTCTGTGTATTGAAATTCCATGTGTATGCATGTTCAGTGCCATCTGTGGGAGCATTTTAGTCCATAATATGCTTTTCAGGCAATTATGAAATCAACAAGATATATGGAGAAAAGGAATGCATAATATAGGTGTCAAGAGTAGCATTCAAACAAATCTTTTTATTGCACCAAAAGGGAATGGAATAACTTGGCTTATATGTCTACAGGAATGCTCAACAATAGATAAAACAATCTAATGTGGCAGGGACCCATGCAATGAAATGGGTAAGTACCTTGCGTGAATTACAATGAGATATTGCAGACTTTATAAGTAAATGAAATGGGGGCATGCACCAAACATTAATAAGAGCCTAGCGTGAGTGTAAGGGTGGCCTCCAATGTGAGGCATGCTTGGGCTGCCAGCGCATGAAGACTTCACGTAAAGGGGCAGAATGCATGGCAGATAAAAGTGCCTTGCACACCAAATGGGAGCCTTGCATAATTGGAGACTGCTTGCTACGCATATATGAAAGGGAGGATTGGCATTTGATGGGGTTGGAGACGCATTGAATAGAGGGGGGAAAGACTAGAAAATGACCTGTGCATAAGCATAGAGGAGATTTCCCACGCAAGTATGAGGGGCTACTCGCGTGAACAGAAGGGTGATTTGCGCAAATACAAGGGAAAGAACCAACACAATGGTGGTTGCTTACGCATCAATTTAGACGGATGCTAGTATAAAGAATGCCTTTTCTCTCACACATGCGGTTCCTATTTCTAATTTTGAGATGTGCCAGTCTTATATTGATAGTTGTTGTTTGTGGAGGAGTTCATATTAGTGTATTGGCAGTGTGTTTATCTATGAGGCCTCACACAAAGCAAAGGGGTTGCACTTTAACTTGAGGCATGCCCTGCGTAAGAGAATGGGGTAGTACACCAAGTGTTGTATACACTGGCTATTCTACAGAGTGCTCACATGGGGGGCCTGCTAGTCTTAAGTGGACATTGCATTAGCAATTTAGCACATTACAGTGTGAAAATGAATGAGGCCGACGTTAGATTGAGTGGAGGAGGCGTGCGTGAGTTTTCTTCATGCTCTCTTTCTAATTAGTGAGCTTCCAAGAGGTTAGATGTTTTGTGTGGAATGGAGGCCTGCGCATTGGGCCAGGTAACACAAGGGGACGGTCTATGTTGCAAAGGGGTTGGTGTGTGAGCAACTCACCAAATTGGAGATTGGGTGAGCACTAAAAGGGGTCCCATGCGTAAGTAGTCGATCAGTAGGATTCACACAGCATTTGAAATGTGGAGGTTGCCAGTCTATGATGTGTTGGCCTTTGCATGAAGTAAAAATAGTAAAGTAAAAGGGAGAAGCTGCTCTGTGCAATGTGTATGCCGCATGCTTGCGTGAGAAAGCAAGACAAATGCTAGCGTAAGTTACAAGACCACTCAGTAAATGGAACGAAGGATTTGCGTAAGTAAATGAAGGCCTATGTAAAATGTTAGAAGGCTGCTCACGCATGTGATGAGATAGCAGGCCTAAGAAAATAATATGGGGAGCTCACGCAAATGCCAGCGTGAGAGCCCAAGTACCTACCTGGCCCACGCAATAGAGAGGGGATGTTGCTTGTAAGTTAGGGAATTGAATGAGATGGCCAAAGAACATAGTTCTTGCATAAAGGAAAGGATGCCAACATTAAAGAATGAAGGCCAAAGCAAACATTTGGAGCTGCCTGCCTTGCATTAAAAAAGGAGACACATTTTTAAAAAAGGATACAAGACAATGGTAATGCCAGCGCATGGCAATATCAAAATGATAAATGAGCATAGTTGAGTGAACGCATGAACCAAGGTGTTTGCGCAAGTAGGTAAGAGGATACTATGTGTGGATTTTTGTATAGAGGTATATCCCTTATTCACCATGCCTTAAAGGCATTAAATGTTTAAAAGGAAGACCACCAATGTATTAATGTAAATCAAGTGTAAAGAAGAGGCTTGTGTGGCCTCTTAGCCTCGTGGTCTTGCCTTGGGGCATGTGCCAACTAGCCGCTATAAGCATATTTTAATGAAGTCTTTAAAATCTTTAAGGATAATAATCCCACATTAGCCCCGAAAATAAAGTTTTAAGTGTTTATATGGAATACTCCACACAAAATGAAATAGATTGAAAGCAAGAAGCTCTTTTCTCTTGAAAACTCAGAGGTTGCCTCAGTTTCCATGTTAGTGGGCCCAGAAATAATTTTGTAGAAAGGTGACATTGATGATGTGGAAAAAATGGAAATGTGGCGCCCGGTCGTGAAGTCGTGGAATGAAACCGCCAGTCAGAAATAATTTTGTAGAAAGGTGACATTGATGATGTGGAAAAAATGGAAATGTGGCGCCCGGTCGTGAAGTCGTGGAATGAAACCGCCAGTCAGAGAAAGATCCAGAGATAACCGCTAATTGCCCAGTCTCATGAAGTTTAGCAGCTAGCCAGAAAGGTCTAGAGACTTGGAGATAACCGCCAGTCATGTGGTTGGGAGATGCTGACAGTTAGAGGAGAAAACTATTGAGATCCAAAGATAATCGCCAGTCACTAGGTTGCCAGAAGAGGATCTAGAGATTCAAAGACTAAACTCAGTCATCCAAAAGCTAGATTTAACTCAAGGTTAGAAAATGATTCTGAAACTTGGAGACTAAGGCTTGTTGCAAAGTCTCTTGATGTAACCATGGTTAAGAAAATGATCGAGAGACTGAGAGACTAAAGGAGGTCACCTAATCTCGCATCAGACCTAGGGTTAAGAAAAAGTTTGAGAGATTTGGAGACTAAAGGCGTTCTCCAAGTCTCTAAAAGAAAGCATGGTTAAGAAATAGCTTCGGAGCTTTGGAGACTGATGTAGTCTCCAAATCTCCAAATGAGCAGGGTTAAAGGTGAGTTTGCAGAGCTAGTCAGAGACATCCAATCAGAGCATGCCACTTGGAGAAATCTAGTGAAGTCTGAGCATAAATGGCAGAGTTAAAATGCATAAAAGATTTAAAATCTGATATAGTTCAACTTTATAGATAAATTCAAATTTTTCAAATTACAGAGCTTGCTCAGAGTTTTAGAGCCTACGAATTTATTTTTTAACGGAATATAGAAGTATTATATATTTCTAGAAACACCAAAAGAGGATGGATGCAATGACGACGTTTAAAATTAGATCTGATTGAGAAAATGAGAGCAATAATGGATTTTTAGTCCGAGATCAGATTTTGGGGAGGATATTTCATTTCAGACAAGACAAATTTATGAATCCGAAAAGGGCAGAATCAAATTTATTTGATGAAGTGTCAGTTATGAGATAAACAAATCAAATATTTTTAAAAGATAAGATCAAATTATTACAAAGGTTGTTAAAATCAGATTGAAAAGTGAATTTTTTCAGGAGATGAGTGCCTGAGAAGATCAGATTTGATTTCGGTGGAGAGAGAAGGAAAATAAAATCAGATTGCAAAGACAGACAGGTGTTGATCATGCAGAGATTTTTAGGGCTTCTTCTTCTATTTATTCTTCTTCTCTTCTCAGTGTTAGGGGTTCTTGTCCCTGTCTGGTCTTTTGTTCTGCTCAAGGGTTTCAGACTGTCTTCTACCCTTCTCTCAAGAGATTTTACAATAGGTTTCCAAATGATTTTATTATCTTCCTGTAAAGTAGATTTCTCAATCTTGTCTATGCTTTGAGATTCATGTTATTAATGTATTTGAAGCAAGATCATTTCAATGAAATACAATGTAGTTCACGTTCTTTGTTGTTCTATCTCTTTGCATTTTTGTTCTTGCTCTTGTATGTTTTATTTGTAAAGCATCTAAAAACATACCAGCTACAAGGTAATTTGTTTGATTATTTGTGATTTTCTCTCAAGGAGAGAATTAAATTTCATAAATAGTTTCAGAGAGTAGACATTATTGAAGGATTTGATAGAACAATATAGAAGTGAGAAGATAGTTTGTAAGGCACTCTATCTGGATTGCATATAGTCTGTAAGGCATTCTAGAGTATTTTACTTGACTTGTGACCTGTTGATTATATCTTCTCACTCTTGACCCAAGAATAGGCACTGGTTAGGGTTTTTTGTGCAGTCTTTATTAAATCATCAAACACCAATTTATCATTACCAGTACTTTTCTATTTTTAAGTTAAAACCTATTGCAAAAGGACTATATCTAGGTGATATATTTCAGTTTGTTGATTCCTTGAAGAGAGAATCAAAGGGTTAGCCTTCCTTGAGTCAAACTCAGAAAAAGAAGAAGGATTCACATCCTTATGCCACTATTCTATACTATTACATCTATAGTTTCTATTTTTATACTCTACATCAGGATATTCTTAGCTGTTTGTAGAGTGATGTTTTATTTCAAAAGCCTAGATAGCATAGTAGTGAAGAACCTAATCCACTATTTGAAAGTTTACTTGAAACATAGTAAATCATCATAGGCAATACCTGTCTGAGTCATGTGGAGCTCAAAGTAGAAGGAGGATCTTATCCAATCCTCATCAATTATACTGTTTCTTGTCAAACTTGAGAGTCCTTAAATATGAGAATCAAGCCTACATATTTGCCAAGTTTGATCCCACAAGAAAAAGCTTTAACACATTGTTTTCTTATTTTCATAGCATTTGATAGATTAGATTTCAATTCATCTTTCAGTTTTTAGATCAATTTACATTTCTTTTCATCCATATTGCATTGAAAAAATCCAAAAACATAGCTTAGATTTGCATCCATTTTTATAGATTTCATCATTCAAATCCTTCGTTTAGGTGTTGCATTGTTACTGATCTTGGTCAATTTCTGAGAATACCATACTCACATCTACTAGAAGGCAGTAAATCGCCTAGTTAATGATATTCTTCTTCATTGTAGATTTTATGATTTGTTAACCAATAATGTTTTGTTGAAGTGTTGTGTCCATGGGTAGGTATACTTTCACACGTACATTTTTGGCGCCCACCATGGGGCCTGACAATGGGTTTCCATTATCAAGTTTTCATTTTTATGACATCTTAGGCTCAAGATTCAATTTTTAATTTTTCTTCCATACAATCTCGTACGATATTTTGCATTGTTGTATCAGTTTATATATATTATCATATTGGCCTCGTATTATTGTGTGTAGGTACCCAGAGTTGTATCATGTCAGAAGTGTCGTATCAAAGCAGGTATATTTTTGTACGAGTTTTGACTCTAGTTTTCAATTGTCGTATTGGATTTTGATCAATTCTTGAGATATTTGATTTGAGATTTCGACTAACAAATGACTCTGACATTTTTTGCTTACTGATGATTGATCATTTTCACAACCTAACACATCTTTTTAGGATGAAAAGATGAAGACTTGAGAGAAAAAACAAGATCTTTAGCCTCTTCTTATCTTGACTTCTAAGCCCTTCTTTTGCAGGAAACCTTTCAGAAAATTTCTTTCCAAAGATGCTCATTCAACAAGATTTCTGACAGGTGGTTTTGCAAGTTGTTAAATCTTCAACAGGCAAATATTTTGCTTGCTTAGAATTTCATTTTATTTTTATAGGCACATAGCTAATTAGGTACGTGCGCTTTTTTCCATTGAGGTAGATATTGATGATGTAGATCTGGAAACCACACAAAGAATTGACTTATCAGATACTGAGGTACCTAAAACAATAGTTGCCACCGAGGACATAAGTCTAACACAAGATGCACCAGATCAAGTTAATATCCAAATGATAGACAACAATGCACTAGATGTACTCATTGAGGACATCACAAATGGTGATTCTGATGACATAGCTGAAGATGAGGATGTTACTATTGCTGGAGAAAAAACACAAGAAGAGGGACACCTCACCGAGATAGCAATAAAATCTATACTGGGTGAACTTTCCATTCTGATCGAAGTAGTAGAAATACTTACTAAGGAAGGACCTGAAGGCTCAATCCCCGAGCAACCAATGGATACATCAGGGGATCAAGGGACAAGTACACCTATTGAGACAAGTGAACCAAAAAATACTAAGACTACTCCACCTAACACTACATATGAAGCTCCCTCCATATCAACCAATACATAGGTTACCGAGGAGGAGAAGAAAGAAGATAATGTGTCCACCGAGCAAGAAACATCGAATGTTGAGGTAAAATCTATTGTACCTTTTGTTAAGAGTTCACCACAAGAACCCAAGAAGAAAAAGAAAAAGCATGGTAAAGGACCAAGAAGTCATTGTGATATCGGAATGTGACCTGAGGATCCTAGACCCTGAGGAAATAAGAAAATATGGGGAACTATGCACAAGAAAGGCAACTCAGGAGAAGTTGAGAAAAGAGTGTAAGAGCAAGAAAATACTTGAGGATGTAAGAGACATCTTACAATAGGTAGTACCTGAGATACAAATTAATGATGACAAACTGATAATGGACCAACTTTCCACTCTTGTACATGAAATCAATGCCCCAAATATAGAAGAAGAAAAGAGAATTGAGGAAAGGGCAGAATCCAAGATACAAGATAAATTAGTAGAGAAAATCAGCCAGGAAGTGGAAATAAATAAGGTAAAACTTTTTGAGGTGATTAGCGAAATTCAATCTATCACTCAGAATATTATTCAAATGTTAGTTAAGCTTTGCACTATGGAAAGTTTCACTCTTAAGGTTAGTGAAAAGATAAAACAGCTAGATACCGAAATCTAAGCAAGTGCAAGTAGAGCCTTAACCAAGCCTAATGCTTTTCATAAGCATATACTCAAAGTTTAAGAACTTAGGTGGTTAGGAGCAGATTTGAGGAAGCAGGAGGACACAATAAGTGACCAAGTCACAGAGATTCAGGTTGAGCTACTTCCCCACCTAAAAATTATTGAGAGACATATTGTCAAAGTGCAAGCTTTAGTTGCAACACCAAAAATTTGAGGGTTGGAGAACATTTTTTACATGCATGCACAAGTCGGTCTTAAGTACATTGCTCTCACCAACTTGAAAGAGGAATGGGAGAACCTCTTAGATTATTTGAAGAAAACCCACCAGCACATTTTTATAAGATGTAAATACATACTTTTGATTTTGGCATTAATATAGAAAAGGGGGAATATAATGTATATGTCAAATTGTATAATTTTATGCTAAGTGTACTACATATATACTGGGAGCATGTAGCAAGGGGGAGTTATACAAATTTTGAAGAGATATGAATTTTTTGTCATGTATATATGAAGTCAAGATAGAAAAGTATATATCGGTCTATATACATTATAGATTTTGATACTAATTCCAAAGGGGGAGATTGTTATCTCTATTGAGCATTAGATGTTGTCATTAGTATCAAATTGGATCAATCATTTATCTATGATGATTAGTTGGTAAAAGGAAGAACTACATGCTACAATATGCTAGTCGGTTAATCATACAAGCCTTCATACCGAGTATTCTTAAGGTAGTACCAAGAACTAAAAGAAAAAATGGTTAACCAAGTACCGGAGAATTTTTACTGAGCATCAGTCTATACCGAGCAGCGAGTGTCAATAAACACCAAGCACTAGTATATTCACCAAGCAGTATTGATAGTGTTTACCGAGCAACCTAGGAAATGACATAGTAATCAATTTTGGCACATTTATCTATGTAGACGGTTACAACAGAATCATAAAATGTTTTACAAAGATTGACAATCATTTATTATAGATGTAATCATTAAATGTGATGATGATTTCTATGTAATTGTTTGATCTAGGTTAATTTTGTATACCATAGATCTTAGGTTTTCCTACGAAGATGTAAACCTAATTAGGTCATGTAAATCATAGAATTTTTCTATATATTTGTAATTGTCATTATTTGACATAAGTGTGTGGACAAGAGGATGAAGGAAGAGAGAGATCTTGAAGTAGTAGCCACCTTCAAGATATCAGTATTCAGACAAGGTTTGAATGACAGAGCAGTTATTAGTTCATTTAGGTTATTCAGAATCAGTCAAGGCTACCGAGCAGATCAATGAACAATATACTACACATAAAGGTGATATTTATTGAGTACATTATAGATCTAATTTAGACAAAATATAGTTGTTAATTTTTAGATACCCTACTATTATTCTCTAATCATTGTAATAGATTTTTTATAAAATCTCCTAATAGAGTAGACCTAATAATCTTATTGTAAATCTCTTAATCGAGTACACACTCAAGTAGTGTTGTTAAAATCCTTTAACTAGGTAGATCTAGTCGATCTAATTGTTACTCCTAATAGGGTAAGACCATCAGAAGTGATCACAACTTGTAGCCTTAACTGGCATACTTTATTATCTGTAGTAGTGAAGAATTTGTGGGTGTCATCCCCACCATAGTTTTTAGCTTCTAACAAGGGTTTCTGCGTAACCAAAATAGTTGTGTTATGTGATTGAATTATTGTTTAATTTCATGCAATTTACATTTACAAGTCAATTGAATGAATGATGCATACAATGGATTCAGTTGGATGGATTAGTTTACTACTATTTGTAGATTAAGTATCAAGTTGACAGTTTTTTAAGGCACTGATTCACCCCTCCCCTCTCAGTACCTTATCTCTCCATTCCATCACAAAGAGCATAAATTTTTTAATAATGGAGCACTCAACTAAACCTGAATGTCAAGCTTCCCCAATGGTGAAGGCTAGAAGCACACAAGAAGTTCCTACAAGCTCAAATTCCTTGGCCTTTCTTCAAACTCTACCATAGATTGATAATGTGACTCTTATTTTGTATATGGGCTTATGGGTAGGGCTATGGAGGGTTTTTTGCAAAGGGATCACTAAGAATTTTTTTTATTTGCAATGATTTTATTGTAAAAGGTTTTATTTGCAATAAAATAATTTTTTTAAACAATGGTTACTGAGTAAATACTAACAATATCTTTGAAACATTTATGGCATGTAACAACATAAAATCTGTCAATGTGATGATTTTCTTTTGAGTTATAATGTTTATCTTTGATATTTGACATTGATCAATGATCAAACATCATAGATTCATACTATGAAATGATTTAGTTTTGCAATTATGTATATTTATCTTATTTTTTGAATATATAATGCATATATATATATATAAACACACGAATATATTTGAATCATAATAGGAAAAATAAAATTTCACAAATCTATGAATCAAATGCTCATACCCAAATCCATTCCTGAATCTAAATTGGCAACTTAGTGTATATAGGAAGTATTTTTAACACATAGGACCTAATTATACCTCATAGTCATGTCCTCGACATGGGATACACGGTATAGTGTAGTATCTACCATACATCCTATGTCAGCCTATAAACCTATGTTTCTAAAAATACAAGATCAAGTGAATTAGCCATATTTTGTTCAGTTCTTGCTGAGTTGCCAAGTTCAAGTAAAATTAGGACTAATGTATTAGGACTCTCTTCCATCGACATGCACTCATGGCTTTCATGAAATTTACATTAAGGACCTTACATGCCAAATATCATTATTCTCCCTTCTTATACTTTTTGATGCCAATCACAAGTCATATTACTTCAAGTGCACTATCCAATGTGATTGGAACAAGTAGGAAGTGTCATGCCCAAAAACAAGCAACCAAAAAAATGTAACAAATTTTTTTTTTAAAGGATGAAAAGTTAAGGGATGTCTTTCAAAGGCTAAGTGTAATTCATCATTGGCTACGCCGGTGCAATCTAAGATCAAGCTATCAACTAATGTAGTAAGAGTCAGACCCTGAAAAATTAGAACCCTAGTGTATACAGTTTCCATTAAGAGCTCAAGTTCTAGGTGCATTCCTAGTACCTAGGGTATTAATCTTTCTTCCAATTTTATACCAAACAATTCGATAGTTCATAACACCATTCATCATTGATATATGACAAGTTAACTTAGTCCTTTGATTTACTATCGATACTCTTGTGTTAATCATTTAGAAAATGTACACAATGAAGTATAACCATAGGTGGGTTTATCGAGGGTACTCTATCTCAATTAGACCTTCATCCAACTAATGTCAAAGGTCCTGTTGTCTAAATGGCCTTTAATTGAATTGACTATTATCTTTTTAGAAGTTCCACTACTAGATGTGTAAGAACATATACCCGATAAATTACTAAATTAATAATTTGATTCATACTTAGTTAGGTCGGGACATTAATACTGTTAACTATTAGTCTATTGCATTGATTACCAATAATAGAGTTTAATGACTAAAATCTACAATTATCATCTAAATGGTTAATGTCATACATCAAGTATACCCCAATCTAACAATTCACCAATCTATTTACTTACTAACTAATAGTTCAGTTATTGATTCTACATGTTAACAATTATTCATTTCCTTTATTAGCTAATCGGTTCAATTAATAATAAAAGAGGACAATCATCTTAAGTATCATACCACCAATTAACTAAATCCCCAATTTTATTATTGCTAGTCTTGTTTGCACTAGTTTACACATATAACCAAATGAATAAAATAAAACATCAACTTAATCAATTAATACATCAAAAGCTAATTCTATTTACACTATCAATAATTAAAACCTAACAAGCAATTTAAGTCCCTAATTGTTCTATACCCATTAATCAAATAATTCACTCACCAACCTATTCATCTAACTTAATATATAATTACCAAAATAAATAAACATCCCAATAAACAAAACCAAAAAAATCCTAGGGACTAGTCTACCACCCATCCAACATGTACCCTCCTTAAAGCATCCCATCCCATCCCAAGGTGGGTGCAATTCAAGGAGGAAATGAGTGGGGTAAAGGACAAGACCTGGCCCACCACTTTACCCCCACTTCCCAAAGCCTATAAGCTACGTGAGTAGAAGAACAAGGTTTGAAAAAAATTCTTTTTTTTTGTTTCATCCCTAGCCATGCTCACATGGGCATGTGGGAGACTTTGACAAGGGAAAGGGGCATTAAATAATATGTCAGATTTCCCCACCACTAGCAGCAAATAAGTTTGCTTAATAATTTATCATTGCAAGGAGGGTGGCATGGGTTTTGAGTAATAGGGAAGGGGAGTCAAGTTGGTGACATGACTAGTGGTCCCCCCCCTCACTTGCTAGCCAACTCCCATACATTTTAACTTAAAGCCCTGCGCCACTTTTATGGCGGCAATATTTTATGGTAAGTTATATTTTTAAATAATAATATTTATGAAGGGTTGAAATGATGGTGGGTCCCTCTTGCTTGCTTAGGATAGGGTATAGTCTTATGACATTGTTGAGCAACTTATTTTAATAGGAGTTAGTGTCTAATAGCTAGGTTATGTTAGGATTTCAGACTTAAGTTAATACTAATCAGGGACATAATGTAATGAAGAAGAATATTCTCTATGGTATGGGAATAATGTTATTCCCATACAAATTCCAGAAAGTAATTTTCTCTTGAAATCTGGAAAATAACATTGTAAGATTATGTGGTTTCTTCTTTCTACTTTTGCTTGTTTGTTTTTGATCCATTTCAAGCATAGATTTACTAGTGACTAAATTAGAGAGGTTTATAGGTTGTATATTTGTTGTGTTATAGTTCCACATTGCAATCCAATATCTCATTTATTCATTGTTTCACACTACATTTTGGAGGGATAAGTGTATGATCTTATTCAATGGAAAATTGATCATTGTGAGTAAAGAAATATATATACAAACTACATCATGGAAACTGCTATATTCTTTCATCAATCAAAATATGTAATCTAATGCAACTATATCCTTTATCTATTCTATCAACTTTGATTTTCATTTCACAAGAAGGAATAACTTCATTATCTCAAGAAGTAGAATACATTGGATATGGAAGAAATGATTCATCATTTTCAATATAGTCATCTCCTCAACTAAAATACATATTCTTTGTGATAAAGAAGTATTCACATTTACAACTAATTAATCCAAATTGGTGTAGATACTCAATGAGAGTTCAAGATGGAATAACAAAACTCATCTTCATTACTAATCTCTTACAACTTCACAATAGCCAAAAGGCATACAAACAACATTACAAAATACAACAAGAAGATGATCTTCAACAAGGATCAACAATACCACATCATAGGATAACTCTACACCAAGAGAGTGGACTTTTTCAAGCATCATCCACATGAGTCTTGACATCCAAACCTGCAAATAAAAAAAAAATGGAGAACCATGGGTGCTCACCACCCAACCTAGGTCTCTTATGAGACCACCCCCGAGCTTGGAGAACCAAGGCTAAACGGGTCTGCAACAAGATCAACAAGATGCTCACAAACAATTTACACAAATGCACATACAACAAATTACTCCCTTCCAAGGTTACACAAATGAGTCTTACAAGCTCATTGAGAGGGTGGAGGTGGGCTTTTCCAAGGGGAGAATGCCATTACATACAAATTTTCTCACCATGAGTATTCAAATGCCTCTTCAAGGCTACATATCCAAATGCCTCTTCAAGGCTACATATCCATGCATATCCAAATGCCTCTTCAAGGCTACATATCCATATGCCTCTTCATACACATACTTTGCTTAACATCCTCTTCAAAATACAAGAATGCAATGGCTTCCATGGTGCCCATACACCATGGACTTATCCCTCTTCTCCAAGAGAAGAGACTCTCACCTCATGGAGAGCCCAACTAACCCCTCCACCCATAGGCCACTTCTTCCCTTCCCAAAAGGGTGAGCAATGCCTCACACCCATAAACAAGAACTCCCTCAATCAAGCAAAAAGAACAAGATCAAACCATGAAATCAAACCCAAAATCCCTCCCTTACAACACATTGTCACAACAAGAATCAAGATTCATATACATGAGAGAGAAAGATACAAGCTAATCTAATGCACAAGTAGAAAGGCTTCCATGAGAAGAGTAACCAACCTCCACAAGTGTGATGGAAATGGAAATTTGAGAAGAGCTTATCCCCTTATCCTTCCTCAATCCAAACCCTAATGTCTCCCCCCAAATTTAGAGAGTGGGTGAACCCCCCCTAAATCTCCTAAGGGCCTCTAAAAGGCCTCCAAATTTCTACCCACCCACCATCCATAAATGTAGACTTGACTCTATGGCCTTGTTGTCTTTCCTTGTCCCCTCATGATAAATGCATGATTGAAAGAAAAGGTGGAGTTGGGTAAAGATCATGACTTATCCAATTTCGAAGTTGAGGGAAAATGGGTCATAAAATAGGTTACCAAGGTCACTAGGGAATTAGGGACATGCTCAAAACCTTCTTAACCCATAACCCTATCCATAAGGTACTTAAATTATGCCAAAAATGACCCTTAGAAACCCTTATTGGCCTCTAGAAGTGACTAGAACAAGGATGAATTAAAACAAGAACATAACAAGTGTCAAATGACACTGACGATTACACATTACATACCCAAGGTCATGTCCTGGATGACAACAAGAAATTAACTAATAACACACCTGCAAAGATCCACATTTACAAGGAGTTCACATTACAATGAGGCTTTTAATCCCATGTCAGATTAAGCCTTGGCTTACTCAATTCACATTTGTTTAACCTTGGTTCTCCGATTAATTCCATGGTTCTCTTACCTGCACACTCCTCAATGCAGCATCAATAATTCAAGGAAGAAAAACCAATACGAATAAACATATAAGATATAACATCTTCAATTTAATCAAAATTCAATTGCTTAGTTCAATTTCATAATTCAATTACATCTCTAATGCCTACTAATCTTGTCATTCAATTGAAATCATGATCATCAATAATCTAACATCATCACAAGGTAATCATCAATTACTCATAACATCAATGCAGCGAAGATGTCTAACATGATATTCATTTGCAACATAGAATTTGATTGCATTCTTACAATCACTTTCTCATAATTCATGATTCAATGCATACATCTAATCACCTTCATATAGTGCATAATTTAATTGCATATAATTTTATACACATAAGTTATAATTTCTACTGCGTACTCAAAGTCACATAAAGTACAATGCCCGCATATAGATCATAATCCAAATTCAAGCTTGCAAACATATAGAATACATTCATTATTTCAATTCAATTCAATCTACATAATTTGATTGCATAACTTCATAGTACTCCTAATCTCAAAGATTCTCAATTTTCCTTAGCATGATATTTAAGATAAATCGATGGTTCAACATCGGTAAGGGGGTAACCATAACAATCAGGTCCTATAAAATTCTTATCACAAGTATGATTAAATTTCCTGATCTAGGAAAACAAAATGCAAAATAATCCTATTAGTCTAGGATCTAACAAATCCTTGTTCAGGGTTCTAAGAATATCACCAAAATGTCACTATGGTATAACCATATAATACATCATCAAAACATTACTCATCCTCCTCATAGGATTTACTAGAATCATCACATCAACTTATTAATTTAATCCAAGATAAACTTAAGACTTAACACATACTAATTTGGCATTTACATCTTGACTACTTGAATCTAATCCTTTCGACAAAAGTACTCAGTGGAACCTTAATAGTCTAGCTGGATCTATGATTTGCAGGGTAACATACTGCATCCAAGATTCACTTACACAATTAATAACCCAAATATATCACCTATGTCATTGCGACACTTAGTTGATAGGTACTGATATGAAGGTACAATATATAGGTCTATCTTGAGGTACAATTCCGTTAGGGATTTACCAATCATCCAGATACTACAACACCCCTTAATCCTCCATCATCAAAGTGTCGAGGAAAAGGTGGAAACAGGTTGGGCCTTACAGGAAGCAGAAAAAATGTATTATTTGGTAACATCCTACATAGGATACTGTACCTTATTAAACTCTTGTTTATGTTGCTCCAAACATTACAAAAAGTCAAGAGTATCTCCATATTTTTTTTAGCCTCCTCGTGTTCCATCTTTTGCTTCTTTGTAAGAAGAATCAAGAGGTAGTCCAACTCTTTTACTGAGACTTATGCTCCCTATATAATCAATACAAGAACAACTATCAAATTTCAATTATAAATTAAATATACTAACGGTGTACGCTTATCAATATGCAATGAGTAACTTTGTGCTCTTAGTTGAAAATGTTGACAACAGATATACATATATAGATATAAACACTAAACAAAAAAAACATGATTAAGCTAGAAATTTCAAATCTGAAAATATCACAAATAATATGAATGGAAGCAAAAGTTTTAAAAATGTTATTACAACAGACAGCAAAAAATTCCCCTACTAATTTTTTAAAAGAAATAACAAAACTCATCATTTTTTGGTCCATAATATATAGAATTATAAATATCCATGCCTTATCATAGATAGTAAAAGTTGTTGTAGTAGTGAAATGGAAGAACTACTGTCACTTCTATAAGAAACTTAAAATTTAATCTTTAAGAAACTTAAATATAAAATCATGTTGGTTATCCCTTGTTATTAGTCTTTCAATCATGTTGTAAGTAATCCTCCCATCATGGTGGAAATGAAAAGATCAATATGTAGCATGTAGGAAGCAAAAACATTCACAGATAATTCTTTGAAGATTGAAGATATATTGAGTCCTCGGGCTAGCAGATAATTAATGGAAGCTCCCTTTCATGGAAGAAATAAAAAACTAGATATTGTCCATGTAGGAAGAAAAACATTCACACTTGACTCATTGAATATATACAAAATCCTCAGGCCTCTAGATAATTGATAACAAAATCTGATTTAGGCATATTTGACATGTTTTCAAGGTGGAGATTCTCTTAAACACACGAAAATATTATAATGTAATGTAATGATATGCCAGTCCCAAAGCTTTCAATAGTCCCAAATATTTAAACACTCTCGCTTAATGGTGCATAGCACTATGTTCATGATAGTCAATAGACTATAGTGAATAGACTAAAACTCTTAGAAATCCTAAACAAAATAGTTCTTTTTTCCTTATTATCACTATTCTTACTCTACACTTCCATGAGAGTCACCCAAGACTTTGAATCAACTTGTTTCCATGAAAAACAATGAGATCAATGATGCAAACCTTTTCTTGTACATGCATGGTTTTTTTCTGGGGTAGCCATTATCCTTCAAGATTGACCTTTGAAAAGCTATTGTTGTAGAGGATTCATATTGATTAGATGCACCACTTATACAAGAACTCACAACCTTGGATGATAAAGTACCACAGAGTCTGCTAAGAAATCTGTTGCAACTCCAACTCATTGATATAATAACCTACATGAGAAATTTGTGGTCTAGGAAAATGTGTCATCGGTAACTTAAGAAACCATATTTGAGAAAGATTTAGAATCTAGATTAGAGAATGGCTCACCTTTCCAATATCTCTAGATCACCAAAGAAATCAAGATAATCATCCTTCAAAGAACACAAAAAATTATTTGTTACAAAGAAGAAGAATACGAATAAAGGAGGGGGCACTAGAGGCTTTCACAATAATAAAAGAACAAAAAATAATTAGGACTCAAAATTAATCACCTGTACTTGAAAATAGGTTACCATTTGTTGCATAAAATAAGATTATGCTATAAAGAATTATCAATAAAAAATATTGTGATTTTTTAAAGGAAAATATATGGTGAAAGGAGGAGTACTTGGTACAATACAGGGAAAGTGGACAATAAGGGGGAAGAGAATAAAAATTGTTGTGAACAATGAAAACAATCAAGGTTGAAAATTTTGGATAGTGAAGGTAAGATTAAAGCTATCCACTATTTGGGAAGTAAGAAAAATCAAATATAAACTATGAGATCAAAAAGTAGTGATCTAGAATGATAGCAGAGAGAAATTGACAATAACCCGTGAGGTAATGATGACAATTCAAGCTTCAAAATGATACTATCCTATTGGAGGATTGATAAGAATTGTATGCAAAGAGAATAGGACTTGAGTGTACATAGGGAGGGGTACTTATCCTTGAGGAATAAGACTTATGAGAGTGTCTGGCCATTGGATATGCATTGAAGGTAATGGAATTTAGTGAAGACCTTGGAAAAAGAACTAGTAAAACAACATATTGACTTATTAGAGCAAGTTTGAGGGATGTCTCTGCATCAAAAGGGGTACTAAACCATGTGGAATAGGACTAGTAGGTGTTTTTGACCATTGAATTTACATCATTGGTTTAGTTTGAGCTTCACTTTCTTTCAAGAATAGTTTAATATTCTCTACTTAACGAGCCCAACCACGTGAAGGTGGAAGCTCATTTTTCCCCCCCCCCCCCCTCCCCCCCAACATCACTCTAAATTCCCCATTAACATCTAATAACATTCATTCATTCATTCATCCATTTTTGAAATATAACATTCAATCATTATAATCTCATAACATTCATTAACACATAAAATTCATTAACACATCATTCATCAACATTTACTAGTACAAAATTACATTCATTAAGACAACGTTCTTTCATTAGCAAAATTTTTTAATTACAATCATTTCTTTTTTTGTTTATTGCTTGTATTTTTAAGGTAACGCCTAAGCAGGGCATCAATATCCTCATCATTCCCCTCCTCTACTGCTTCTGATCTCAACACATGTCTCCTCCTTATGTTTTTAGGAAGATGAGGTTGTTGCGCCAAAGGGGGATCCGCTGCAATAACAACTACATGGGTTAAATTCACATCATTTTATATTAGTGTTACAAGTATTTCATTAATTAAAAGAACTATAAATCAAAAAAGAAATTTAAAAGAACAAAACATAGATTTTCTTTACCTAAATGTGCAACATCATCTACAATAACATTTTTTTCATCCCCAAAGTCAACATGGTGATCACTCTAAACATCCTCCACTCATTCAACATGACATTCTATACAATCTAAAATATACAAAAAAAAGGTTACACCAACTTCAATTTAAGATGTTAAATTATATTAATAATTATATAATTAATTGTCAATAGAAAATGAACACCTCCATCAACACTGCGATACACATCAGGGCCTTCGTCATGTGGCATAGGTTTTGTGTTAGGATTATGAGGCTGCATTGCAATGTCATGTGCATTGTTATCATTATTTTCTTTTTAAAAACAAAAATAATCAATATGTTCAACATTAACATCAAATAGATTGTTGCTCAAGTATTCAATTTCAAATATTTTTCATTTGGCATATTTACCTGTTCAACCGATGCAGGAGACTCTTGGGTTGGGCCAGTGGAAGGTTGGCATAGGTATTCAACCATGGTTTGATAGCCTTCCATGAAGGCAATTTTTTTTCTGTTCTTTCGTGGCCTCTAAATTAAATTATGAGCCTTGCATTTTTTTATTAAACAAAATTATTTACAATTTATAAAAAATTTGATTCGAAATTTCATTTAGTGCTACTTACAATTGGTGCTTGACTTTTCGAATAACCACCAGATCTAAGTTTGTGCTGGCCAATCTTTTTTAGTCTGCCCTTTGTAGCCTTTTATGTGTCCTGCAACCTATGAAAAGTTTGAACTATGTTAGATGATATAGATTAAAGATCACTAATTAGTGCATAATTACATTCTACTAGTAGTTAATGCCATCACATACCTTCTTTTCTCATTTGGTGGTGTAATTCCTCTTTGAGTATCCCCTTTCTCCTTTGCATCCAAAATAAATTTATTCAAATGCCTCACTAAAATAAAGGGAGCATGCTCATACTTTGGATTCTGGATGAGACTCCTTCTATATGAGTTCCTCCAATCTTAAGTTGTTTGGCATATTTTTCTAAAATTTTCTTCTCCTAAAAAATGTTACTACCAAATGTTAGGAATAGTCCCAAGAGATAAATGAGAGGGGGGGGGTGAATCAGTTATACAAGATTCAATTCTTTATCCAATTAAGTATACTTAAACATAAAGCGTAAACACAATGAAAGAACACATGAACACAACACCAATATTTTGGTTACGGGGAAACCCAAATAGGTAAAAATGCCGGTGGGACTTGATACCCACTAATATTCTGTGCTAGTGTATAATGATCCTTGCTAGAAGATCCTTTACCCTGTTAGGAGTAGCTTTACAATATATTAAGTACAATAGACCTAGTTAAAGGTTGGACTCTGTTAGGAGTCTTTTACAATTGTCCCTGTTAGGAGAGAGGATGCACTGTCTGAGAGCTCACTGCTCACATGGGTGAAGGCTACAACCTTCTGAATAACAGATACACACTATATCTAGATCTTGGTGAACTACACTTTGACCTACTATCTAGATTAGTTCCAATGAATAGCACAAGTACTTTACTTGGTCACATAGACCTTCTTCTGATGGCTCAACACTTCACACACTCTGCTTAATCGACCATGAACCACCCTCCAACAATCATAAATGACTGCCTATAAATATCTTTCCTCCAAATGATATAATCAAGTTGGCCTATTAGAACCACATTGAAATCATATTAGAGAAACCATAATAAACTCCAACAAACATTTTGTTGGCTCTATTATGTACGCAACTCATCCTGGGATCTGTCTAATAAAATAAATGTAGACGCACGCTACACACTATCGGCTCTACCAAAACAACTGGAACTTTCTTTGTAAGCTGAATCAACTCATGCACTCTTAACAAAACATCAATAACACTTCTCCAAGCTTAAATCCAAGGGTGCATACCCTCAAGATAGGCACAACTCAAGAACCAATAAAATATTTGTCGGCTCTTCTAAACAAACATAGGAAACTACTACTGGCGAATAGCAACTGCATAACTTCACTTGCGTTCATCATTAGACTATGCATCCATGAACTTAACATCACTAACATGTCTTCAACATATATCCAAGTGCGCAAGGCTTCATGATAGCTGTATAGACAACCATACACAGAACACTATCTGTAACTCTGTCAGGAACATTGCTAACACCAACTGCAATATAACTGTCTATACTAACAGCTAACCTCTGGGCCCATGCTACATATATTTTAAGCTTCATGTGTAAGACTTCTAGGCATGCTACTTTCCATATGTTGTCATCAATGACAAACATACAGTCAGTATTGGCCTACTGGAAAATCTCCAACAATCTCCCCCTTTGGCATTGATGGCAACATGTGGAATGAAAAATCACCACTAACTCAAATGAGCATTTCTTTTATAATATTCTCCATTTCCTCTTCAAAAACTCCCCCAAAGATGAATCCTCCATCTGCTGCAATATTTTCTAATATTCTGCATTTCCTCAATTGTACTACTATCATAACTTAATGTTGCTCCCCCTTAGTATATTACTCTTCTTTTTACTTCTATTTTTCATGACTATATATACTCCCCCTTTGACATCAATGGAAAAGGGTGCCATTCATTTTAAGCACCGGTACTACTCTTGAGGTAGAGTAGTCAACCTTCCACCAGTCCCTAAGGACCGATGCCTTTCTTCTTTCTTCTAAGTAGAAACGGGAAAGGGAATGACTCCCAACTTCTCCTTGAGGTACTCAAAAGTATCCTTAGGCAAGGGCTTTGTGAATATATCTGCCAACTATTCTTTAGTACTCACATATTCCAACTTGACTTCTTTCTCTACCACTTTCTCTCTTAGGAAGTGATACTTGATCTCAATGTGCTTTGTCTTTGCATGCATCATAGGGTTCTTTGACATATTGATAGTGGTAGTGTTATCACAGTGAATAACAATAGGATAATCAATCTGAATTCCAAAATCCTTTATCATCTGTTTGATCCAAACAATTGTACAACAATTCAAGGCTACTACAACATACTTCACTTATGTTTTTTACTGAGAAATAAAATTTTGTTTCTTTCTTTTCCAGGTGACAATTCTATCACCAAGAAACACTACTCCACCTAAATTACTCTTTCTGTCATCAACACATCCAGCCCAATCTGCATCAGTGTACACATGAAGCTCAACATTTTCTAAATTAGGATACCATAGACCATAATCTATAGTGCCCTGCAAGTATCTAAATATTCTCTTTACTGCCATGAGGTGACTTTGTTTAGGCTCTGCTGCAAATCTTCCAACTATGCCAATTGCATTGGAAATATCAGGTCTAGTCTGAGTAAGATATATGAGTTTACCAATCATAGACTTATACAATGTTATATCTACTGCTGGTGAGTCATCTTATTTTGTAAGCTTGCATCCAGTGATCATAGGAGATCCTATTGGATTGCAATCATCCATCTTAAATTTCTTCAATATCTCTTTTACATACTTTGATTGATTAATGAAAATTCCTTTTTCTGTCTGTTGCACATTTAGTCCCAAAAAGTACTTGATAGGACCAATCATACTCATCTCAAACTCATTCTACATTTCTTTGGAAAATTCAGCATTGAGTTCGTCATTACCTCCAAAGATAATGTTATCAACAAATGTAGCTACAAGAAGTAAACCTTCAGATGTCTCTCTAATGAATAGATTGCAATTTGCTGCTCCTTTCTTGAATCCAATCTTTGTTAAGTATCCATCTAGTCTCTCATACCATGCTCTAGGGGCTTTCTTAAGTCCATAGAGGGCTTTCTTTAATCTACATACCATATCAGGTCTGTCTGATAAGGTGAATCCTTCAGGCTGCTCAATGTATATTTCTTCTTTTAATTCTTCATTCAAGAAGGCTGACTTGACATCCATCTAATAAACTTTGAATTTTTTAACTGTAGCATAAGCTAGAAACAACTTAATAGCTTCTAATCTAATCACAGGAGAAAATGTGTTTGAATAATCAATGCCTTCTCTTTGTGCATATCCTTTACATACTAATCTTGCTTTGTTTCTTACTACTATACCATCTTCATTCATCTTTTTTCTAAATATCCACTTTGTTCCAATCACATTTTTATCACTAGGTCTAGGGACCAATTCCCAAGTGTCATTCTTAACAATCAAATCAAGTTCTTCTTTCATAGCATCATGCCAATCTGAATTATTACATGCATCTTCAACACTTAAAGGTTCAATCTGAGATAGGTAAAAACCCTGGTGGGACTTGATACCCACTAATATTTTGTACTAGTGTATAATGATCCTTGCTAGAAGATCCTTTACCCTGTTAGGAGTAGCTTTACAATATATTAAGTACAGTAGACCTAGTTAAGCATTAGACCCTATTAGGAGTCTTTTACAATTATCCCTGTTAGGGGAGAGGATGCACTGTCTCAGAGCTCATTGCTCAAATGGGTGAAGGCTACAACCTTTTGAATAACAGATACACACTATATATGGATCTTGGTGAACTATGCTTTGACCTACTATCTAGATCAATTCCAATGAATAGAACAAGTACTTTACTTGGTCACATAGACCTTCTTCTAATGGCTCAACACTTCACACACTCTGCTCTACTCTGCTTAATCAACCATGAACCACCCTCCAGCAATCACAAATGACTTCCTATAAATATCTTTCCTCCAAATGATATAATCAAGTCGGCCTATTAGAACCACATTGAAATCATATTAGAGAAACCATAATAAAATCCAACAAACATTCTATTGGCTCTATTATGCATGTAAATCATTCTAGGACCTGTCTAATAAAATAAATGTAGACACATGCTACACACTATCAGCTCTACCAAAACAACTGGAACTTTCTCTACAAGCTGAATTAACTCATGCGCTCTTAACCGAACATCAATAAAACTTCTCCAAGATTAAATCCAAGGGTGCATACCCTCAAGATAGGTGCAACTCAAGAACCAATAAAATCTCTGTCGGCTCTTCTAAACAAACACAAGAAACTACTACTGGCGAATAGAGACTACATAACTTCACTTGCATTCATCATCAGACTATGCATCCATGAACTTAACATCACTAACATCTCTTCAACATGTATCCAAGCATGCAAGGCTTCATGATAACTATATAGACAACCATACATAGAACACTATCTATTACTCTGTCAGGAACAATGTTGACACCAACTACAATAGAACTGTTTGTACTAACAGTTAACCTTTGTGCCCATGATATCATGCTAATATCATGTCCATGCTACATATACTAAAAGCTTTCTACATAAGACTTCCACACATGCTACTTTCCATATGTTGTCATCAATGACAAACATATAGTCAGTACTGGCTTGCTGGAATATCTCCAACACCAAACTCATGCTCTAAATATTTTATGAGTTGTTCTTTTAAATTTTTTTCTTGTAAGTTCCACCTTTTAAGAAAAAATACCAAATTGTTAGATAGAAAAATTAACTAAAGTTTCATACCTTGAATATAGTAAAAGAAATGAAATGAAAGGAAAAATATTGTACCAATTAATGATATGAAATAAAAATAGTGGGATAGAGTTAGTTCACTTATGATGTTCCACCTTGTATGTATGGTGGGCCTAGATATATTTAATGTCAAGTCATAAGCATTTTATAAAAACAATTGTTCAGGTTGCAAAAATGTCATGGGATCATCAATCCAAAACTTGTTATGAATAAGTAAATTATAATTACAATATAAATAATAATAATTTTAAAGTACCTAGAAGCTTAAGACATTTTAAAGGCATCAATTCTTTACCGTCCATATAAAATGATGTCTGCATAACTCCTGTACTAGCAACATGGGTAGATCCAGGAAACGATGGTGAATTATCACCAATATAGGTACTCTGATCTATATTTGGCATAGCAAGCACCGGTATATCTCCTACTGCACAAAATTAATCCACTATGAGATGCACCCAAGATTAAAGTACAAATTATCAAATCATAATTAACAAAAAACCAAATATAGAAAAAAAAGGATTTAGCATGCATAGACCATGAAAGCATCAATGCTTTCATGCTCCTTGTTGCTGACATTACACTCAACAATCTTAGATGGTTGGTCCTTCTAGGAGGAGTCACCTGCACTTGATGTCCTGAACAATACATTTTTAGCAAAGACATTCTGAAATAATATAAGTAAGAGTATCTTTCAATAAAGTTTGAGTGAATATTTTCTTAGAAATTTTGAATTAGTTGTAAATGTACCTTTTCCTATAGCTATATCTACAGTATCAGTAAGTCCAATGAAAAATGTACACTTCTAATCAATAAATCCAATGAAGTTTTTGAATGTTTGAAAGAAAAAATTTCTTGTAACTTGTTAACTTAAGGATTATTTTACCTAGGGTGGGATTCTACTAGTACTGGCCTCACTGCTATGTCCATGACTAAGTACTTGAGAAAACAAAAAATCTTGTAACAAGAACACATACATATTTTAGTTCATGACATAAAAGAGTATAAAATATAAACCTTTATTGAAATTTTGTTATAACTAAAGATTCATTACTACTTAGTTCATAACGATGTGCTTGCGACATCAATTCATCTTTCCTCTTCAACATCTCCTTAGTTGCATTTGGATCATCCAAAATGTTAATAATTTCTAAATTGAATTTTTTTTATTTTTTATTCACCATATTTATAGGGTTAGGGATATTTGGGATATCCTCATCCATATCTATACCTATTGCCTCTTTTGTTGTAGGTGCTTTTCCCCTATCCTGAACATCAATTTGTGATAGGAATATCAGTAAAACTATCAGAATAACTCCAAAACCTTAAATAAAAGAACATAATAATATAACATTTTTTAACTATCTAATTTTTACAATTACAATAAGGTTTGTCTTTTTTGAAGAATGGGTGGGAGGAGCATCCCCGCGGCCTCTATCATGTGGGGGATCCATGTCATCCTATGACAAAGATTAAATATAAAAACTTCAGCAAACTGAAAGCAATAGACTTAGTAAAAAAAACTTATTAATAAAATGGTATATTAGAGTCATAAAATTAAGGTTAGTTTAAATGGTATATAGTACTTACCACCCCCATGATAGTAACTTTTTTTTTTTATCTATGCAATTCAAATGGTAATATATTAGTAGTTATTCCCCTACACTTATTGATTTTATCACACATACAAAAGCATGATTCCCCTCACGTGCCTCAAATATGCAATTGGATTGCATATTAGTTGACCTAGGTTGTGTACTATTTATAAAACCTAAAATATTCCCTCTTTCTCTTGGTCTCCCATCAATGTACATAAAAAATATTTTACTTTGATCATTTTCTTTCCATTGTATATAATTTGCTGACAGTGCATACCTACACATACTTTTTTTATGTTTAACAATCTGCATCCAATCATTGTAATTGTAACAAGGTCTGACATACTCCATCAATTCAACAATATTTTTGTAACATACCTTTATCCCATTTGTTGGTTGTGGATTATTCCCTTTGATCTTCAACTTACAGATTTACACTTTGATGGATAATATAAATAAAATCTTGACTCTATCACCACCCCAAAGTCCACAAGGAAGAGGGCCAACTGACAAGGATCAAAGGAACCTTCTACACTTTGAGCTTTAGTGCTCAAGCGGGTGTACCCTTGACTCACTTCTTCAAAGGATTCTCAAAATGATGTATACAATGCTCAACACAAGTCTATAAAAGGTTTATCAAATGAATGTTTATGTTTGTGGTTGTTAACCATGCATACCTCAAGAGGAAGGACCAGTACCTTATCCCAGGGCTTAGAGTCACCTAACTGTATACCTCAACTGAATACCTCAAATCAAACATAATGGAAACTAGGGTAAGTGCTTTGCCTATTACCCCTTTCCCTCAAGCACAAGGACATCAAATTCTATGCCTGGCTGCAAACTCACTGAATTCACCTAAAATGCTTTAATCCTAACTTTGTTAGAAACTCAAAGATGAATTCAAAATACTCTTTTTTTACCATACATTAACACACTTTGTGACATTAACATATATGAGCTTAGAGACAAGCAAGAAGACATACACAAGATACAAGATTGGGATTCAAGAATGTTTTCATTAACAAATCCAGAATTAGAATACAATTAGCATGACACAAAGCTAAGAAAAAGACACCAAATCAAACCTCTATCAGTATATTACAATCAAAAGCCAGGGACCAAGAGCAACAAGATTTTGGAACCCTTTCAAAATCCAAAATTTTGCAACTTATACCACTAGCTACCTTGGGATCCTCAAGATCAGATGCAACAAGCTTCAGATAGCTAGGGTTAGGGTCTCAACCACCCAACCTATTGGAAACGGTCACAAAAGTTATTACAGGGGTGAGAAACACAGGAAACTAGAACTGATCCACAATCATGAAAGTCTTTTCTGTAGCTATAGGGGATCATAAAACCGGGCTCAAAAGGACACCCTGCAACACTCCTTGAGCATACAACCACCACGGTACAAGCTTTTAAAATGATCCAACCACACCCTAGACCACACCGCAAACAACAAACCAGTCATTTCTCACCGAACAGGGTCATTTCTGCAATAAAATCCATAAATTTGGTACTTTCTGGCACTGGAAGCTCTCAGAAAAATTTGAATTTGAATACCAACAGCCACTTCTATAGCACTTGTAGAGAAATGACGGCCCACATTTAAATCATCATCACCTTTAAAACACAGCTATCAAATCAATTTCTTTCGCGGGTTTATGATTTTCCTCTAAAAGTGGCCCCACCAGACTTAGCAAATTGGCGACAAAGGACTTTCGCCAATTCGCTAAACATTTCACACTTTCGCTAAACAACTTAGCAACTTCCTGACCATCATTCATGCAATCGCCAGACAAACTAGCGAATCACCCCTATCTTTCCACGAATGCGCGACCACATTAAATTTGTCAACATTGTTAACTTCTTTATCCACTCCGCCATACACTAGACTGCACTTGGGCCGACAAGATGCCACACATCACCATTTCATTTTTAGTTCACACCTGGTCATACTAACACAGGACCCACTTTCCTTAAGCCTTTGAAATGAATAGCTGGTGTAAGATCTCATGGCTCTGACAAATCCCATGAGAACTTACACCGATCGTAGGATCCATCCTTGTCACAGACCCTTCTAACAACAGCCCCACTTCTGAGCACATCCACATTCACCAATAGGAACACAGCAACTAAGCACCACATGGCAAACGGTCCCACTGAGCACAACAGGCAATTTGGAAAAATGGAATAAAATCTGACGGATGGCACATGATCTCAAAGGCTTGAAATATTCCTTGAGATCATACGTCAACTGTTAGATTAAAAGCTTTCAACATGGGCACCTCTGACAAGCCAAGTCATCACCACGTGGATGAATGAAAACCCACCAACTCAGATCACTGTAACCGCCACCGAACTGTAACCAACACCATTCTGTCGATGGGCCCCAGGGACACATGGCAAGTAGTGGCATGATCACATAGCCAAAAACTTGGCTATGCGATCATGCGATAGCCAATCATAGGTTGCCACATCACCACGTACTGCAAATGGGTCCACCGAGTAGTCTCCTCATAAACTAGAATCGACAGCTATCGCTATACCGTGATGTTAAAAAGTGAGCACCTCTACTCAGCGGTATAACGGCAACCACCAGATCTGTCCACGCTTTAACCTCCTCAGAAGACTGCAGACCCACCGATGCTATCCAACTTGTCAATCCACCAACTAATCAAAAGATGCCAACTCGCTCCACCCTGACAATGGACCCACAGACAAAAGCCAAGTCACCACCTCAGACCAGCTAGAAGACACCACATCACCACCGTAGACATGTGTCAACTAGTCGCATGATCCCATAGCTTAGAGATAGGCTATGTGAACATGAGACAAGGCCATAAGACCATCTCATTACCACTCACCAGCCAATCAAGAATGCCCATGTCATTGGAAACACCGGCCCCACCAACTAACTGCCAAGCATTCAGTGACTACGTGACTAACCATTCGCCAAGTCATGAGATGTTAGTAGATAACCGCCAACCTTTCAGAGATCACGTGACTAATAGTCACTGAGTTTTTGGATAGAAGATGTAACTGGCCAGAGACTTGGAGAATCAGTGACAAGAAACTTTGAAGGACTGGGCTCCACCATCCGTCGTACCTGTGCACTAAAGCAAAGTAAACCACCAAGCAACCGAATAAAAATTGGGACCTACACAGCTAGGTGGCAAGCGGTCGCATGATCGCATGTTAGAAAAATCTGACATGCGGCCATGCAATAGCCAATCAGGAAAAGCCTGGACCCACCACCCACATCGGACTTGCGCAGTTGAGGGAACGCTAGCAAATAGGGAACTAGTGCGAGGTCGAAAACACACAATGTTTTCAGTGAAAGAGGATCAAAAATACACAAAGTTTTTGACACATCAATAGATAAGCGCACAAAGCTGGAAGACAAAGGGTCGAAAACAACATAGGTTGTCGGTCAAAAATTGAAAACATCATGGATTTTTGAAAACACTGTGGGTTTTTGACACTGTGGCAAATTTTGACAAAAATTCTAGCAGACTTTAGAACTTGAATATATTTTTGGGTTTGGCAAATTAGCAGATGCAACTTGGGCTAAAGCAAGGTGACACATGAAACACACAGGGTAAGACACGCACACCTTGAATCAAGTGGATTTCCTTTGCAAGTTAAAACAAGTGACTGCAGGCACAGTAGGACAGCAAAACAAAGACATTGCATGGAATAGGCTAACTTCACAAGATTTTGCAATGACAGAAAAAAGGCCTAATAGTGGCTTTGTCTAGGGATGCATGCCTCCTGTAGGCATGGCAAGGACTTAGAATCACTGGTTAAAGCAGACCATCCCACAAGACAAAATTGCAGAGACCAAGGAACAAGCAGGGCAAGACCAAGCAACAGGACCAAAAATCGATAGACCAAGGCAAAACAAGGCAAGGGCAAGCAACCGATATACAATAATTTACAAGATGTACAACCCTAACTACTGTTCATGGAAAATAGAGTACTTCAAATGAAGTACTGCTTCAAGAATTGTCCATGAACTTGCAACTCCTGAATATCACCATTAAAATCCTTGATGATGTAAGAATCTTGGCCACATTTCTCATGAATCAGATATGGCCCTAGCCAGATGGGATCAAAATTACCATGTTTCCCCTTATCCTCCAATCTAGCATTCCAAACTAACACCAAATCACCAGGCTCAAACTTTCTATCAATGGTCTTTTTATCATATAAATTCTTAACCTGTAACTGCAATTTGGCATTCCTTGCAACTGATTCTCTTCTAGTTTCATCCAACCTAATGAGGTCCTCCATTCTCAACTACATTTTATCATCAATGTCATCATCATACAACTACACAAACTTGTACATCTCCAACAAATTATTTTGAGGCATTCTAGCATGAATTCCATACACCAGGTCAAATGGTGCACAACCAATTGCCCTCTTCACAACTACCCTATCAGCCCATAAAGCTAATGGTAGCTTTGAATTCCATGCCCTCTTATTCTTCTCCAGAATTCTCTTCAATATTTTAATCAAGCCCTTATTAGTAGATTATGCTTGACCATTTCCTTGTGGATGATAAGGTGAGGAATTAGAAATCTGAATTCCCAAATCTTTGCAAAAGTCCTTATATTCGGCAGACCTGAAGCACATAGCATTGTCACTCACTATCCTCTCAAGGCACCCAAACCTTTTAATAATATTATTCATCAGAAAGTCAATTACCACCCCGCTAGTTGCATTCCTTGTAGGTATAGCTTCTACCCACTTTGTAAAATAATCAGTGGCAACTAAGATCCATGAATGTCCTCCACTTGACTTGTTTGGTATCTCCCCTATGAAATCAATTCCCCAATATTGGAAAGGAGCCTAAACTTCTACTAGTTTTAATGGTACATTACCTGAAAACTAAGGCTTACCAGAGAACCTTTGACAAGCCTCACATCTCCTTACCAACTGTTCTACATCCCTGAAGATTGTGGGCCACCAAAATCCTACTCTCAAGATCTTATGAGCAGTTGTTTTACCCATATAATGTCCACCACAAACTCCCTCATGCATCTCCTTCAACAATAGATTAACCTGATTCTCATCTACACATTTCAATAGTATGCAATCTAGATTCTTTCTATACAACCTACATTTCACAATTACATACTTGATGGCCTGTAACTTCAATGTCCTATTTTGATTATCATTCATACTATCTGGACACCTCATGTTTCTCAAATAGTAAATAATATCCTGATACCAAATACAATCATCCATATCACATGTATAATCAGTTTCAGAATGATTTACCTGGTTTGCATCTAGATTGGATTGAGCCATCAACTTTGCCAATCCCTGTCCTCTAACCAATTTAGTGATCTGGATCTCAACATTGAATTCCTGGATCCTATTGATCCATCAGCATCTTCTTCTAGACACCTCTTGCTATGAGAAAATGTCTTTCACAACTGCAATTGGCACAAAAGCCATCACAACTACTCCGATTAAGTAACATCTAAAAGCCTTGATTGCTTTCACAAGTGCATAAGCTTGTTTCTCATTTATGTCATACTTTAATTCTGCAGCTTGCAAAGATTTACTAAAAAATGCAATAGGCTGTTCAAAACCATCCACACTATAATCAGGTGCCTTTAGCATTGGTGCATCTTTGATAGCCTACTTGACATTCTTGAAAGCCTCATCAGGCTCACCCTCCCAATTGATTATAGATCCCTTCTTCAACATCTTGGAAATAGGTCTAGTAACCTCTGCAAAGTTTGTCACAAACCTCCTTAGAAAATTGACCTGACCAAAGAAGGACCGAATCCCTTTAACATTCTTTGGCCTCTGAATTTTATCAATGGCTATTACCCTCTCAGGGTCAATTCTCACTCCTTGCTTCCCAACTAAGTGGCCAAGTAACTTACCTTCTGTGACACCAAAAGCACATTTCCTTGGGTTTAATGAAATACCAAATTCGAAGGCCCTCATAAATAGTTTCTCTAAATGAGCACAATGGTCCTCTTCCTTCTTGGAATAGGCAATTAAATCATCCTGATACACAACAAGGAAATCATTAATGAAATCTGAAAAGGCAACATCCATTGCCCTCTGAAAAGTAGCACCAGCATTTGTGAGACCAAAAGGCATTCTCACATAAACATATGTTCCCCAAGGTGTTGTAAAGGTTGTCTTGAATTGTTCTGATTCCTTAACAATGACTTGATTGTAGCTAGAGAAACCATCCATCATTGACATCAATTCTGATTTGATTACTCTCTGCAGCATAGCTTCCATATTGGGCAAACAATAATTATCTTTCAATGAGCTGATGTTCAAATTTTTGAAGTCCACACAAAGCCTGATGTCACCATTTTTTTTCCTTATAGGAACAAGGTTTGACACCCAAGAAGAATGCCTTATAGGTTTGATAATGCCAGCATCTCTCAACTTCATTAATTCTTCCTGCATCTTGGGTGCCAAAGTAGGATTAATAGGCCTTTGCTTTTGCTAGAAAGGTTTAGCATCCTCTCTCAATGGACTAACATGCTGAAATAAATCCTCTCTATAAACCTTTAGGTCATCATATGACCATGCAAAAACATGCCTGAATTTCCTCAATATTTCAATCAAAAATCTCCTTACCTTTTGAGATATATCTCTACCAATGTATACTTTCTTAGGTGCCTCATGTGATCCAAGATTTATCTCCTCAAGATCAGCATGATCTTCTCCTTTGATATTATTTTGAACTCTATCTTGGTTGCCAAAGACAGTCTCCAAAACAACAAGCCCCTTGGGCACCTTGTTAGTTCTAAGCTGAATGACCTCATTGCCTAAGACAACCTCCCTTCCTTCTATTGACTCAACCAGGCCTAAACAATCAAGTTCCTGACCATGATACTGATCCTTACAATCCATAAACTTCAAAATATCATTATCATCATCAAAAAATTGCCAATTCTCAATATTGTCTGGTATACTAGGCCTAGCCTGAATTTCAACTTTAGAAATCCTAGAGAATGTAACATCATTAGGATTGATTGCAATATTGGCCAACAAGTTAGCTATCTTGTTGTTACTCCTATCCCTCCACTCAATATTAAAGGCATCAAAATGCTCAATCAAATCCCGCACTGCATTCCTATATTGTTTCAACCTTTTATTCTTGGAAGCATACACTGACCTGACTTGGGACACCACCAACTTAGAATCACCAATAACACTTATGCATTTTATACCATGCTTTTGTGCCAACCTTAGTCCTAACAACAAGGCCTCATATTCTGCTATATTGTTGGTACAAAAGAAATTCAATCTGAAAGAGAACTTGTAGGTGTTTCCATCAGGAGAAATAAGTAAAATACCTGCTCCTGCACCATCTTTGCAGTTTGTACCATCAAAGTACATGACCCACAAATCACCCTTCACAGAGTCAACACCTACCTCAATAGAAATAGGTGACAAAATATGTTCATTTTCAAATACAGGGATCTCTACCCTAAAAGCATTTACATCAGTATCCACAAAACATGTAGTTTCATTATCTATGTTTCTCTCAATCATGTGGCATACTCTTGGCTCTCGTTCAATCTTGACAAACTGATCATCAATCTTGAAAGTTGCATAGGACAAATCACACTGTAAACCTCCACCCATGGCAGCACTCCATCTTCTAGATAGCAATATCCCATAATGAGGGGGGATATCCACCACTAAAACATTCATTGTTAGCTCCTTCTCTGGATATGCTGCCAACCTATATGGCATTTCATTGATAGTCCCAATAACTCGTACCTCCCTCTAATCCATTGCACAACACCTGCCCTACACTGTATCAACTTTAAGGCCCAACCTCTCCATTATTTTGAAAGGCATGATAGTATTAGAGGTACCACTATCAATCATACAATTTCTTAACTTCATCCCATTCACAAGAACACTTAAGAAGAATGGGTCAATATTTTCAAGGCTGGCATTGACAGAACTATCCAAATATATTGGAGGAATATGAGACACAATTCCCTAAGCAGCAACATCCTCTAAAGCTTTATCCCGAGATCCATTGCATGAAGTATCATTTTTGTGAGTATTACCAATGCATGCAATAGCTTTATCTTTATGTTCAGGGATCCTCAACAATTCTGACAATGGAACCTTAACTGTAATTTGTGACAATACAAATAACATGTCAACAGGGGTAGAAGTAGGAATCTCAATCTACACTACCTTAACATCTTTTTTCTTGTCTGACATATTAGGTGTATTGACCACCCTCATTTTTTCAATCTTAGCCATTATGTTAACTGGCTTCTCAATCTCACTAGAGACCTTTTCAATTCCAACTCCCCTAGGCTCACAATGCTTACTTTTTACATTCTTTAATTTCACCATGTGATCAACCTTTGATTTGTTCTCATTAGGTTCTCCGGAGTTGGTACTCTTTACAAACATTCCTATAGCTTTCTCATTTATGTTCCTTGCCACCTTGCCTCTAGTTTGCACTGGGTAATCATTTCTATAGTAATCCTCCCCATCTCTTCTCTAGAAGGTCTTCTCAAATTTACTGGCTTGGGAGAAGAGTTCATGTTACATGTTTTCTGATCAATGCATTCACCATCAGAAAAAACCTCTTGATGAAAAAGAGCCTAATTATGTCTCTTTACATTCACATCTACCTCTTCATCAAAATCAGAATCATCTTCATATCCTCGACATGAAAAATCCATGTTGCAACCAACATCATCTTGTTCTTCTTCTTGTTCTATATCCTTATTGCTACAATCTTGATTTGCAGCCATAGATTGTGCAACCACACAATGCTTTGTAGAATGAGGGGACTGGCATGCAAAAAACCAAGGTACATTCTCCACAACATTTATTGAAGCTTTATGTAGAGGGTCAAGGACACCTCTATCATTGTTTCCTCTTGCAGCAGGGACAATAGGCTTGTCGTCCTTCCATTCGGTGTTGTAGGGGTAATTCTATAGTCTATTCTACTTACTGAAATTGTTGTTGAATGAGGCCTTTCATTGGTAGGAGCACTGATGTTCCTATTTCCAGGTGCCTTCAAGTCCTTCAATGCATTAAGCACCTTATCCAACTTATCTTCTTCCTACCTCCTAGATCCAACATTCTTATCATTTTTTTTTTGTATTTCCTGTCCCCAAACAGCTTTGGGTCATCTCTCTTTCCACCCAACTTTCTTGATATTTTCATGTTGTTCTCAATATTGACAGCAATCCTAAAAGCATCCCTAAGATTTATTGGTTCTTTATCCTTCAATAAATATCCCATCTTCCCATCAAATGCATTGAAGCATGTAGTCAGACACACATTGTCATCCAACCACATGACCTGGAACAACTTGTGCATACCTTTCTGAAATCTCATGTTGAATTCAGCTGCAGACTCATTCTAATTTTTCCTTATGGTATTGAATTCATTCAACATGAAGCTAGCATTAGGCCTATCACCATGCTGCTCTTTGAAACATTTCTAAAAAGAGTTCCAAGTATCAATACATCTATCAGGAAGCCTCTTAAACCAATCTCTAGCATCCTCCATTAGAGATTGAACAAACAATTTCATGACTACATCCTCATGCTCTACCTCATAATCATTAAGCATATCAACAAATAACCTAAGATGCTCATCACAACTAATAGCATTATTACCAGCAAACTTAGGTACCTTATCTCTAATATCATTTGGAAAAGCATTTGGATAGCCAGGAATTCCATCAAAACTTATTTTCCTATAGCCTTCTAATTGCATAGGTCTTCTTTGAAAGCTCGAACTAGTGTTAACCCTAGGATCAACATTAGCATCTACATTTATCTGTGCATTTGACTATTGCCTAGGATCTACACCTATCCTAGTAGATGAAGAAGGAAAAGAGCTAGTAGCATTACTAAGTGGAAAAGCAGTAGTCATAGATGGTATACCTAGATCAGTAGCAGATGGGCCAAGAGCATTAGCCGAAGAAGCCCGCAAAAATTGGATCTTCCTTTTCTTTTCTACAATGGTAGCGTCAACCTCAGCTCTCTCTAGTTCTCTTGCAAGGTCCTCATCTTCTTTTCTCCTTCTCTCCATTTCAGTGTCCTTATTTGAATCAGGTGGTGGGATCCCTGGTATTGTCATTGGTTTGCTTGCTTGGTCACCCACCATCTTCTACTTTCCTTTCTCATTTATGACAACAGAAGGTCTAGTGATCCTATGCCCATCCTTATCTTTAGGCAAAGGGACATAACTTTGCACTTGTCTAACCATAGGGCCCTCATTTTCAAATTCATGATCCTGTAGTAAGCATTCATGCTCACTCCTCAAGGCATCAAGATCACCAAACACATTATGCTGCAATGTTTTAGGAGCAGAAGCAAGCATCTTGTTTCTCTCCTTCATTTCATTTATTTTTCTAATAAGAGACTACCTCTCTATCAAAGCATTTACCTTTTTAGCCTCTCTCTCCTCCTGTAATCTTTTATGTATGGCATCTTGCTCTGCCAACTATAACCTCAGTGCATTCAAGTCATGAAGATCTACCATAATGTCATCAGAAAAAAATGACACATCCATATCAAGAAGATTTTGACATGGGAAGCGAACTTGCCTATGTCTCATGGGTTCTCTTCTGAATTGATCTTCATCAAGATCCAAGTCAACCTCTAAACCCACATCTCTATTTTCTTCATTTTGACCTGCAAGCAATGGACCTTTGTCCTGAAATACAGCCTCAGGGGTATCATAGAATCTCTCTTTAGAGTGACCACCTTCTGATCTAGAAACTCTATTTTGTGAACCATCCTCACTTGAGGATACATGTGGTCTTCTAGCTTTTGCATTTCTCTATTCTCTCATGGGAGCACTGGTAGACTCACCATTCCTTCTAATCTAGCTCTTGTTTCCCTGTCTAGGTAATTGCTCCAGAGTGACCTTCACATTCTTTTTAACATATGACCTAGTATTTCTTTTCTTATCCATGCTTCTTCAATATGTTGCACTGGTTCAAAGCTTTGATTCACCACCCACCTAGATGGGAAATCCTTAAAACACATAGGAAAATAAGAATAGACTTATACATTTCTCTCTAGATTCTCCCCAATAGAATCACTGACTCTTAACAAATTCATATCTTCATAGTTGTCCCCAGCAGAGTCACCATTTTGTTGGTTGTGGATTATTCCCTTTGATCTTCAACTTATAGATTTACACTTTGATGGATAATATAACTAAAATCCTGACTCTATCACCACCCCAAAGTCCACAAGGAAGAGGGCCAACTGACAAGGATAAAAGGATCCTTTTACACTTTGAGCTTCAGTGCTCAGGCGGGTGTACCCTTGACTCACTTCTTCAAAGGAGTCTCAAAATGATGTATACAATGCTCAACACAAGTCTATAAAAGGTTTATCAAATGAATGTTTATGTTTGTGGTTGTTAACCATGCATACCTCAAGAGGAAGGACTAGTGCCTTATCCCAGGGCTCAGAGTCACCTAACTGTATACCTCAACTGAATACCTCAAATCAAACACAATGGAAACCAGGGTAAGTGCTTTGCCTATTACCCCTTTCCCTCAAGCACAAGGACATCAAATTCTATACTTGGCTGCAAACTCACTGAATTCACCTAAAAGGCTTTAATCCTAACTTTGTTAGAAACTCAGAGATGAATTCAAAATACTCTTTGTTTACCATACATTAACACACTTTGTGACATTAACATATATGAGCTCAGAGACAAGCAAGAAGACATACACAAGATACAAGATTGGGATTCAAGAATGTTTTCATTAACAAATCCAGAATCAGCATACAATTAGCATGACACAAAGCTAAGAAAAAGACACCAAATCAAACCTCTATCAGTATATTATAGTCAAAAGCCAGGGACCAAAAGCAACAAGATTTTGGAACCCTTTCAAAATCCAAAATTTTGCAACTTATACCACTAGCTACCTTGGGATCCTCAAGATCGGATGCAACAAGCTTCAGACAGCTAGGGTTAGGGTCTCAACCACCCAACCTCTTGGAAACGGTCACAAAAGTTATTACAGGGGTGGGAAACACAAGAAACTAGAACTGATCCACAATCATGAAAGTCTTCTCTAGAGGTATAGGGGATCATAAAACCAGGCTCAAAAGGACACCTTGCAACACACCTTGAGCACACAACCACCATGGTACAAGCTCTACAAATGATCCAACCACACCCTGGACCACACCGCAAACAACAAACTAGTCATTTCTCACCGAACAAGGTCATTTCTGTAATACAATCCATAAATTTGGTACTTTCTGGTGCTGGAAGCTCTTAGAAAAATTTGAATTTGAATACCAACGGCCACTTCTATGGTGCTTGCAGAGAAATGACAGCCCACATTTAAATCATCATCACCTTTAAAATGCAGCCATCGAATCAATTTCTTTCACGGGTTTATGATTTTCCTCTAAAAGTGGCCCCACCAGACTTAGCAAATTGGCGACAAAGGACTTTTGCCAATTCGCTAAACATTTTGCACTTTTGCTAAACAACTTAACGACTTCCCGACCATCATTCACGCAATCGCTAGACAAACTAGCGAATCACCCCTATCTTTCCCCAAATGTGTGACCACATTAAATTTGTCGGCACCGTTAACTTCTTTATCCACTCTGCCAAACACTAGACTGCACTTGGGCCCTCAAGATGCCACATGTCACCATTTCATTTGTAGTTCACGCATGATCATACTGACAGAGGACCCACTTTCCTTAAGCCTTTGAAATGAACGGCTGGTGTAAGATCTCATGGCTCTGAAAAATCCCATGAGAACTTACACTGGTCATAGGATCCATCCTCGTCATAGACCCTTCTGACAACGGCCCCACTTCTGAGCACATCCATGTCGACCAATAGGAACACAAAAACTAAGCACCACATGGCAAACGGTCCCACTGAGCACAATAGGCAATCTGGCAAAATGGAATAAAATTCAACGGATGGCACATGATCTCAAAGGCTTGGAATATTCCTTGAGATCATACGCTGACTGTTAGATTAAAAGCTTTCAATGCGGGCACCTCTGACAAGCCAAGTCATCACCACACAGATGAATGAAAACCCACCAACTCAGATCACCGTAACCGCCACTAAACTGCAACCAGCACCATTCTGCTGATGAGACCCAGGGACAGGTAGCAAGTGGTTGCATGATTGCATAGCCAAAAATTGGGCTATGTGATCATGCGATAGCCAATCATAGGTTGCCACATCACCACCTATTGCAAATGGGTCCACCAGGCAATCTCCTCATAAACTAGAATCGATGGCTATCGCTATACTGTGATGTGAAAAAGTGAGCACCTCCGCTCAGCGGTATAATGGCAACCACCAGATCTATCCATGCTTTAACCTCCTAAGAAGACTACGGACCCACTAATGCTATCCAACTTGTCAATCTACCAACCAATCAAAAGATGCCAACTCACTCCACCCTAACAACGGACCCACAGACAAAAGCCAAGTCACCACCTCGGACGAGCCGGAAGACACCACATCACCACTGTAGACACGTGTCAACTAGTCGCATGATCACATAGCTTGAAGATGGGCTATGCAAACATGCGATAAGGCCATAAGACCACCTCATCACCACTCACCGGCCAATCAAGAATGCCCATGTCACTAGAAACACCAGCCCCACCAACTAACTGCCAAGCATTCAATGACTAGGCGACTAACCATTCACCAAGTTGTGAGATGTTAGTAGATAACTGCCAACCTTTCAGAGATCACGCGACTAACAATCACCGAGTCACTGGATAGAAAATGTAACCAGCCAGAGACTTGGAGAATCAGTGACAAGAAACTTTGAAGGACTGGGCTCCACCATCTGTCGCACCTTAGCACTAAAGCAAAGTAAACCGTCAAGCAGCCAGATAGAAACTAGGACCCGTACGGCTAGGTGGCAAGCGGTCACATGATCGCATGTCAAAAAAGTCTGACATGTGGCAATGCGATAGCCAATCAGGAAAAACTTGGACCCACCACCCACGTCGGACTTGCGCAGTTGAGGGAATGTCAGCAAACAGGGAACTAGTGCGAGGTCGAAAACACATAATGTTTTCAGTGAAAGAGGATCGAAAACACACAAAGTTTCTGACACGTCAATAGATAAGTGCACAAAACTGGAAGACAAAGGGTTGAAAACAACATAGGTTTTCGGTCAAAAATTGAAAACATCATGGATTTTTGAAAATACTGTGGGTTTTCGACACTGTGGCAGATTTTGACAAAAATTCCAGCAGACTTTAGAACTTGAATATCTTTCTAGGTTTGGCGAATTAGCAAATGTGACTTGGGCTAAAGCAAGGTGACACATGAAACACACAGGGAAAGACACGTACACCTTGAATCAAGTGGATTTCCTTTGCAAGTTAAAACAAGTGATTACAGGCATGGCATGACAGCAAAACAAAGACATTGCATGGAATAGGCCAACTTCACAAGATTTTGCAATGACAGAAAAAAGGTCTAACACCATCCATGGAAAATAAGTCGAAACCATGTAATGAAGATGGAGCTATATGATATATCCTCTTGTTAACACAAAAATTAGTGTTAATTGGAGTGATAGGGAGGTCTTTACTCACTAATCCTAATTCACCCATGACTTGTTCTAGGCCCTTCTCCTAACCTTTTCTAGGGTTACCTTAGACCCTATTCACTTAGGTATTCTTGTCAATCACCTCCACTCCACTGAACCTCTCTACCAAGTTATGTTTCCCTTCTTTCTCCTCAACTCCTTCATATGAACTCATCCCACAAGCTCATCTTCTTACCAAGAAATGGTCACTATATAGCAACTAAGATAGGAGACTTCTTTTTCAATTGTCTTGACTTGATTTGAGGTGTACTAACCTCCATCCACCTTCATTCAATAGTCGATCTCCATGAATTAGTCCTAAAGCCCTATTAGGCCTTTCTAGGTCTCCAAACCTCCTTTTAGGGGTATATCTCACAAAATCTCCAAACAAGTTGAAAATCTAATAGCATAACCTGACACCCTTTTTGAAGTTCTTTAGGATTCACTGATTCTTCTAATCCCAAAATGTTTGTATTTTACTTCCTACATCCATGCCTATTTTCTAGGCCTTATTCAGCCTCTCTGGTTTTCAGTGAGGGTTTTTCTTCTACACCATTTGTTTGATTTTTCATGGACTCTCCTTCTTAGGATTGAGTCTTTGGTATATATCCTTCACTATTCTACACTTGGATTGACTTCCTCAATCCCTGAGCCTCCTATCTTTTGATGAATCACTATCAAGCTTCCTAATCGAGCATGCACTGGCTCGCCTAGGGATTGACTCCAAAAATGGTTCCACTGCAAACTTGGCCTAGCTAATACATATTTACAAGGTCTATAAAATAAACTAGCATGTACCAAGAGGCTATACAAATCCCTCCATGGAAACTCATGCTAGAGACATTTTATTGACCTCAACTTTGGATGCACCAGTAAACTGGTCACAGAGGAGGAATTTTGAAACATACAAAAATACTAATCTAGCTACCAAAACAAATCTAAAAAAGAAGCTTATAAACTATTTAGAAACTATATATTCAAAGCAATGCCCTAGTCTAGTCCATGGAAGAAGGACAACCGAGCTTTTAATCTTTGTTCCAATATCACAATCGCACCAGTCTATTCAAAAACAAAAACAAAAATCATTACAGAGATCCAACCTTGTGTTGTGGTCAGTAAATGCCTTAAATAGAATAAGACAACCAAGCTAAGTTAGTTACAAGGCCACTAACTAACCCTAGCCCTTGGATAATCATTTTGACAAAATGTTGTCATGACAAATTTCCAAAATTGTAAATTTGTCATTGACAACTTTTACATTCTAGTTGACAACTGTATCTAAATCATCCTAATAGGTCTTAAATGACCTCTAAGAACTACCTAACCCTCCTAGGACCATTTCTTATGTCATTTCTCCATTTCACATAGTCAATCCTATGCTTTGACTAACTGGCATACTCAAATGGCATGTAGACCAACCTTCCTAGGTACCCTCAAGCCTAATAAAGCCTTAGTTAACCTAGTAGAAACCTTCCTAAACCTATTGGACCTCTTCACACACACACTAGGGACTTCTCTAAGTCCTTATTGGATAGTGACTTGGCTAAGGTCACCATAAGACAAAATCTAGGAGTTAGGCTAGCCAAGAACCTAGGTGCTCCTGCACCATACTCCTCTTGCAATAAGAAACTAAGTTCCAAAGAAACTAAGTTCCATTAGGAGACAAAAGTTATAGACAAATTCCTAGCTTCTTGAAGTTGTTCTCATCTATCCATTGAGCATCTGATTTAGATAGGGACTTCCACTTCACAAGGTGTTCCATGTAGACACCATGCCTAGTTTTTTTCTTTACCCTTGACTCTAGTATCCTCTCGGCTTGGGGCTTCATTGGGACTGGTAATTTGAGCTCATTGACATTAGTATGAAAATTTGGATTGTGTTCTTCCTCTTTGACATTAGATCCCTTGTAGCTGACTTAATCTTGAACATTGAAAACCAGAGATATGGCCAGGTCACTAGGTAGGACTATTTTGTATGCATTTGAGCCATACTTGGCTAGAACCTTACATGGTCCAACTCTACTAATTTGGAGATTGTTGGGTATGCCTTTTTGAAGCCTAGATTCACCCAATCTTGAACATTGAAAACCAGAGATATGGCCAGGTCACTAGGTAGGACTATTTTGTATGCATTTGAGCCATACTTGGCTAGAACCTTACATGGTCCAACTCTACTAATTTGGAGATTGTTTGGGTATGCCTTTATTAAGATGTGCCATCACCCAATCACCTACTTCAAACTACAAATCCTTTCTCTTTTCATCTACTCTAGTCTTCATCTTTTGATTAGCTTCTACTAATGTCCTTCTTACCTGTTCATGTACCTCTTGCATAGATTGATAAAATTCATCAGCATGACCACTCAACCCTCCTTGATTACCTATTTCTCTAAGCTCACACACACCCCTTGGTTTCATGCCATACACCACTTCAAATGGACTCTTTCCAATGGATCTATTCATGATGTCATTGTAAGAAAACTCAGCTTGTGGTAACTCTTGGTCCCACACTTGTCCATAACCTTTTATAAGACATCTCAAGAGCTTTCCTAACACTCTATTTATCACCTATGTTTGGCCATCCATTCAGGGATGATAATCTGAACCAAATGCAAGATTTGTGCCTAGTCTCTTCCATAAAGTCTTCCAGAAGTGTCCCATAAACTTCACATCTCTATCTGACAAAATGTTGATTGGTAGGCCATTAATCCTTACCACTTCTTTGAAGAAAAGGTGTGCTATATAGCTAGCATCATGTGTGGTCTTACATGGTATAAAATGACTCATCTTACTAAACTTATCAACCACCACAAAGACAATATCAAAACTAGTAGTTGTCTTGGGTAAGCCCACAATCAAATCCATAGTTAGACACTCCCATGGCCTATTTGGGATTGGAAAAACCTGATATAACCTTTCATTGGTAGATGTTCCCTTATACTTTTTACAAACAATACATTTCTCTACATACCTCCTAACATCTCTTGGCATCTTGGGCCAATAGTAAAACCTTTGCATTAGGTCCAATGTCATATTCAATCCAAAGTGTCCACTAAGGCTCCCATTATGATTTTCTTGTATAAGGTTCTCCCTCATTGATCCTTTGGGTACACATAACCAATTACCTTTCAATAAAAAACCATTTTTCAAAGTGTAGTTAGAAAACTCACTATGAAAGTGGTTCTCAAATTCATCACATACATTATATGCCTTGGATAAGTCCTCATCTTCCTTGTAGAGTTCCTTAAATCCCTCTAAAAAATTGCTTTAAAGCTGGATTTCTTGGACATTCAGAAACATTCAACTAAGTGCAACATCTACCTTGTTATTTAGACCCTTCTTATGTTTAATGGTAAAGGTATAGGCTTGGAGAAACTCCATCCACTTGATGTGCCTATGACTTAGATTTTCTTGTGTATTGATGTAGCTTAATGCTTGGTTATCTATATAAACCACAAACTCCTTAGGCAATAGATAGTGCCTCCATTTCTTGAGTTCTTGTATCAATGCATAAAGCTCCAAATCATATGAGGAATACCTTGATTTAGCCTCATTCAATCTTTCACTGAAGAATCCAACTGGTCTTCCTTCTTGGTTCAAGACTACTCCCACTTCTATGTTGCTTGCATCACATTCCACTATAAATAGCTTGTCAAAGCTTGGTAGAACTTGGATGGGCTGAGTTTCTACTCTTTGCTTCAGTTTTTCAAAACCTTCTTGAGCTTCCTTGGTCCATATGAACTTGGTCTTAACTCCTTTAATGGTATTAAGAAAGGGTGCAAATATTTCACTAAAACCTCTTATGAACTTCCTATATAACTAAGCTAATCCATGGAAGCTCCTCACTTTTGTCCTTATTTTAGTAGTGGGCCAACTTAGTATGGATTCAAATTTACTTGGATCCATCTTAAGGTCACCTTGAGACACCACAAAGCCTAGGTAGACTAGTTCTTTCTTTAGGAATTCACTCTTCTCTAGATTGATGGCTAATTTCTCTTCATGTAACCTTCTCAAGCCAACCTCTAGGTGTTGCATATGTTCTTCCTTGGTCTTGCTAAAGATGAGGATATCATCTAAATACACCACAACAAACCTACCTATGTAATCCTTTAGGATCTCATGAATGTACTGGGTGCATTTGTAAGCCCAAAGGGCATAACTAACCATTCATAAATCCCCTCATTAGTTTTAAAGGCTTACTTCCACTCATCCCCTTCTTTCATTCTAATTTGGCGATACCCACTTTTAAGGTCAATTTTGGTGAAGTATTGAGACCCCCCAAGACAATCCATAAGGTCTTCTATTCTAGGGATAGGAAACCTATATCTAATGGTTATCCTATTGATTTCCCTAGAATTAGTACATAACCTCCACTTACCTCCCTTCTTTGGTGCCAAAACAACTAGAACAACACATGGGCTAATGCTCTTTCTTATCAACCCTTGATCGAGTAGCTCCTGAATCTACCTTCCAATCTCTTTATTCTAGTCCACGGTCACTTTGTATGTTGCCTTGTTAGGAACGGATGCTCTAGGTACAAATTCATTTTGATGACTAATTTCTCTTTGAGGAGGAAGAGTAGTTGGTGTTCCATCACTGACTATGTCTTTAAACTGATCAAAGAGGTGTTGTACTTTTTTGGCAAGGTGGGGTGTAGTTCCTTGGTCTCTTCCTTAGTTTTGAGGACTATGGCTAGTCCAAGTCCTTCCTCAGCCTTGATTTCATGCAAAAAATCCTTTCCACTCATCAAAAGTACATTAGGATCACATGTACTTGCAGTTCCTTCCTCCACAAGTGACTTTATTTTATAAGTAACCCCATCTTTCTTGAATGTGTACGTATTCTTCTTCCTATGGTAGACTACATCCCGATCATATTTCCATGGTCTTCCTAGTAGAAAATGGCTAGCATCTATTTCTAGGATGTCACACAACATTTTCTCTTGGTAACCACCTATCATGAACTCCACCCACACTTGTTCATTTACTAGAACATTCTGCCCCCTGTTTAACTAGGCCACTTTGTAAGAATGAGTATGAGGTATCCTAACAAGTTTTAGTTTTTGCTCTACCTCCTCTAAAATTATGTTATTAGTTGATCCTAAATCAATGATAACTTTTCACACCTTGCCAAGGATCTTGCATTTGATCCTAAAGAGACCCCTTCTATGCTTAGGTTCTTCTTTGATCGATTCCTTGAGTAGAAACCTCCTAAACATGAGGTTCTCACCATGTTCTGAATCCAAACTAACCTTTGGTGACTTCACACTACAAACTTCCTCTTGTGCATAAGATATCCTCTTCTCCCCTTGTGAGCTAGAAGGTTTGTCAGGGAACCTATAAGCAGGGTGGCCTAGTTGACCACAATTGTAACACTTCATGCTTGCAAAGTTTAACCCTCTGCTAAAACTACTAGATCTACCTCTTATGCCTTGAAATCCTCTTCCTCTTCCATAATTATCTCTTCCACTTGGCCATAATTAGTCTCCTTGACTTCTTGCCTCATTACTTCTGCCACCATATCCACCTCTATGTCCTCTAGAGTCTCTCCCTCTACCTCCACTTCTTGGATTAGAGTCTTGTTTCTTCTTGTTCTTCTCTTCTACCTTAAGTGCTAATTGAAAGGACTTGTGAATAGCAGTAGGAGTCCATAAACTAATCTCCTCTTGGATACTCCACCCCAATCCACCCAAATATCTAGCTACCCAGATGCTCTCCTCTTCTTGAACTTTAAACCTTAAGAAACTTTTTTGGAACTCCTCGGTGTAAGAGGCCACATCCATCTCCTTTTATCTAAGACTTTGCCTCTTCTTTTACATTTGGATCTCATGATCCTATGGTAGATAATTATATTTTATCTTTGTTACCATAGCCCTCCAATTGGCTACTAGTCATTTCCCCTCTCTTTCCCTCTCTTCTTGGAGGAACTTCCACCATGTTAGGGCTGGTCCCCTGAGTCTTGACTTGGAAACCTTCACCTTTTGTGCCTCTGAGACACCTTCACACTCAAAATGATTCTCCATCCCTTTAGTCCATTCCATGACTAACTTTGAGTCCATCTTGCTAGTGAATAGGGGTAGTCCCTCAAGGGCCTTGCCTCTCAATTCCTTAATGGCTTTAAGGAAGGGTTATTCTTTCATTGGTGGATATGGTTTAGGGATATAGTTTCCTCAACTATTTTTTTTCCCTTTTCATCTTCAAATTCTATCTTCTCTTTCATTTTACTAGCTACCTCTACAACTTCATCAAGCTTATCCTTTAAAGCCTCTATATTTTCTTGAAGGATATGATTCCTCTCCTTTTGTTCTACCACTTCCCTTTCCAAATCAGCATTGGTCACTATGGTGGATTATCTCACTAATGTACTTCCACCTTCTTACATACACTATGTGTTATCCCAATCTTTTATTGGCTCTGGTACCAATTTTATAGGGAGGTCTTTACTCACTAGTCCTAATTCACCTAGGACTTTTTCTAGGCCATTCTCCTAGCCTTTTCTAGGGTTACCTTAGACCCTATTTACTGAGGGATTCTTTTCAATCACCTCCACTCCACTAGACCTCTCTACCAAGTTGTGTTTCCCTTCTTTCTCCTCAACTCCTTCATATGATCTCATTCCACAAGTTCATCTTCTTACCAAGAAATGGTCACTATACTGTAGCTAAGATAGGAGACTTCTTTTTGGATTTTCTTGACTTGATTTGAGGTTTACTAACCTCCATCCACCTTCATTCAATATTCAATCTCCTTGAATTAGGCCTAAAACCCTATTAGGCCTTTCTAGGTCTCCAAACCTCCTTTTAGGGGTATAGCTCACAAACTCTCCAAAAAAGTTAAAAATCTATTACCATATCCTGACACCCTTTTCAAAGTTCTTTAGGATTCACTGATTCTTGGGTTCCAAAAGTTTTTGTACTGTACTTCCTACATCCATGCCTATTTTCTAGGCCTAATTAGGCCTCTCTTGTTTTCAGTGAGGGTTTGTCTTCTACACCCTTTGTTGGATTGTTCATGGAATATCCTTCTTAGGATTGAATCTTTGGCAATTATCCTTCACTATTATACACTTTAATTAACTTCCTCAATCCCTGAGCCTCCTATCTTTTTTTGATTCACTGTTAGGCTTCCTAATCGGGCATGCACTGGCTCGCCTAGGGCTTCAATCCAAAAATGGTTCCACTACAAACCTAGCCAAGATAATACATATTTACAAGGTATATACAATACCCTAACATGTCCCAAGAGTTCATACAAATCCCTCCATGGGAACTCATGCTAGAGACATTTTATTGACCTCAACTCTGGATGCACCAATAAACTAGTCAGAGAGGAGGAATTTTAAAATATAAAAAAACACTAATATAGATACTAAAACAAAGATACAAAAGAAGATTATAAACTATTCAGAAACTATATCTGTATAACCATGTGGCGAATAGCATGTTGGATAATACAACTATAACGTTGGACGGTGGTGCTGGGAGCTCAGGGCCGAGAACTAGAAACAAAAGTTGCATCAAAAGGAAACTGCCATAAACCCCTAAGGAGATGAAAGGTCTCAAAGACTCCATTCAGAAGATGGAGGATCTACAGAAATAGGGAGAGAAGGCCATGAAAAAGATAAATTAGTTTCGGTTGGTTGGTCACTGGGTGGTTATTGGTTAATGTGCCAATTTTTTGTTTTTTGTCGCTGCTTGATTTATTTTTTCTATTGTCTTTTTGGGTTGGTTGGGGTCCTTTTGCTTGATGTTTAGCAGGCTTTCAAATTATGTATGGGCTGAACTAAAAATATTTTTTTCTATATTGTAAATGGTTTTGGTTACATTCAAAACCTATTTTTACCTTTATCAAAAACTATTCAAAAACTATACATGCAAAGAAATGCCCTAGTCTAGTCCATGGAAGGACAACTGAGCTTTTAATCTTTGTTCCAGTATCACAGTCGCACCAGTCTATTCAAAAAAAAAAAAAAATCACTATAGAGGTCCAACCTTGTTTTTAGACAAGAAATTCCTTAAATAACATAAGACAACCAAGCCAAGTCAATTAGAAGGCCACTAACTAACCGTGGCCCTCAAACAGTCATTTTGACAAAATGTTGTCATGACAACTTTGCAAAACTGTAAAGTTGTCATTGACAAATTTTACATTCTTATTGATAGTTGTATCTAAGTCATCCTAATAGGTCTTAAATGACCTCTAAGACTTACCTAACCATCCTAGGACCATTTTTTATGTCATTTCTCCATTTCATACAGTCAATCCTATGCTTTGACTGACTGGCATGCTCAAATGACATGTAGACCAACCTTCCTAGGTACACTCAATCCTAATAAAGCCTTAGTTAAACTACTAGAAACCTTCCTAAACCTATTGGACCTCTTCACACACACACTAGGGACTTCTCTAAGTCCTTATTGGATAGTGACTTGGCTAAGGTCACTACAAGCCAAAATCTAGGAGTTAGATTAGCCAAGAACCTAGGTGCTCCTGCACCATGGAGGTAGCTCCTTGGGTACCCATTCTTTCTCAAGATGTGTGTACCAAAAGGGAAAATTGATGTTACCTTTTGTCTCATCATCATAAAAACATGACCCCCCTTTACAAAGGAAAAATTGCATGCATTTATTGAATTTTTTTCTAATCTTGTGAACTCTAGTTGATCTCCCCATTTTAGTCGTACTACATGTCAAACTTTCATCTACCATTCCTGCATTTTCCTCATTCGAGGAAGATAGATCTCATAAGTACCTATTTGGTGGTTCTTGCAATCCATCAAATGAGATATATAGTTGGTAAGGAGTGAGATATTTTGCTAAATTAGGGTAATTTTGATGAAGTCGGCCATAAAATTAATGTTCAGGGTAGTACTATTAAATCATGAGCAAGTTAATACCTTATTATTAAACCACTCAATGAAGATGGGTGTAAAGATAAAGAAAGAAATTACTAAACTATTTCTATAGGGTGTATTGACTTATACATGCCGATCCATGTCATTGTGCAGGATCCTCATCAAAGGTTTTACATTTTCTACATATGTGAATCATTTATCTTAAGTTGGCTAAAAGTTACATGATACTTATGTAGATCTCTATAGTTTTGTTGACTATTAGTGACTCACACTTAGTCATATATCTAGGTAATGATGGTCAGTCATCACTATGATCGAGTCATTATGTAAAGGCCAAGCTATGTATTGTTTACTTACCAAGCAGTAGTACTACCGAGTAAACTTATGGTCACTATGTATTGTAGTAGTATACCGAGTCTAGTTCTACCAAGTCTTGTATAAAATGATTACCGAGTGCGCAAGTTATCAACATATGCCGAGTATAGTGGATGTCAAGTATCAGAAATTGCATTTGTCGAGTTAGCCAGAGAATGACATAAGAGTTTGTTTTGGCACAGTGATTGAGGTAAACATTTTTGGCCGACATCTATGTTTTGTATTTTGTCTATTGAGATAATTACAGAGGTAATTACGCATCTACCTAGTAATCATTGATCCCTATGCTATACCTGTGTGTGTGAAAATTGTACCTGATCTATAAACACAACACTTTAGTAAAACATTAGAGGTTAGCTATAATCAAAATCGTGCAAAATTGAAAGCTATCTAACCAAGTGATTTACTGCCTTCTAGTAGGTGCGAGATTAATGTTCTCAGATTATTATCGAGATCAATGACCTAGATGACACCTAAATGAAGGATTTGAATGCAATTGATCTAGATATAAAATATGAATGCAATTAATCTATATTTTTGATATTTTCTATGCAATAAGAATGAAAAATTGATATGAAACTAATCTATATGAAAAACTTGATATGAAACTATCTAAGAATGATATGCAAAAAAAAAAGATTGATCTCACAAAGATGTTGATTCGCAAGAGCTTTGATTCTCCCAATTCCAATTCTCCAGCGTGATTGTGCAAATTTGTGGATGCTTGGATGCAAATTTGAGAGATGAATGAGAGATGAGCTGAAGCCTTAATTTATAGAAATCTAGGGCTTTAGAGGTGCATGAATAAAAGCCATAAATCACTCAAATAACTCAGCTTGATTTTTGAGTTATTTTTAAATAAAGATAATTAAGTCACAAAAATCATGCAAAACAACAGTTTAACTCGAATTAGAAGTTTAGATCAACTTTAAAACTCAAAAAGATGCTGAGTTTTAAAAAGCTAACAACTTGCATTGATTTTCCAATCTTGAGTTTAACTGGTCCTTGAATGTGCACATGGATAATTATGATTTAATAAATAAATAAAGTGATTTATTCTCAACTTAACTGCTTTTTGAAATAAAATAATTAATTTATGGGTTAATTAACTATTTTACCAAACTTTTATTAAAAATTATATTATTAAATAATGACAACATGCTTTAATTAATTAAATAAGAATTTAATAAATTATTCATAGGAATTTTGATTTATTGTCAAAATTAAATAATACAATTAATAATAGATAGAATTAAATTTAATTAAATAATTAAGTGGCAAATATTAAATCTAATTAATTAAATATGAAAATATTCAATTAATCAAACTTAGGATAAATGTGATTTATTGCCAAATAATCATTAAATTAAAGATAATTAAGATAATTAGGAATATTGCTAGGAATATTCCCTGATGCAGAATTTAAGATAATCAATTATGATTCGATGATGTTTAGATGTGCCTTAGGTTAGGACTTTGATGTCAATTTCATTCAATTTTTAGATATAGAAGATTAATGAACTTATAGCCCATTTTTGGGGTATTACAATACCTAGAACCAATCAGAAATTAGTAAGACTTACGTGGCAAAAGGAATTAATCTAAGCTGTAGATCTTGAATGAGTAAAATGTTTTTGTTGATGATATAAGGTCAAGATCTAAACCCTAAAATGTAGTAGCAAGGGACAGCGAATGTGAAGGGTGTAAGCAAAAAAGTATGATTCAGAAAAGGGAAGCATATAGAGACAGAGTTCAGTGACCGAGCTAAGCAGTGAAAGCACAAAAAAGAGATAGATCTGATAAATAAGATCAAAATCACACAGTAAAGAGAAGATCTATTATCTACATATAGTGCAAACTGAAGGATTAGGTACTGAGACATTCTAGCCAGTGTATCAGGATAAATCTCTTAACCGAGTAGTCCTAACAGACTTTTTGTAATCTCTTAACTGAGTGCTTACTTTATTGTAAGTTTCAAATCCTTTTACAAGGTAGACTGTATAAGTCTTTTAGCTTTTAATAGATCAGACCCCTCATAGGGTAGATCAAGTTTTCATCAAATTTTGTAAGCCCTAACAGGCTAATTTATTACTGCAGTAGTGAAGATTTGTGGGTGTCATCCCCACCCCAGTTTTACCTTTCAAGGGTTTCTAGGTAACCAAAATCTTTGTGTTTTGAATGTTTTCATGGACAATGTTTTAGTTTGTTAGTCATTTGATTATGTTCAAAATGGGTGATGCTATACAAAATTTTTATTCATATGTGAATGGTTTAGTAGGTGATTTCTGATTCAGCCCCCCCTCTCAGTATCACATTTACAAATTATATTTCCAACAATTGGTATCAGAGCTACAAGGTTTCTCATAAGAAGTCTAACCACTTGAAGAAAAAGATCTTGAGATGGAAGTTTATAAACTAGGAAAGGTCATAGAGAATTAGAATATTGATGTATAGCTAGCATTGCAACAACTGGAAGTAGCCAGAGGTGAAATGAAGAAATCCTTGAGCAAAAGGAGAGAAATTGCTATTCAGCAAAATGAATCACACTATCAAGAAGAAAATACCACTAGATTATTCGACAATGGAAATACTGTAGAAACTAATAAAGCCATAAAAGAGCTACTGGAGAAGAATACCATACTAAATCATGACATCAGGAATCTAAAGAGAGAATAGAAGATTCAATCTATCAGACTTTGTGAAGTTGTTGAACAGAAAAAGAAAGCTGAAGATGACAAGGTAATGGCTGAAGATGACAAGGTAATGGCTGAAGAAGACAAAAGACAAATGGCAATGAGACTGGATGAAAGGACAAGTGACATGAAAAGGTTGACAAATAATCAACTGGACATGGTAAATCAACTACTACTGGTTAATCAAGAGTTGGGTAGAAAAGATATGGAAACCAACCAACTGAGATCTGAGAATGATCAATTAAAGCATGAACTTAGAACTGAAAAGGAAATCAATGAAAGGATGAACAAACCTAATGAAACTACAAAATATTTTGAAGCACTATTAAGGTCACCTAGAAGATCTAATGATAGATCTGGACTTGGACTAAATGAACATGCTTCATCTACTGAAGAAGGAGAATCATCAAAGAATGGAGAACAACAAAAGAATGCCAAACCAAAGAACAACAAGCCCACATGCCATCACTATGGAAATGTAGGACATACAACCAACATATGTAGAAGTAAACATGGTAAGTTTGAATCTAAACCAAAGTTCAATGGACATTGCTTTAACTGTAAAAAACATGGACATCAGGAACATGAATGTAGGTCTAAGGTCAGTTACCCACCTACTTCACCTAAGTTTCAAGGCAATTGTTTCAAATGTCAGAAGTATGGACATAGAGCATTTGAATGTAGGTTTAAACCAAGATGGTCATCAAATGAGAAAACTAAGTCACCTGTGAAGAAAAACTCATACAACTGGGATTACAACACATGGTCCAGTTATCATTATAGTGGAAAGTATGGACACATTGGAGCAAATTGCATGAAGACTCATTTCAAAGGAAGATACAAAAGCTGGATGATTGGAAGCATGGTGTGTTACAAATGTAATAAGATAGGTCATCTTAAGAAAGACTGTAGATCACCTATGCTGAGCAATAATCAGAATTAGAATGAAGGTACCTGTGAAAAATTAAAAAACCAGATGGACAAGACATGGAAGAAGAAAGAAGAAGGAAGCACAAGTGAAACCAGCACATTCGAGGTCACCCAATCTGATGGATCAGGTGATCATACTTCTTCTAATTAAGCATAAAAGGTATGTTTGGAACTGAACATTACAAAGCTTTATTTTACATCAGTTCCTAACATAAAGATGGAGTAGAAGTCCAATCTGCATAATTAAAGATGCATTAGGACACATCTGAGAAAAATAGAAAATTTCTTTTGATGTTGAGTGATAGTATTCTGACCGAGATATCAGCATATACCAAGCACCTATTATGGCTGAGATGCTATAGGTACCGAGTTGTATCGTAATGGTTATTTTGACTAAGTTTATGTCAATCGAGGTTAGCATGAGTTAGCCGAGACAGTTGTATTCCACTTTCAAAATTTTGTACGGAGCATTTATGAGGCCCTAACTTCACTTTTTAGAATCTATAAAGTGGAAAGTTGCCGTTAATTTCATTTCACCTAGCGATTTGAGATTTCTTTGAGCAATTGCAAGTGTGATCAATTAGTTTATCTAGCTGATTCTAAATCTCTATAGTGTGCCGTTGGCAAAAATCATTTGCAGGATACTTGCGAGAAAAAAAAGGTACATACCGAGAAAACATTTCTTTGTGAAATTTTATAATTTGAAATGGCATCATCATCTGCTATAATGAAGAAACAAGGGATGGAGGTTTTCAATGTGTAATTGGTATGAAATGAGGTCTACAAGCCATGAATCTTTAAGATAATTTCAGAATCTGTGATTAAAGGAGATTTGAACAGAGCCCTATCTTTGATTCTAGAAAATGTGCTGATGATGAATGACATTAGGTCATGTTATATGTGTAAAATTGGGGAAATCAGAGATTATGAGATCAAGGAGGCATATGACAAGTTATGTGTCAATGGAGTGTTGAATCCGGAGTATAAATTGGTTGCCGAGAAAGGGTTAGTGCATGCCTTGGATTTCCCACAGAATTTTAAGGTTGAATGGATAAAAATTGTGTTGAGTTGAGTACACGACATGCAACTATGGCTGGAAGATGGACCAGTGAAGATAATGAAGGAAATGATCCAACAAGTCACTAATTACCCTTTGATTCAAGGGAAATGAACAATGAAGTGTTCGAGCAAAGAGGAGATATATGAAAACACACAAGCTGTATGGAAAAAATGAGGTATGACGATCTCTACCATTACAGATCTGGAGATTGACTTTGCTATTAGGGTTATCTCACACAAGTTCTACCAATCTAGTCGGTTGGATAGTGTCCCCTATATGGTAGTGGACCAGGCATGGAAAATCATTAAGACAGGGCACATATATGATCTTGCCAAGCTCCAACTAACTCATCTTGCCAAGAACCTCAACTCAATCTGGACTACAAAGAACTCAATGTGTAAGTTTGGCTCTTTGCTAATCTGCCTATTCTTTTATGTAAAGAAGAGTTTTCCTACTCATGGAGGTGTGATATGGGATAAGAAGAAACCCATTACTGTGAAATTAGTGAGTTCATAGGTCAGATAGGAGATAGCTTTAATGTAGTAATGGACAATTATTTTGTTGAGTTTAAAAAGAAAATGAGGAAGAGGAGAAGAATCCCTATGTCATTATATGTTTTCTAGTTGACACAGATTTCACTTATGCACAAGCAATCCTTCCTAGGGTTTCATGGATCATGCCACTACCCTATGAAATTAATATAGATGAAGCTACTATTACCATCACAACCCTCTTAGCTAAAGAAATTGATATCAAGGCACCCTATTTTGGGACATATGAGGAAGCCAAATCAAAAATCTCTTTAGGTTTAACTACTGCAACCTTAGAGATGAAGAGAAAGAAGATAGTAAAGAATGTAGAGAAGTATGTGAAAGAATCAGACAAGGATGCTCCACTAGAGTTGACCCAAGGTTTGGGAGAAGACGAACTAAGTGAATCAAGTGACATTGAAGAAGAAGAAAAAGAAACTCAAGTAGAAGACAAGAAAGGAAAGAAACCAATAATTGTCGAGCCCTCGACCAAGAAAAGAATACTAAAACCTAGAGTATCTTCAACACCTATGCTAAGGCCTAGAACAAGGGGAACAACTACTAAAAATCCTAAGGTATCCCCTATTTCTAGTACGTGAAAACCTACACAACCTAAGGCTGTGCTGAGTAAAGGGAACAAAAGATCGAGAATGAAACTTGTATTGGTACAAGAAGATAACGAGGAAACTGAAAGTGATGAAGAGGTGAAGAAGGAAGTTTCACTACAAGATGCTAAATCCACTATGGATGAAATATGCCACAAGATCAAAAACTCTGCAGGAGTGGATGACTTGAAAGAGTTGAAATTTGGAAGTTTGAGTATAGGAGAGAAAGAGAAAGTAGAAGATGTTATTCTTGAAATGCTTTGTACTTCCAAGATATTACCCATGTTAGGAATGAATGCTAAATGTTTGGTAACCATTCTGTAGTATTTTTTATTGCATTCATGACTATGATTGTCATTGATGTTAACACAATGATTTACTGAAGACTTGCAGAGAAGCAGATAGAGTTTGGATTAGCACACATGGGTTAATGTAGTTGGAGCTATGCGATCTTGAGATTATACTCTTTGATATGTCATATGTCTATGGTTAAGAGTGTAGATAGTAAATCATTGATTCATGGAAGTTATGATCATTTTGGTAGAAGCAGTGTTCCTGAGTAGCGGTTTGTGGAAATCAAATGATATCTCCTAATCGGGATGGAATCTAGTTTTGCATAGTTAAAGGGAAGTTGGAGACGCATTGATAGTGACATGGATGACAACATAGACTTTGAGGTTGCACAAGTGAAGATTAATTGTATTTGGAAGCTGACAGTTTTGTGTAATTTTGGTGGAGCGTGTGGAAACTTTTATTTTGTAATTGCATGTTGACTCATTTGTAATTATTTGAGTGTGGTATAAAGGAAGGAATGTATTTCCTTGTTTTATAGTGGTAGCATGATGTTGTGATGTGAAAGTGTGTAATTATGATATGGTAGCAGTGGTTGTGATGTTGTATGCATGGAGTGAAGAATAGAGCTAAGTATGAAAGCTAATATGTGAAGGAAGACATGCGAAGTATAGAGATCTGATGTAACAGTGAGTGCGGTTTGGAATAGTTAGAGAAGAGGTAACATATTATTCTATTGAGTAATGCAAATATTATTTGGACAATGTGTTCAGTGATCTTACCCTGAAGTTGTTTGGGCAATGGGTCCTTTTGTCTTCCATAACTCTTAACCAAGTTAGAATCTTTTAACAGGGATTCAAAATCTCCTAACAGGGAATCATATGTACTGAATGTATTTAATAAGACTCCTAATAGAGTCCATCCTCTCACAAGGAATATTCATATTAGTGCATCTTTTGTGGGCATCATTCCCACCGGGGTTTACTCTTTGATCAAGAGGTTCCCTAGTCAACATATCTTGTGTCATTGTGTTATTGTGTATGAATATCTTTCTATGGTTGATAATTATATTGCTATTATGGTTTAATGATGTTGAAGATGATAAAATTTATAATTATTTGATAGCTAATTCACCCCCCCCCCCTCTCAGTTATCTTGGTGAAATTTACTTTCTAACAATTGGTATCAGAGCGGTAAGTCCTTGAAAGAGAAGTTTAACAGCTTAAGGAGATCCATGATGAATTTCAAGAAAGAAAGCCCTAAGTTTGATGGAGTAAATTTTGATAGTTGGAAAGAAAAGATGAAGACACACCTATTATGTTTAGGACCAGGTTATTGGTTGATTACAAAGAACAATAAGACTATTATTGAAGAGGACAATCTTGAAACATGTACTATGAAAGAGAGAGATCTATTCATGTGTAACATACTTGCAAGAGAAGTACTTTGGACAACACTACCAGAGAATGAGTATAGTCAGGTAAAATATTTGAAAAAATCTCATGAAATTTGGAATGCTTTACACTCTACTTTTGAAGGTGATGAACATGCAAAAAGAGTTAGATTACATAATTGGATATGTGCATTTGAAGATATGTTGGAAGATGAATCTATTAGAAGTTATATTGGTAGAATGTTAGAGATCATTTCAGGTGTAAAATCTTGTGGAGGAAAAAAAACAAAGAATGAAGTGATATGGAAAATTCTGAGGATATTGACTCATCTATTTAAGCAGACAACACAGATGATTGAACAAGTGATACCTTGTACAACAAAATTTACAAGAGAGACTCTTCTTGGAAGATTGGAAGTAGCAGAAATGAACCTAAGATTATTAGGAGACTTACCTAGAATGGAGACAACATTCAGTGCTCTTAGTGTTCGCCCTACTTTGTCAAGAAGCATCAGTGTGAGCAGAGATTATGCTGGCAGCAGCAGATCTAGAAATGAAGAAGATAAGAAGATTGAAGAAGGTATTGCCTTGCTTGTGAAAAGAGAACCAGATGGTAAGAAAATTTTCAAATGTTGGACTTGTCAAGCATATTGTCATTTTGCATCTAAATGTCCTAAGAGAGTTAAAAAGTACAAAAGCAATTTCAAACCTAGAAGATCTAAGGAATTTTATTATGCTAATGATGAAGATCTTGAAGCTAGTATAGAAAGAACTTTAAGTGAAAGTGATACTAAAAATAATGATGACATAGGATTTGTAGCAATTAAAGAAGAAAATCCTAAATCTGATGTTAAGGAAGAAAAAGCCTTAGTTTCTCAAGTTGAGAAAGATGATTGGATTATAGACAGTGGTTGTTCACATCATATGACTAGAGACATTAAAAAGTTCATAAAGTTGAATGAATATGATGGTGGAGTTGTTAGAGTTGGAAACAATGCACCTTGTTTGATGAAAGGTATAGAATCTATTACTCTTGATGGAAAGACTAATACTGATGATGTCTATTTTGTTGATGGATTGAAACATAATCTTTTGAGTGTTGGACAGTTAGTTGATAAGGGATATCAAGTTTGGTTTACTAAGAAAACTTGTGTGATAAAGGATAAGGATGGAAATCTAATTGGAACTGTATCTAGAACCAGAGGTAATGTATTTCAATTGAATCCTACTGAGATAAAATGTTTGATTACAAAGATTGATGACATTTGGTTATGGAATAGAAGGTTTTGTCATATAAACTTTGATAACATTATGAAAGTAAGCACTACACTTGCAGTGAGAGATTTACCTAAGATTATGAAGCCTACTAACATGATTTGCAAAGAATGTGTAATGGCTAAACAGAAGAGAAGTTCTTTTCCTAGTAAGAAGTTTACATCTACAGAGAAGCTAGAGATTGTTCATACAGACTTGAGCGATCCTACCAGGACTAGAGGATTCTATGGAGAAAGGTATTTTATGATTCTTGTTGATGATTTTACAAGAATGATGTGGATTGCATTTCTTAAAGAAAAATCAGAAGCATTTGATAAGTTGAAGATTGTTAAGAATAAAGTTGAGAATGAATCTAGAATGAAGATTAAATGTTTAAGATCTGATGGAGGTGGAGAATTTACTTCTAGAGAGTTTAACAACTTTTGTGAAGAAAATGGCATTAAAAGACAATATTCAGCCTCTAGAACACCTGAATAAAATGGCATTGTAGAAAGAAGGAATAGATCAGTGACTGAAGCAGCAAGAGCTATGTTGTTTGAGAATGATTTGGAAAAGGTATTCTGGAGAGAAGCAGTGAACACAACAGTATATACAATGAAAAAAGTACAAATCAGAGTAGACACAGACAAGACACCTTATGAATTATGGTTTGGACATGCACCCTCAATTAAGTATTTTAGAATTTTTGGAAGTAAATGTTATATAAAGAGAGATTATGATATAGGAAAGTTTGATCCTAGAAGTGATGAAGGTATATTTCTTGGATATTCTTTGAAAAGAAAAGCATATAGATGTTTCAATAAAAGAACTAAGACTATTGTTGAGAGTGCAAATGTTAAAGTTGATGAAAAGTTCAAAATTCAGGAAAGAATGCTTGATTATGAATCTAATGAAGAAGCTCATCCTAAGCCTATTATTGGAACTACTTAATTGTTTTATGAAACTGACAGTGATTTGTTGAATGAAAGCCATAGTGAAGTTATTGAAGAACCTACATCTGAAGATAGATCTGAGACAGTGACACCTCACAAGAGTTTGTTAAGGAATCATCCATTTAAGCAAATTATTGGAAGCATCAAAAGAGGAGTTCTAACTTGGAATAAGGCACAAGAACAGTTATTTTTTATTTCTCAAATTGAACCTAAGACTACTAATGAAGCTTGTGAAGATGAAAGTTGGACTAATGCTATGAAAGAAGAACTAGATCAGATTGAAAAGAACAAGACATGAGAATTGGTCCCTACACCTAAAGGCAAGAATGTTATTGGAACTAAATGGGTACTTAGAAACAAGATGAATGAACAAGGAGAAGTAGTAAGAAAAAAAGAAAGATTGGTATGTAAGGGTTACTCACAACAAGAAGGAATTGACTATGAAGAGACTTTTTCACCTGTTGCAAGAATTGAAGCAGTAAGAATGTTTTTGGCATATGCAGCCTACAAGAAATTCAAAGTGTATCAGATGGATGTGAAGTCATCATTTTTGAATGGAGAATTGGAAGAAGAAGTCTACATTGAGTAGCTTGAAGGTTTTCCTTTAACTCAAGAAGGAGACATGTTATGTAAATTAAAGAAATCTTTATTTGGACTTAAACAAGTACCTAAAACTTGGTATGCAAGACTGGATAAGTATTTTTTAAATTTGGGATTTATAAAAGGTACAACTGATAGCAATCTATACACAAAAGAAATTGAAAATGGTTTGCTAGTTATAGTTATTTTTGTTGATGACATTATCTTTGGAGGAGAAGATGAAGCTAGTGACAAATTTGCTGATGAAATGAAGACTGAATTTGAAATGAGTATGATTGGTAAAATGAAATACTTTTTGGGATTACAAATAACACAAAACAATGATGGTATCTTTGTAAGTCAGACAAAGTACTTGAATGAATTATTGAAAAGATTTGGAATGGAGGATTGTAAACCAGTTGGAACACCTATGGTGACCAGACATAAGTTATCTAGCACAGATGAGACACCTACATTGGAACAGAAGAAATAGAGATCTATGATTAGAGGATTGTAGTATTTGACTCATACAAGACCTGATATAGCACACTCAGTTGGAATTGTAGCAAGATTTCAAGCTGAACCTAGAGAATCACATTATGCAGTAGTAAAGAGGATACTGAGATATTTAAGAGGCACAATGGACTATGGATTATGTTATGAAAAATCTGATGATTTTGCCCTATGTGCATATACAAATGTTGATTGGGGAGGTAGTGTTAATGATAAGAAAAGCACTAGTGGAGGAGCATTTTTCCTTGGAGGAAGATTAGTTTCTTGGCTAAGCAAGAAGAAAAATTGTATCTCACAAAGCACATCAGAAGAAAAATATGTAGCAGCAGCAAACAATTGTAACTAGATAATTTGGATGAAGCAGATGCTGAAGGATATTGGAATAAATTTTTTTGAGCCTGTTGTTATACATTGTGATAACACCAGTACAGTTAGTATGTCTAAGAATCTTGTATTACATTCTAAGACAAAGCATATAGAGATTAAGTATCGTGTTGTAAGAGAGAAAGTTGCTGAAAAAGAAGTCAAACTTGAGTACATAAGTACAAAGGAGCAGATAGAAGATATATTCACAAAGCCTTTACCTAAGGATACATTTGAGTATCTAAGAGGTGTGCTTGGGGTTATGCCCCAGCCTACTTTTGAGAAGTGATGTAGTTGGTTGCATCCATCCAGTGGTATATGAGCCTTATCTTTCTTTTGGACTGGATGTTGGTACTTCCTCTATGGGGGAGTATGTGTATCTGAGCTGAGGCATGAGGACTCTAGTAAATGTATTTTTCTGAAAAGTGTCTTTTGACATTGAGTTGTTGTTGACTTAGTGATGGAATTTCTATCATTGATGTCAATGGGGGAGAAGTATGCATGAAAAACAATATGAGAGAACTGAATAGGATAACGAAGCAAGATTTGATTGATGAAGAGGATTTGAAGAAGTAGTGTTGCAGTATTGGATTTTTGGAACATTGGATGTTTTTCATCTATGTTGCCATCAATACCAATGGGGGATATTTTTAGGAATGAATGCTAAATGTTTGTCAGCCATTCTGTAGTAGTTGTTGTTGCATTCATGACTATGATTGTCATTGATGTCAACACAGTGATTTACCGAAGACTTGTAGAGAAGTAGATAGATTTTGGATTAGCGCATGTGGGTTATTATAGTTGGAGCCATGTGATGTTGAGGTTATACTCTTTGATATATCATATGTCTATGGTTTAGAGCGCAGATAGTAATTCATTGATTCATGGAAGTTATGATCATTTTGGTAGAAGCAGTGTTCAGGCAGTGTTCCTGAGTAGCGGTTTGTGGAAATTGGATGATATCTTCTAATCAGGATGGAATCTGGTTTTGCACAATTAAAAGGAAGTTGGAGACACATTGATAGTGATGTGGATGATAGCACAGACTTTGAGGTTGCATGAGTGAAGATTTATTGTATTTGGAAGCTGACAGTTTTGTGTAATTTTGGTGTAGCATGTGGAAACTTTTATTTTGTAATTGCATGCCGACTCATTTGTAATTATTTGAGTGTGGTATAAAGGAAGGAATTTATTTCCTTGTTGTATAGTGGTAGCATGATGTTGTGATGTGAAAGTGTGTAATTATGATATGGTAGCAGCGGTTGTGATGCTGTATGCATGAAGTGAATAATAGAGCTAAGTATGAAAGCTAATATGTGAAGGAAGACATGCGAAGTACAAAGATCTAAAATTGAGATCTGATGTAACAGTGAGTGTGGTTTGGCATAGTCAGAGAAGAGGTAACATATTATTATGTTTACTAATGCAAAGATTATTTGGACAGTGTGTTCAATGATCTTACCTTGAAGCTGTTTGGGTAGTGGGTCCTTCTATCTTCCATAACTCTTAACCGAGCTAGAATCTTTTAATAGGGATTCAAAATGTCCTAATAGGGATTCATATGTACTAAATGTATTTCATAAGACTCCTAATAGAGTTCATCCTCTCACAAGGAATATTCATATTAGTGCATCTTTTGTGGGCATCATTCCCACCGTGGTTTACTCTTTGATCAAGAGGTTCCCTAGTCAACATATCTTGTGTCATTGTGTTATTGTGTATGAATATCTTTCTATGGTTGGTAATTATATTTCTATTATGGTTTAATGCTATTGAAGATGATAAAAGTTATAATTATCTGATAACTGATTCACACCCCCCCCTATCAGTTATCTTGGTGGACTTTACTTTCTAACAACCCATTCAGTTGGAGAATCAAATCCCAAAGGAGCTGAGCAATAGAGTTGCACAAAAATGGGAATATGCCCTGAATACCAAAAAACAAATAAGGGAGAGCACTTTAGCTCAATTGGAGTCAAGTCTCACCTCTACCAACATCAGAAAAACTATGGAGAAATATCGAGCAAAATTTGATCCTAAGCTTAGAGCTTATCTAATCCTTCAGTACAAGGTTGAGGATGTAGTACAGGAAAGTATCAAAATTTGGAAAATAATATATGGATTGTTGATTGACAAAACTGAAGGTGCTAGTACATCTAAGGATGCTGAGCCTGAAATAGAACAAAGTGTAATGGAATCATCCATTCCGGAGACAGAAACTCCTAAGGTAGAAGAAACTCAGAAGGAATCTGAAGTGCACATTGTAGATATCACAAAGGATACACTAGTTAAGAATCCTTTATTAATTGAGGAAGATATATAGGCCGAGATAGCTAAAGATACATCTTTGACCAGGAGTAACCCAGTACTCTTGCAAGTCAAAGCTTATCTGGAAATTGATGGGACACCAAATGGTAACACTACCCCTGCCAAATCTGAAGTTGTTATAGTTGATCTATTAGCTGGCACTAGTACTACCGAGGAACTAGAGAAGCCGACACCAGTTGCTCAACCAACATCTACCAAGGAGATTCACCAATAGAAAGAGGAAAATATAGCAGAAAAAGTTACTAGTTCTTATGTGGAGGATAAGGGAACTAAGGAAAACCAAGGAAAAGAAAAATTCAATGAGGTGCAAGAGCCTACAAAACAAGAAGCAATACAAGCTCTTGTACAGATGTCAAGTGGGAGCACACCGAAGAGAGCACACAAGTAGAAAATGGAAGTCTTCTCACCTGAGGTAACCATTGATGAAGTTATTACTATTCCTAAATGGGATACTGATAACTTATCTTATGAGAAAATACAAATATTGAAAGATTTATTCTTGAGGAAAAGAAGACAAGAAGAATTGAGAAGAGAACATTAGCAGAAACAGGTTCTATATGAAATCAAAGATATATTTAATGATGTTTATGAGTTATCAGATGTAAATAGTTCCACTCCCATATTGGAACAACTTGTTCACATTGTTCAAAAGGTAAATAATGATGCCTGTTGTGGCAGTGATAAATTGTTTGAGTGGTTAGAAAGAAAGTTTGAGACCAAAATGCTGGAGAAAATATATATCAAGATTGCAGTTAAACAGGTTGCACTTTCTACTTTGGTAGCGAAGACCAAAGAAGTCATTATCAATGCCAACTCTCTGCTCACCAAATTATGTAATATTGAACAATTCACTGAGGAGAATCAACGTTTGATTGATCAACTACAGCAAGAACTTAAAACCAAAAGTTAGTCTTTAAGTGTTGATTCGGACCACAGTTCCAATCATTATGTCAAGATAATGCATACTCAAGGAAAGATAGTTGAGCTGATGGCTAATGATGGAAAGATTAGATCTCACCTACTTTCTATGCAAATAATTCTAACACCTCACCTAGAGGCATTACAGAGAAAGTTGGTCAAGGATAAAGAATTAACCAAGAGGGATCTGAATCTATCTACTGTCAAGAGTCTAATAAATCTAGCTACCGAGCTAGAAGTACAGTCTGAAGTGTTAACTATTGCTGCTGGAGGATGGGAAACTATACTACACATGGTTATGATGCTCCACAAACTATTTTTGGAGAAACATTTTGAGATCCCCACTCCAGATGAGATTCAGTGTGTCAAAATCAAGGGGTAAGTTAAATCATGACATGACAAAGAGGAAGGTAAAAAAAACATTTTTGTAAATTTTTGCATGTATATATATCTCAGGGGGAGTATTTGAGTATTTTTACGTATACTACATATTTTTGTAAAGGAAATGTAATGTCATGACAAAGTGTTTTTGCCACTAATGTCTGTGTGTGTGAAAATTGTACCTGGTCTGTAGACACAACACTTCAATAAAACATTAGAGGTTAGCTATAATCAAAATCATGCAAAATTGAAAACTATCTAACCAAGCGATTTACTGCCTTCTAGTAGGTGCAAGATTAATGTTCTCAGATTGTAATCGAGATCAGTGACCTAGACGACACCTAAATGAAAGATTTGAATGCAAAAGATGGATATGAAATTGAATGCAATTAATCTATATTTTTTATATTTTCTATGCAATAAGAATGATAAAAACCAATATGAATCTATACTAGTGTGTGTGAGTGATTTACACCTTCATGAAATTACAAGATTAACTAAGAACAACAAGAATTAGAGCAAAATAATCTAACAAATGCATAATTAATCTATCAACATCTCATGGATCTCTAAAATAAAGTGGTAAATGAGGCTCTCAGCTATGATCATCACTAGTGACACTCTAAAGATGAGAATTAAGCTATATGATATGCAAATTTAGATCTATTCTATCAAATTCTAGCTCTATTTGATAAGAAATCTACAAAATGATCAACAATTGAAGCTAATTATCAATGAAAATTGCTAAGTGAGTGATGTGGATGCAAATTGCAAGAGCTTTGATGCAATTCAAAGATATGGAGTCGATGAATTATGCTTCTAAATGCCTTCAATATATAAGATTTTCCCAAGGGTAGGGGGTAGAGTGAGATAACCATGGTTATGCTTGGGTAAGGTCAATTGGCTTTGCTTTGTCCCTAAATGGGGGGACAAACATTTAAATGGTTTCAAAAGGCTGGACCATTTCAACAAAAGTGAGTGATTTGTGTCCATTTTGTCTCCTTTTTGCTTTATTGAGGGAAATTATGATTTATTAATTAATTAAAGTAATTAAATTTAGGCATGAAGGGTAAGAGGTTCATTTTGATTTTTGCTTTCAACAACTATGTCATTAATTGAATTTAATCAATTTCATAGTGTTTTTCCCCTTTTCAAGCTTTATTTAATCATTTAATCATTTAATTGAATTTTCCTTTGATTTGAATTGCCTTTGTTCCATTTATTGATTTTTCATGCTATTTTGATGATTTGATGCACCTTTTGATTGATTTAAGCCTTTGGCCAATTTTCCATGTCTACAAATGCCCCTCTTTGAGTCGATGTGTGAAGAACACCGATTCAAAGATTCCCTTAGTATGATGATCTGATTCTATTCTAGTTTTGTGATTCCTTGATTCCTCTGATAGTTCTGATTGATGTACTTCTTGATGACGATGATGTGCCTCTGATGATGGTGCTGATATGATTCTGATGCCTCTGATATGATATGGGTCCTGATTTGATGATAGGTCCTGGGTTCACTGATAAAGGTCCTGGATTGATTGATAAAGGTCCTGGGTTGATTGATAAAGGTCCTGGGTTAATTGATCGCTGATACATTGATAGATTTGATATGATATGGTAAACTGATCTGATACTGATTTGCCTCCTGATATGATACTGATATGATATGATACTTGATATGATATGCCGCACTGATAAAAAATTTTGATGCGATGCCAATTTGATACTCTGATGCCCCCTCAGAAATAAAACATATTGATTCCTTGATTTTGAAGATTTTGATTGATTGGTCCAATATGTTTTCATTTGTAAAAAATATTGATGATATGCCATGACTTGCAATTTTGCATATCCAAGATAGATAGGTCTGTTTTAGTTAAGAAAAACAAGTGATTATAATAGGATAATGGTACCAATGAATGTGATTTGTCAATCTCATAGGATAGTTCTGATAGGATAACTGATTAGTGTGAAAACCAATACAGTTGATAGGATTGATCTTGATCAGTGTGAAAACTGATATGGGATCTGAATACGATTGATAAACTGATACTTCACTCTCAAGACATAGAGACACGAACATATAATGATAGGTTTGATTGCTTTGATTGACTTGATTGATTGACATAAGATGATTCACTGATATAAAATACTGATATGATTCCCTTGATTTGCAAAACAGGCACATTTCCGTAAATGATATATATATACGGACCTTAACTTCTTGGCTATTTGAATTTAAGTCATGGGTTTGACCCAGCTAGAGTATAGGTTATTGAGATGATTGATTATGGAGCTCCTTCAATTTGTTAATATTATATCATGTTATTTCAGTTATTGATCAGGACTTTGATGTATCACTTTGAGGACATTGTATCTTTGATTAGACAAAGTTCATGGATCTTTGATGTTATGGACACTTTTTGATTTATGGACTTTCCTTGATTCTTGATTGAATGACCCATTTGATGATTGATGAAGATTTCAATTGAATGAACCCCCTTTTTCCCTTGGAAAAATACTACAAAAAAATGCACATGCAATTAATCTAACATGATAATGCAATTAACCTTCCATGATAATGCAATGCAATGTAGCTAAGTGTCACTAGCTTTTAGCAAATAAATGCCTTGAGGATAAATTTTCATCATTGAGCATTTTGGGACCAGAAAGCAAGTACAATCACCACTGCCCACTGACATGATGATACGAATACCACTTTTTATCGCATTTGGCAACCTCCTTTTTGAACTAGTACAACCCACACTAGTCGAATAAACCAACTATGAGAGTATGAATACCAGTTTCAATGAATTCAATGTTGCATAAAAAAGCAAAGGTCAACCTTCCACCCTATATGAAAGTCCTTGATGGTTCTTTGATGACCATGTCGTTAGATGAATTCACATAAGTTGTTGGATATCCCTCAAGATAGTCACTCAAAGGCAAGAAAAATATCATGTCTCCATCATTGCCAATCTAGTCAAAACATCATCGATTAGCTAAAAAGATGTGATAAAAATCAATGTAAGTAAAGATCATCAAAAGAAAGCTTCAAATGTTTTGCATTGTTTCATGATTTTCAAAAAGTATTTCCAAGCATTCTGATCTTTTTAAAGTGTTGTCAATTTTTAATCCCGAATAATAAAGTCAATGAAGGCTCATGGATCAAGTTGTAGGCTCAAATACTTAGGTATGAACAATGATATCCATCAAAAGTTCACGAAAATCTTCTTCTCTCTTCTGAAACTCTGATAATTCCCTCTCTAATGTGACTAAATATTGTACTATTGAATCCTTTTTGTGTTTAATGCCTTGCTTCATGTGAATTCATGCTTGTTTGCTGAAATCCATTGATTAAGATCAAATGCCCCAGTTGGATAGAAAAAATGTTGGACTTGGACAAACTTCCAAAATATTATCGAAGCTCAGTTTATGCAAGATGTAGCTCAAAGCACTTTATGCTTTCCTTTTTTACTAGCTCTCAAACAAGATCACATTGGTTTGCCCCCAATGTCTAGCAAGATGTAGCTCAAAGCACTTTATGCTTTCCTTTTTTACTAGCTCTCAAACAAGATCACATTGGTTTGCCCCCAATGTCTAGCAAGATATAGGACATGAAGGATGGATTTTCTAGCTGATGGATTAGAGATGGAAAGGCTATGATGGAAGAAGTATGCGAATGTGACTCATAGGACTATCTCATCAAGAGTACCCAAGCTAAGGAAAAAATGATATAGCAATGTGAAGCATGTTTTTGGATAAGCCATGAAAGCCAATGATATAGTGTTAGATAGCCTATAGGATAATGATCTGCTACCATGAAAAGGAGTGATACAAAAGAGTGGACATGTCAAGAAGTTTTTGATAACCATTTTTTTTTTTTCATTTTTAATTTCTTCATTTTGATCAAGACCAAGGGTCAATTTGGGTAAGATGTGGATAAGATAACACAATCAAGATAAAGGAGTGATGGAGGCTATGAAGGGATGTTTTGGGATTATGAAAAAGTTATCAAGGAATAATGAAGGTGAATTTGGGATAAGCAAGATCATGATAGGGTAACATGGATGCAACAAGTACATAAGCTGATGGAAAGGATAACAGATGTTAAGATACCCAATGCTCATGGATGTGTTCAACCTTGTCAAGATGAAGGTGATAGATGGAAATATGGATGAAACTTGCCCCCAAGTGTAGAGTGCAAGAAGGAAGAATTACACATGATGCCTGTTTGCCAGGTTTTCATCATGGTACTTGTCTAAGGTGCCACAAGAAGTGGTTTTCACCCTAGATTTATTTCTTTTTATTTTTGCTACCAAGGTGCCTATTGCTAGGTTTTCACCAAGGCACTTTTTCTCTTTTTTCATTTTTTTCATTTTTTTCTTTATTTTTTTCTTTTTTTGTATTTTTCAATATTTTCCCAACATTAGAATCTTTGGACAATGCTCCTTTGAAAGATATGTTGTAATAAACCATGGGTATGACTAGGATGCTCAAAGGTATTGATAAGAGGGATGGAAGTACAAAAAGTATGCATTGGAAAATGAATGTGAGGATAAGAAGAAGGTATGTTGAAGATGGAAATGTTGGCAAGATCAACTTTGACACACAATTTGAAGAGTGGTGGAATGATGGAGGAACAATAGATGACGGAGGTAAGGATCTTTTTGAGGTAGTGGATTTTGGGATGTAAGAAGATGAAGGATGTTTGGAAGGAGATGGAATGGAAGCCTTTGGAAGCTTGAATGTCAATTTTGATTCTTCTTTTGTGTGCAAGTCTTTCAACAATGACTTGGGGATCCACATATTCTTTGATTTTTCTTCCTTTTGGAATGCTTTTGAATGCACTTCTTCAATGAGGGATTTAGGAACCCACATTTTATTTTTTTCTTTTTGCTCGGTGGACCTTTGCAGCCTTTTGGATATTTCATTTTTCTTTTCATTCACATGTCGATTAGATGGGACATTGTGATTTTTATGCACATATGGATTCTTGGATTTATGATTTTTATGTTGCACATCAACATTGCTTCCAAAAGACTTAGGAATTGTGGATGAATAGGAATAATATGGATGGTTCATATGGATTGGTGTTTGGACATTCTTCAAGTATGTGTGTCTTTGTTGATCTTGATACATGGTAGGGTAAGTTAATGGATAGCTAGGGATGATAGGAATGGTTGATGGGAGAATATATGGACCTAATATGGATGGAAGGGATGAAGACTTTTGTTTTGGGACATAGGCACCCAAAATGGATTTGGAGGATAGTGGAGGTATGTGGTTGTATTTGAATGGAGGGATATAAGGTGTGAAAGGGATATCAATATCTTTCGAAGGAGCTCCATTGCCAAGATTCTCATCTTTAAGATTTATCTTTATACTAATAGGCTCATGAGTAGCTTTGATAGGAACACATTTGATAGGATCAACTGAAGCTTGAAGGGATTCATTATCATGCAAGGGATTTGGAAGAATGATGTTTTCTTGAGGTGAACATGGAGGAATATGACAAGGAAATGATGGGATGCTTTGATCTTGACAAGGATCTTTGAATTGTGTAGCGAAGGTATTTTTCTCTTGATTTTCAATATGCTCATTGGAAGTTATGGAAGGGATATCTTGATCTTGCTTGGGAAGTGGAGAAAATATGGAACTTGGAAGGGTACTTTGTTCTTGGAATAGAAGGATATCATCTTGAAAGACATGAAAGGATGCAAGGGGATCATCACAAGGTTCAAGGGATATGGGACCTTCATCAAATATGGGAGGGGTTTGTATATAATCTTGATCTTGATCTTTATCAATATTTGTTTCTTTTATTTTTAGATTATCCTCTTGACATGAAGCCACTTCTAAGGATGAGGTAGATGTTTGGATATGTGTGGGGAATGTTTGGAAGAATGGTGTAGGATCCTCTTGAATAGGTATAATAGGCATTGAGGCACATGAAGCTTTGGGTTCTAAGATCTTTGAAGCATGGAAACAATCTGCAGCAAGATGTGAGTTAGCTTGGGTTTCTTTTAGAGGTAGCCCTTGAGGGTAGACATAGTCAATGGGAAAAGTATCATCATTAGGCTCATTCTTTGATGGAGAAATTTTGGATAATTGTGGAGCTTTGGGAGATGAAGAAAAAATGAAAGGAATGCTAGTTATGGGAGGGTCTTTGCTAGATAGAGGTTTGGGAGATGGATGAAGGATGAAAGGTGTACAAGTCATCCAGGGAGAAACCTTGTTAGGAGATGGACAAAGGATGAATGGATTACTCTTGCTATATGGAGGTTTTTGAATTAGATCTTTCTTGAGAGCGGTATTTTTCACTCCATATTCTTTATTATCTTGATCACAAATAGGTTGATTATGCAATTTCCTTTGATCCAAGATAAGTTTATCACTCTTAAATGCTTCATTTTGTGAGGAGGATGAAGATATGGATGACCCATCATCATAGAGGAAAGGACAAATTGATCTTAATGATGGCTCTTTAGATAAAGTATCTTTTTGCTTTTCTTCATCCTTTCTTAAAGTTGATGTGTCATAATTATGTGGAAGCTTAGCTCCTGATTGACCTAAAGTTAGGAAATATGCTTCTTTATCCCAGTCCAAAATTTGTTCCATTATTTCTATAAACACAGGATCTTGGGATGCTCTCACAACATCATCTTTAGACACCTCATCACTTTGAAAAGAATAGCTTGATATTAATAATGGCATTTTATATGATGTATCTCTTTGGTTTTCCTCATTCTTTCTCAAGGTTGATGTGTCATAATTATAAGGAAGTTTAGCTCCTGCTTGAGCTAAAGCTAGAAAATATGTGTCTTTATCCCACTTCAAAAGTAATTCCATTATTTCCAGAAACCTGTGACTTTGGGATGCTTCAACAACATCATCTTCAGACACCTCATCACTTTGATTCCTATAGAGATCTTGATCTTGACTTTGATAATTATGCTCCATAACAGGATTGATTTGTTTCTCAAATAGGCTCCTCATTATGGATCAATCCTTCCTTCTTTAATTTCAATCTAATTGGGTTGGTTTGGAACATGTCACAAGTCTTTATCAATTTTTAAGATTTAAAAATTTAATTGTATTTTGATCAAGTACTTTGGAACTTCTTGTTTGAAAAGTTGAAGACAATCTCAACACACACATCAATAGTTCACCATATCCCTAGATCACTCTAATGTGTATATTCTCAAATGTTTCCACGGGTTTGATCACAAGAAAGACTTCCAAGCAAGCTACCTAGCACAAATTTGGCTTTTAAATGGCTCTATTAGGTAGTTTTTGCTATTTTTACCATTTTGTAGTAAGTTTTCCATTCAAAATGGATTTCAACCGTTCATCCCCCAAGTATGTTAAGGGGCTTCCCACACGCACCGAAGCATGATTTTGCGCAATCTGTTAAGACTACTAGAGGAAGTTCGAAAGAGCTAAAATCCTTTTTGTCGTGCACCCCATTAAGGATACACGCGTTTCATTTTATAGTGGTTCAAATTCTCACAGCAAAAGAAAGTGTATCCCACTTTGGGCTATCCCTCTCACTGGCCCTTTTAAGGCAATCTCGGGAGGCGAGCCCACTAAGTTTTAAACATGTTCATTTGAAAGCATGAAAAGTGGATTTCGTAGAGCAAGTTTGGGAATTTGATTCACTCAAAGAGTGAAGAGCATATCCCTATTGCTTTTCCCTTATCCCAAACACTCACAATCAATTTGGTTCTTTTTCAACCCCGTGACAAAGGGATTCTTAGAATTGAAGTGTTTATTTTTTTTCTCTTAATGATTAAACTATGTTTTAAACTTTGAAATGCCACAAGCTAAGGGAATGTGCAAGCTTGATGAGAAAAATACCTCAAACGATGCTAGCAAAGGCTAGGCACATTTTTAAGTAGTAGATTTTCTCATTTTCTCTCCAAATCCTTCCCTTACCTTAGCAAAACGTTCCCTCCACCAACAAGTTAGTCAACACAAATTCATACAAAGTGAGGGGAAACCAAAATCAAAAAGCTTAAAATGATCAAATTGATTATGCTCTTGATTTATTTTGAACTCAAATATTTGCAAATCAAATCCAAAAGGTGCAAGGTATACTCTAATAGGACGTCCTTTTTTGTTTCTTTTTTGCATGCAAAAAATAAAAATAAAAATTTGAGCACTTTTCTGCGATAGAGCCTATACCTGAGACAGAAAAATGGACATAGAGTTAAAATTCATGCATCATTTTAACAATTTGATAAAACATAGAAAATACAGCAACGCGACATTATCCAGACTATAGGCGAGATAAAATTTAATAAAGACATGACTACTTTAACCGCGAGCATCACCAAAAGGGGCTCAAGCGAGATTAAAATAACCAAGTGCGATATCAAATTTTAGCTAAGTGTGAAATCTTTACCAGACGTGACAACAGTAATTACTCTAATACAATATAAATGCTCAATTAGGCGACATTGTCTATGCTAAACGCGAGATCTAATTTAATAAAGACGTGATTACTTTAACCGCGAGCGTCACCATAAGGGGCTCAAGTGAGATTAAAATAATCAAGTGCGATATCAAATTATAACAACACGTGAAATCTTTATTATAAGTGATAAATTAATTCAAAAAGGTGACATTTCATTAATCAAAGGCGACATTTAAAATCATCAAAGTGAGAAATTAAATGAATAAGGCAGAATACTCCCTTTACACCAGGCATAAAATGATTCCTTGGCCGCGACTTTTAATTCTGTTGACGCGACATTTAAATGACCAAAGGCATCAACTGCTTGTCTGTGACGTGAGAGTTTGATTTCTGTAGGCATAATTTCTTTCGCGAGAAGCGTGATTCTGCAGGCTGAAAAGCGTAATCGTTCAAACTCCAGACGATATTTTAATTTCCGTGCGTGACATCTCTTTACTTTAGGCATGATTTCTTTACCGACAGGCGTGATTTCTTTTCTGTAAACTGCAAACAGTGAGCAAATTCATGCAATTCTAGCCTAAATTTTGTAAATAACGTGGAAATTATGATGAATTTGAGGCCTAGAGCCCCACGGTGGGTGCCATTTGTGTGTGAGTGATTTACACCTTCATGAAATTACAAGATTAACTAAGAACAACAAGAATTAGAGCAAAATAATCTAACAAATGCACAATTAATCTATCAACATCTCATGGATCTCTAAAATAAAGTGGTAAATGAGGCTCTCAGCTATGATCATCACTAGTGACACTCTAAAGATGAGAATTAAGCTATATGATATGCAAATTTAGATCTATTCTATCAAATTCTAGCTCTATTTGATAAGAAATCTACAAAATGATCAACAATTGAAGCTAATTATCAATGAAAATTGCTAAGTGAGTGATGTGGATGCAAATTGCAAGAGCTTTGATGCAATTCAAAGATATGGAGTGGATGAATTATGCTTCTAAATGCCTTCAATATATAAGATTTTCCCAAGGGTAGGGGGTAGAGTGAGATAACCATGGTTTGGGTAAGGTCAATTGGCTTTTCTTTGTCCCTAAATGGGGGGACAAACATTTAAATGGTTTCAAAAGGCTGGACCATTTCAACAAAAGTGAGTGATTTATGTCCATTTTGTCTCCTTTTTGCTTTGTTGAGGGAAATTATGATTTATTAATTAATTAAAGTAATTAAATTTAGCCATGAAGGGTAAGAGGTTCATTTTGATTTTTGCTTTCAACAACTATGTCATTAATTGAATTTAATCAATTTCATAGTGTTTTTCCCCTTTTCAAGCTTTATTTAATCATTTAATCATTTAATTGAATTTTCCTTTGATTTGAATTGCCTTTGTTCCATTTATTGATTTTTTATGCTATTTTGATGATTTGATGCACCTTTTGATTGATTTAAGCCTTTGGCCAATTTTCTGTGTCTACAACTAGATGAAATTGATATGCTATGAATTGATTTATCTAACAATGATATGCAAAGCTATGAAATTCTATGCTATGATATGAAAAATATGCAATTGAAATTGATCTCACAAAGCTTTGAATTTGCAAGTTGATTCTTTCAAGCTCCAATTGTGCAAATTCTCCAAATCTGATATGCTATGATTCCTCTAGAGTAAGTTTGCAATTTGTGAGATGATTGAGAGATCAGTTATGAAGGGCTGAGCCTTGTTTTTATAGAAATCCAAGGCTTTGGAGGTGCATGGATAAAAGCCATAAATCACTCAAATAACTCAGGTTGATTTTTGAGTTATTTTTAAATAAAGATAATTTAATTCACAAAAATATGCAAAAGCTAAGTTTTAACTCAAAATAGAGTTTAGCTTTAATTGATAATTGATAGTTGTCTGCTTTTATGATTGTGCATGTTTTATTTATGAATTGATTTAATAATAAAGTGATTTATTTCCAACTTAACTGCTTTTAAAAATAAAACAATTGATTTATAGGTTAATCAATTATTTAATCAAACTTTTATTAAAAACTATCTTATTAAATAATGACAACTTGCTTTAATTAATTAAATAAGAATTTAATCAATTATTCATATGATATTAGATTTATTGTCAAAATTAAATAATACAATTAATAATAGATAGAATTAAATTTAATTACACAATTAAGTGGCAAATATTAAATCTAATTAATTAAATATGAAAAATATTCAATTAATCAAACTTTAGGATAAATGTGATTTATTGCCAAATAATTATAAAATTAAATTTAATTAAGATAATTAAGAATATTACTAGGAATATTCCCCGATGCAGAATTTTAAGATAATCAATTAGGATTCGATGATGTTTAGATGTGCCTTAGATTAGGACTTCAATGTCGATTTTGTTCGATTTGTCGATGTGGGAGGTTAATGAACTTATAGCCCATTTTTGGGGTATTACATTTTACCCCTCTTTGAATTACTGTGCGAAGTGCAGTGGTTCAAAGATAGTCTATGTTTGATAAAGATATGAAACTGATGTTTAAAAGATAAACCGATCTCAAGATAGAAACCGATTGAAAGATATTGAGATAGGAGTTGATTGATATTGAATTGATATGGAGATAATAGGTCTTGAATGACCAAAGATAATGTTCACTATAACAGCAATGAACTGATGATTGCGAGAAAGTGTCAAAACATCTGATTCTGAACCTTAGGATTGATAAGAAGTGAGTGACCCGTTCTAGACTCGATTGTCTTAGTAGAACTAGCAAGTATCACATCCGAACCCTTCAGTCATCGAAGAACCAAAGAAAGAACACTATGATCTGATGGTTGCAAAAACTGATACAGTTTACAAGATTAAGAGAATAGCAGATTGATATGGATCGATGAATCTGATATGCCCCAAGTGATGATAGATTTGCCCTGAGCGATGAGGACTTTTGATGAATCAGTAACTAGACGTGATTGTTTATCTTGATTACTGATGAAAGATATTGATAGATTAAAAAAGATATGATTTTAAATTTGATTACAGACTTTGAATGATGTGCAATACCATGCCCCCTTCAGGATTAAAATTGAAATCTGACAAGAAAAGTCAGCGTTGATCACTCAAAAGCATGTTGATTGATTTGAGAAGTGGTTATACACGTCCGAGAATGCATTCTACATCATTTGGAGGTCCTGGAGACCAAGTTTGACTAGGTTAAACCATGAGTTGACCATAGTTGACCAAGTTGAAATATTGATAGTATGATGTAAGATATTCAGTTAAGTTGAATACTGGATTTCTGTGATGATTGAAGGTCGAATATGCAAGTAGTAGACAATATGAATGATCTCAGATTTGAATTTTGATCCCAAAAAAGGATTCTACTTGTTGTTTCATTGGAGGAACCTTCGTGTGAGATTCAGCTCTTGTTAGTTTTGAAGAATTGATATGAAGAATTGTTTAAGCTTTGAAGTTTGTTTAGTCATTGTGAGATCATGCAAAGATGAAAAATGCAAAGAGACATGCAAAATGAAATGCAACCTAAGACCTAGGACCTACTCACTGATCATATGTCGATTTGTTATCATCATTGAACTTTTAGGTAACCGGATAAATCAATACAATGCCCACTAGCTAAAAAAAAAACCATAGACATATGAATACTGATTTGTATGCACAAGAATCAATACAACACCCACTAGTCAACAACCATGGATATATGAATATTGATTTTGCTTTCGGAATGTAGGAATAGATATAAGCACCAAGGCACAAATGCCAGGATGACCTGAATATCATGTCCATTTTGATATAGCAATTTGTATAAGCATAAAAACATAAACGTCGTGATGACCAGAATACTCTTTGCATTCCAAACACATCAAACAATCAAGAGATCATTCTAGATCCATTGTGAATTACCCGTAGTGACCCTTTATCATTCACCTCCTTAGGCAAGATCGTGTTCCACAGTAGGAGAAAGAACTTACTCAAAAAGATAATAGTTAGATCAAACTTCCTTGAATTTTTTGGGTATCAATGGTCGAGGTACGTATGGCCATCCAATTTGAGATAGAGGCTCTTATAGTCGAACACCATTTCAATCCAAAATTTCCAAAGTTGTTAGATTTTCACATACAAGCAGAAGACAAAGAAAAGATTATGCCCCCAGTCATCACTCTCTAAATCTTATAAAGGACATCATCAAAGAGCTTGAAGGGACACAATATGCAAAAATCTCAATGTGAATCAGTAAGGATACAAGGAGATAAAAGCATGTAAAAAGCATAGGTTGTTTTCAGTTGAGTTTTGATGTTTGATTGCGTTGTTGTAGATGCAAAATCCTTTCTGGAGACAAGACTGACTGACTAACTCAACTTGAAGCTTCAAAGGACTCTGACTGGATATGACACGTTTAAGATACATTGGAGGCCATAGGATATGACATTGATTGCCCCTAAGTTTGAACATTGATAGGATACAGATGCTTGAGCTGATTGGTGTACAGACTAACTTATTGAAAATTGGAAATGCAGAAACAAACCGGGAGATATGTACAAACTAAAGCAAGACTGAAAGCTAGGAAAGACCAAGATTGCACTAATAGATGGAGCATTTTGAACAAGTGGCACCTATTTGTCAGGTTTTCACCATCTTGGCAGAGATTCTATTTTTGCTACCAAGGCGCCTGTTTCCAGGTTTTCACCAAGGCACTTTTTCTTCTTTTTCATTTTTTTTGTATTTTTCATTTTTCAATTTTTTTTGTGAATCATCAAGGCACCTATTGCTAGGTTTTCACCAAGATGTTCATTTTTTTAAGGACTTTTTCAGATTTTTAAGATTTTTTCAAGACATTTTACCATAGACTGAATGCCTTAGGTGTAGAATTTCTTCAGATGGAGAACGTTGATTGGTTCTCGGAGCTGTTCTCCTTCAGTTGTTGAGAGTTGATAGGCACCAGAGCCAAAAGTAGCAGTGATTACAAAGGGACCCAGCCAGTTGGGTTCAAACTTCCCCTTGCGTTCTCGATGGGATTGATTTTTAGGATTTTCTCTCAAGACTAGATCACCAACCTAAAATTCTCTGTGTCTGACTTTCTTGTTGTAGCCTCTAGACATTCTCTTCTGATATACTCTGAGATGATCATACGCTGCTTGTCTACACTCATCTAGTAGTTCAAGTTCTTGCAACCTAGACACTCTATAGTCATCATTAGTTACTAGACCATGCATTCTGATTCTGAGTGATGGGATTTCAACCTCAATAGGCAGTACCGCTTCAGACCCATAAAATAAAGAAAAAGGTGTAGCCCCAGTAGGAGTTCTGATACTTGATTTGATACTTGTTCTGATACTGATTCTAATACTGGTTTTGATACTGGTTCTGATATTTGTTCTGATATTTATTCTGATACTAGTTTTGATACTTATTCTAATATTGGTTCTGATACTAGTTCTGATACTGGTTTTGATACTTGTTCTGATACTGGTTCTGATACTTGTTCTGATACTTGGTATACTTGATAGCATCTTTTTTCATTTGCAAACTCCCAAGAAAGATCATATTATGCAGTCCCAATGTCTAGCAATGTGGAGAACAAGAGGGATTGGCAAGCTGGTTGAAGATATGGAAGACAAGAGAATGAAAGAGAATGAAGGGAAGAAATCCTCAAGGGAAAACTCCTCAAGAATACCCAAGCTAGGGAAAAATAGTCATGTAAAGCACATTTGGACAAGCAATAAAAGGCTAGCATAGGATAAGTCATAAAAGTGTAATGCAAGAGCAGGAAAGGATGCATTCCAAAGGAGTAGACATGTCAAGAGGCTTCATAGCATCGTGTTTTACTCTTTCTTCTAGTAGATCAAGACCAAAGGGGAAAAGGATAGCGACAAGTGAAAATGAATAGAGGAAGATAGACATGAAGGCTAAACATGAAAGGAATGAAAGCAAGATCATCATCAGACAACTCACAAAATAGCTAAATGTTCGTGTATAGATCAACATTGTCAAGATCAAAGAGAGAAGATGGAATGGATGAAATATGTAGAAGAACTACGCATGATGCCTAATTGCCAGGTTTTCATCACGGTACTTATCCAAGGTGCCACAAGGGAGTGGTTTTCACCATAGGATGAATTTATTTCTCTTTAATTTTGCTACCAAGGTGCCTGTTTCCAAGTTTTCATCAAGGCACATTTTCAATTTTATTTTATTTTTGAATTTTTGGAAGAAGGCAAGCTTTTTAGATAATGCTCCTTGAAAGGATAAACCATGATATACCAAGGATTCAAAATGATATGCTCAAAGATGCCGATAGGGAAAGGGAGATGGAAGATAAAAATGGAGGATAAGGTTTTATGTAAAGCGAGTGAGGTTGGAAGATAGGAGGAATAGGCAAATGAGGAAAAAGGATAGAAGGTAGAAGGATAATGAATGGAAGGATTGTGAAAGGGTAGATGGAAAGGAAGGCAAGATCAACGTCAACACATACCTTGAAGGGTGGTGAGAGGATTGGGGAGTCATGAATGAAGGAATACGTGGATGAATATGGTGAATAGATAGCAGAGGTTGCGGTTTAGATGCATGGAATGGAAGAATATTTTTGGAGGGAGATGAAGTGGAAGCCTTTGGAAGCTTGAATGTCAATTTCACTTTTTTCTCAACACCAGACTCTTTCAAGAGAGACTTTGGAATCCATATAGTTGTAGGCTTTTTATTTCTTTTTGATGATCTAGAGAGAATATCTTCAATGATGGATTTTGGAACCCATACTTGTCTTGTAGTTTTTTTCTTAGATATCTCTTTTGACTTTATGCCTCCATGTCGATTAGAGGAGACATGGTGATCTTCTTTTTTTGATGGATTCTTGCATTGCTTCTTTTTCTTATATTGAACATCCAAGTTACTTCCAAAAGACATGTGATTTGTGGAAGAGGGAGGATATGACTGGTTTAGATGGGTGGGTGGATGAAAAGGATTCAAGGGTATGCATCTATGTTGATCTTGAGGAAAGATGGGAGATGGAGGTATGTAAGGACCCAAGATGGATGGCGAATCAGGAGAGTTAGGAGGGGAAAGTGAAGGGACATAAGGACCCAAGATGGAAGGAAAACATGAAGCCCTTAGTATTGGTGGAAGAGGTCCGAGGATGGAAGTGGAAGACGCAAAAGGATAATCAATAAGTTCATCAGCATCTATATGACAACCAAGGATATCAGCATCTTTAGAGTGAGTATTAGAATTTTAAATAGAATCATGGACATCTTGAATAAGAGCATTTTCTTTGATAGGATCATTCAAAGCTTGCGAAGACTTAGGAAGAGTAGAAAGTGGAAGTGAACATGGAGTGGTAGAATAAGAAGATGGAAGACTTTGATCTTGACAAGGATCTTTGGATAGCACCAGCACATAATTTTTCTCTTGTTTTTCAATAGGCTTAACATTGGAAGGAACACCATTTTTACCAACCTTAATGGAATTATCATCCTTGGAAAGCACAAGTGTAGTAAGGTTATTTTGATTGTTAATAAGCTCAACAGTGTAAGTAGTAGCTTGATCTTGCTTAGGCGAAGACTTAAGACATGGTGGAATGCATGAAAAAGGGGGTACAGGATCAAAAGAACCTTGAGGCAGATAAGAGACATCATGAAAAGGAGTGGATGACATGGAGGGTTCTTGATCTTGATCTTTCTTTATGTTCTTTTCTTCATCATTTTTAGAGTCCTCTTGACATGGAGCCACTTCTAAGGACAAGGAAGCATGTTGGGATTGTATGGATGACTTTGGAAGAGATGGTGGAGGACTAGCTGAAGTAGGGATTATAGCATATGAAGGCTTAGGCTCTTTAGGTTTATCATTATTGAAAGTATTTGCAGCCAAGTGAAGGTTAGCTTGAGTATCTTTAAGAGGTAGCCCTAGGGGATAACTATAGAGAACCGCATGAAAAGTATCAGGGCTTGTGTTAGATGAAGGTTCTGTGAAAGATTTGAAAGACTCGAAAGCTTTAGGAAATGTATGGGTATTGGAGGAAGTAGGGGATGGAAGGGAACCATCACTAGACAAAGGTTCAGCATTAACATGATCTTGCTTGAGAGTGTAATCTTTATTTTCAACTGGAGAGTTCTTAGAGGAGAGATCCTTATAGTATTGACATTTCAAGCTAGCACGATGTATTTTATAGTCCTCAGCAGTAGTAGATGGATCATCATCAAGGTATTGTCCACAAAAGCCATCAAAATCTCTTTCAAAATTAGAATCATATGGATCACCATCACGATCTATCCAATGTGATGACCCATTTGTAGTAAGCAGGAATGAATGATGAGGAGGACTCTTAGGAACAGAGGTGTCATAGGTATCATTACATTGTCTGTCATCATAGTCATCATAGTCTCCAAAGCTTGATGTGTCACTCTCTATGGAAGAAGTATCATAAGGGTTGTCATGTTTCTCACATTTTGTCTGAGGGCATGGTGACATGTACAAGTCTTTATCAAATGGAAAAGAGTATAAAGATTCCATGGAGAACTCTATAGATTCCTTTTTTTTCTTAAGATTGTTAAGTTCAACTTGCATAGCTTGTAGCTGCTTCATCATAGCAGTGATTAGAGCTTCTTCCTCTTGTGTACTACTTTGAGACGTGTACTGATTCTCAATGGCTACTACTCTGTTCTTGACACAGTGATTTGTTCGATAGATTCTGGAATTAGGCTAAAAAAGCTAAGTATCTGGCAATTTTGACAATTTCTGACAACTCTCTCAAATTTTTCCAAATGACACTCTGCAGACTCGTACGACACTGAGTAGTCTATGAAACGACAGTTGCTACACTCGTACGATAGTTGCTAACAGGTTTTTGACTTCTTGAATTTGCTGGTTTGAAAACTCGTACGACACTGTGTTCTCAATCATACGACAAATGGGCAATACTGAAATGACATTTGACAAAAAGTCATACGACTTTTGACTTCCTGAAATGACTTTTGACTCCAGAAAGAATTTTACGTCAATTTTTGCAAAATTTAAGGTTTTCAATTCTGGATTGTTTGCAAATTGTACTGTCCAGATTTGATCATTTTTAATAGCCAAGCAGATAAACAAGCGTGCAGAACAACAAGCAAGTGATTCCAAGCATGTCTGAAAACAATGAACAAGGGCAAAAGCAACCTTGCACATGAACAATCAAGTGACCAAATTGTGCTAATCCCTGAGAGTACTAATTGTGTATGTTCTGAAAAGTTTTGCAATAACACACATATACCTGAAAGTGAAAAATTGGCCTCTCTAGGGTTTTTAGTAATGGTTTGACTCTGCAACTTTTATGATTCAAAGGGGTGAACTCCAATCCCGGCGCACCAGGGTTTTGACATAGTCCGAGAACTTAATCTTCAAGAGCTGCTAGGGAGATCTGACAACCCAATAATGAACCATACCCGTGGAGATTTCTTCCACAAGGACATTTATATAGCGGCTGTCACTACCATGGTGAAAATGGCTATTACCACTTGAGGTTCCATCAACGTAGTTTTCCCTATGAAGGGATTGTCCGCTATGGTTAACCCTCTCTAAAGGTGACTCACAGATTTATACCACAAGGGGACTTGGCTCCAGATTCAAGGTTTTGACACCTCTTCACTTTTAACCCAAACAAAGCAAGCAGATTAATCTGACACGCTAAGACAAAGTGTTGTTCCACCAAGGTCTGTGATATCAACTCCATGTGATCTATCAACCTCTCCGAGGAGAGAATGTATCAATCAATAAGAGAAGATGCACTAACCAATTTTGATTCACCAAAGCTCGTGATATCAACCCTACGTGATCTATCAACCTCTCCGGAGAGAGAATGTGTTGATCAATAAGAGAAGATGCACTAACCAAGCTGAATGTGAAACGCACTAAGTATCCTCCCTACCTACAAAGATTCTATCATCAAGAAAGATTTCTCTAGGAATCCAATCTCTCAAGAATCATGAATAGTGTTCATAGGGCCTAATTACTATGTGAGCACAGATATATTCCTGAAAGCAAATCTACCAAAAGCACTCAAAAAGTAGAAAGAGGAACACTTAACGCTTAAAGCAACTATGAGATGAGTCCACAAGGTGGAACACTTAACACCTCACACAAGCTGAAAACGAGTCCCCAACTTAGAAAACAAGTGAGTTCCTAAAAGCACAAAAGGGTTGCCAAGTGGAACACTTAACGCTTCTGTCCTGTTGACCCCTCCCCTTTATGGCACTGAGATTGCAACCACAGGGCGGAAATGAGGGGCCAGTAGATTAGCGAGTCCAATAACCCAAGATAGCAATCAAGATCAATCACAAGTATTCTAAGACTACTTAATGAATCCTTAAGGGATCACAACCTAGTATCAAATTATGCAAGTGTGTAGAAATAGATCAAAAGCATGAAAAGATGCACACAAGCTTGAAACGTGAGAGATTTATTTTAAGTTCAAATTGAAATATTTTCAGAATAAGGAGAATACCTCGTGATCCTCACAACGTGCTTAGTAGATTTTACCTGATTTTTAGCAATTTTTGTTGAGCTTTTCCATGCAAGCAAGTGACAAACTCCCCAACAAGCAAACAACCAAACAAGATATGCAAAATATATTCAACTTATGAAAACCATAGGGTTAGCTCTAAAAATAAATTGTTAGGAGTAATAATAACCATAAATTAATCTAAATGACAACTCATATCATGCATTGAATCATATGAAAAATAAGTGCATACCCATCATAAAATTTTAATTTTTTTGCACTACATTTGACCTAGTCAACAAGATCTAATTTTTTTGATATGATTTTGGCCACAAAAATAGAAATTCAGAATAGAGAACCCTACTAAAAAATAGAGAGCTTTCCAAAAATGCAAAAATTTTAGAAAAATCTCTTCATTTGTGCCGTAGAGACCCATTTTTTAAAATTGACTATTTGAGCTATTAAATTGCATCCAAATTTAAAACACAAATAATAGACCCCCTATATAATTTGAAGAGCTTTCCGAAAATGTAAAAATTTCAGAAAAATATGCTGATTTGCATCAGATATTAATTTTTTATGAAAAATCAAAAAAAAATTATTAAAAATTAAAAATAATTCATAAAATTCTAAATTTTTTTTTGAAGCTTCCCTGATATCTCACCAACCTGCAAAAAAAATTTCAGAACAAAAATCGAAGCCGTTTGGGAGATAAAATTAAATCTTTGAAACTTTAGGGTTTTAGCTCCAAGAATCAAAATCAGCATGCAAAGGTGGGTTGCCCCACAGTGGGCGCTAGAAATGTGTTTGTGAAAATTGTACCTGGTCTGTAGACACAACACTTCAGTAAAACATTAGAGGTTAGCTATAATCAAAATCATGCAAAATTGAAAACTATCTAACCAAGCGATTTACTGCCTTCTAGTAGGTGCAAGATTAATGTTCTCAGATTGTAATCGAGATCAGTGACCTAGACGACACCTAAATGAAGGATTTGAATGCAAAAGATGGATATGAAATTGAATTTAATTAATCTATATTTTTGATATTTTTTATGCAATAAGAATGATAAAAACCGATATGAATCTATGCTATATGAAATTGATATGCTATGAATTGATCTATCTAACAATGATATGCAAAGCTATGAAATTCTATGCTATGATATGAAAAATATGCAATTGAAATTGATCTCACAAAGTTTTGAATTCGCAAGTTGATTCTTTCAAGCTCCAATTGTGCAAATTCTCCAAATCTGATATGCTATGATTCCTCTAGAGTAAGTTTGCAATTTGCGAGATGATTGAGAGATCAGTTATGAAGGGCTGAGCCTTGTTTTTATAGAAATCCGAGGCTTTGGAGGTGCATGGATAAAAGCCATAAATCACTCAAATAACTCAGGTTGATTTTTGAGTTATTTTTAAATAAAGATAATTTAATTCACAAAAACATGCAAAAGCTAAGTTTTAACTCAAAATAGAGTTTAGCTTTAATTGATAATTGATAGTTGTCTGCTTTTATGATTGTGCATGTTTTATTTATGAATTGATTTAATAATAAAGTGATTTATTTCCAACTTAACTGCTTTTAAAAATAAAACAATTGATTTATGAGTTAATCAATTATTTAATCAAACTTTTATTAAAAACTATATTATTAAATAATGACAACTTGCTTTAATTAATTAAATAAGAATTTAATCAATTATTCATATGATATTAAATTTATTGTCAAAATTAAATAATACAATTAATAATAGATAGAATTAAATTTAATTACACAATTAAGTGGCAAATATTAAATCTAATTAATTAAATATGAAAAATATTCAATTAATCAAACTTTAGGATAAATGTGATTTATTGCCAAATAATTATAAAATTAAATTTAATTAAGATAATTAAGAATATTGCTAGGAATATTCCCCGATGCAGAATTTTAAGATAATCAATTAGGATTCGATGATGTTTAGATATGCTTTAGATTAGGACTTCAATGTCGATTTTTTTCAATTTGTCAATGTGGGAAGTTAATGAACTTATAGCCCATTTTTGGGGTATTACAATGTCAAAGGGGGAGATTGTAGATCTCTATAGTTTTATTGACTATTAGTGACTCACACTTAGTCATATATATAGGCAATGATGGTCGATCATCACTACAACTGAGTCATTATGTAAAGGCCCAGCTATGTAATGTTTACTTACCGAGCAGTAGTACTACCAAGTAAACTTATGGTCACTATGTATTGTAGTAGTATACTAAGTCTAGTTCTACCGAATCTTGTATACAATGATTACCAAGCGCCAGAGTTATCAACATATGTCAAGTATAGTGGATGTCGAGTATCAAAAAATACATTTGCCGTGTTAGCCAGAGAATGACATAAGAGTTTGTTTTGGCATAGTGATCGAGGTAAATAATTTTGGCTGACATCTATGTTTTGTACTTTGTCTATTGAGATAATTGTGGAGGTAATTACACATCTACTTAGTAATCATTGATCCCTATGCTATACCTAGAACCAATAAAAAATTAGTAAGACTTAAGTGGCAAAAGGAATTAATCTAAGCCGTAGATCTTGAATAAGTAAAATGTTTTTGTTGATGATATAAGGTCAAGATCTAAATCCTAAAATGTATTAGAAAGGGACAGTGAATGTGAAGGGTGTAAGTAGAAAGGTATGATTCAAAAAAGGGAAGCATATAGAGACAGAGTTCAATGACCAAGCTAAGCAGTGAAAGCATAGAAAAGAGATAGATCTGATAAATAAGATCAACATCACACAGTAAAGAGAAGATCTATTATCTTCATACAGTGCAAACTGAAGGATCAGGTACTGAGACATTCTAGCTAGTGTATCAGGGTAAATCTCTTAACTGAGTAGTCCTAACAAACTTTTTGTAATCTCTTAACCAAGTGCTTACTTTATTGTAAGTTTCAAATCCTTTTACAAGGTAGACTGTATAAGTCTTTTAGTTTTTAACAGAGCAGACCCCTCATAAGGTAGATCAAGTTTTGATCAAATTTTGTAAGCCCTAACAAGCTAATTTATTATTGCAGTAGTGAAGATTTGTGGGTGTCATCCCCACCCCAATTTTACCTTTCAAGGGTTTCTGGGTAACCAAAATCTTTATGTTTTGAATGTTTTCATGGACACTGTTTTAGTTTGTTATTCATTTGATTATGTTCAAAATGGGTGATGCTATAAAAAAGTTTTATTCATATGTGAATAGTTTAGTAGGTGATTTCTGATTCACCCCCCCCCCCCCCCCCCTCTCTCAGTATCACATTTCTCAATTATATTTCCAACAATGTATGCTACAAATTACATAGAAGACAAGATAAACAATATGCAAGATTGTAAAGATGAAAAAATTACCTTTACCTTATATATGAAATGCAAGATCATCAACAAAAGGGGTGATGATGTGTGTAGTCAATTGCCTATTTCCAGAATGGGTGACAATCAAATAAAATATATACATGTAATCAGTAGCAATTAATTAAGCATCATAAGCAATACATTGGTAATAATAAATCGCATATGGTGTAATCATTAGAATTGAACACAATGAATTAACTATACCATTCCATTAGAGTTGAATACATCAATAAATCAATATTAAATATGTATACTAATCAATATAAATATATATAAATAATTAACTCACATACCTTGTACATTCCAATCATATCATTGATCATCTTCTTCATCCATCTCATCATTATCATCATCATCATTATCATCATCATCATCATCATCACCACTATCATCATCATCATCACCACCACCACCACCACCGTCATCTTCTTCTTCATCATCATCTTCTTCTTCTTCATCTTCAATATCTTCTTCTTCCATCACATTATACTTTATCGACCTTCTTCTTGGATCATCTCTAACAACAAATGACCAACCTGGTTTATGTGAAACCTCTAAGTAAAACACTTGCTCACATTTTCTTGGAAGAACATAGGGCTCATCTCCAACTGGCTAAATAACCTTGTATTAATCATTGTAAATCCATCATCATGTTGAATAACAGTTCTATCAAGATCATTTTGATTCAGTTGTAGCTTGTACCATTTGATGATAAATAAAACTAGTTTGAAGGAGTTAAAGTCTCACTCAAGTATATCATCTGATATGTCACAATATTGATTTTGAGATTGTTGAGGATGTATGCCATTTCTAGATGAAACATTAGTGACCTCAAATACTATAGTTATCCCAAAATCATAAGTTTTCTTCATGTCATCCAACTTTTTATGTAAAATTTGTGGCCATGATAGTACATAGCTTTGTGGTGATTGAACTATAATTTTTCAACTATGTGAAAATTATTTTCATTGTGATCTGATATGAAACATATGGGTCATGATCATTAATAAATTTTTACGTACATGTCTACCTCTTAAACCATATGCTAGATCAATTACCATTGGTGTAACATTGGAATCTCTATTACAATGAGCTTCTCTAACCAATGAAGGAACACCTTCCCATGTTAATGAGTAACCATTTTGTTGACATCATTCAATCCATACCGTCATCCAATCAAGATTGTCTCCAATATACAAATGTATTACATCTCACTCTTGACCAATTGTATAAAAAAAAAAGACCAATTACAAATAACTTATATTGAAGATTTATAAGAATTAATTAACTACAATAACATCTTATAATTACCTCTCACTTTCGTCAATCTACCTTTCCCCATCAAGTACTCCCTTTCAAATTTGTTAATGGAGTTGGGATCCCAAATACGATCTACATGGATCTTTGTTGCAAACTTAGGAAGATATTCACTAATGTATAGCATGGTCTGGTATACCATATATCCCTCCACCATAGAACCCTCAAGATGTACTCTCTATCAAACCAAGCCCTTCAAAAATTTCAAGTACCTCTCAACCATCCACATTGACCAAGTTTTTAAAGGTCCACACAATTCAATCTCCTCAACTTGATGTATGAGATAGTGTTCTTGTGCATTGAAAAAAGTTGAAGATAGACACTTTTGAATTTCACACATAAGATGAGGAATTTTTCTCTTCTAATATTTTATATCTTCTTTATTGATTTATTTTTATGACAACCACCTCATGTATTTTCCAAGATCATATATAACTTGTTTGACACTGTTGTTGAAGTGGTGTGGGAGAGATAGAGGTAGAATTTACTGCAATAATTATAAAATGATCTTTTCAATATTTTATAAAATAATACAATGAAAACTACATGTAGTATACAAATATATAGTGAATACAAAATAACATGAATTACCTTAATAAATGTATTCCAATCATGTGTTTTCATCCCTAGCCAAAATTCACTTTTCTTTGATATGAGATTGTTTATGCTCGCAGCAAATCTTTTTAGAAATTATATTTTTGTATGAATTCTTTTATAGCATTGCTTTGTTGCTCTGACAATAACCAAGGGCACTTATATCAATCTGGTCTCCATTGTTATTTGATCGAATGACATTTTTCATTGCATGGTTGGATTCTTCAATGTCACTACAAATTTTGACAATTTTATCTTTATCATGCCTTCCATCCAATATTTTTCATAATGCCTATTACATTCTTTCTAATATTCATAGCATCAAACAAATGCACAATTGAGAGTTTCTCGTAGTACGAAAACCTACTAAATTATGTAGGACAACTTTTTAGTCCTTTTAGAATTTGGTCATTAATTCTTTGATGACCTTCACAAGCATCAATTACATCGTCAATAAATAAAACAGAATATCAAAATATTAATTTCAAACAAAAATCATCAGATGTAATGACATTACCTCGATGATTTATTCTATTGTATTCCAACTTTCATAGGCGAGGTGTCATTATCCATAGCTTTGATGTAGTCTTTTCTTTCCTATTGAAAAGATGGTTTTCGATAATTTAGTACTTGTGATTTCTGTGGAGAAAGTGTCTATACTCATCGATGAGTGTTAATAATATATTGATGAATTTTTGGATTCAATTATGTGCATATTTTTAGCATCAACATTTCGAATCACACTCTGTGATCCATCATCAGGATAGAGAAAGTGCCAAGAAGAAATGTTGATGCTAAAAATACACACAATCAAATCCAAAAATTCATAAATATATTACTAATGGATTGTGGAAATCTAATGTTGTTAAGCGTTAATGTTTGTAATGATTATTAGTGTTGACTTGACAATGTGAATGGTATATATAGAATGTCAAGTGGTGAATTCAGTAAGGAAGAATAATGTGCAAGTGTGGAAGTTTGTGAGTGAACATGAAAATCATTTTGAAGGAAGGTGTGTATGAATTTTGAAGGATGGTTAGATATCCTTAAGGAGCAGCGAAGATTTATTTGATCAGGAAGGATCTAGTGAAGCAGAACAGAGATCTGTAATCAGCAATTCAGTTGCATTATTATTTAGGTCATTTCATTGTTACTTTCTTACCATTGTAGCAATGATTTCAAAATCTCTTAACCGAGTTGGTTTAATAGCCATTTTGTAAATCCTCTAACAAGGTGACAGTTCTATTAAATTGTTTCAAGACCTCTTACAAGGCCACTCCTAATAGGGTGATTAAATCCTCTAACAAGGTCACACCTAACAGTGTGTTTTGTAACCTTTTATCGAGTTGGCTCCTAACATGGCATCACCTCTGAAGAGTGAAAAATAGTAACTAGTTACATTGGTGGTTTTTCCCATATTGGGTTTCCATGTTAAATCTGGTGTCTCTTATGTTCATGTTATTTTTTTTATACATGCATGTTAATCACTGATGAATGCTTAAGAATAGTTATAATTAATACTCACTGCAATAACCGAGTTTCAACATTTCTCTGTATATTTACCAAGTAATAGTAGTAAATGATTTAATAAGACATCTAAGGGATTTGTGGTAATATTTTTATGGTTAACTGATTCACCCCCCCCCCCCCCCCCCCCCTCAGTTACTCCATCTATATTTCCAACAAAGGTAACTCCCTATGTAGGAGGTTGTTTTTACTTCTCACCTACACATAGAAATGAAGATAAATTAGTATTTCTTCATAACCCTCTCGAAGAAAACAAGTAGACTAATTGGTTAGGGGGTAAGAGGGTAGATAGGTAGGAAAAAAGGCCGGCTTGAGAGGTTGAGTGTTCAACTCCCTCTCACCACCTTTTGTTCAACCTATTTTATATTTTCAATAATTATTTATTTTCAAAATTAAATATGCATTTATGGAAATAGAATAAGATAATTAACAACCTCCTAGATGAAAATACATTAGCTCTTTTATCATTTAATTTTTTAACATAAGCAGATGATATAAAACTAAAATTTACACCATACTTCCCTGACATCCTGTCTATTTAGAACCTGCAAATTTCGGTGTCAACAGATTCATTTTCTTGCATACATGTTTCACATAGTAATTAGGCCCTATGAACACTATTTGTGGCATTCTTGAGAGAGTGGGTTTCTTGTGAAGCTCTTCTTGATGATAGATCCCCTTGTAAGTAGGGAGGATATTATTACTATCTTATGGTCTTACTTGGTTTAGTCTTCAACATTGATCGGTACGTTCTCTCTTGGACCCACTTAGAGAGCTCAGTAGACATTGTTGTTGACATTACAAACCTTGGTGAGGTGGTTTCAATCTTATCATGTCAATGAATATGTTTTCTATATTTTGGTGAAGTGAAGAGGCTAGAGGATTATGCTCTACTCCCTTTTTGGGTAGTACCAGATGTTGGAAATATTCAGGAATTAACCGAGTTACTGAGAGGGGAGGGGTGAATCAGTAACTCTAAATTTTCTTACAATTTTAACATGTAATTTACTTTTTAACCTTTGCATACAGAAAGCATGAAACTTAAAAGCATTCACAATAATGACACATAGATTTGGTTACCCAGAAACCTTCCAAAAGAAAGTAAAACTGGGGTGGGGATGAAACCCACAAAGCTTTAATACTGCAGAATAAAGTTGGCCGGTTAAGGCTTACAATTTGATCACTTCTGATGATCTGCCCTGTTAGGAGCAATAAGGATTGCTAAATCCACCCTGTTAAAGGATTTACAAAACATACAATGAAGTATGCACTCGATAAAGAGATTTTACAAAGACTGTTAAGTCTACCCAGTTAAAGGATTTAGTATTGATTCACCTGTTACAATGAAACAGTAGATCTCTTGCTTTGCAACTGGATTGCTGATTGAGATTCGTTGATGTACTGATCACCTTCTGTGATGAATTTGTCTTTGCTGTACCTTATACTTCTGAAGCCTTCTGTAATTCGCTTATCTCTGCCTTTCTTTTTCTTTCACATATGTTTCTCATTCATACATCTTTACAATATTACAACATTGTTTATATACAAGTCTTAAACAATTAACTACAATTACAATTACACAGTCGGCTTGAAAAATAAACATAAGTGCTACTAAGTCAGCCCAAGTATGGTTACACGGTTCCTGCAAACTGACTCGGTGACTTTCTGATACTCGGCGTCCAGTGCATTACTCGGCATCGTCATGCACTCGGTAGAAGTGAAGGCACGGTTCATACTGATCACTTGGTAGGTTTTGAACTCGATAAATACTGGTGACTCGGTAGACATGATGTTACTCGGTTTACACTGTCCTGTTCGGTTTGTACTAACTTGCTCGATTTCCACTGTCTGCTCGGTTTGCCTTGTCTGCTCGGTTTGCACTGTCTGCTCAGTTTGCACTGTCTGCTCAGTTTGCACTGTCTGCTCGGTTTGCACTGTCTACTCGGTTTGTATCCAGAATGCAAATAAGTGTTGTCACTAGTGGCAATTCTGCTTAATGCCAACAATCTCCCCCTTTGGCATTAGTGACAAAAACACTTATTGGCCAAAATTTATATACACGAATCATGCTGAGTTTTATTTTGATTTTTCAAAATTTGTCTTTGTTATAGGGCTTTATACATTGTCTCCCCCTTTCAATGTGCTAACTATTTCTTATACAAATCTATACAGTATACATATCTCTCCTTCTATACATATCTCCCCCTTTTTGACGATAATGCCAAAGGTGCATATACAAGTTATTTACAGAGAGAATCCAAAATTTGATAGAAAATCAGAATGTACCTTCATTATTAGTGCTAGGGTTCTGTCCCAACTTTCTTGCAGGATCTTACATGTTTGTATAGCAATTTGGACTTCTGCAGAGAGTTCAATCATGTGATCTTCTATAGAGAACTGATTGTCATGAATCAATGTTTTGGAATGTTCAATGTGCTTATACATTGTATTCATGATGGGAAGGATCATGTGTTGGATGTCTAGCAGTGTGGACCGGATCCTTGTGTCTTCTTTTAGTAGATCAGACTGCATATTAGATAGGTGTGAAATTTTCATGTGATGAGCAGAGCTTGAACTTGGTTCAAGTTGCAGCTTCTGTATGCTAATCTTCATATCCTCATCCATTTTATTCATTTTATCCTTAACATCCTTTGTGAACTCGGCAATATTGCACAGTCTGGCCAAAAGAGAGGTAGCATTCGAATAGATAGATTCAATGTTAGACAAAACTGAAGACAATTCCACTTGGTTAATAGCTATGTGCTAAGCAATGTGCTCAAGCACTTTATTGTTGAATCTCTTCTCGGCTCTTTCAACTAACTTTTCTGTCCCGGATGAATCCTCATTGTATTTCTCAACTGCTTCTGCTAATTGTAACAAAACATGCTGGGAGGAGTCTACTTTAATGCCTAATGCATCAGACAAAATGTCCTTAGCATCCTTGATGATTTGATACTCCTTGTCTCTCTCCTCTTTAAGCTTCTTTTGTTTTGCTTTCCTTTGGAGGATCTCACCTATATTTTGCATTTGGTCCGCTGATAGATTTGCAAAATCTAATGTAGGAATTTCTATCTCTTCATCTAGGTCTATATCCTCTACTATATTTTTACCCAAAAATTTTATACTCGGTAGAGCCTTAGGCTTATCTGTACTTAATGCTTTGGTAGTAGTGACAGTAGATAAAGTAGGGCTGGCTATAGATACTGGCATACTTTCTACTGGAGAACTTAAAATATTTACACTTGAAGATTCAAAAACTGGAAAACTTACTGCTAGAAAACTTGATGGTGCAGGAGACTACAGCTCGGTAAAAGAAATGGTAGCTGCTTCTGTTGTTGCTATGGATGATTGGACAAATGTGGAAGTTGTCACAACCATGCTTGAAGGTGTCTCCGGGCTAGATGTAGAAACTTTTACTGAAGAGGTAGGAAGGGATGCAATGACTTCTGCTACTATCCTCACAGTATCATCTACCTCAGTGTCTTCTTCATCACTGTCATCTTCAATATCTTTTATTATTACAGTTTCAATGCTCGGTTGGTGAAGGTGGTATATGTTCTTCCATGTGGCATTTGCAGCCTTCACAACCGATTCAATATTGTTGATCAAAATCAAACAAGTATTGAACTTCAATGTCATCTTATTTTCATTTTCTTTTAATGCCTTCTTTACTTCATCATTATTCAAGCTCGGCATCAACTGTCTCAGGTTTTGATCAAATATGTCTATCACTGTTTGCTTTGCATTGCTCCATCTCATTTTTATTGGATTCAATAGAACTGCTGGAACCTGTGGGGCAATTTCTTCAGGAGAGTATTTCCACTGTCCCATCTTCTCAATAACAGCATCTTCTATTTCCTTCTATTCTGCTTCCGATCTGGTTTCATATCTTAAGGATTTTATGTTACTTACTCCAGATCCTGATCCGTCTCTAAAGAGTTTGAGCTTTTCTTGAAGGTTTAGAGGGGGCCTTTTGAATACTATGTCTTTATCTGCCTTGTCTTCCTTATCTGCCTTGCCTCTTGTATTTCTCCTTGTAAACACAGCAGTGGGAGGCATAGTTGCCTTAGTGATGAAAACTTTTCCTTTCTTCTTTGCAGGTTCTGGTTCCTCTGTTTTCTCATCCTTTTCTTCTTCTTTTTCATCTTTTTCTTCTTTGTCCTCGGTTATCATTTGCATTTTGGCTATCCTCTTCTTTCCTTTGTTTACCGCCTATGGAAGTTTTATGCTTAGTTCAATTCTCACCTTAGCTTCATCATATGTTCCAAAATATGGAGCTTTGGGATTGACAGGCTGATTAAGAAGAGCTTCAATGATATTCTTGGTTTCATCAATATTTACCTCATAAGGAAGAGGTTTTACATATACAGTCCTCGGTTTAACTGCTTGAATATACACATTATCACAATCCACCATAAAACAGATGTCATCTTTGTAATCTTCCACCAACTTCTATGGAATCCGGAATCTGTCATTCATTTTCTCTTTGAAAGACTCAAAATAATTATCCATGATGCTTTCAAAGTTTTCACCCATTTCTAAGATGTATTCATTTATTTCATAGAGGACTGGCACATCTTTTCTCCATACAACTTTTCCTTTAGAAGGGAAGAATTTCTGAACATAGAAGAATAAACAGACCAACAAGGATCCAAACTTACATGGATTGTTTTTGGAAGTTTTAATGCTTTCCATGTTTTTGTTAAACTGTTTTAACAATAAGTCTGCTAGGTCAAATGTCAAGTTATTCTTGACCACTTTGTATGCTAGGTCAATAGCTTCACAGGAGACATTGTTCTATCGACTAGAACTGTAAATCTTATGGGCAATAATGTGTGTACCAAACTTCAGTTCAGCGTCGGTAATGCTGCTAACTTTCATGCCTCTACCATCCCACTCGGCTAGGGTGTTCTTCTCTAGTTCCGTCCGACCTAGGGTTTTGGTAGTTTTAGCTTTGTTCAACATGGGAAGACCGGTGACTTGTTGAATCATCTTCTTTGTGATCTCAATAGGTTGCTCAAGCCAAATCTTGCCATCATGTACACAGTTGAGAATATATCTAACCCATTTATCTCGAAAGTTTCGAGGTAGATGTGCAATGTGAACTAAACCTTTATCTTCTAGATGTTTGTGCTCGAGTTTCAGAATACCATCCACACATAGTTCCTCGCGCACAATGTCTAGTTCTAGGTTCCCCATTTCATGAATTGAACAGTTAAAATGATTGCGGATATCATTAATAAGCAGTACCTTAGGAGGAATCTGAGATTGAGCTCCATTCGGATCTAGGGCTGCTGCAATTGCGGGCACGATCTTAAAATTTGGTGCTTTCCACTCCCCTTGGACTAACATATCAGATCCTTTCTTCACTGAAGTGCTGGATGATGCCATGGTAGCTCACAGAAAATTCCTTTCACAAAAGTATTGAATCACCGGGTTGCTCTTGAAATTTTCTGCTCACAAAGTGCTAAAGATTCGCGGTGAAGAATGAGTTTGATTACTTGCTTTTTGTTTACAACTCTGTCATTAATGCTCATTTCAAATTAGGGTAGGAATTCTGACAGACTGTCACCCACTAAGAATTAATTGCTTGGAAAAGACTTCGCAACTTGGTGAACTCGAGAATTCATATTGCTCCGACCTCGCTCGGTAAAGAGGGGTACCGACCTTGCTCGGTGAAGACGGGTACCGACCTTGCTCGGTGAAGACTGATACTGACCTTCCTGTGATCTCACTGCATCTTGCATGCTGATTTAGATCTTTTTTATTTTTATTTATTTCGGTTCTGGAACTGCTTGAGATTGGTCTATGAGAATACAGTTCCAGTGCTTCCTTGGAAATTTAGTTTGAGTCGGTAGAGCCATCCATTCAATTACTTGGACTGGATTGCTCGGTAGCTTTAGGAATCCATTTTTGTCTCACCTGTTTCCTGACCTTAGTTGCTTCATTCTTCTTTCCTTCTTCAATTTCACTAGCATTCATGCAGTTTCTGGCTATGTGACCGAGTTTAGTGCATTTGAAACATCTTACAGTAGTATCTCTTTTCCTTAGATGATGTTTTATGCAATTCATGCCAATGTGTCCATATTCTCCACAGTAATGACATCTACACCAGGTGTTGTAGTCCCATCCAAACATTGCTTTCACAATTTGTTCTGCTGGATTAAATGTCTTGGATCTGCACTCGGATGCCTTGTGACCTTGTTTGTTGCACTTGTGACAATTACCTCTGAATCTAGGTTTTTCCCTGCATTCATTTGCTTTGTGACCAGGTTGATTGTAGCTATAACATTTTCCATTGAATTCTGCTTTTTCATTGTTCCAACATTTATTTGAAGTATGTCCTATTTTACCACAATGATTACAAGTAGGTTTTTGATTTCTTTGAGTACCTTGCTTAGAGGATTCGCCTTCTCCTTTGTATCCAAGTCCTGCTTTTCCTTTTTGCCTATGAAGATTTCGTTCATACAGCTGATTCAAGTCTTCTTGACTTTTCAGCATTCCTTCATTGATTTGTTTTTCAGCGTTTAGGTCATCCACCAATCTTAGATTGATTTCCTTTTCAGATCTTAGTTCTTCTCTTATGTTTTCTATTTCTGATCTTAGATTTAGAATTTCTTCATTTGTATGAGAGATCTGATCAATTAGGTTTTCTAGCTGAAGGGTTTTATTTTGGACTTCAATGTTTCTTCCATCTAATTCATCTTTCAACTTGTTTCTCTGTTCCAAGATCTCACAGAATCTTGTAGAGTGTAGCTCTTGTTCTCTTTTCAATTTTCTCACTTCTTCCTGCAGAGACCCATTCTTTTCTAGGAGTTCTTTGATAGCATTGTTTGCTTCATCTGAGTTATTTGAGGAAAAAAGATCTTCAATCTTTTCTTCAATGTAATTCTGATCATTCATCTGATTTGCAAGTTCCTTCCTTCTTCTTAGGGATTGGGAAAGATGTTCTTTTGCTTCTTTGAGTTTAGCTATGGCCATTTCCAGATCTAGCTTTTCATTTTCAATCACCTTGTTCAGTTTGAATACCTCCATTGTCCTGGATCTTTGCTCAAGCTAGTTAAGCTTTATCTTGAGAACCAATGTTGCTCTGATACCAATTGTTGGAAATATCCAGGAATTAACCGAGTTACTGAGAGGGGAGGGGTGAATCAGTAACTCCAAATTTTCTTACAATTTTAACATGTAATTTACTTTTTAACCTTTGCATACAGAAAGCATGAAACTTAAAAGCATTCACAATAATGACACATAGATTTGGTTACCCAGAAACCTTCCAAAAGAAAGTAAAACTGGGGTGGGGATGAAACCCACAAAGCTTTAATACTGCAGAATAAAGTTGGCCGGTTACGGCTTACAATTTGATCACTTCTGATGATCTGCCCTATTAGGAGCAATAAGGATTGCTAAATCCACCCTGTTAAAGGATTTACAAAACATACAATGAAGTATGCACTCGGTAAAGAGATTTTACAAAGACTGTTAAGTCTACCCGGTTAAAGGATTTAGTACTGATTCACCTGTTAGAATGAAACAGTAGATCTCTTGCTTTGCAACTGGATTGCTGATTGAGATTCGTTGATGTACTGATCACCTTCTGTGATGAATTTGTCTTTGCTATACCTTATACTTCTGAAGCCTTCTGTAATTCGCTTATCTCTGCCTTTCTTTTTCTTTCACATATGTTTCTCATTCATACATCTTTACAATATTACAACATTGTTTATATACAAGTCTTAAACAATTAACTACAATTACAATTACACAGTCGGCTTGACAAATAAACGTAAGTGCTACTAAGTCGGCCCAAGTATGGTTACACGGTTCTTGAAAATTGACTCGGTGACTTTCCGATACTCGGCATCCACTACATTACTCGGCATCGTCATGCACTCGGTAGAAGTGAAGGCACGGTTCATAATGATCACTCGGTAGGTTTTGAACTCGGTAAATACTGGTGACTCGGTAGACATGATGTTACTTGGTTTACACTGTCCTGTTTGGTTTGTACTAACTTGCTTGGTTTCCACTGTCTGCTCGGTTTGCATTGTCTGCTCAGTTTACACTGTCTGCTCGGTTTGCACTGTCTGCTCGGTTTGCACTGTCTGCTCAGTTTGCACTGTCTGCTCGGTTTGCACTGTCTGCTCAGTTTGCACTGTCTGCTCGGTTTGCACTGTCTGCTCGGTTTGTATCCAGAACGCAAATAAGTGTTGTCACTAGTGGCAATTCTGCTTAATGCCAACACCAGAAACTCAAATCCTTGAATCTAAGCTAAGTCCCCATGTGGTCATTTTTGTGAGTCACCTTGTTAGAGAGGGTTAACCATAGTAGACACTCCCTTTATTGGGTAAACCACGTGGATAGAACCTCAAGCGATAATAGCCATTTTCATCGTGGCAGTGACAACCACTATATAAATGTCCTTGTAGAAGAAATTTTCATGGGTGTAGTTTCTTGTTGGGCTATCAGATCTCCTCAGCATCTCCAATTGATTAAATTCTTAGAATGTGTCAAAACCCTAGTGCACCTGGATTGGAGTTCACCCCCTTGAGATTGTAAAAGTTGCAAAGTCAAACCATTACTAAGAACTATAGTGCAACCAAATTTGTCTTTCTAGGACTATTTGCGTGATTGAAAAAATATTTTGAGAACATACACAAGTAGAATCTTTAAGGAGTAGCATACTAAGTCACTATTCTTGTTCATGTGCAAGGTTGCTTTGCCCCTTGCTTATTTTTTTAAGACATTTGTTTGCTTGAACTCCTTAATTACTGTCTTATGTGCTTGATCAATGATAAAAATCTGTTGATGCATCTAGTTGATCTTTTAAAACAAATATTTCTGAGTTCTTGAGTGATAAAAAAACTTCAAAGATTTCCCCAAAAGTGCTATGACATGTTTCTCAATATCCAAATGAACTTAAATGGTATCAATTTACATGAAATGAGTCTTGGTCTTATTTCTTCCACATCTCCCATGTCTTCGTAGTCTCCCATTTCCATCCTTTCTCTTCTTTCATGCTTAATTCCTCTTCTTCCAGAACCATGAGTTTCAACTATCTTGCTATGGAACCTCTCTTGAAAATGGATGATCTTGATCTCCTTGCTCAATTTGAAAATAATCATTCTTCCAACAGTTTCATTGATGATAAATTTATGACAAAAATACAAAAGAAAGCAAGTGAATCACCCGCCTTTGGTAGAATCATGCTCATGATCCTCTCACGATCTTCTTCTTCCAAACATTCTTCATCATCTAAGTCTTCTCATTCTTCATCTTCCAAGTCTTATCATGACTCTTATAAACACCATTCAAATTCTTCATCTTCCAAGTATTACAATAACTCTTCTAGACACCATTCGAATTCTTCATCTTCCAAGTCTTACCATGACTCTTCTAGACATTATTCAAAATTTTCATCTTCCAAGTCTTATCATGACTCTTCTAGATATTATTCGCATTCCTCATTATCCAAGTCTTCTTCTTCCACTAGGTCTTCATTTTCCTATTCTTCACAATTTCATTCCTCTTCTACTTCTCCCAAGAGTCTTACTCCTCAATATGAGAAATATAGTAATCCTTGTGATACCTCTCCCATGAAGAGTGACACACCCACCTTTGATGACTATGATGAATATTATGATGGCTATGATGATGAATCATATAGTCATACCTATGAAACCTCTATTCCTAAGAGTCATTCTCATCGTGTGCTCATGCTTACTAAAAGGTCATCCTATTGGATAGATCATGATGGTGATCCATATGATTCTGATTTTGAAAGAGACTTTAATGAGTTTTGTGAACAATACCTTGATTATGATCCATTTACTACTACTGAGGACTATAAAATGCATCGTGCTGATTTGAAAATTAAATATTATAAGAGTCCTTTCTCTAAGAACTCTCATGTTGAAAATAAATATGACACTCTCAAGAAAGATTATGTTAATGATGGACCTTTGTCTTGTGATGGTTCCCTTCCATCCCCTAATTCTTCCACTACCCATACATTTCCTAAAGCTTTCGAGTCTTCCAAATCTTTCACAAATTATTCATCCAACAAAGATCCTAATACTTTTCATGCAGTTCCCTATAGTTATCCTCAAGGACTACCTCTTAAAGAAACTCAAGCTAACCTTCACTTGGCTGCAAATACTTTCAATAATGCTAAACCTAAAGAGCCTAAGCATTTATGCGCCATAATGCCTACTTTAGCTAGTCCTTCACCATCTTTTCCAAAGTCTTCCATACAACTCCAACATGCTTCCTGGTCCTTAGAAGTGGCTCCATGTCAAGAGGACTCTAAAAATAAATAAAAGAACATAAAGAAATATCAAGATCAAGAACCCTCCATGTCATCTAATTCTTTTCATGAGGTCTCTTATCCATTTTAGGGTTCTTTTGATCCTCTACGCCCTTTCTCATTCATTCCACCATTTCTTAAGTCTTCTCCTAAGCAAGATCAAGCTACTACTTACACCATTGAGATTATTGACAATCAAAATAACCTTACTACACTTGCACTTTCCAAAGATGATACTTCCATTAAGGTTATTAAAAATAGTGTTGTTACTTCCAATGTTAAGCCTATTGAAAATCAAGAGAAAAATTATACACTTATGCTATCCAAAGCTCCTTGTCAAGATCAAAGTCTTCCATCTTCTTGTTCTACCACTCCATGTTCACTTCCACTTTCTACTCTTCCTAAGTCTTTTCAAGCTCCAAACAATCCTATCAAAGAAGTTGCTCCTATTCAAGATGTTCATGATCCTATTGCAAATCCTAATGCTCATTCTAAAGATGTTGATGTCCTTGGTTGTCATATAGATGTTGATGAGCTTATTGATTATCCTTTTGTATCTTCCACGTCCATCCTTGGACCTCCTCCACCAATACTAAGGGCTTCACATATTCATTCCATCTTGGGCCCTTATGTCCCTTCACTTTCCCCTCCTAACTCTCCTAATTTGTCATCCATCTTGGGTCCTTACGTCCCTCCATCTCCTATCTTTTCTCAAGATCAACATAGATGCATACCCTTGAATCTTTTTCATCCACCCACCCATCTAAACCAGTCATATCCTCCTTCTTCCACAAGTCCCAAGTCTTTTGGAAGTAACTTGAATGTTCAATACAAGAAAAAGAAGAAATAAAAGAATCCATCAAAGAAAGAAGATCACCATGTCTCCTCAAATCGACATGGAGGCATAAAGTCAAAAGAGATATCTAAGAAGAAAACTACAAGACAAGTATGGGTTTCAAAATCCATCATTGAAGATATTCTCTCTAAATCATCAAAAAGAAATGAAAATCCTATGACTATATGGATTCCTAAATCTCTCTTGAAAGAGTATGATGTTGAACAAAAAGTGAAGTTGACATTCAAGCTTCCAAAGGCTTCCACTTCATCTTCTTCCAAAAACATTCTTCCATTCCATGCACCTAAACCACAACCTCTGCTATCCATTCACCATATTTCTTCACGTATTCTTTCATTCACATTTTTGCCATCCTCTCGCCACCCTTCAAGGTGTGTGTTGATGTTGATCTTTCCTTCTTTTCCATCTACCCTTTCACAATCCTTCCATTCATTATCCTTCTACCTTCTATCATTTTTCCACATTTGTCTATTTCTCCTATCTTCCAACCTCACTCGCTTTACATAAAACCTTATCCTCCATTTTTCTCTTCCATCTTCCTTTCCCTATCAACATCTTTGAGCATATCATTTTGAATCCTTGGCATATCATGGTTTATCTTTTCAAGGAGCATTATCTAAAAAGCTTGCCTTCTTCCAAAAAAAAATATAAAAAAATAAAAAAATTCAAAAAAAAATAAAATGAAAAAATTGAAAATGTGCCTTGGTGGAAACCTAGAAACAGACGCCTTGGTAGAAAAAGTAAAGAGAAATAAATTCATCCTATGGTGAAAACCACTCCCTTTTGGCGCCTTGGATAAGTACCATGATGAAAACCTGGCAATCAGGCAATATGTGTAGTTCTTCTACATATTTCATCCATTCCATCTTTGATCTTGGCAATGTTAACCTATACATGAACATTTGGATATCTTGTGAGCTATCTTACGATGATCTTTTTTTCATTTCATTCATGTTTAGCCTTAATATTTATTTTCCTACATTCACTCTAGCCTTTCGCTATCTTTTTCCCCTTTGGTCTTGATCTAATAAAAAAGAGTAAAACACGATGCTATGAAGCCTCTTGACATGTCTACTCCTTTGGATTGCATCATTTCCTTCTTTTGCATTATGCTTTTGTGACTTATCCTATGTTGGCCTTTCATTGCTTGTCCAAATGTGCTTTACATGACAATTTTTCCCTAGCTTGGGTACTCTTGAGGAGTTTGCCCTTGAGGATTTCTTCCTTTCATTCTCCTTCATTCTCTTGTCTTTCATCTCTTCCACTAGCTTGCTAATCCCTCTTGTTCTCCACCTTGCTAGACATTGGGACTATACGATGTGATCTTGCTTGTGAGTCTAATGCCCATTTTGTCTAGGGGCATCCTTTGTACATACTTATTGATCCTGAAAAAATCTTTAAAAAATGATATATTGTCAAAAATCCTAAAAATTGGAAAATGTCCTAAAAAAATGATCATCGTAGTGAAAACCTAGCAATATGTGCTTTGATGTATCTCCAAAAAAATTTAAAAAATTTAAAAAATTTAAAAAAAAATAGAAAAAGTGCCTTGGTGAAAACTTGGAAACAGGTGCCTTGGTAGCAAAAATATAAAAAATTATAAAAAGTCCTAATAAAAAAAAATAAAAAATAAAAAGAGAAAAAATTACAATAAAATTCAAGTGGTGAAAACCTGGAAACAGGCGCTACTTGAGGCCTTTGCACCCCTGTTTCTTAGCACATGTCCTCGACACTTAGCCTTTCCCCATCATGCCTTATCCTTGTTGCCTTGGTTTGAAAATGGTCTTTGTCTTTGTCTAAGGGGCATAACTATTTTAGCTTTGGTCTCTTGGATACGTTAGTCTTTAAGGACACCTCGTAAACTATGTTTTTCAACACAACCCCTGACATCAAGTGTTTCTCAACACTTATCAGTTTGGTCTTACCCAGTTTTGTCATGTGATCTTACCTGCTTGCAAGCATTCGATCCTTATCCTTGAAACTTGGTATCAATGAATGCACTTAATTTTTAAATGCAACACTTAATGCTTGAGCTATGTCATGATCTTTTCTTTGTGTGCTGACTGTTATTGATTTTCGTTGAGTTTCTTTGTCTAATAAGTCTCTCCGGGATGCATAGCTAGAGGACTTGGGGCATGGGGCATGTCTTTATTTTCTTTCTGCTTGTGGGTGTGGTCTTGAAACTCTAGAGTGTCTCTTGTTGTTCCCTAGAAACACTTAGGATATTTGAGGCATCATCCTTGACTATTTTTGCACAACCATTCTTATAGTCATCGTGGCCTTTATGCCTTGATGCGAGAGTGGTTTTGCTACATTAAATTGGGTAAGCTAAGAGCCAAGTCATCTTGACCTTTATGTCTTTAATGTTTATGTTATAATCTTTCCACATTCCAATCCGATATAAATCACATTCATATTTTCATAGTTGCGCTTGTGACTAGTGATGATTGTGTGATTTTTTGATGTCCGTTAATAATGGCCCAATGATGAAAATAAGTTTCTTAACATTCTCTAATGAATGATGAACACAAAATCCTATGTTACAGTTGCTCTATTGCAAGTACACCTTTTCATTTTCATGTAGCTTGCATTGTTAGACTTCATGTTAATTTTCATTTTTAAGCTGCATTATGAGTTTGAGAGGGGTTTTCCTTCTTCTTTATTTTGGACTTTTAATCAACTGTGCTCACGTTTTGATTTTCATTTCTTTATCTTATTTCGTGATCTCAATCAAAATTTCCTATCTTAAATAATTGATTAATTTTGAGGCATTCTCCTTCTTGAGGTAAATTATCTTTCTTCTCTTCATTTCTTTCCACCTCTTCCAAATTCTATCTTCCATTCACTTTCACCCCACTTCTTTTCTTCTAATTCAACCTTGGGGCATAATCTTTCATGTTTGATGATCTACCTTGGTTCTGTGATCCTTATATCTTTCATCTTACATCAAGAATCTTATCTTTAGTTTGATTTGATCAAATTTATCAATTTACTATTTCTCCTTTATCTCATTTCAATTTCGATCATGAGGGGGCAGTACTTATCAAACTTCAATGCTTGATTCATCTTTATCAAACCTATAAATTAAACCTTGCTTGAGATTCTTATCTCTTATCCTAGACTTGACAATTACCTATTACAGGGGTGTTGGCCTTGTCTTTTTCATTCAACTTATCTTTGTCCTAATGTGTTCCCATCTATCAAACACACATCTGGGTTGTTTTGTGATCCCAAATCGATCTCACATTTCAATTCCATTCTTTGGCTCCATGTGTTCCAAGAATTATCACACATTACCTAAAGAGGGGCAAATGTATGCACCCTAAAATGGTCGCCTAGACTTTGGGCCCCCATTCTTCAATTTATCAATATTGGAACCAATTTATCAATTTTCTTGAATCAATGTTTTGCAATATTTTCAAATCAATTTCCTTGATCAAATCGCAATTAATTTAATTATTTCAATTTTTCCTAAGTCATTTTATCCTAAGCTTCATTTAATTAAAATAAAACTCCTTTTTAATTAAATGAATCTTTTAATTAAATAAAATCATCTCATTTAATTAAAATTCCTCTTTTAATAAATAAATAAGTAAAATCCCCACTTAAATATCTCTTTGTTGAAAAAGGAAATAAAAATAAATAAAAGTTCTTTTTTCTCTCCACTTTAATGCACATACTTTTAAGTGGTGGGCCTTTTTCATCTTTTTGCCTCTTAAAGAATCTTTGAGCACATGGATCAACCAAGATTTAATCTCCACCATTGCTCATTTCTTTTTGCCTCTTAATCTTAACCGTCTACTTTCCTTTATAAGGAGTCCTCTCCTTCTCATTTTCATATCTAGGTTTTCATATTGTTATGCAAGTTTGGAAAGCGATTTTGGAGAAGAGTTTGGAGCACTTGAGCTTGGATATTGCAACTTCTCTTTTCTTATCTTCTTCTCTCATGCCCCCATGGAAATCTATTTAGATTAATATTGTATTTGCATATTAGATTAGATTCATATTTCCTTTCATAGATTAATCTTGCATAAGCATTTCCTTTCATAGATTAGTTTTCTTTCATCCATTGTTATCATATAGAATAGATCTCATTTTCATTTGCATGCATACTTGATGATCATGGAGACTAGCATTCTTATTTTTCCTCTTTGAATCTCTCATTTTATGGTGTACTTGCATGGGCACAAACTAGGTCAAATCCGAGGGCCTCCATCAAAACCCTTGCACTCCATGAATAGAGAGCTATGAGCCGCCATTTGAGATCTCATTCTTGAGTAATCTTAGATATAATGACTCATAGAAGTGTGACAACATTTTACCACACAAGGAGCAATAGCTAACACTTCTTTAATCAATTTCAAACTACGCTTACCTTCTTTTGTCCAGCTGAAAACCATGTTTTTCTTAAGCACAGCTGTTAATGATTTCAACAATTCAGCAATATCTAGAATAAATCTCCTTACAAAATTTATTCTTCCTAGGAAACTTTGGAGCCCCTTTTTATGAGTTGGAAGTGGCAGGGCTAAAATGGCACTTAACCTTTCAGGTTCAATAGTAATTCCCTCTTTTGAAACAATAAATCCTAGCAGCTTACCTACATGGACAACAAACACACTTTTCTTGGGATTTAAAGAAATGTCATATTCCCTGCATCTTTCAAAGATAATTCTTAAATGTTGAAAGTGATCTGATGTATTCTTTGAAAAAATAGTTATATCATCTAAATAAATAAGTACAAATCTGTACATCAAGTTAATGAAAGCTTTATCCATGGATTTCTGAAATGTTGCACCTGAATTAGATAAACCAAATAGAATCTTCTGATAAGCTATGGTTCCCCATTTAGTAGTAAATGTTATTTTAAATCTATCTTCCTCCTTTACCAAAATCTGGTTATAACCAGAAAAACCATCAAGTAATGAAAAACCATTCAAATCTTGAAACAACCTGCAAGATTTGCTCCATTGAAGGAAAAGGATGTCTATCCTTCAATGAAGCTCTATTTAAATCACAAAAATTAACACAATCTGATTTCTCCATTATTCTTTCTAACTAGAACCAAATTAGATACCCAAGAAGTATGTTTAATTGAAAATATGATATTACTCTCAATCAATTTATTCAGTTCTTTGATCATAAGAGGTTCTAATTTTGGATTTACAGGCCTTTATTTTTGCCTAACTAGTTTAGCTCCTTGTTCTAACTCAATGGTATGCTAAGAAATACTAGGATCAAATCCTTTCAAATCTAAATAATTCCAAGCAATAATATCCTAAAATTTATTGGATAAATTAACAAAGATTTGACATTCTTCAAAAGTACATACCTTTCCAAGTTTCAACACTTTATCCTTTGCAACAACAATTTCTTCGTAATGTTCCTCTTTGATCTGTAAGCTGGATTTATCCTTTTTAAACTCATCATTCATACCGAACATTGTTTATAAGATCACAAGACCCTTGGGTAGTTTATTTGTCCTTAACTGGATGATCTGATCTTCATATTGATTCTGCAATTTTTGTTGGTTTGGTTGTGCAAACTCAGCTTCTTGTCTCAAAAAATTGATAATGTGTTGATCAGATTCAAAACCCTACCAACTATTTGCATTATTAGGTACATCAGGTCTAACAATCACCTTAACATAGTTTATCCCTTCAGATTTACCAATTTCAGTTGGAATGTCATATTGTGCTCCAACTACTGCAAGTCTATCAACATGTTTGTTCTAGTTTCTAGGTACAGATTACAAGTTGAATGCTTCAAATCCTTCAATTAAGTCCCATACAACATGTTTATAGCTTTTCAATTAATTTTTCTTAGTTGTATGTACATTTCTAACTTGATTAACAATCACTTCTGAATCACCAAAAACTTGCAAACAACTGATACCTTTTTTAATGGCCCATTTTAATCAATGCACAAGTGCCTCATATTCAGCAACATTATTTATAGAGGTGAAAGTAAATCTAAAAGATGAATAATACCTTTCATTTGTTGGTGAAATCAGCATGCAACCACCTCTAGCACCTATTTTGCTACGTGAACCATCAAAAAACAATTTCTAAATAGCATCAGATTAATACTCCAAATCTGTACCTTTTTATGACAGTTAGCATAAAATCAGTGATTTCATGAATAACATAGTTACCCAAACTTGGCTCTTTTATCTGTGCATCAGAAATTTTGACATTTGCAGTAGCCCGTGTGTCTAACAATATGTCAGGAATTTGACCAATCTATGTTTGTGACTCATGAATAGCATCAATTTCCTCTTGATCAAATATTACAGTTGTTGTTCCATTTTTAGTACCACTAACATATGGCTCAATACAGAATTTTGCAATAGGTTCTAAAGGAATAGTTACCTCAGTACCATACCTATTGTGGAAAAGCATATGAGACCAATCTGCAAATAAATACCCTCCTATTTTGGCTGTGAAATCTCATGATAAGAAAATAGAGAAATTAGGAGGTAAATCGATGATAAAAACATCCATAGGTACTGAAAAACTAGGACAAGCATGCATGGTCAAATATAGATTTCTTATAACTCCAACAGTATCTACTACAGTCCCATCAAGCTGAACTACCCCTTTTTCAATTGGTTCATATTCAAGGTCTAGCTGGTCTACAATCTTCTTTGGCATGACTGAACAAGAAGCACCTGAATCAATCATGCAATTATGCACTAAGTGTTGTCCTATTATAACAGTGATGTAAAAAGGTGGTGGCTTTATCAACTTGGGTGCTTGCTGGGTTGAAGTTACATTTCCAGCCATTAACACCTTAGGAGTTTGTTGTTTTAAAGCATCATCAGATAGTGCAAGAGTTTGCAATGCTTCCTACAACATATCCTTTTGGCTAGGAAGTGCTAAAACCTCCCAACTAGATATAGGAACTTGTGTTTTCTTTAAGTGATCAACAATATTAAAATTATAAGCACTATACTTTTTCTTCTGTTTTGGAATAGCCAGCTCTTGCTGG